>JAGIQG010000010.1:107303775-107903775 GCA_024679065.1 Sphyrna mokarran
AGATATTCATCGTGGAGTTCGGTTACAAGTGGTGTACCTCAGGGGTCTGTTTTGGGGCCCCTGCTGTTTGTAATTTTTATAAATGATCTGGATGAGGGTATTGAGGGATTGATTAGTAAATTTGCAGATGACACTAAAGTCGGTGGAGTGGTAGATAGTGAAGAGGGGTGTTATAGTTTGCAGAGGGACTTGGACAAGTTGCAGAGCTGGGCCGAGAGGTGGCAAATGGAGTTTAATGTGGAAAAGTGTGAGGTAATGCACTATGGCAGAAATAATAAATGTGTGGAGTATAGGGCAAATGGTAGGATTCTTAGTAGTCTAGATGAACAGAGGGATCTTGGTGTGTATGTGCATAGATCCCTGAAAGTAGGCAGTCAGGTCGAGAAGGTTGTTAGGAAGGCATATGGAGTCTTGGCTTTTATTGGTAGAGGGATTGAATTTCGGAGCCGCAACGTCATGTTGCAACTGTACAAAACTCTAGTGCGGCCGCACTTGGAGTATTGTGTGCGTTCTGGTCCCCACATTATAAGAAAGATGTGGAGGCATTGGAGAGGGTACAGAGGAGGTTTACCAGGATGTTGCCTGGTATGGAGGGCAGGTCTTATGAAGAGAGGCTGAGGGATTTGAGGTTGTTTTCGTTAGAAAGGAGGCGGCTAAGAGGGGACCTTATTGAAACATATAAGATGATTAGAGGTTTAGATAGGGTGGACAGTGATAGCCTTTTTCCTAGGATGGAGAAAGCTAGCACGAGGGGACACAGCTTTAAATTAAGGGGTGATAGTTATAGGATGAATATCAGAGGTAGGTTCTTTACCCAAAGGGTGGTTCGGGAGTGGAATGCCCTGCCTGCAGCAGTTGTAGATGCGCCAAGTTTGGTGGCGTTTAAGAGGTTAGTTGAGAAGTATATGGAAGAGAAGGGAATGGTTTAGTTTGGAGGGGCATTGCTTTTTATATTGGTCGGCGCAACATCGAAGGCCGAAGGGCCTGTTCTGTGCTGTAATGTTCTATGTTCTATAGACATGGACGACATCATTAAACGTGAGGATACCATTCACCAGGTACACGGTACATACACTTGCAACTCGGCCAACGTTGTCTACCTAATACGTTGCAAGAAAGGATGTCCCGAAGCATGGTATATTGGGGAGACCATGCAGACACTACGACAGCGGATGAATGAGCATCGCTCAGCAATCACCAGGCAAAACAGTTCCCTTCCTGTGGGCGAACACTTCAGCAGTCATGGGCATTCGGCCTCCGACCTGCGGGTAAATGTTCTTCAAGGGGCTTTCGTGATACACGACAGCGCAGAGTCGCTGAGCAGAGACTGATAGCCAAGCTCCGCACACATGAGGACGGTCTTAACAGGGATCTTGGCTTCATGACACACTATCTGTAACCCCCGTAACTTGCCTGGGTTAGCAAAAAACCTCATTTACTGTGCTGTCTGGAGAAAATACACAATTCTCTAACCAATGCTCAGGATTCCCTTCACACACATTGTTAGCCACTTTAACACTTGAATAGCAGGTTAGATGTAAGGATTCGCATTCTAATCAGCAATCTCTGACTGTCTGTGCTGATGTGTGCTATTGCAGACCAGAACACTGCATTTGCCTGAGGAAGACACAGGAGTCGAAAGCTTGCGTTTTTACTATCAAATAAATCGGTTGGATTATAAATTGGTGTTGCTAAATTCTTACTGAGTTCTTACCACCCCAATCCAACGCCGGCATCTGTACATCACAGCTCCTTCTCTCTCAGAGGGTGATCCCAGTTGGGAATGGAAGCTCCTTCTCTCTCAGAGGGTGATCCCAGTTGGGAATGGAAGCTCCTTCTCTCTCAGAGAGTGATCCCGGTTGGGAATGGAAGCTCCTTCTCTCTCAGAGGGTGATCCCGGTTGGGAATGGAAGCTCCTTCTCTCTCAGAGAGTGATCCCGGTTGGGAATGGCAGCTCTTTTTGGGTGTGGTTGGGTGGGTTTTCTCTCCCTCGCGGCCGCTGGGATTTTCCAACATTTTCGCCTTCCATTTCACACTCGAACACTGATTGGAGCATGCGCCGAGCGGGGAAGGCGCTGATTGGAGAGCGGCCGCGCGCGAGCTGCGGAGAGTTTAAAGGGTGCCAACCGTCAGAGAGCGCGGGAGGAAAGCGGAGCTCTGATTGGAGGAGAGGGCGAGGCGCTGGGAAAGTTCTGGAACATGATCGCGGGGGCGGCGCGTGCTCGGAGCGGGTGGAGGGGGTGGGGGGGGAGGGAGGAAGTGGGAGGGGGTGCTGAGGGAGGGGAGAGGGGGGAAGGGTTGCTGTGAAGGGGGAGAGGGCGCTGAGGAAGGGTGGTGGGAGGGAGAGATGGGATGCTGAGGGGGAAGGAGGGGGCGCGGAGTGAGGTAGGGTGGAGGGAGAACAGTGTGTAGTGTTTGCACAGGGGTGTGGGAGGGGGGGTGGAAGGGGCATTGAGGGAGCTAGGGTGGGGCATACAGGAAGGGTGGAGTGCATTGAGAAAGAATGGGGGAGGGTCCTGAGGGACGGTCAAGGAGGAGAGGGTGGGGGCGCCTGAGGGAAAGTGGGTGGGGAGTGCCAAGGGAGGAGGGTGGGGGGCCACCAAGGGGGGAGTGGTGTGAGGGAGGGAGGGTGGGGGGTCGCTGTGGGAGCAGGATGGAGGTGGAGAGGAGGGAAGGTAGGGGAGGCGCGATGGGGGGAGGGTGTGGGGGGCACACCGAGAGGAAGAGAGAGAGGGTGGGGAACACCCCAAGGGAGGGAGGGCGGGGTTGTGCCAAGGAAGAAAGGATGAGGAAGCATGCCAAGGGAAGGAGGATGAGGAGGCAGGACAAGAGGGGGTATGTGCCAAGGGACGGAGCATGGGGGTTGCGGAGGGAGGGATGGTGAAGGGAGGCGCATCGAAGGAGGAAGGGCAGGGGGAGTGTGCCAAAGGAGCGAGGTTGGGGGGGGGGGTCACACCGAGAGTGGGGTGTGGTGCCAAGGGAGTGAGGGCAGAGGTGGGGCACCAAAGGTTGGGGGGAGCATCTGAGCTAGGGTGGGGAGTACTGCGGGAAGGAGGGAGAGAGTGAGGGTGGGCTGGGGGTTGGGTGCTGAGGAAGGGTAGGCACTGACAGAGGGTGAGCAAGATGGCGCCGAGAGAGAGTGGGTGGGGGAGCATCGAGAGAGGGAGGGCCAGGGGAGTATGCCGAGAGAAGGAGGACGATAGAGGGATGTGCTGAGAAAGGACGGACAGAGGGGTTGGATGGCGTGCCAACAGAGGGAAGACAGGCGGGGTGGGTGGGTAGGATGGCACACTGAGAACAGGAAGGCGGGGATGGCACATTGAGGGAAGGATGGTGGGGTGGGTCGCCAAGGGAGGGAGGACTGGGGGGGTGCACCAAGGGAGGGAGGGCATGGGGGGCATGCCAAGGGAAAGAGGGCAGAAGGGGCATGCCAAGGGAGGGAGAGTGGGGTTACATACCGAGGGAGGGACGCTGAGTGGGGACACAATGAGGAAAGGCTGAAGGGGGAGTGCGCCAAGGGAGGGAGAGTGGGAGTGGTGGTTGCGCTGAGGGTAGGGGGTGGCAATGAGGGAATGAGGGCAAGGATGGGGTGTGGAAGGTGGGGGGAGGATGCTGAGGTAGGGCAGTTGGCACTGAGGGAAGGAGGCAGGGAGGGCCATGGGGGTGGGTATGGAGAGAGGGAGGACAGGAGGGATATGCTGAGGGAAGGAGGGCAGGGTCCATCACCAAGAGAGGATAGGGTGGGCACCGAGGGAGGGAGGGCAGGAGATGCACCGACAGAGGGAGGGAGGTCATGGGGGGTGCGCCAATTAGGGCGGTGACTGGGGTTGCAGAGGGAAGGGTTGCTGAGGGTGGGGGGCACTTAGGAGAGGAGAGGAGTGCTGAGGGAGAGAAGGTTCGTCAAGGGGAGGGGGCGGGGTGAGGGAGGAAAGGCGGGGGATGCTAAAGGAGGATGGGCATGGGTGCCAAGGGACTTAGGGTGCCAAGGGATTGAGGGTGCTGAGGGCCTGGGAGCCAAGGACGGGAAGGGTGCTGAGTGAAATGAGGGGGCATTGTACACAATGAGATGGATTCACAGCAGATCGAACAGGGCAAAAATTGTTGCCTCTGAGCGGGATTATCTTGTGGTTTGATCTACATTGGAAAGATTTTCTTCTACTCATGAGTAACGTTGTTTTAACTCAGGTAGTTTATTTCAAGACTACTTCTTTAATACTTCATTTTTATTTTAATTTATTATTGTTAACATATTAACATACAGTGAGAATTGTTGTTACTTGCGTGCTATACAGAAAAGCATATTGTTCATAAAGGAAAGGAGAGAGTGTAGAATGTAGTGTTATAGCCGTAGCTAGGGTGTAAAGAAAGATCAACTTAATGTAAGGTAAGTCCCTTCAAAAATTTATTAGCAGTCGAGAAGAAGCTGTTCTTGAGTTGGTTGGTACATAATCTCAGACTATTGAGTATTTTTTCCAGCGGAAGAAGGTGGAAGAGTCATAGTTATAGAGGTTTGCAGCATGGAAAAGGCCCTTCGGCCTAACTTGTCTATGCTGCCTTTCTTCAAAAATCCCTAAACTAATCCCAATTGCCTATATCTCTATAACCACCCTATCCATGTAACTATCTAAATGCTTTTTAAAAGACAAAATTGTACCCACCTCTACTACCTCCTCTGACAGCTTGTGGCATCATCTATGAAAACATTGCCCCTTTGGACACTTGTATTTCTCTATTCTCACCTTAAACCCATGTTCTCTGGTTTTAGAACTTCCCTATCTTTGGGAAAAAATATCGACTATCTATCGTACCTATGCCCCTCATTATTTTGTAGACGTCTATAAGATCATCCCTTAGCCTCCTATGCTCCAGAGAAAAAAATTCCCAGTCTATCCAGCCTCTCCTTATAGTTCAAACCATCAAATCCCAGTAGCATCCTGGTAAATCTTTTCTGCACTCTTTCTAGTTTAATAATATCCTTTCTAATATAGAGTGACCAGAACTAGCAAGTGCAACTTTACCAATGTCTTGTACAACTTCAACAAGACGTCCAAACTCCTGCATTCAATGTTTGACCTATGAAACCAAGCATGCCGAATGTCTTCTTCACCACTCTGTCCACCTGTGACTCCACTTTCAAAGAGCTATATATATGTACTCCTAGACCTCTTTGTTCTGTAACTCTTCCCAAAGCCCTATCATTAATTGAGTAAGTCCTGCCCTGCTTCAATCAACCAAGATGCATCACCTCGCATTTGTCTAAATTTCCATCTGCCATTTGTCAGCCTACTAACACAATTGATCAAGATCCCATTGCAATCTTCATAACTTTCTTCATTGTCCACTATGCTACGAATTTTGGTGTCATCTGCAAACTTATTAACCATATCTCCTATGTTTTCATCTAAATCATTAATATAAATGACAAATAACTTGACACAGCACTGATCCCTGAGGCACACCATTGGTCACAGGCCTCCAGTTTGAAAAACAACCCTCTACAACCACCCTCTAGCTTCTGTCAAGAACCAATTTTATATTCATTTAGATACCTCACCCTGGATTCTGTGAGATTTAACTGTATGGAACAACCTACTATGCAGTACCTTGTCAAAGGCCTTGCTAAAGTCTATGTAGACAACATCAACTGCACTGCCCTCATCTACCTTCTTGGTTACCCCTTCAAAAAAACTCAGTCAAATTTATGAGACATGATTTTCCACTCACAAAGCTATACTGACTGTCCCTAATCAGCCCTTGTGTCTCTAAATGCCTGTAGACCCTGTCTCTCAAAATACCTTGCAACAACTTATCCACACATATGTGAGACTCAGTAGCCTGTAGTTCTCAGGGTTTTCTCTGCAGCTCTTTTTAAACAAAGGCACAACATGTGCCACTCTCTAAGCTTCAGATGCCTTATCCATGACTATCGATCGTTCAAATAATTTAGCTAGGGAACTCAATTTCTCCCTAGTTTCCCACAATGTCCTTGGATACACTGCATCAGGTCCTGGGGATTTATCTACCTTGATGCACTTTCAGACTTCCAGCATCTCCTTTTCTGTTATATGGACACTCCTCAAGTCATCACTATTTATTTCCCTAAGTTCCTTAATATTCATGCTTTTCTCAATAGTAAATACTGATGAGAAATATTCATTTAGGATCTCGCCCATCTCTTGTGGATCCGCACATAAATGACCTTGTTGATTCTTAAGAGATCCTACTTTCTCCCTTGTTATTCTTTTGCCCTTTATGTATTTGTAGAAGTCTTTGGATTCTCTTTTGCCTTCTTTGCCAAAACAATGTCATATCCGCTTTTTGTCCTCCTAATTTGTCTCTTAACTCTACTCCTACACCCCCTACACTCTTCAAGGGATTCACTTGATCCCAACTGCTTATGCACGTCATGTGCCTCTTTCTTCTTCTTGACCTCAATATCTCAAGTCATCTCGGACTTCCTACTTCTGCCAACTTTGGCCTTCACTGTAAAAGGGATGTGTTTATCCTGAACCCTGGTTAACACACCTTTGAAAGTCTGCTACTTACCAGATGTTCCTTTTCCTTCCCACAGACTCCCCCAATTAACTCTTGAAAGTTCCTGTCTGATACCATCAAAATTGGCCTTGCCAAAAGAGAATGTCTGGGGTGCGTGGGGTCCTTAATTATGCTGGCTGTTCCTTTCCGAGGCAGTGGAAAGTATAGCAGTGTCAATGAGTCAGAGAGTAGTTTGACTGATGTATTGGGCTTTACACATGACCCTTTGTAGTTTCTTGTGGAATTGGGTAGAGCAGTAGCCATACCAAGCTGTGATATAACCAAATAGAATGCTTTCTGTAGATACTCATCCACTATCAACTGTTAGATTTATTTAGGAAACATACTATTTGTAATGTGCAATCTTAAGATAGGGAAGAAAGGGAAGAAAGAGGCCATTTGGTCTTTAAGTCTGCACCAACGGTCCTACAAAGTATCTTATTCAGGTCCATCCCCAGTATTTACGCAGCTAATGCTCCAAACCCACAAATCTTGATATACCAAGGGGCAATTTACAGGACCAATCTACTTAACTTGCACATCTTTGGAGTGTGGAGCGTAAACAAGAGCACTCAGAGGAAGCCCAGCAGACACAGGGAGAATGTAACCACACAGTCACCCAAGGCTGGAGTCAATCTGAATCCTGGCACTGTTAATAATTAATTAGAAAATAGAAAATTACATCACAGTGCAGACCCTTCGGCCCTCGATGTTGCACCAACCAGTGGAACCAATCTAATGACTCTCTAACCTAAACTATTCAAATATTATCCATATGCCTATCCAGTAACCATTTGAACGCCCTTAAAGTTGGCGAGTCCATAACTGCTGCAGGCAGGGCATTCCATGCCCTTATTACCTTCTGAGTAAAGAACCTACTTCTGTCATCCGTCCTATAATTATCACCCCTCAATTTAAAGCTATGTCCCCTTGTGTTAGCCATCACAATCCGAGGAGAAAGGCTCTCACAGTCCGCCCTATCTAACCCTCTGATCATCTTGTATGCCTCAATTAGGTCACCTCTTAACCTTCTTCTGTCTAACAAAAATAATCTCAAGTCCCTCAGCCTTTCCTCATAAGATCTTTCCACCATACCAGGCAACATTCTGGTAAACTTCCTCTGCACCCTTTCCAATACTTCCACATCTTTCTTACAATGCAGCGACTAGAACTGTACGCAATACTCCAAGTGCGGCTGCGCCAGAGTTTTATACAGTTACAACATGATCTCCTGGCTCTGAAATTTAATCCCTCTACCAGTAAAAGGTAACACATCGTACGCCTTCTTAACAACCTTATCAACCTGGGTGCCAACTTTCAGGGAGCTATGCATATGTACACTGAGATCTCTCCGCTCGTCGACACTACCAAGAGTCCTTTCATTAGCCCTATATTCTGTAGTCCTGTTACTCTTTCCAAAGTGAATCACTTCACACTTTTCCACATTAAACTCCATGTGCCACCTCTCAGCCCAGCTCCGCAGCTTATCTATGTCCCTCTGCAAACTGTAACATGCATCCCCACTGTCTAAAACTCCTCCAACTTTGGTGTCATCAGCAAATTTACTAACCCATTCTTCTACACCCTCATCTAGGTCATTTATAAAAATGACAAACAGCAATGACCCCAAAACAGATCCTAGAGGCACACCATAGTAACTGAACTCCAGGTTGAATACTTCCTATCAACCACCACCCTCTATCAGCTAGCCAATTCCTGACCCAAACTGCTAAATCACCCTCAATCCCATGCATCTGCATTTTCTGCAGTAGCCTTCCATGGGGAACCTTATCAAATGCTTTGCTGAAATCCATATACATCACATCAACTGCCTTACCCTTTCATCGAAGGCCGAAGGGCCTGTTCTGTGCTGTAATGTAATGTTATCCACCTCTTTGGTCACCTTCTCAAAGAACTTGATAAGGTTTGTGAGGCACAACCTATCCTTTACAAAACCGTGTTGATTATCCCTAATCAATTTATTTCTCTCTAGATGATTATAAATCCTATTTATAATTCTTTCCAAAACTTTGCTCACAACAGTAGTAAGGCTCGCCGGTCTATAATCCCCAGGATGGAATTAGTAATTAATAAGACATTAATTAAAAACCTCAAAGTAAAGGACTCTTGTAAGCAAGGTGATCATAATAACAGTTTTCACGTTCACTTTTAGAATGAAAAATATGGGCCTGTAACAAGTTCTCTTAATTTTAAAGACAATTACAAGAGTACGAAGACAACATTGTTAGAGGTGGACTGGGTAAACACGAATGTCGGAAAAAACTCCCACGAGTGGGAACAGAAAATAGCAGGCCGATTTGGGGACTGTTCAATGATGATATGGAGAGCTGAATATTACTTATGGAGCATTTTCACTTAACTTAAAATGAATTCAGTAGATGAAGAACTTTGATAGCAGTGTTCTTTGGCACCATAGGGAGTAAGAAGTTTGCTATGGTAAGAAGAATAACCTGAAAAGCCTGCAGAAAAAGCCCTAGCAGAGTTATGTGAGATTCTCGGATTCTGCCTCAAAGCCACTCCTGATTGCAGATCCTTTATGGTTTTATAAACAATACAGTTGGAAGGAGAATTCATCACACATTTGTGGCCCTGTTTGAAAAAACAGGAGAGCATTGAGAATCAGGTGGGTCCTTCCAAGATCCTTTTAGGAACCATTTGATTTGTGGTCTCCCTAACAAAGCGATCCAACGAAAACTTCTGACAAAAAAAGTTTTAGATTTTAAATGGCTTTTGAAATAGCCACTGCTATGGAGTTAGCTGCAAATGAAGTCACACCATTGTATGTCAGTGCCTAAGTAGCCAAAATGCAACAGAACGTGGTGTCACCTGCAGAATGCAACTGTTGTCTATGTTCTATGTTGCAGCAAGTCTAGCCACAAGAGCTCAACATGGTGGGCTTGTGAAGCCTAATGCTGCAGATGAAAACAGGTGAAACGTATTGCATGGAATTCTCGGACACAATCGAAAGATGAAAAAAAGAGTTGGAGAGAGACGAACCTGAGGACTCTGCACAAGGTACATGCCACCAGCCAGGAAGGGGACAGGGAGTCAGCCAAACCTATGGAAAAAGCAGGAGAACCTAAATCTACAGAATTTCGGATTATCGTCTTGAGGAGAAGCCAATCAGTTCTGGGTCATTCCTGATGCAGAAGGAAAGATAATTAAAATGGAAGTGGATATAGGGGCAATAGTACCATGATTCCTGACTCAGTGTACAGAGACAAATTGAAAACACTGCCATTGAAGCTTCCAAAATCACCTTATGTACTTACACAGAGCAAGTGGTGGATATGGTTTTGTGAAGGGTAGGTCGTGCCTTACTAACCTCATTGAGTTTTTTGAAAAAGTGACTAAAGAGGTGGATGGGGGTAAGGCGGTTGATGTGGTATAAATGGACTTTAGTAAGGCGTTTGATAAGGTGGCCCATGGAAGACTTCTGCAGAAAATGCAGATGTATGGGATAGAGGGTGATTTAGCTAATTGGGTTAGGAATTGGCTAGCAGATAGAAGACAGAGGGTGGTGGTTGATGGGAGATATTCATCTTGGAGTTCGGTGACAAGTGGTGTACCTCAGGGGTCTGTTTTGGGGCCCCTGCTGTTTGTAATTTTTATAAATGATCTGGATGAGGGTATTGAAGGATGGATTAGTAAATTTGCAGATGACACTAAAGTCGGTGGAGTGGTAGATAGTGAAGAGGGGTGTTATAGTTTGCAGAGAGACTTGGACAAGTTGCAGAGCTGGGCCGAGAGGTGGCAAATGGAGTTTAATGTGGAAAAGTGTGAGGTAATGCACTATGGCAGAAATAATAAATGTGTAGAGTATAGGGCTAATGGTAGGATTCTTAGTAGTCTTGATGAACAGAGGGATCTTGGTGTGTATGTGCATAGATCCCTGAAAGTAGGCAGTCAAGTCGAGAAGGTTGTTAAGAAGGCATATGGAGTCTTAGCTTTTATTGGTAGGGGGATTGAATTTCGGAGCCGCAACGTCATGTTGCAACTGTACAAAACTCTAGTGCGGCCGCACTTGGAGTATTGTGTGCAGTTCTGGTCCCCACATTATAAGAAAGATGTGGAGGCATTGGAGAGGGTACAGAGGAGGTTTACCAGGATGTTGCCAGGTATGGAGGGCAGGTCTTATGAAGAGAGGCTGAGGGATTTGAGGTTGTTTTCGTTAGAAAGGAGGCGGCTAAGAGGGGACCTTATTGAAACATATAAGATGATTAGAGGTTTAGATAGGGTGGACAGTGATAGCCTTTTTCCTAGGATGGAGAAAGCTAGCACGAGGGGACACAGCTTTAAATTAAGGGGTGATAGTTATAGGACGGATATCAGAGGTAGGTTCTTTACCCAAAGGGTGGTTCGGGAGTGGAATGCCCTGCCTGCAGCAGTTGTAGATGCGCCAAGTTTGGTGGCGTTTAAGAGGTTAGTTGATAAGTATATGGAAGAGAAGGGAATGGTTTAATTTGGAGGGGCATTGCTTTTTATATTGGTCGGCGCAACATCGAAGGCCGAAGGGCCTGTTCTGTGCTGTAATGCTCTATGTTCTATGTCTTTAAAATTGGCGCATTTATATTTGCTGGTTTGTTAGTTCCTGCACCCCATTCTCAACTATCATTCTAATTCAGCCTCCACCTTTGACCGAATGGCATATGGAACTGGACCTGCCTTCATACTCCTGCTGCTGGTGAAGATATAGATAAGAGACCAATATGCAGGGCTATCATTGTACATGGTCAAGGATGACTATCCGTTTGGATGCTCCTCGTTGCAGAAACTAAATGAAATTGGATGTCATAAATAGGGGGCAGATTTACAGAATGTCCTGGAAAAATATAAGGATGTGCTCAAGTGGAGCCTTGTGAGATAAAGGGGGTGAAATTAAAATTCAACTGAAGCTAGAGACTTGGCCAAGGAATGTGAAGGCAGATCCAGTTCCATATTCCATTCAGCTAAAGTGGAGGCAGAATGAGAATGATATTTGAGCATGGAGCCACGGGAACCAGTAAACAGCAAATCAACAAATGTGCCAATTTTGTTGACAGATGGTATTGAGATTCAATGGGGACTTCAGATTCACTGTCAACCCAGTTCTGTGCGGTTCATTACTCATTTTCCCATATTGAGGACCTGTTTAGTGGATTGGAAGGAGGGAGAGAAGAGAGTTTCAAAGATAGACTTGTCTTAGGCCTACCTTCAAATGGGGGTTGTGGAAAAATCCCTACCACTTATGATGATAGTAATTCAATGGAGATTTTCTTCTACAGGCATCTTCCTTTCGGCATCACGTCAGCAACGGTGCACAATTGATCAAATACTAAGTGTTTACCAGGCATTCAGTGTTACCTGACTATTTTAGTGACGAGCTCCACCTGAGACTTGATTTGATTTATTATTGTCACATGTATTAACGTACGGTGAAAAGTATTGTTTCTTGTGCGATATAGGACAAAACACACTTTATTGAGAAGGAAAGAGGAGAGTGCAGAATATAGTGTTACAGTTATAGCTAGGGTGCAGAGGAAGATCAACTTAGTGCACGATAGGTCCATTCAAAGGTCTGGCCGCAGGGAACAAACTGTTGTTGAGTCAGTTGATACATGACTTAAGACTTTTGTATCTTTTTCCTGAAGGAAGAAGGTGGAACAGAGAGTGTTCAAAGTGCTTGGAGTCCTTAGTTATGCTGGCTGCTGTTCTGAAGCAGTGGGAAGTATAGACAGAGTTAACGGATGGGAGGCTGGTTTACATGATGGACAGGGCTTCATTCACAACCCTTTGTAATTTCTTGCGGTCTTGGGTAGAGCAGGAGGCAGGCCAAGATGTGATACAACCAGAAAGAACGTTTTCTGTGGTGCATCTGTAAAAGTTGGTGAGAGTTGTAGCTAACATGCCAAATTTCTTAGCCTTCTGAGAAAGTAGAGGCATTGGTGGGCTTTAGTGTCAGCATGGGGGGATCGGGACAGGTTGTTTGTGATCTGGACATCTAAAAACTTGAGGCTTCGACTCTTTCTACTTTGTCCTCACTGATGTAGACAGGTATGTTCTCCATTATGCTTTCTGAAGACAATGACTATCCTTTTTGTTTTGTTGACATAGAGAGATGATTGTTGTCACATCAATTCACCAGATTCTCTATCTCATTCCTGAAAACCGTCTCGTCATTGTTTGAGATCCGACCCACTACAATGGTGCCATCAGCAAACTTGAAAATCGAGTTGGGTGAATTTGGCTGCACAGTTATAGGTGTATAAGGAATATAATAGAGGGCTGAGAACACAGCTTTATGGATCACTGGAATTGAGTATAATTGTGAGGAGGTGTTATTGTTTATCCTTACTGATTTTGGTCTGTTGGTTAGAAAGTTCAAGATCCAGTCATAGAGGGAGGAGCAGAGGCCCAGGTCACGGAGTTTGGAGATGACTTGGGATAATTGTGTTGAAGGCTGAGCTGTAGTCGTAAATAGGAGTCTGACATAAGTGTCTTTGTTATTCACGTGTTCCGGGGTTGAGCGTATTGCGGCAATAGGCAAACGATCTAGGCAGCCTGGGAGATCGGAATTTATTTGTGCCTTTCGAAGCACTTTGTAATGATGGATGTCAAAGCTACCAGATGATAGTAAGGCATGCTTAGTAAGGCATGCTTTTCTTTCGTACAGGAATGATGGTCATTGTCTTAAGCAGATAGGAACCTCGGATTGTTGTAAAGAGAGATTAAAGATGTGAAAACCTCCGCCAGCTGGTCCACACAGGATCTGAGTGCTTGTCCACATACTCTATTTGGTCCCATTCCTCTCTGTGGGCTGACTAAACAGAATTGAATCTTAACAGCCCCTTCACAAGGAACATGACACAAATCCGTTTTTTGAAGGCACAGTATGGTTACAAAAGTGAGGCGAGAAGCCTAACTGGTGTAAACTGGATCAGATGGGAAGAAAAGTGGCAAATAGAATTCAACCCAGGGAAGTGTGAGATCAAACAAGGTAAAGCACAACAGAATAAGTGGGAGAAACTAAAAGTTATAAAGGAAGCAAGGGATCTTGGGCTGCATTTCCACAGATCTTTGAAGGTAGCTGGACAGTTCTTTAAAAATTCATTTATGATATGTGGATATTCCTGGCTGATACGTCATTTATTGCCAATTTCTAATGGCCTCAAACCGAGGGCATTTAAGAGTCAGCAACATTGCTGTGGATCTGCAGTCACATGTAGGCCAGATATGTAAGCAGATTTCCTTCCCTGAAGTTAGTGAACCAGAAGAGTTTTTACAATAATTGACAATGATTTTGTGGTTATCATTAGCGTTTTAATTCAAGATTTTATTGGATTCAAATATCAACACTTGATATGGTGGAACTGAAACCCTGGTCTGGATTAGTAGTCCAGTGACAATATGGCCATGCCCTTGTCTTGGTAATGTAATTAAGAACGCATATGGTATCCATTCCTTTATGATCTGAAGCCTCTCTTAGGATCCCAATCCAGAACTCTAAGGTATAAAGTTTTTTTATTTATTAGCACCACAAGATCTTCAAGGGTAATAATCTCTGGATTACTACTCAAGCCACTTGCAAATTGGCATAGAGATGAGAAAATTGGGGAAATAAACAGGGTAAAAGGAGTGGTGCTGGAAAGAGGTTTTCCATTTCATGGGGCATTGGCATCAGTATTGGAACAGGAGAGATCTGTTTCGTTTGAACAATCTTCACCTGAACCAATTTGGGACCTATGTTCTCGCGAAAAGGATAAATAGAGTGGTTAGCAAGTTGGAGGGGTGAAGGGAAGAGTAAATCTACAGGAAGTATAATGGTTATTGGGAAGCAAAACAGCAGGATATCATGTGGGGAGGAAATTCCAATTACATTGAAAATCAGGAAAGAAGTTAAAGGAGAACTCAGAAGGGGTTGTTAATGGAGGTGTTAAGATGTAAAAAAATACAAAAACTAGCATAAGGGAACTTTATCTGAATGCTCGTAGCATTCAGAACAAGGTAAATGAATTGACTGCACAAATCATTGCGAATTAGTATGATTTAGTGGCCGTTACAGAGACATGATTGCAGTGTGGTCACGACTGGGAGTTACATATCCAAGGTATCAGACTGTTCAGAGGGACCCACTGAAAGATAAGGGAGGTGGTGTAGCTCTGATATTTAAATATGATATCAGGGCAGTAGTGAGAGATATAGGTTCTATGGAGAAAAAGGTTGAATCCATTTGGGTGAAAGTTGGAAATAATAAGGAGAAAAAGTCACTGATAGGCGTCATCTATAGGTCACGAATAACATCACAGTGAGACAAGCAATAAACAAAGAAATAATTGATGCATGTAAAACTGATACAGCAACTATCATGAGGGATTTTCATCTACAGGTCGGCTGGTCAAACCAGGTCAGTCAAGGCAGCCTTGAGGAACAGTTCATTAAAATGTATCTGCAATAGTTTCCTTGAACAGTATGTAATGGAAACTACAAGGAAGCAAGCTATCTTAGATCTGGTCCTGTGAGTAAGACAGGGATAAATTAATAATCTCACAGCTCGAGATGCTCTCAGAAGAAGCGATCACGGTTTAGTTGAATTTAAAATACAGATAAAGCTGAGAAGACAAAATCCATTATCAGTGTCTTGTGCTTAAACAAAGGAGACCACAGTGGGATGAGGGAAGAGTTGGCTAAGGTAGACTGGGAGCAAAAACTTTATGATGGGACAACTAAGGAACAGTGGAAGACTTCCAAACGATTCTTCACAATGGTCAGCAAAAGCATATACCAGTGATAAGGAAGGGCTGTAGGAAAAGAGATAATCAGCCATGGATATCAAAGGAAATAAAGGAGGATATCAAATTGAAAGAAAAGGGATACAAAGTGGCAAAGATTAATAGGAAACTAGTGGATTGGGAAATCTTTAAAGGTCAGCAGAAAGCCATAAAAAAAGCTATAAAGTAAGATTATGGGAGTAAACTAGCTCAGAGTATAAAAACATAACAAAAGTTTCTATAAATATATAAAATGAAAAAGAGTGGCTAAAATAAACATTGGTTCTTTAGAGGATGAGAAGGAATGTAATAATGGGAAATGAGGAAATGGCCAAGGCATTGAACAGGTATTTTGTGTTTGTCTTCATAGTAGAATATGGTTTTATATGGTTTTAGCAAGGCCTTTGACAAGGTACCGCATGGTAGATTGTTGCATAAGATTAAATCTCACAGGATCCATGTATGCATTTTGTATAAAAGGACACAAAGTTGGCTTGATGACAGAAGACAGAGGGTGGTTGTTTTTCAAATCAAGGCCTGTGACAGCGGTGTGCCTCAGGGATCCATACAGAGTCCACTGTTATTTGTCGTTTATATTAACAATTTTGATGATAATATAGGAGGTATGGTTAGTAAGTTTGCAGATGAACCAAGATTGGTGGCATGGTGGATGGCGAAAGTTATCTCAGATTGCAAAGGATCTTGATCCTTTGGGCCACTGGGCTGACAGATAGAATGTAATTTAGATAAATCCAAGGTGATGCATTTTGGTAGATTGAACCAAGGCAGGACTTACTCAGTTAATGGTGGGGCATTGGGTAAGTTACAGAACAATGAGATCTAGGGGTACAGGTTCATAACTCCTTGAAAATCGAGTCATAGGTGGATAAAGTGGTGAAGAAGGCATTCAGCTTGCTTGGTTTCATTGTCAGAACATTGAATACAGGAGTTGGAATGTCTTGTTGAAGTTGTACAAGACATTGGTAAGGCCAGATTTGGAATATTGTGTACAGTTCTGGTTACCCTATTATAGAAAGGGTATTAGTAAATGAGAAAGAGTGCAGAAAAGATTTATTAGGATGCTATCGGGATTTGATGGTTTGTGTTATAAGGAGAGGCTGGATAGACTGGGATTTTTTTCTTTGGAGCATAGAAGGCTAAGGGGTGATTTTATAGAGGTCTATAAAATAAAAAGGGGCATAGATCAGCGGGATAGTCAATATCTTTTGCAAAGATAGGGGAGTCTAAAACTAGCGATCATAGGTTTAAGGCGAGAAGGGAGTGATACAAAACATCCAGAGGGACAATTTTTTCACACAGAGGGTGGTGAGTGTCTGGAACGAGCTGTTAGAAGTAGTAGTAGAGATGAGTACAATTCTGTTATTTAAAAAGCATTTAGATGATTACATGGGTAAGATGGGCACAGAGAGATATGGGCCAATTGCAGACAAATGGGACTTGTTTTGTAGTTTTAAAAAATAGGATGGCATGGAGAAGTTGGGCCAAAGGGCCTGTTTTCAAGCTGTAATCCTCTATGACTCTCTGACTCTAGTCAGATACTGAAGCAATAAGTGCCTCAAGGTAGCAAGACCTGGGCAACATTCAGGCTTGGCTGACAAATTTCAACTAATATTTGTGCCACACTAGTGCCAGGCAATGACCGTCTCCAACAAAAGAAAATTTAACCATCTCTTGATAATCAGTGGCGTTACCCTCACTATCAGGATCTTTGAAGATTATCATTGACCAGAAACTATATCATGACGACTGTATAAATACTGTGGCTCCAAGAGCAGACCAATAGCTATGAATTTTTTTGGAGAATAATTCACTTCCTGGCTCCCCAAAGCCAGTCCATCATCTGCAAGGACTGTTGATGTAACACTCTCCATTTGCTTGGATGAATTTTACTCCAGCAATTTTCTCCTTATATACCTATGACTGTGTGGCCAAATTCCCCTCCAACTCAATTTTCATGTCTGCTGATGACACCACTGTCGTGGGTCAGTTCTCAAACAATGACGAGACAGAGTAAAGGAATGAGACAGAGAATCTGGTGAACTGATGCAATGAGAATCTCTCCCTCAATGTCAACAAAATGAAAGAGATAGTCATCGACTTCAGGAAGCATAGTAAGGATATGCCCTGTCTACATCAATGAGGAAGAAATAGAATGAACAAGAGCTTCAAATTTTTAGGTATTTAGATCACCAACAACCTGTCCTAGTCCTCCCCCCACCCTCCCATGCCAATCCTATAGTTAAGAAAGCCCACCATACTGCTACTTTTTCAGAAGGCTCAGGAAATTTGGCGAGTCAGCAATGGTTCTCGCCAGCTTTAACAGATGTACCATAGAAAGCATTCTTTCTGCTTGTATCATAGCTCACTATGGCTCCTGCTCTGCTGAAGACTTCAAGACCCTACAAAGGGTTGTGAATGAAGCCCAGTCCATTATGCAAATCAGCCTCCCATCCATTGACATTTTCTAAACATCCCTCTGCCTCGGAAAAGCAGCCAGCATAATTAAGGATCCCACACATCCCGGACATTCTCTTTTCCACCAGATACAAAAGTCTAAAGTCACGTACCAACTGATTCAAGAACAGCTTCTTCCCTGCTGCCATCAGACTTTTGAATGGATTTACCTTGCATTAAGTTGATCTTTCTCTTAATGAGAAAGATCATTAAGATCTTGCACCCCAGGCTATGACTGTAACACTTCATTCTGCACTCTCTCATTTCCTGCTGTGTGAATGGTAGGTATAGTGTGCAATATTTTTCACTGTATTTATGTGACAATAAATCAAATTAGCTCCTAGGATGGACAAGATCTCACTCCATATTGCCTTCAGCCCTTGGCCCTTCTAGTCTCTGTGCTTTCAGCATTAAGGACTAGTGCATGGCCCATTCTGGCACCACTGCCTTGACTATTACCCCCATCACGTTTGTCGGCATCTGTGATTCCTGGTTACTACCTTTTGAGGCCTGTCCAATATCATAGAACATAGAACATAGAACAATACAGCACAGAACAGGCCCTTCGGCCTTCGATGTTGTGCCGACCAAAATAAAAAGCAATGCCCCTCCTAACTAAACCATTCCCTTCTCATCCATATACTTATCAACTAACCTCTTAAACGCCACCAAACTTGGCGCATCTACAACAGCTGCAGGCAGGGCATTCCACTCCCTAATCACTCTTTGAGTAAAGAACCTACCTCTGATATCCGTCCTATAACTCATACCCCTTAATTTAAAGCTGTGTCCCCTCGTGCTAGCTTTCTCCATCCTAGGAAAAAGGCTATCACTGTCCACCCTATCCAAACCTCTAATTATCTTATATGCTTCAATAAGATCCCCCCTTAGCCGCCTCCTTTCTAACGAAAACAACCTCAAATCCTTCAACCTCTCTTCATAGGACCTGCCCTCCATACCAGGCAACATCCTAGTAAACCTCCTCTGTACCCTCTCCAATGCCTCCACATCTTTCTTATAATGTGGCGACCAGAACTGCACACAATACTCCAAGTGCGGCCGCACTAGAGTTTTGTACAGCTGCAACATGATGCTGCGGCTCCTAAATTCAATCCCCCTACCAATAAAAGCTAAGACTCCATAAGCCTTCTTAACAACTTTATCCACTTGACTGCCTACTTTCAGGGATCTATTGACACATACACCAAGATCCGTCTGTTCCTCAACACTATTAAGAGCCCTACCATTAGCCCTATACTCTACACATTTATTGTTCCTGCCAAAGTGCATTACCTCACACTTTTCCACATTAAACTCCATTTGCCACCTCTCGGCCCAGCTCTGCAACTTGTCCAAGTCACTCTGTAAACTAAAACACCCCTCTTCACTATCTACCACTCCACCAACTTTAGTATCATCTGCAAATTTACTGATCCATCCCTCAATACCCTCATCCAGATCATTTATAAAAATTACAAACAGCAGGGGCCCCAAAACAGACCCCTGAGGCACACCACTCGTCACCGAACTCCACGATGAAAATCTCCCATCAACCACCACCCTCTGTCTTCTATCTGCCAGCCAATTTCTAATCCAATTAGCTAAATCACCCTCTATTCCACACATCTGCATTTTCTGTAGAAGTCTTCCATGGGCCACCTTATCAAACGCCTTACTAAAGTCCATATATACTACATCAACCGCCTTACCCCCATCCACCTCTCTGGTCACTTTCTCAAAAAACTCAATGAGGTTAGTAAGGCATGACCTACCCTTCACGAAACCATGCTGACTATCCCCAATCAATTCATTTCTCTCTAAATAACTATAAATCCTATCCCTAATAATTCTCTCCAATACCTTGCCCACCACAGAAGTAAGACTCACTGGCCTATAATTCCCAGGAAGGTCTCTCTTCCCCTTCTTAAACAATGGGACCACATTCGCCATCCTCCAGTCCTCCGGAACCACACCCGTAACCAACGAGGACCTGAAGATCAGAGCCAGAGGCTCTGCAATCTCCTCTCTTGCCTCCCAGAGAATCCTAGGGTAAATCCCGTCCGGCCCAGGGGACTTATCCAACTTCAAACCCTCGAGAATTTCTAACACATCCTCCCTATCTACTACAATACTCCCCAATTTGCAACCCTGTACCTCAGTGCTCTCCACAGCTACATTTCCAGCACTCTGCGTGAATACCGAAGAGAAATATTTATTCAGTGCCTCACCAATCTCTTCAGGCTCCACGCACAACTTCCCACTGCTGTCTATGACTGGCCCTAATCTTGCCCTAACCAATCTTCTATTCTTAACATATCGAAAGAAAGCTTTAGGATTCTCCTTAATCCTATCAGCCAACATCTTCTCGTGTCCCCTCTTAGCTCTCCTCAATTCACTTTTTACCTCCTTCCTAGCTAATCTATAGCTATCCATTGCACTACCTGAGCCTTCAAGCCTCATCCTGACATAAGCCTCCTTTTTCTTCTTAACCAGCAAATCAACTCTTTTCGTACACCAAGGCTCTCTTACTCGTCCATTTCCTCCCTGCCTGACAGGGACATACTTATCAAGGACTCGCAGCAGCTGCTCCTTGAATAAGCACCACATTCCAGATGTTCCCAGTCCCTGTAGTTCCCTAGTCCAATCTACGCACCCTAATTCTCTCCTGATGGCCTCATAATTACCCTTCCCCCAGCTATAACTACAGCCCCCAGCTTCATGCCTATCCCTGTCCATCACTAAGGTGAACGTAACCGAATTGTGGTCACTATCACCAAAATGTTCACTAACTTCCAAGCCTAACACCTGGTCTGGCTCATTGCCCAGCACCAAATCCAATGTAGCCTCACCTCTAGTTGGCCTATCTACATACTGAGTCAAAAAAAAAAAATCCATCAAATCTTTTGCCGATATCCCCCGAGGCCTTGCCAATACCCTCCAAATTTTTGCTTGGAACCCTCTAAATCTTTTGTCGGTATTTCCTGAGGTGTCGTTGGTACCCTCCAAGTCTTTTGCTGCTTCTCCCTCACCTTTGTTGGTGACCTTTCTCAACTCTGAATCAGCATTGCTGCATAGTGAGCTATGCCCTCACCTCTGAATCCTCCTCAGGGATAAGCTTGCCAGGTTCCCGTCTTTTTACAATATTTATGATTCACACCAATGTGATGTCACATTGTCATGGGTGGGCATTTGAACATAGGGTGAAGATTCCAGGAGTGAGGTCCAATAACAAGATGCAAATGAATGGAAATGAGGTTCCCGACATTGCATGGGGGAATTCCTGTTACATACAAACAATGAAGATATAAGCAGATGCAGGCCTTTCGGCTCTTCAAGCCTACCCCACAGTTCACTTTCATCATGGCTGATCAAATTCAGTTATCTTGACCAACTCCCTTTCCCTCCAATCCCTCGATCCTTAAGCTCCAAGAGCTATATCTAATTTCTTCTTGAAACCACACAACGTTTTGGTCTCAATGTTTTGGCCTTCACCACTGAATAGACAGATGATTGTGGCAAGACAGCCTGTCGATGTAAAACATGATTTGGTGCTCCCATGAGATTTTTCACACCCACCACCATTCTTACCTGAAAAGAGCAGAAGCAGAAAATCCTGACTAGGATTCTTGCCTTGCATCTCAGGGACTAAAGAGACAGCAAAAGCAGTTTGAGTTCAGCTGAAAGAATGGAACCTAGAATCAAAGAGCCTTTCAAGAATCTGTTGGAACTGGGCCATGAATTCCATTAGGTACAGAAGCAAAAGTAGGCCATTCAGCCCATTTTATCAGCTCTGCCGTTCAGTAAGATTATGACTGGTTTGATATGATAATTCTCAAATCCACTTGCTTGCCTTATCGACACAATTCTTGATTTCTTTACTGGTTAAAAGTCTGCGTATCTCAGCCTTGAACATACTTAACCACCCAGCCTCTATAGCTCAGTGACAAAAGGATTTCCTCCTCATCTCTGTCTTAAATGTGCAGTACAATATTGAATGCTTTTGGAAATCCAGTTTTATAACATATATCGCCTCTACACAGTACGTATCCCTATATTCTCTGCCAATTCATTTATCTGTCAAGATGCCTTTTAAACATTCTGTAGTATCTGCTTCTAAAGAAAGATATCTTGGCGTTTGAGGCAGTCCAGAGAAGGTTCATTAGGAGGGATTTTCTTATGAAGAGAGGTTGAGTGAGTTGCACCTGTACTTATTCAATTTAGAAGAATGAGAGGAGACCTAATTGAAACATATTGGATTCTTGGAAGGCTTGACAAATGCTGAGATGCCTTTTAAACATTATTATGGTATCTGTGGTAATGGTCCCTTCATAGCAGCACCTCCACAAACCACCTTCTGTTGCAGTGACTACAGTCATGCAAATGTGACTTGCAACTGCCAATCATCTTCACCACTCTGCCGCCCACACCTGGACACTTCCCTTCACTTCAAGTAGGAAGGTGTCTCCCAGAAACCCACAGCAGTTGACTGCACTTATGCAAATGTGACCTGCAACCACCAATCACTTTCACCACTCTGATGTCCTCACCTGGACACTTCCCTTCACTTGAAGTAGGAAGGTGTCGCCCAGAAATCCACCTTCTGGTCACAGTGATTGCACTTATGTAAATGAGACCTGCAACCACCAATCATTTTGGCCGCTCTAGTTAAAATTTTGCAACCATCAGCAAATATCCCCACTTTTGACCTCATGCTGCAGGGAGATTCATTCAAGAAAGAGCTGAGCATGATAAGGTCACTACAACAAAGAAGAAGGCCATTCAGCCTATTGTTTCTATTCCTAAGGAGCAATTCCTGTACAAGCACTCCCTCTTCTTCTCTTCAAATCAGTACACATTCTTCCTTTTCAAATGTTCAGAAAATTTAGAAAATGTACAAAAATGTATAACATTGAAAGATACCACTTTGTCCATTATGTCTGCTCTGGCTGAAAAACAAGCCACCAGTCTAATGGTATTTACCAGCACTTGGCAGCCCTAAAGATTACAGGGCTTCAGATACACAACCGGACACCTTTTACATGAGTTGAGAGTTTCTACCTCTGCCAACTTTTGGACAGTAAGTTCTGGATCCCCACCATCTCTGGGGTAAAATAAACATTTTCTCATCTCCCTCATTCTTTTACCAATCACTTCATTTATATGTCACCTTTCTACCAAGGGAAACATGTCCTTTCCATCTTGCCTTCCAAGCCTTGTATACCTCAATCAAATCTCTCCTCAGCCTTCTCTATTCAAGGAAAACAACACCAGCCTATCTCGAACTGTAATTTTTGAGTCCTAGTAAGATCCTCATAAATCTCTTGAATTACAACCTTTCTATAATGAAGTGACCAGAATTGCATACAGCACTCGAGTTGTGGCTCTGCCAGTGATTTATATAGCTCCTGCATAACATCCCCACTCATATATTCCTTGTGTGATGATACTTGCTAAATGACGTTTTATATTTAACGTGAACTGTTCTAAGATTTTTTTAAAAAACAGGCAGTCAGTGTGTTTGGGAAAAATGCAGCTGAGATGCTGAAAAACAGGATAATTACTCATTTTAGCCATGTAGTGTTTATTTAGCTTCAGGCTAATGGACTGTTTGCATAAATTAAGATTTCCCCTGTTTTATAAATGAAGGAAATGGTAGCTTTTTAAAAAATTAATTAAATGGGTAGAATTAACTCTGTAGCAAGGATTTCTGCTGGTTTCAGTTTGGAGTTCAGTTGTTGACTGCAGTGGTTTAAATAGGTAAGTCTGGGGACTGCTCTGAAAATCAAAACCTTTCTGAAAGCTACGAGATTGTTAACCCAAGTCAGAGCAAGTATACCTATGATTGCTAACTACAATTAAGTTAAGATTTAAGTCTATGGGAAGAATGTTGCACATTTGGAATTGAAATAGTGATGAATTAGAAATTAGAATGGTTGCTTTTCATGTTTAAAGATTGTTCAATGGTGAAGAGTTAACTGCTTCGTTTTAAGGGTTGTGCTTAAATTATGTTGTGAATAAAGCTTGTTTTCATAAAAGATCCCTAATTTTTCAGCAAAATTACACCTGAAGCAAAAAATTCTTTCCTGAATTTCTGCCAAGATATAAAAATTGTTGGAGTCTAGGGGCAGCACAGTGGTCAGCACTGTTGCCTCACAGTGCCAGGGAAGTTAAGAAGAGCTAAAAGAAGACACAAGAAGACTTTGGCTGATAGGATCAAGGAGAATCCTAAAGTTTTCTTTAGATACGTTAAGAATAGAAGATTGGTTAGGGCAAGATTAGGGCCAGTCAGAGACAGCAGTGGGAAGTTATGCGTGGAGCCTGAAGAGATTGGAGAGGCACTGAACGAATATTTCTCTTTGGTATTCACGCAGGGAGACATAAATGTAGTTGTGTAGAACACTGGGATATAGGGTTGTAAACTGGAAAGTATTGAAGTAGATAAGGAGGAGGTGTTAGATATTCTTGAGGGTTTGAAAATAGATAAGTCCCCTGGGCGGGATGGGATTTACCCTAGGATCCTCTGGGAGGCAAGAGAGGCGATTGCAGAGCCTTTGGCTCTGATCTTCAGGTCATCATTGGTTACAGATATAGTGCCGGATGACTGGAGGATAGTGAATGTTGTCCCTTTGTTCAAGAAGGGGGATAGAGACTTTCCTGGGAATTATAGACCAGTGAGTCTTACTTCTGTTGTGGGCAAAGTATTGGAAAGAATTATTAGGGATAGGATTTATAGTTATTTAGAGAGAAATGAATTGATTGGGGATAGTCAGCATGGTTTTGTGAAGGGTAGGTCGTGCCTTACTAACCTCATTGAGTTTTTTGAAAAAGTGACCAAAGAGGTGGATGGGGTAAGGCAGTTGATGTGGTATATATGGACTTTAGTAAGGCGTTTGATAAGGTGGCCCATGGAAGACTTCTGCAGAAAATGCAGATGTATGGGATATAGGGTGATTTAGCTAATTGGATTAGGAATTGGCTAGCAGATAGAAGACAGAGGGTGGTGGTTGATGGAAATTATTCATCGTGGAATTCGGTTACAAGTGGTGTACCTCAGGGATCTGTTTTGGGGCCCCTGCTGTTTGTAATTTTTATAAATGATCTGGATGAGGGTATAGAAGGATGGATTAGTAAATTTGCAGATGACACCAAAGTCGGAGGATTGGTAGATAGTGAAGAGGGGTGTTATAGTTTGCAGAGAGACTTGGACAAGTTGCAGAGCTGGGCCGAGAGGTGGCAAATGGAGTTTAATGTGGAAAAGTGTGAGGTAATTCACTTTGGCAGGAATAACAAATGTATAGAGTATAGGGCTAATGGTAGGACTCTTAATAGTGTTGACGAACAGAGGGATCTTGGTGTATATGTGCATAGATCCCAGAAAGTTGGCAATCAAGTCGATAAGTTTGTTAAGAAGGCATACGGAGTCTTGGCTTTTATTGGTAGGGGGATTGAATTTCAGAGCCGCAACGTCATGTTGCAACTGTACAAAACTCTAGTGCGGCTGCACTTGGAGTATTGTGTACAGTTCTGGTCGTCACATTATAAGAAAGATGTGGAGACATTGGAGAGGGTGCAGAGGAGGTTTACCAGGATATTGCCTGGTATAGAGGGAAGGTCTTATGAGGAGAGGCTGAGGGATTTGAGATTGTTTTCATTAGAAAGAAGGCGGCTAAGAGGAGACCTTATTGAAACATATAAGATGATCAGAGGTTTAGATAGGATGGAGAAAGCTAGCACGAGGGGGCATAGCTTTGAATTAAGGGGTGGTAGTTATAGGACGGATGTCAGAGGTAGGTTCTTTACCCAGAGGGTGGTAAGGATATGGAATGCCCTGCTTGCTGCAGTTGTAGATGTGCCAAGTTTGGGGGCGTTTAAGTGGTCAGTGGATAGGTTCATGGATGAAGAGGGAATGGTTTAGGTTAGAGGGTCATTGCTTTCTCTTAACTGGTCGGCGCAACATCGAGGGCCGAAGGGCCTGTTCTGAGCTGTAATGTTCTATGATCTATGTTCTAACTGTTTTTGAATCCCAGTATGGCTCACTGTCTGTATGGAGTCTGCACATTTTCCCCATGTTTGTGTGGGTTTCCTCTGAGTGCTCCAGTTTCCTCCCATAGATGTGAAGTCAGGTGCATTAGAACATAGAACATAGAACAATACAGCACAAACAGGCCCTTCGGCCCACGAGTTGCGCCAATCACATCTACCAATCCACAGACCTATCTGTAACCCCCTATCCTATTCTTTTCCATATACTCATCCAGAAGTCTCTTAAAAGACCCCAGTGACTTTGCCTCAACAACCTCCAACGGCAGTCGGTTCCATTCACTCACCACCCTCTGAGTGAAAAACCTACCCCTAACATCTCCTTTGTATTTGCTTCCCTGCATCTTAAATCTGTGTCCTCTTGTAGTGAACATTTCAGCTCAGGGAAATAGTCTCTGAGAGTCCACCCTATCTATCCCTCTCAACATTTTATAAACCTCTATCAGGTCGCCTCTCAATCTACGTCTCTCCAGTGAGAAGAGTCCGAGCTCCCTCAACCTATCTTCATAAGGTCTGCCTCCCAATCCAGGCAGCATCCTTGTAAATCTCCTCTGCACTCTCTCAATAGCCTCTACATCCTTCCTATAGTGAGGTGACCAGAACTGTGCACAATTCTCTCTCTCCATGCTAAATTCTCTCTCAGTGTACCCAAACAGGCACCTGAGTGTGGCGAATAAGGGATTTTCATAGTAACTTCATTGTGGTGTTAACGTAACCTTTATTTGTGCCTAATAAATAAACTTAAACTTTTAACTTAATGTAAGCCTACATAAGAATGAGGAGCAGGAGTAGGCCTTTTGGCCTCTCGAACCTGCTGCACTATTCAATAATATGGCTGAGCTTTTCATGGACTCAGCTCCCCTTACCCACCCACTGCGTCCCGTCCTGGTCGCCGTACTATTGGAAGGATGTGGAGTCCTTGGAGAGAGTGCAGAGGAGGTTTACCAGGATGCTGCCTGGTATGGAAGGACTGTCTTATGAGGAACGATTAAATAGACTGGGGTTGTTTTCCCTTGAAAGACGTCGGCTTAGAGGGGATCTAATAGATGTGTATAAGATTATAAGGGGTATAGATAGAGTAAATGGTGGTAAACTTTTTCCACCTTCAGAAATGGATAGGATGAGGGGTCATGGCCTTAGGGTGAGGGGGCTATGTATAAGACGAATATTAGAGGGCAGTTTTTCACACAAAGGGTAGTGGGGGTGTGGAATGCACTGCCGAGTAAGGTGGTGGGAGCAGGCATGCTAGGGCTGTTTAAGGGTCTCTTGGACAGCCACATGAGCGTTATGCAGATAGAGGGATATAGTAGGCCTGTTTAACTATGGCTTTTTTTCCCACAGGTAATTCGGTCCATACTTGACCAACAAGGAGCATGCATTCGGCAGGTGGTGCAAGGACAACTCTTGGATGTTGATTCATGGGTTGCCTGGTGCTTCATGTCGTAAATGAGTGCTTTATCTGGACCATCTGAAGGGCACCATGACAGCTCAGTGACTATCGCTGTAGCTGTGTAGACACTTGGAATTGGGCCGGTGTTTGCGGGAGTTTGCGCGTTCTCCCCGTGGTTGCGTGGGTTTTCTCCGGGCGCTCCGGTTTCCTCCCACATCCCAAAAATTCGCTCTTAGGCTGATTGGGAAACAAATTGTCCCTACATTGAGACTCTTCCATATTAGGAATAACTTAAAATTAGGATAGGATAATGGAATTGTTACTATATAGTTATGATGGCGGCGCGGGCTCGTTGGGCCGAAGGGCCTGTTTCCCGTGCTGTGCTGTGTTGTTGCCCTACTGTAACCTTCAATTCCTTTATTGTTCAAAAATCTATCTTTGCCTTAAAAACATTCAGTGAGGTACCTCAATGGTTTCACTGGGCAAGGAATTCCATAGATTTACAACTCTTTGGGGTTTACTCAACTCAGTTCTAAATTTGCTCCCTCATTGCGCAGTGTTGGTCTGAGGAATCAGATGATCTCCTATGGGGCTGCTTAGAATCAGGGACTGTTCGGTGTATCAAAGAAGCAAATCTGTGTGTTCCCTAAACGGAAATCATGCATGAACAGGGATATCCACTGCTTGCTGAAGTCCAGGCCTGAGGCGTTCAGGTCAGGTGACATTGATCTATACAAAAAAGGAAGATCTAGGAGATCCATCAAAGATGCCAAAACACAATACAGGACCAAGTTAGAGTCCCAGGCTAGCCACACCAAAACTGTACACAGTATTTCAGTGTGGCCTCACCAGCAGCTAATACAGCTGCTGGGGAGGTGATGGTAGTGGTATTATTGCTAGAATATTAATCCAGAAACTCCGCCAGTGTTCTGGGGATGTGAGTTTGAATCCTGCACAATGGTTGATGAAAATTGAATTCACTAAAAATAAAAAATCTGGAATTATGACCATAAACCCATTTTCGATTGTTGGAAAATCCCATTTGGTTCACTCATGACTTTACCTGGTTGGACCATCATGTGACTCCAGATCTGCAGCAATGCAGTTAACTCTCAATTGCCCTCTGAACAAGGGCAAGCAGAGATAAGCAATGAATGCTGGCTGTGTTTCACAAAGCAATAATAATATATGTGGGGTTACTGAGTGGGATTGTTATTGGTGAAGGCTCGAAAGGCCAAATGGCTCTTTCTGCACTGAAAGATTCTATAATCGGGTGGGAATACCGATGGGACGGTGAAAAAGGAGGTTAGTTCCCAGGTAGGGAAGGACTGTAGGCAGTCTGGAGGGGGGTTAGGCAGGTGGTGGAAAAGGGAAATATCCTGACTGAGGGGCTGCGGTGTGTCTATTTTAATGCCAGGAGTGTAGTAAATAAGGTAGATGAGCTTAGGGCGTGGATTGCTGCTTGGGAGTGTGATGTGGTGGCCATTACAGAGACTTGGTTGTCTCAGGGACAGGACTGGGTACTTAAGGTGCCGGGATTCAGGTGCTTCAGGAGGGACAGGGTTGGGGGCAAAAGAGGAGGTGGTGTGGCACTGTTGATCAGGGACAGTGTCATGGCTGTAGAGAAGGTGGAAGACGGGGAGGGAATGTCTACGGAGTCTCTATGGGTGGAAGTTAGGAACAGCAAAGGCTCGATAACTTTGCTGGGTGTATTCTATAGGGCACTCAATAGCGACAGGGAACTTGAGGTGCAGATAGGGAAACAGATCCTAGACAGATGTAGAAATAACAGGGTTGTCGTAATGGGAGATTTCAATTTCCCAAACATCGACTGGAATATCCCAAGGGTAAGGGGTTTGGATGGGGTGGAGTTTGTTAGGTGTGTTCAGGAAGGTTTCCTGACACAGTACGTGGAAAAGCCTACGAGAGGAGAGGCTGTACTTGACCTGGTGCTTGCTAATGAGCCAGGGCAGGTGTCGGATCTCACGGTAGGTGAGCATCTTGGGAATGGAGATCATAATTCTATCTCTTTCACGATAGCGATGGAAAGAGATAGGATCAGGCAGGCTAGGAAGGTGTATGCCTGCAGTAAGGGGAAATATGAAAACATTAGGCAGGTAATTGGACGTATAAACTGGAAGGAGGTGTTCTTGGGAAAGAATACAGAAGGAAAATGGCGGTTTTTCAAGGAATGTTTGTCTGGGGCTCTGCAAGAGACGTTCCGAGGAGTCAAGGAGGTTCTGGTAGTACGCAGGAACTGTGGTGCACGAAGGTAGTGGTGAACCTAGTTAGGAAGAAAGAAAAGGTATATAAAAGGTTCAGAGAGCTAGGGGATGTTAGGGATCTAGAGGAGTGTAAGGTGTGTAGAAGGGAACTTAAAAAGGAAATTAGGAGAGCCAGAAGGGGTCATGAGAAGGCCTTGGCAGGTAAGATTAAGGAGAATCCCAAGGCCTTCTACAAATATGTGAAAAGTAAAAGGATGAGAAGAAAAGGAATAGGGCCTATAAAAGGTGAAGGGGGAAAAGTCTGTGTGAATCCGGAAGAAATGGCAGAGGTGCTTAATGAGTACTTTGCCTCGGTATTCACAGTGGAAAATGAACTGGGAGATTGTACTGCAGGTTTGAGGCATACGGAAAAGATTGAGTACGTGGACGTTAGGAAAGAGCATGTGTTAGACCTGTTAAATTCTATCAAGATAGACAAGTCGCCGGGACCAGATGGGATGTACCCCAGGTTATTGTGGGAGGTGAGGGAAGTGGTTGCAGAGCCTCTGGCGGTGATCTTTGCGTCGTCCATGGAAATGGGAGAGGTTCCGGAGGATTGGTGGATTGCGGATGTGGTTCCTATCTTTAAGAAAGGGAACAGGGATAGTCCAGGAAATTACCAACCGGTGAGTTTGACTTCAGTGATTGGTAAGCTGATGGAGAGGCTTCTGAAGGATAAGATATATGAACATTTGGAGAAGTTTGGACTGATTAGAAATAGTCAGCATGGTTTTGTCAAGGTCAGGTCATGCCTTATGAGCCTAGTTGAGTTCTTTGAAAATGTGACTGAACACATTGATGAAGGAAGGGCGGTGGACGTAGTGTACATGGACTTTAGTAAGGCGTTTGATAAGGTCCCACATGCAAGGCTTCTGGAGGAAGGTGAGAGGGCATGGGATCCAAGGGGCTTTGGCCTCGTGGATCCAGAACTGGCTTGCCGGCAGAAGGCAGAGAGTGGTTGTGGATGGGTCTTGTTCTGCATGGAGGTCGGTAACCATGGAGTGCCCCAGGGATCTGTTCTGGGACCCCTGCTGTTTGTCATTTTCATAAATGACCTGGATGAGGAAGTGGAGGGATGGGTTAGTAAGTTCGCCGACGATACAAAGATCGGTGGTGTTGTGGATGGTCTGGAGGGATGCCAAAAGTTGCAGCGGAACATAGACAGGATGCAAGACTGGGCGGAGAAGTGGCAGATGGACTTCAATGCAGATAAATGTGTAGTGGTCCATTTTGGCAGGAATAATGGGATGAAGGAGTACAATATAAGGGGTAGGAGTCTTAGCTGTGTTGTAGAGCAGAAGGATCTCGGGGTCCGGGTCCATAGGACTCTTAAATCGGCCTCGCAGGTGGAGGAAGTGGTCAAGAAGGCGTACAGTGTACTGGCCTTCATTAATCGAGGAATAGAGTTTAGGAGTCAGGAGGTAATGATGCAGCTCTATAAGACTCTTGTCAGACTCCAGTTGGAGTATTGTGCGCAGTTCTGGTTGCCTCATTATAGGAAGGATGTAGAGGCTATTGAGAGGGTTCAGAGGAGATTTGCAAGGATGCTGCCTGGATTGGGAGGCAGGCCTTATGAAGATAGGTTGAGGGAGCTGGGACTCTTCTCACTGGAGAGACGTAGGTTGAGAGGTGACCTGATAGAAGTTTGTAAAATGTTGAGAGGAATAGATAGGGTGGACTCTCAGAGACTATTTCCCCGAGCTGAAATGGTCACTACGAGAGGACACAGATTTAAGGTGCAGGGAAGCAAATACAAAGGAGATGTCAGGGGTAGGTTTTTCACTCAGAGGGTGGTGAGTGAATGGAACCGACTGCCGTCGGAGGTTGTTGAGGCAAACTCACTGGGGTCTTTTAAGAGACTTCTGGATGAGTATATGGAAAAGAATAGGATAGGGGGTTATAGATAGGTCTGTGGATTGGTAGATGTGATTGGCGCAACTCGTGGGCTGAAGGGCCTGTTTGTGCTGTATTGTTCTATGTTCTATCTTCTAATTTTGCAACGAGCTACTAAAGACACTGGTAGAGGCAGGTACAATTTTGTCTTTTAAAAGGCATTTAACAATTTCAAGAGTAAGATAGGTATAGAGGGATATGATCAAATGCGAGCAATTGGGACCAGCTTATTGGTAGAATCTGGGTGGTATGAATAAGTTGAGCTGAAGAGCCTGTTTTCATGCTGTAAACCTTATGACTCTAAAATAATCTCCGTTTTCAGCAATGAAGGACCAATTTCCATTTGCCTTCTTAATTACATACTGCACCTGCAAACCAACTTTTTGTAAATCATGCAGAAGGACACACAGATCCCTCTGCAGAACAGCATAGTGCAATTTTTTTACCATTTAAATAATAATCATTTTACTGTTATTCCTTTCAGAATGGATGACATCACACATACCAGTATAGTGCTCCATCTGTTACACTCTTGCCCACTCACTTAAGAATGATCCATATCCCTTTGCAGACTTTCAGCATTCTCTGTACACTTTGCTCTGCCACTCATCTTAGTGTCATCTGCGAACTTGGACACAACTCCAAATCAGCTACGTAAATTGTAAACAATTGTGGTCCCAACACTCATCCTTGAGTCACACCATTAGTCACTGATCGCCAATCACAAAAACACTCATTTACCTCCACTATTTGCTTTCTGTTAGTGAACCAATCCTCTATCCATGCTGCTATTACATTACCAATAACACCATGCACCTTTAACTTATGCAGCAGCCTTTGGTGTGGCACCAGTTCCCTGTTGTCCACCATGCTCGTAATGTCTCAAAGAATTCCAATAAATTAAACATGACTTGATCTTCATGAATCCATGCTGCACCTTCCCAACAGGACAATTTATATCCAGATGTCTCACTATTTCTTCCTTGATAATAGATTCAAACATTTTCCTTAGTACAGAAGTTAAGCTATCCGGCCTATAATTACCCAACTTTTGACTATCTTTTTTAAACAGTGACGTTATATTTGCTGTTTTTCCAATCTGTGGGACCTACCCCAGATTCCAGTGAATTATCGTTTGCTATTTTCCCCGCCATCTCTTTTAATACCCTGGGATGCATTCCATCAGGACCAGGAGACTTGTCTATCTTTAGCCCCATTCACTTGCCCAACGCTACTTTAGTGATAATAATCGTTTCCAGCTCCTCAGCTGCCATATTTTCTTGTCATCAATTTTTGGCATGTCATTTGTGTCTTCCATAGAATCATAGAGGTTTACAGCATGGAAACAGGCCCTTTGGTCCAATTTGTCCATGCCACCCTTTTTTAAAACCATAAAGCAAGTCACAGTTGCCTGCATTTGGCCCTCTATACCCATCTTATCCATTTAGCTGTCTAAATGTTTTTTAAAAGACAAAATTGTACCCGCCTCTACTACTGCCTGTAGCAGCTCATTCCAGACACTCATCACTCTGTGTGAAAAAATTGTCCCTCTGGACACTTTTGTATCTCTCTCACCTTAAATCTATGCTCTCTAGTTTTAGATTCTCCTACCTTTGGCAAAAAGTATTTACTAACTAGCTGATCTGTGCCCCTCGTTATTTTATAGATCTCTGTAAGATCACCCCTCAGCCTCCTCTGGTCTGGAGAAAAAAGTCTCAGTCTATCCAGCCTGTCCTTAAAACTCAAACCATCAAGTTCTGGTAGCATCCTAGTGAATATTTTCTGTATTCTTTCTAGTTTAATAATATCCTTTCTATAATAGGGTACCAGAACAGTACATAATATTCCAAATGTAGCCTTACCAATGTCTTGTACAACTTCAAAAAGATGTCCCAATTCCTTATTCAGTGTTCTGACTGATGAAACCAAGCGTGCTGAAAGCCTTCTTCACTACTCTGTCCACCTGTGACTCCACTTTCAAGAAGCTATGGACAAGTACCCCTAGATCCCTTTGTTCTGTAACTCTCCCCAATGCCCTGCCATTAACTGAGTAAGGCCTGAGTTGGTTCAATCTACCAAAATGCATCACCTTGCATTTGTTTAAATTAAACTCCCATGTGCCATTTATCAACCCAGTGGCCCAATTGATTAAGATCCCTTTACAATCCTAGATAACTTTCTTCACTGTCCACAACGCCATCAATCTTGGTGTCGTCCACAAACTTACTAACCATGCCTCCCATATTCTTATCAAAATTGACAAATAACAGTGGACCCAGACTGATCCCTGAGGCACACCGCTGGTCACAAGTTTTGATTTGAAAAACAATCCTCTACAACCACCTTCTGTCTTCTGTCATCAAGCCAATTTTGTGTCCTTTTATACAAAATGAATACATTTTGTATCCTCACCCTGGATCCTGTGGGATTTAACCTTATGTAACAACCTGCCATGCGGTATCTTGTCAAAGGCCTTACTAAAACCGTATAAACATATTCCACTGTGAAGACAGACACAAAATTCCTGTTCAAGGCCTCAGCAATTTCCCCATTTCTTGTTATTATAATCATTTCGAAAGGAATAATTTGATTAGGGATAGTCAACACGGTTTTGTGAAGGGTATGTCGTGCCTCACAAAACTTACTGAGTTCTTTGAGAAGGTGACCAAAGAGGTGGATAAGGGTAAAGCAGTTGATGTTGTGTACATGGATTTCAGTAAAGTGTTTGATAAGGTTCCCCATGATAAGCTTCTGCAGAAAGGATGGATGCATGGGATTGAGGGTGATTTAGCGGTTTGGATCAGAAATTGGCTAGCTGTAAGAAGACAGAGGATGGTGGTTGATGGAAAATATTCAACTTGGAGTTCAGTTACTAGTGGTGTACCACAAGGATCTGTTTTGGGGTCACTACTGTTTGTCATTTTTATAAATGACCTGGATGAGAGTGTAGAAGGCTGGGTTAGTAAATTTCTGGATGACACTAAAGTCGGTGGAGTTGTAGACAGTGCAAAGGATATTGCAGGTTACAGAGGGACATAGATAAGCTGCAGAGCTAGGCTGAGAGGTGACAAATGGAGTTTAATGTGGAAAAGTGTGAAGTGATTCACTTTGGAAGCAGTAACAGGAATACAGACTACTGGGCTAATAGTACATTACCTGGTAGTGTTATTGAGCAGAGAGATCTCGGTGTCCATGTGTATAGATCCCTTAAAGTTGGCACCCAAGTTGATAGGGTTGTTAAGAAGGCGTACGGTCTGTTAGCTTTTATTGGTAGAGGGATTGAATTTAGGAGCCAGGAGGTCATGTTGCAGCTGTACATGTTGCACTTGGAGTATTGCGTACAGTTCTGGTCGTTGCACTATAGAAAGGATGTGGAAGCATCGGAAAGGCTACAGAGGTGATTTACCAGGATACGAATAAAGTTTGAGAAAATAAAATCCATTCCTGGTGTCTTGTGCTTAAACAAAGGAGACTACAATGGAATGAGGGAACATAGAACATTACAGTGCAGTACAGGCCCTTTGGCCCTCGATTTTAGAACAAAGAACAAAAGAACATAGAACATAGAACACTACAGCGCCTATTCTCTGATCATCTTATATACCTTATTAAGTCACCTCTTAACCTTCTCTCTAACGAAAACAGCCTCAAGTATGGTGGAAAGGGCACATGACGAAAGGCTGAAGGACTTGAGGCTGTTTTCATTAGAGAGAAGGTTAAGAGGTGACTTAATAAGGCATATAAGATGATCAGAGAATTGGATAGGGTGGAAGTGAGAGTCTTTTTCCTTGAATGGAGATGGCTAACACGAGAGAACATAGCTTAAATTGAGGGGTGATAGATATGAGATAAATGTCAGAGGTAGGCTCTTTAATCAGAGAGTAGTAAGAGTGTGGAATGCCGTGCCTACAGCAGTAGTGGACCCACCAACATTAAGGGCATTCAAATGGTCATTGGATAAACATATGGATGATATTAGAATAGTAAAGATTAGATGGGCTTTAGATTGGATTTACATGTAGGCGCTGTAGTGTTCTATGTTCTATGTTCTTTTGTTCTTTGTTCTAAAATCGAGGGCCAAAGGGCCTGTACTGCGCTGTAATGTTCTATGCTCCCTCATTCCATTGTAGTCTCCTTTGTTTAAGCACAAGACACCAGGAATGGATTTTATTTTCTCAAACTTTATTCGTATCTTAAATTCAGCCAAACTGTGATCGCTTCTTCCGAGAGCATCCCAAATTGTGAGATTATTAATTTATTTCTGTCTCATTACACAGGACCAGATCCATGACAACTTGTTTCCTCGTAGGTTCCATTACATACTGTTCAAGGAAACTATCGCAGATACATTCTATGAGCTGCTCCATAAGGCTGCTTGACCAACATGGTTTGATCAATCGACTTAGAACATAGAACATAGAACACTACAGCACAAACAGGCCCTTCGGCCCACAAGTTGTGCTGATCATACCCATACCTACTAGACCATAGAACAATCTGTAACTCCCAATCCCATTTAATCCCATGGACTCATCCAGAAGGGTTATAAAAGACCTCAGCGAGTTCGCCTCCACCGCACCGACGGCAACCGATTCCATTCACTCACGATCCTCTGAGTGAAAAACTTATCCCTAACATTCCTCTGTACTTGCTGCCCAGCACCTTAAATCTGTGTCCTCTCGTAGCGACCATTTCAGCCCTGTGAAATAGCCTCTGAGAATCCACCCTATCTATTTCTCTCAACATTTTATAAACCTCTATCAGGTCGCCTCTCAACATTCATCTTTCCAGGGAGAAGAGACCTAGCTCCCTCAACCTGTCTTCGTAGGGCGTGCCTCCCAATCCAGGCAACATCCTTGTAAATCTCCTCTGCATCCTCTCAATAGCTTCCACATCCTTCCTGTAGTGAGGTGACCAGAACTGCGCACAGTACTCCAAGTGGAGTCTGACAAGGGTCCTATAAAGTTGCAGCATTTTCTTCCGACTCCTAAACTCAGTCCCTTGATTAATGAAGGCCAATACACCATATGCCTTCTTGACCACATCCTCCACTTGTGGGGCCAATTTAAGAGTCCTATGGACTTGGACCCCAAGATCCTTCTGCTCCTCAATGCTGCTAAGACTCCTACCCTTGATATTGTACTCCTTCATCCTATTGGTTCTGCCAAAATGGACCACTACACATTTATCTGCATTGAACTCCATCTGCCACTTCTCTGCCCAGTCTTGCATCCTATCTATGTCTTGCTGCAACTTCTGACATCCCTCCAGACTGTCCACAACACCACCAACTTTCGTATCGTCGGCGAACTTACTAACCCATCCCTTCCACTTCCTCAAACAGGTCATTTATGAAAATAATAAATAGCAAGGGTCCTAGAACAGATCCCAGAGGCACTCCACTGGTGACTGACCTCCATGCAGAAAAAGACCCATCCACAACAACTTTCTGCCTTCTGCAGGCAAGTTAGTTCTGATCCACAAGGCCAAAACCCCTTGGATCCCATGCCCTCTCACTTTCTCAAGAAGTCTTGCATGGGGGACCTTATCAAACGCCTTGCTGGAATCCATGTAAACCACGTCCACTGATCTTCCTTCGTCAATGTGTCCAGTCACTTTTCAAAGAACTCAACTAGGCTCGTAAGGCACAACCTGCCCTTGACAAAGCCGTATTGACTATTTCTGATCAAGCGAAACTTCTCTAAATGCTCATAAATCCTGTCCCTCAGGATCCTCTCCATCAACTTACCAACCACTGAGGTCAGACTCACCAATCGGTAATTTTCCAAGCTATCGCTGTTCCCTTTCTTGAAAATAAAAACTACATCTGCTATCCTCCAGTCCTTCAGAACCTCTCCCATCTCCATTGACGACGCAAAGATCATTGCCAGGGGCTCTGCAATCACTTCCCTCACCTCCCACAGTAACCTAAGATACTTCTGTGGAACATGTAGATTAAAATCCCCATAATAATTGTTGTATCATTTTTACATGCATCAATTATTTCTTTGTTTATTGCTTATCTTACTGTGATATTATCTGTGGCCTATAGACTATGTCTATCAGTGACTTTTTCTCCTTATCATTTAACAGCCAGCTTGATTGCTGGCCAGCCTGGGACCATCAAAGTGCTGTCCCCACGGCCTGATTGCGGCTTCTCTCCCCCCCGCCACCCAACTATTCCCAGACCAGCCTCAAGATGCATCTTCCCTGCCCCAACCCAACCCCCATTCCCCCACCACCAATCCTGGACCCTCCGGTTACTCTCCTGAGGAAGGAGCAGCGCTCCAAAAGCTTGTGATTCCAAATTAACCTGTTGGACTTTAACCTGGTGTTGTGAGACTTTTACTATGCCCATCCGTCATAAATGAGTGCTTTATGTGGACTATCTGAAGGGCACCATGACAGCTCAGAGACTATCGATGTGGCTGTGCAGACACTTGGAATTGGGCCGGTGTCTGCGGGAGTTTGCGCGTTCTCCCCGTGGTTGCGTGGGTTTTCTCTGGGCGCTCCGGTTTCCTCCCACAACCCAAAAATTCGCTCTTAGGCTGATTGGGAAACAAATTGTCCCTATAGTGAGAATTTTCCATATTAGGAATAGTATATATATTATTATATAGGAATAATATAATAGGATAATGGATTTGCTACTATATAGTTATGACGACGGCACGGGCTCGTTGGGCCGAAGGGCCTGTTTCCCGTGCTGTGTTGCTCTTAATAAAAAAAAAAATCCCAGTCCAATGCCAACATCTCCACATTAAGAAAGTCAAAGGCGTACTACATCATTTACTGGAAGAGGATACGGGAGACTCCAGATGCAGTGGGTAAAGGTTCAAATAGGACATGGCACTCCACAGTTGATGGACTCAGGGGATGAGTGGTTGAATGGAGGAAAAAATGTCTTATTGAATCTGTTATCCTACTTCCCCCGGGCTGCTGACATTTAGTCTAGTGAACATGATGTGGAGATGCCGGCATTGGACTGGGGTAAACACAGTAAATCTCACAACACCAGGTTAAAGTCCTAGTGGCGTTTGCTACCAAATAAACCTATTGGACTTTCACCTGGTGATGTGAGACCTCTTACAGTCTGGTGAGGACAGGTGAGCTGGGGAGAGTGATAGGAACATGCTGGATGGCATTTAAATATGGCAATATAGATAGGATGCAAAACTGGGCGGAGAAGTGGCAGATGGACTTCAATGCAGATAAATGTGTGATGGTCCATTTTGACAGGACCAATGGGATGAAGCAGTATAATATCAAGGGTAGGAGTCTTGGCAGTGTTGAGGGGCAGAAGGATCTTGGGGTCCGGGTCCATAGGTCTCTTAAATCTGCCTCGCAAGTGGAGGATGTGGTCAAGAAGGCATATGGTGTACTGGCCTTCATTAATAGAGGAATTGAGTTTAGGAGTCGGGAGGTAATGCCGCAACTTTATAAGACCCTTGTCAGACCCCACTTGGAGTATTGTGTGCAATTCTGGTCGCTTCACTATAGGAAGGATGTAGAAGCTATTGAAAGGGTGCAGAGGAGATTTACAAGGATGTTGCCTGGATTGGGAGGCAGGCCTTATGAAGATAGGTTGAGGGAGCTGGGACTCTTCCCCCTGGAGAGACGAAGGTTGAGAGGCGACCTGATAGAGGTTTATAAAATGTTGAGAGGAATAGATAGGGTGGATTCTCAGAGGCTACTTCCCCTGGCTGAAATGGTCACTACGAGAGGACACAGATTTAAGGTGCTGGGGGGCAAGTACAGAGGAGATGTTAGAGGTAAGTTTTTCACTTAGAAGGTGGTGAGTGAATGGAATCGGTTGCCGTCAGTGGTGGTAGAGGCGAAATCACTGGGGTCTTTTAAGAGACTTCTGGATGAGTACACAGGATTTAATGGGATTGGGAGTTACAGATAGTTCTTTGGCCTGGTAGGTATAGATATGATTGGCACAACTTGTGGGCCGAAGGGCCTGTTTGTGCTGTAGTGTTCTTTGTTCTAACAGATTCTAACAGGTTCTTTGAGCGCATCAGCCAAGGGCAGGTGAATGAATCAGTTGCCAGCCACAGGAGACTTGGTGAGGATCTCAGGTATACATAATTAATGAGGTTCTATGCACTGAATTGGCTGTCTTTTGGAATTGTGTACCCTCAATATTTATTTTTCAACTTTGCTCATCTTGTAATTAATGGTGATTAAATCTTGAGATCTGTACTCAGGTTTAACCCTGCATTATCAGATTTATAGAAGTGAATCATCCAGGGAGCAGGTGCCATGTGCAAATCTTCTCATTTGGAGAAGATTTGCATATGAACTCATCCAGTCTGTGGCCCTGGTGAAAATTAATGTATGTTGAGATGTTATTACCTTGTGACAAGACTTCTGCACCCCCCCATCTGGGGAGGAAGTCTTGCATCAAATAGCTGCTGATTGATTGGATGGCCAACAGCTCTCTAGACTAGCAGCGCTACTGTGTATAGTGTCCACTGCTGGAATTGCATGTAGTTTCCAGTATCACCAGGCCAGGCTGCCAGGCCCCAGCTGGAGCTTAGGGCAAGGATAAGGCAGGGGGAGAGGAAAAATATGAGCTTGGGCGATCTCCAATTAAAACAGGGGCCCGTAAAAGAGACAGACCCTTTTCCTAGGCCTGAGCAGTGTTACTTACTAGGCATCTGACCTGTTGCACACCTCAATCATTAATTACCCATTTAAAGGCCTAATAGGCAGGTAAAATTGAGGTGAGATGGGATGGCCAGGAAAGACACCAATGGCATTTCAGCACTCATCCCATCTGCAAACCCACCTGTAAAATTCTGCATATCAAATTATTATAGCATAGAAGAAACCAATTGACACATCTTGTCTGCCTTCTCATTTTTGATTATTCTCAATGTGACTGATTCCTGTTTACTTTCTAGATGGCTATTTCAAAGTTAGTTTTTCTGTTTTCTTATGTCCATGCGCATATTTCTTAGTATTGCAACATCTTACCTCCCAGTTATCTTTCATGTTACTATTTACAGGTGCCCTTTTTTTATATATTTCTTGGTGTCTGTACCTGTGCTTATTTCCTAGCTTCTTCCCAAGACATTATTTTCTATTTGTTCTCCATTTTATTTTCTTATTCAATCACAATGGATTTAAGGAAGGGTAAGTGGGTGAAATGATAATTGGCAATCCTATCGGGGATAGTGATCACAATTTTGTTAAATTTAACATAGAAAATAACAGAATTGAAGTGGAAAAAAGTTTTGAATTTGGGGAAGGCTAACTTTGCAGAAATGAGAGGGACTTAGATGAGGCAGACTGGAGAGCTTGGGATAAATCAGTGATAATTTGAGGGTGATTTAGCTAATTGGATTAGGAATTGGCTAGCGATAGAAGATAGAGGGTGGTGGTTGATGGAAGTTATTCATCGTGGAGTTTGGTTACAAGTGGCGTACCTCAGGGATCTGTTTTGGGGCCCCTGCTGTTTGTAATTTTTATAAATGATCTGGATGAGGGTATTGAAGGATGGATTAGTAAATTTGCAGATGACACTAAAGTCGGTGGAGTGGTAGATAGTGAAGAGGGGTGTTATAGTTTGCAGAGAGACTTGGACAAGTTGCAGAGCTGGGCCGAGAGGTGGCAAATGGAGTTTAATGTGGAAAAGTGTGAGGTAATTCACTTTGGCAGGAATAACAAATGTGTAGAGTATAGGGCTAATGGTAGGACTCTTAATAGTGTTGATGAACAGAGGGATCTTGGTGTATATGTGCATAGATCCCTGAAAGTTGGCAATCAAGTCGATAAGATTGTTAAGAAGGCATATGGAGTCTTAGCTTTTATTGGTAGGGGGATTGAATTTCGGAGCCGCAACGTCATGTTGCAACTGTACAAACTCTAGTGCGGCCGCACTTGGAGTATTGTGTGCAGTTCTGGTCCCCGCATTATAAGAAAGATGTGGAGGCATTGGAGAGGGTACAGAGGAGGTTTACCAGGATGTTGCCAGGTATGGAGGGCAGGTCTTATGAAGAGAGGCTGAGGGATTTGAGGTTGTTTTCGTTAGAAAGAAGGCGGCTAAGAGGAGACCTTATTGAAACATATAAGATGATTAGAGGTTTAGATAGGGTGGACAGTGATAGCCTTTTTCCTAGGATGGAGAAAGCTAGCACGAGGGGACATAGCTTTAAATTAAGGGGTGGTAGTTATAGGACGGATGTCAGAGGTAGGTTCTTTACCCAGAGGGTGGTAAGGGTATGGAATGCCCTGCCTGCTGCAGTTGTAGATGCGCCAAGTTTGGTGGCTTTTAAGAGGTTAGTAGATAAGTTTATGGATGAAAAGGGAATGGTTTAGGTTAGAGGGTCATTGCTTTTTCCTAATTGGTCGGCGCAACATCGAAGGCCGAAGGCCCTATTCTGCGCTGTAATGTTCTATAAGTACTGAAAAGTGAGATCCTAAATGCACAAAGTAGACTTGACCCTTCCAAAAATGAGTGACACTGCTAATTCTGGACCCCCCCAGATGTATTGAAGAAGTGATGATACGGAGATGCCGGTGTTGGACTGAGGTAAAATACAAAGAAATCCTACAACACATTTGGACTTTAAACTGGTCTTGTAAGATTTCTTTTTGTATTGAAAAATACAGAGGAAGATCAATCAAAAACGTGTACGATAAGCACTAAGAGCATTACAAATAACCTAGATAAATATAGGAAGTGCAGGGACAAAGTAAATGAAAGAACTAAGAAAATTAAAGACAGGACATGAAAATAATTTAGCAAATAAAGTTAAAGAAAACCCAAGGATGTTTTACCAATATCTAAATGGTAAAAGGTTACTTAAGGAAAAAGTAGCACCAATCAGAAATGAAAAAGGGAGCTTGTATGTAGGTGCGGTGGCTGTGATAAGGTTTTAAATGAATATTTTGTCTTCATGGTTACAATGGAAAAGGATGACACAGATTTAGTAGTCCAGGAGGAGTAGTCATAGAGGTTTAAAGTATGGAAACAGGCTCTTTGGCCCAACTTGTCCATGCTGCCCTTTTTTTAAACTAAGCTAGTACCAATGATCTGCATTTGGCTCATTATCCTTCTATACCCATTGTAGCCAAGTAATTATCTAAATGCTTTTTAAAAGACAAAATTGTACCCGCCTCTTCTATTACCCCTGGCAACTTGTTCCAGACACTCACCACCCTCTGTGTGAAAAGAATTCCCTTCTGGACCCTTTTATATCTCTTCCCTCTCATCTCAAACCTATGCCCCAAATTTTAGACTCCCCTACCTTTAGAAAAAGATAATGACTATCTAGCTGATCTATGCTCTGTGAGATGAGAGAATACTGAGAGATATTGGATGGGATATTAACTGGTAACTCGTGGAGTGCCCCAGAGATCGGTGCTGGGGTTTCAACTATTTACCATTTACATGGATGATTTGGAGGAAGGGGCTGAGTGCAGGGTGACGAAATTTGCTGATGACACGAAGATGAGTGGAAAAGCAAATTGCATGGAGGGAGTGGAAAGCCTGCAGAGGGATCTGGATAGGTTGAGCGAGTGGGCGAGGACCTGGCAGATAGAGTACAATGTTAGCAAGTGTGAGGTTATCCACTTTGGGAAGAATAATGGTAGGAAGGATTATTATTTAAATGGCGAAAAGCTGCAGCATGCAACGGTGCAGAGGGTCCTGGGGGTCCTTGTGCACAAATCACAAAAACACAGTCTGCAGGAACAGCAGGTGATTAAGAAGGTGAATGGGATGTTGGCCTTTATAGCGAGGGGGATAGAATATAAAAGTAGAGAGGTAGTTTTGCAGCTGTATAGGGTACTGGTGAGGCCACAGCTGGAGTACTGTGTGCAGTTTTGGTCACCGCATTCAAGGAAGGATATATTGGCCTTGGAGGGGGTGCAGAGAAGGTTCACTAGGCTGATACTGGAGATGAGAGCATTGGATTATGAGGAGAGACTGAATAGGCTAGGTTTGTACTCTTTGGAGTTTAGAAGGCTGAGAGGGGATCTTATAGAGATGTATAAGATAATGAAGGGGATGGATAGGGTAGAGGTTGAGAGACTTTTCCCACTTAGCAAAAATAGCAGGACTAGAGGACACAGCCTCAAGACTTGGGGGGAGGGTGGGGGGGGAGAGGGGGGGTGCAGTTCAGATCAGAATTGCGGAGGAGTTTCTTCATGCAAAGGGTGGTGAATCTTTGGAATTCTCTGCCTGATGAGGTAGAACATAGAACATTACAGCGCAGTACAGGCCCTTCGGCCCTCGATGTTGCACCAGCCAGTGGACCCTCTAACATAAACTATTCCAATATCATCCATATGCCTATCCACCGAACATTTGAATGCCCCCAAAGTAGGCGAGTCCACCACGAGGTGGTGGAGGTTTCCTCGCTAAATATGTTCAAGTGAAGAGTGGATAGGTTTTTGATTGACAAGGGAATTAAGGGTTATGGGGAGAAAGCGGGAAAGTGGAACTGAACCACTACAGATCAGCCATGATCTTATTGAATGGCGGGGCTGGCTCGAGGAGCTGGATGGCCGACTCCTGCTCCTATTTCTTATGTTCTTATGGATAATCAGAAAGAGAGAAGAAGTACTTGAAGGGTTGGAGCCTTGAAAATTGACAAGTCAGCAGGGCTGGATGGATTATTTCCGAGACTGTTGAAGAAGGTCAGAGAAGAAATAACAGATCTCTGAAGATGATTTTCCAATTCTCACTAATACAAGGATATCTAAGGATCAAAGGAAATGTCAAACAATTATAGTTAGGCCAGTTAGTTTGACATTGGTGCTGGGCAAATTATAGAATGAATACTGAGAGATAGGATTAACTGTCCCATAGAAAGACATTGACTTGTCAGGGATGGTCAGCATGAATCTTTCGAAGGAAGGTCTTCCCTCACAAACCTGATTGAATTCTTTAAGGAAGTGAGCAGCACAGTGGCACAGTGGTTAGCATTGCTGCCTCACAGCTCCAGGGACCTGGATTCGATTCCTGGCGTGGGCTTCTGCCTGCAAGGAGTCTGTACATTCTTCCTGCGTCTGCATGGGTTTCCTCCACAGTCCAAAGATGTCCCGGTTAAGTGCATTGGCCATGCTAAATTGCCCCTTAGTGTCCCAGAATGCATTCACCCCATTAATCCCTTAATGGGCTGAATGGGGGATTAATGAGGTGAATATGTGAGATCACGAGGATAGGGCATGAGTGGGATTGTTGTTGGTGCAAACATGCTGGGCCGAATGGCCTCCTTCTGTACTGTAAGGTTTCTGTAAGTGACAGGAATGGTTGATGAAGGTGGTGCAGTGGATTTATATGGATTTTAGCAAAGTGTAACAGAAAACAAAAAATAATGATGGATGGATACCCTTACGAATGGAAAGTTGTTTCAAATAATGTTTCAAAAATTTGGTGTTGGGACCTTTGCTGCTTGTATTATATGTTAACAATTTGGACATGAACATGGGGGAGATGATTGGAAAATTTGCAAATGGCATGAAGATGGGCCGAGGACAGGATTGTGTAGATGATAGCTACAATGTACAAAACAATATTGAGGGGTTGGTGGAATGGGCAGTAAACTGGCAGATGGATTTTAACACAGAAATATGAGGAAATGTATTTAGGGAAGTCAAACAGTCATAGGGAATACACTATATATGGGAATATACTCAGTATAGATGAAGTTCTTATGTTATGCACAAGAACACAGGCTAAAATTATTATTCAAAAAATGAGAGCATTGAAACAATCTGCAGTAGCATTAAGGATCATTTAATCAATGAAGAGCTTGTTGTACGAGGAATGGTTGAGGACTCTGGGTCTGTACTCCTTGGAGCTTAAAAGGATGAGGGAGGATCTTATTGAAACTTACAGGATACAGCGAGGCCTGGGTAGAGTGGATGTGGAGACGATGTTTCCATTAGTTGGAAAAACTAGAACCAGAGGGCACAACCTCAGGCTAAAGACACAATCCTTTAAAACCGATGAGAGGAATTTCTTCAACTGGAGAATCTGTGAAACTTTTTCTTGGCAGACGACTGTGGAGTTCAGGTCATTGAGTGTCTTTAAGAGAGAGATAGATAGGTTCTTGATTAATAAGAATATCAGGTGTTCTGGAGAAGAGGCAGGAGAATAGGAATGAGAAAAATATCAGCCGTGATTGAATGATGGAGCAGACTCAATGGGCCGAGTGGCCTAATTCTGTTCCTATGTCTATGTCTTAAGTGAGAGATCTTGGCGTACAGTACACAGGTCCCTACAGGCAGCAGTTCAAGTAGACAAGATTGTAAGGAAGGCAGGTGGGATGCTCTCCTTCATTGACAGAGGTATAGAATATAAAAGTGAAGACGTAATGTTGAAATTGTATAAAACATTGGTGAGACCATGAGTATTGTTTGCATGTTCTGGTCACCATCTTACAGGAAGGATATAATTACTCTAAAGTGTAGAGGAAGTTTACAAGAATATTGGGGGGTGAAGAAGGCATATGGTATGCTTGCCTTTATAGAACAGGGTATTGAGTATAAAAGCTGGAGTCTGGTGGTGCAACTGAATGGAACGTTGGTTAGGCCACATTTGGGGTACTTTGTTCAATTCTGGTTGCTGCATTACCAGAAGGGCATGGAGACTTTAGAGAGAATGCAGAGAAGGTTTACCAGGATGTTGCTTGGTATGGAGGTTCTTAGCTATGAGGAGAGATTGGGTAGGCTGGAGTTGTTCTCCCTGGAAAGGTGGAGAATGAGGAGAGACCTAATAGAGGTGTATAAAATTATGAAGGGTATAGATAGGGTGAACAGTGGGAAGCTTTTTCCCAGGTTGGAGGTGACAATTACAAGGGATCACAGGCTCAAGATGAGAGGGGCAATGTCTAACTCTGATATCAGAGTGACGTTTTTTACGCAGAGGGTGGTAGGGACCAAGAATGCGCTGCCAAGTAGGTGGTGAAGGCTGACACGCTGGCATTGTTTAAGAATTACTCAAATAGCACAAGAGGTCACAGGCTTAGGGTGAGGAGGGGTAAGGTATAATTTGGATGCTAGAGGAGTTTTTTCACACAGAGGGTGGTGGGGGTATGGAATGCGCTGCCAAGTAAAGTGGTGGAGGCAGGCACTCTGGAGTTATTTAAGAGATACTTAGATGGGCACATGAACAGAATGGGAATGGAGGGATATAGAAAACTAATTTAAAATAGGTATCGTGAGCCTTGGGAGTTCCCTGGGAAGTGTGTAAATTGTCAATGACATTGATGTATTTGTTTTATTCTAGACGTACTTCGGTCCACCTTGTCTAACAAGGGGCATATATGTGATGGGTTGTGAGAGGGCTGCTCTTGGATTTTGAGAGTAGCCTAGTGCTTCACGTCGTTAGTGTACGCTTGACCTGGACCAGTTGATAGGCAACACGACAGCCCAGTGACTATTGCTGTGCTGTGCAGATACATGGATTTGGGCCTGTGTCTGTGGGAGTTTGCGCATTCTCCCCATGCTTGCGTGGGTTTTCTCTGGGTGCTCCGGTTTTTGATTGGCAGAACAAATTCTCCCTAAATTGTCTGAAATTTGGTTCTAATGCATAGATCTATAAACATAGACAGGGATGACAGGGATCTTGGGTAGAAGTGGGAACATCGAGATGGCGGCGCGGGCTCATTGGGCCAAAGGGCCTGGTTTCCTGTGCTGTTTTGTTTTTTGTTCTTTGTCCTTTAATTACCTGGATAGACACATGAGCAGCCTGGGAATGGAGGGATACAAACGAATGGTCTAATTGGACAATAAGCGGCACAGGTTTGGAGGGCCGAAGGGCCTGCTCCTGTGCTGTACTGTACTTTGTTCATTGTTCATTGCACTGATTTTTTAGCACAGTGCACCAGGAAATTTAAGTGGATTAGCATCATCCACGCTGGGCGCCTGGCCCCGACCATGTCTCCCAGCACCTGATTTTGGGAGTCATTAACTCCACATTGGAAATCTCCAGGCCTACCAGACCCCACATCAGCACATGAATGTGGCCCACTTGGCATTATGCTGCCAGTCTGTGCAGTGGGAATCGGGCCCATCCCTGTTTTTTGATGTGATTTATGCTGGTGCACTCAGCAATGCACAGAGGGTGGGAGAGTCTTCTCTGCACTTGCACTGAAAAAAAGTGTCATTTATTCCAGTTTTCACTTAAATTCAACACCGCTCCCTTTTCAGGGCTGAAAAGTGTAACTGTGAGGAGAAACTCTATAGGTTTGGATTATTTGTGGAACAAAGAGGGCTGAGAGGTGATTTGATAGAGGTGTACAAAATTATGAGGGGAATTATGAGGCAATGTTTAAAATTGTTTCCCTTGGTGGAGAATTTTAGAACCAGAGAACATTTGATTTGATTTATTATTGTCACATGTGTTAGTATACAGTGAAAAGTATTGTTTCTTCTGCGTTTTCCAGACAAAACATACTATTCATAGCTAAGGAAAAGAGAGAGTGCAGAATGTAGTATTGTAGTCATAGCTAGGGTGTAGAGAAAGATCAACTTAGTGCAAAGTAGTTCCATTCAAACATCTAGTGGCAGAGAAGAAGCTGTTCTTGAGTCAGTTGCTACATGACCTCAGACTCTTGTATCTTTTTCCCAACAGAAGAATGTCTAGGGTGTGTGGCGTCTTTGATTATGCTGGCTGCTTTCCAGAGGCAGCTGGAAGTGAAGACAGTGTCAATGGATGGGAAGTTGGTTTGCATTATGGACTAGGCTTTGTTCACAAATGTAAGTTCAAGTTAAGTGGCAGTAGGTGTAGAGGGATAGGAGAAATAACTTTTTTTTGCAAATGGTGATGGATGTCTGCAATTCACTGAACAGGTTGGTGTGGAGGCAGAGACTTAAACTCTTTTAAAAAGTACCTGGATCTGCACCTTAAGTACACTAAGCTGCAGGGCAATGGGCTGGCTGTAGGAAAGTGGATATCCTTGGGCTCACATGGTCAAAATGGCCTCCTGTGCTGTAACTTTCTAATTCTTAATTATTGCATTTTCTATTCACCTATTTTCTGGTTCCTTTTCATATGACTATTTCCTGCTTATGCAGCAGGTACCCATATTCTGTTTTGATAAACCTCTTTCCTGGTTATTCACCAGGTCATAAAGTCATAGAGACTTACAGCATGGATCAGACCCTTCGGCCCAACTTGTCCATGTCACCCTTTTTTTTCAAAACCTCTAAGCTAATCCAATTGCTCGTATTTGGCCCACATTCTTCTATACCCATCATACCCATGTAACTAATTTAAATACTTTTTAAAAAACAAAATTGTACCCCCTCCGCTACTACCTCTGGCAGCTTATTCCAGACACTCACTATCCTCTGTGTGAAAAGATTGCCTCTCTGGACACTTTTGTATCTCTTCCCTCTCATTTTAAACCTATGCCCTCTAGTTTTAGACTCCCCTACCTTTGAGGAAAAGATATTGACTATCTAGCTGATCTATGCCCCTCATTATTTTATAAGCCTCTTTAAGATCAGCCTCTATGATCTAGAGAAAAAAGTCCCAGTCTATCCAGCTTCTCCTTATAACTCAATCCATCAAGTCCTGGTAGCACTCTAGTAAACCTTTTCACACTCTTTCTAGTTTAATAATATCCTTTCTATAATAGGGTGACTGGAATTGCACACAATATTCCAAACGTGACCTTACCAATGTCTTATACAACTTCAAAAAGACATTCCAATTCCTATACTCAGTGTTCTGACTGATAAAACCAAACATGCTGAATGCCTTCTTCACCAATCTGTGCACTTGTGACTCCATTTTCAAGGACCTATGAACATGTACCTCTAGATTTCTTTGTTCTGTAACTCTTCCCAATACTCAATCAATAACTAAGTAAGTCCTACCCTGGTTCAATCGACTAAAATGCATCACCTTACATTTATCTAAATTAAACTCCACCTGCCATTTGTCAGCCCACTGGCCCAATTGATCAAGATCCTGCTGCAATTGGAGATAACTTCATTGTCTACTATGCCACCAATCTTAGTGTTATCTGCAAACTTGTCTCCTATATTCTCATCCAAATCATTAATATAAATGACAAATAACAGTGGGCCCAGCACTGATTTCTGAGGCACACCGCTGGTCACAGGCCTCCAGATTGAAAAACAACTCTCTACAACTACGCTCTGTTAAAAAACCAATTTAGTATCCATTTAGATACCTCATCCTGGATCCTATGAGATTTAACAGTTCCAAGTTTCATTTTGCTCTCCATTTGCTAACTTTTGGATTCTGCTTTGCACGCCTGTTTTCTAATGATTTCCATGTCTTCATCTCCTGGTTACTTTCCAAATGACCAGCTTGTTGTTGCTCCCAATGCAATTATTTTCTGACTGCTCTCCAGATGATAACTTCCAGGTCACCCATCCTATGCTTATTTTATGGGCCTTTTCATCTGATTTTTCCTGGTTATATTTGATGTACTTCTTTAAAAAATTCTTTCATTAGATGTGGGCATTACTGGCAAGACCTGCATTTGTTGCCCTTTCCTGATTGCCCTTGAACTAAGTGGCTTGTTCAGCTATTTAAGAGTCAGTTAAATTGCTGTGGGTCATTGTAATAAGTCCTCAGAGGCGTAGGGATATAGATTTACAGGCACAGAGGTCACAAAGTGGTAACGCAGGTGGAGAAAGTCATCAAGAAGGCACATGGCATTCTTGAGTTTATTGAGTTTAAAAATTGGCATCATTGAGTTTAAAACTTGGCAAGGTATGTTGCAGCTTTACAGAACCTTACTTTAGCCACACATGCAATATCGCGTTCAATTTTGGTCACCCACACTACCAGAAGGATGTGGAAGCTTTGGAGAGGGTACAGAAAAGATTTACCAGGATGTGGCCTGATATGGAGAGCATTAGCTATGAGGAAAGGTTGGTGAAACTTAATTTGTTCTCACTGGAATGACAGAGGTTGAGAGGCGACCTGATAGAAGTCTACAAAATTACAAGGAGCAAGGACAGATAGGATACTCAGAAACTTTTTCCCCAGAGGGGAAGAGTCAATTACTAGGGGGCATAGATTTAAGATTTAAGATGCAGAGGCAAGGTTTAAAGGAAATGTACAAGGCAAGTTTTTATACAGAGGGCGGTGGATGCCTGGAACTTGTTGCCGGACAAGGTAGTGGAAACAGATACGATAGTTTCAAAGGACATCTTGACAAATATTTGAATAGGATGGGAATAGAGGGATATGAACCTGGAAGGGTAGGAAGTTTTAGTTCAATTGGGCAGCATGGTTGGTGCAGGGTTGGAGGGCCGAAGGGCCTATTCCTGTGCTGTAATTTGCTTTAGTCTTTGACATCATCCAGGATATACTAATGATACTTAAGTATTGAATGTTGGAGTCAGCTTTGTGCCCTTTCTAGGAGATTGCCCCCTCGTCTCCAGTAGTGGAGGCCAATGCCATGGCTATGGTACAGGGGTGGAGGCCATTGAAGCTCCAGAGAGGTTGGGGTCTTGGGCAGTGGTACCCTGGCAGTGCTGAACTGGCACCCTAACAAGGCAGTGCCTGGGCATGGGACCTGAGTAAGAACATAAGAACATTAGAAATAGGAGCAGGAGTAGGCCATCTAGCCCTTCGAGCCTGCCCCGCCATTCAATAAGATCATGTCTGATCTGAAGTGGATCAGTTCCACTTTCTCCCCATAACCCTTAATTCCCTTGTCTATCAAAAATCTATCTACCTGTGACTTAAACATATTCAATGAGGTAACCTCCATCACTTCAATGGGCAGAGAATTCCAGAGATTCACCATTCTTTGAGTGAAGAAGTTCCTCCTCAACTCTGTTCTAAACTGCATCCCCCCCCCCCCCCCCTGTTATTTTGAGGCTGTGTCCCTCTAGTTCTGTTTTCTTTTCTAACTGGAAAGAATCTCTCTACCTCTACCCTATCTAACCCCTTCATTATCTTATAAGTCTCTATAAGATTCCCCCTCAGCCTTCTAAACTCCAACGAGTACAAGCCCAGTCTATTTAATCTCTCCTCGTAAGCTAACCCCCTCATCTCCGGTATCACGCTGGTGAACCTTCTGTGTACTCTCTCCAAGGCCAGTGTATCCTTTCGCAAATAAGGGAACCAAATCTGCACACAGTACTCCAGTTGCAGCCTCACCAGTGCCCTATACAGTTGCAATAAGACCTCCCTGCTTTTGTATTCTATCCCCTTCACGATAAAGGCCAACATTCCATTCGCCTTCTTGACCACCTGCTGCACCTGCAGATTGAGTTTTTACGATTTGTGCACAAGGACGCCCAGGTCCCTCTGCACTGTAGCATGCTGCAAATTTTTACCATTTAAATAATATTCCATCCTAATATTATTTCTTTCAAAGTTGTTAACCTCATATTTGCTAATTTTATACTCCATCTGCCGGATCTTCACCCACTCACTCAGCCTAGCCAGATCTCTCTGCAGACTTTCCACGTACTCTATGCAATTTGCTTTTCTACTTATCTTCGTGTCATCAGCAAATTTTACTATCCTACACTCAGCCCCCTCCTCCAGGTCGTCTATGGTAAACATAGAACATAGAACAATACAGCACAGAACAGGCCCTTCGGCCTTCGATGTTGTGCCGACCAAAATAAAAAGCAATGCCCCTCCAAACTAAACCATTCCCTTCTCTTCCATATACTTATCAATTAACCTCTTAAACGCCACCAAACTTGGCGCATCTACAACAGCTGCAGGCAGGGCATTCCACTCCCTAATCACTCTTTGAGTAAAGAACCTACCTCTGATATCCGTCCTATAACTCATACCCCTTAATTTAAAGCTGTGTCCCCTCGTGCTAGCTTTCTCCATCCTAGGAAAAAGGCTATCACTGTCCACCCTATCTAAACCTCTAATCATCTTATATGCTTCAATAAGATCCCCTCTTAGCCGCCTCCTTTCTAACGAAAACAACCTCAAATCCTTCAACCTCTCTTCATAGGACCTGCCCTCCATACCAGGCAACATCCTGGTAAACCTCCTCTGTACCCTCTCCAATGCCTCCACATCTTTCTTATAATGTGGGGACCAGAACTGCACACAATACTCCAAGTGCGGCCGCACTAGAGTTTTGTACAGTTGCAACATGATGCTGCGGCTCCTAAATTCAATCCCCCTACCAATAAAAGCTAAGACTCCATATGCCTTCTTAACAACTTTATCCACTTGACTGCCTACTTTCAGGGATCTATTGACACATACACCAAGATCCTTCTGTTCCTCAACACTATTAAGAGCCCTACCATTAGCCCTATACTCTACACATTTATTGTTCCTGCCAAAGTGCATTACCTCACACTTTTCCACATTAAACTCCATTTGCCACCTCTCGGCCCAGCTCTGCAACAGTTAAGGTCCCAGCACCGATCCCTGAGGCATTCCACTAGTCACCAAGTACCAACTAGAAAAGCACCCATTGATTCCAACTCTTTGCTTCCTGTTATAGAACATAGAATATTGCAGTGCAGTACAGACCCTTCAGCCCTAGATGTTGAGCCAACCACTGGAACAAATCTAATGACCCTCTAACCTAAACTATTCCAATATTATCTGTATGTTTACCCAATAACTATTCGAACGCTCTTAAAGTTGGCGAGTCCACAACTGTTGTAGGCAGGGCATTCCACGCCCTTATTACCGTCTGAGTAAAGAACCTACCTCTGACATCCGTCCTATATTTATCATTCCTCAATTTAAAGTTATGTCACTTGTGGTAGTTGTCATCATCTGAGGAAAAAGGCTCTCACTATCCATCCTATCTAATCCTCTGATCATCTTGTATGCCTTAATTAGGTCACCTCTTAACCTTCTCTCTAATGAAAACAACCTCAAGTCCTTCAGCCTTTCCTCATAAGACCTTCCCACCATACCAGGCAACATCCTGGTCTTTTGAATGCTTCCACATCTTTCTTATAGTGCGGCGACCAGAACTGTATGTAATACTCCAAGTACTGCTGCACCAGAGTTTTGTACAGTTGCAACATGATCTCATGGCTCCGAAATTCAATCCCTCTACCAATAAAAGCTAATACACCATATGCCTTCTTAACAACCTTATCAACCTGGGTGCCAACTTTCAGGGGTCTATGCACATGTATACCGAGATCTCTGTGCTCGTCAACACTACCAAGAGTCATTCCATTAGTCCTATATTCTGTAGTCCTGTTACTCTTTCCAAAGTGAATCACCTCACACTTTTCCGCATTAAACTCCATTTGCCACCTCTCAGCCCAGCTCCGCAGCTTATCTATGCCCCTCTGCAAACTTAACATCCATCCTCACTATCTACAACTTCTCTGACTTTAGTGTCGTCCGCAAATTTACTAACCCAACCTTTTACACCCTCATCTAGATCATTTATAACATTTGTTAGATAGCCAATCCTCAATCCATGCTAACACTTTACCCCAACTCCGTATACCCTAATTTTCTGCAGCAACCTTTTGTGAGGCACCTTATTGGATGCCTTCTGGAAATCTAAAAACACCACATCCACCAGTTCTCCTCTGTCTACCTCACTAGTCACATCTTCATAAAAATCCACTAAATTTGTCAATCATGACTTCCTCTTCATGAATCCATGCTGCATCTGTTTGATCAAATTGTTCTTTTCTAGGTATCCTGTTATTTTTTTCTTTAATGAGTAGGAGTGGGGCCTGAGTAGGGGTGGGCCTATAGGGATGTGCACAAAGACAACTGGATGGGGGTGTGTGGTTTAAGCTGGCATTGCTATGCAAGGGGGGAATGTTACATGTGCAGGGGGTGATTGGTAGGGGGTTGATCAGCACTAGGGTGTGCATGGCTGAGGTTTGCCAGGAGACTCATGGTGGAGGGGATGCCTGACGTCCAAATGCCAGCAGCCTTTGTTGGTATGGGGTTGATAGCACGCCTCTGATGTTGTATGCCGGCATCTGATATCTCTTGCAATTTGGTTGGGGGGGGTGTGATGATGCCACCAGCAGAGGTCTCCTTGTTAACTGAGAGATCAGAGCACCCTGTGTAATGACACCCTAGAGCTCAGCAGTCAGTGATTTTAGGCTCCATGCCTAAGTGTGAATCATAGAATCTCTCCAGAAGGATGCCATTCAACCCATCGAACTTGCACTGACACCAATCCCACCCAAGGCCTATCCCTTCAACCCCATGTATTTACGCTACTAATCCCCCTGACACTAAAAGTCAACTTATTATGGCCAATCAACCTAACCCACCCACCTTCGGAGTATGGGAGGAAACCGGAGCACCCGGAGGAAAGACATGCAGATATGGGGCAAACATGCAGACTCCATTTAGATAGTCATCCGAGGCCGGAATTGAACCAGGGTCCCTGGCGCTGTATCATGTGGAGATGCCGCATTGGACTGGAGTAAACACAATAAGATGTCTCAACACCAAGTAAAGTCCAACATGTTTATTTTGTAGCAAATGCCATTAGCTTTTGGAGCACTGCTCCTTCATCAAGTGAGTACGAGTTCACCGCTCCACCGGCATTTCTAGGGATGAACTCCCACTTACTTCACAAAGGAGCAGCTCTCCGAAAGCCAGTGGTTTTTGCTACCAAATAAACCTGCTGTTCTTTAACCTGGTGTTGTGAGACTTCTTAAACTGTTGAGGTGGCAGTGCTAATCACTGTGCCATTCTACTGCCCACATCCTTATAATTTTTTTCAAGCTAAATGCCATGCAGTTGCAACTGGGAGCTCACGCAAAGACATCCTGATTTTCTTTCGTTTTCACAAATTTTTTAGCACTTAGAATTTTTTTCATAAATTTTTACCCTTTTCAAGATGATACCCCCATGTGTTTGTTTCCCATCTGTGTGATTTATTATCTGATTGCTATTCTTGTACATTAGTCCTATTTATCCATTAACATGTTAATTTCCATGTTATCCTTCATGTACATTTTAAGTTATTAAAATCCACAAAGTTATTTCCAGGCTGCTCTGGCTGTGGTTCTTCCTTTATGCCCATTAGTGGCCACTTTCTCCTTGACTGTATTCGTTTAAGTTTATTTATTAGTGAAACAAGTAGGCTTACATTAACACTGCAATGAAAATCTAGTCACCAAACTCCTGCGCCTGTTTGGATTCGTTTGAGGGAGAATTTAGCATGGCCATTGCACCTAACCAGCACGTCTTTTGAACTGTGGGAGGAAACCAGAGTACCCAGAGGAAATCCAGACAGCCTTTGGGAGAACATTCAGTCTCCGCACAGACAGTGACCCAAGCCGGGAATTGAACCCAGATCTCTGGCAGTGTAAGGCAGCAGTGCTAACCATTGTACCACCATGCTGCCCCATAGCAATTTTTGTGCTATTTCCAGGTTATCCTTCCTATGTCTGTTTGCTATAAAAATGTACACTCATGTCCAGATAATTTCAGTCTCCATGTGCCTATTTGTTGGTTACTCTCCGTTTGGTAGATTCAGGTTGCTCCTCTAGTGACTATTTATTTGATTCCCTACATCTGTCTATTTGCATGCTACGTAAGATCCTGGTTATTTTCATGTAACTGATTCTGAATTATTTACTCTATTTTCTTATGACGTGAGTAATGAAACACCATCATTTAGTTAAGCTAAACTGCATATTATTGTAGAGCTTCGCTTTACTGACTTAGATATGAAATTATTTTTTGAATTGAAAATTTTTGCTGTACTACAGTAATCAGCTAAAACGGCAAATAAAAATCAAAAATCGGCACTGTTCCTCACAAGTCCTAGTTTATAATTAGGAAGAGAATTTGGTTTCTTCACATTCTGAGTCAGAGGAGGTTATCAGTACTTGAGACAGGGTGTTGTAAATTTTAGCCAGATCTGATGTGTTGGTAGTGTTTGTGGATGAAGATCTCAGTTGCACTTCAGAATTATAGCTTGCTGGCAATTGAGGCAGCAGTTCAGGCACTGATGGGCGCTCCAGCTTCACTTCAGAAAACTGTGACGTGCAGAGAGACTCATACAATGGACATATGTTGTCATCATACCATGTTATGGTTTGGCAGATATTCCCTGAAGGCATCTTTCTTGGTTCTGTCTCAGTAGTTCTTGGCTGTGTTGTCCAAGAATCCATGATTGTGTGAAGTTGAGATGTAGAATCTACAGCTGATAGCAGATGACATGATGTTTCCATGGCTGATGACTGTGGAGATAGACGATATGTCACTGACCGTGGTATACCTGGAGATTCCTTTGCTGTTATTGCTACAGTTGAAAAGTGCAAGCTTTTCTCCTTCAGCAAAGATTTGGATTCCTTCTTGCTGTTTGCCAGCAGTGGAAGATGATGTGGAAGATGATGATTCATGGATGACAGTTGAGACGGACAACTATTGGCTGAGATGTCTTCACTGTCCGAGTCAGAGGAGGTCATCAGCATCTCAGACAAAGACTTATGAATTTCACCCAGCTCCAGGTCTGATGAACTGCTAGTACCTGATGATGATGATCTCGATGGTTGCTCCCACTTCACTTTAGGACAACAGGTTGCTGGCAATGAAGGCAGCAATTCAGGAACTGAAGGATGAACTGCTTCCTCCTTAGAAGAGGCTGATATGTGAGGAGGCTCGCGTGACCAACATGTATTTTGTTCTGTCTCAGCATAACAGGCTACTGCCTTATGTAGATGTGTTAAAGGTTTCTTTGGGTCTGTCTCAGTGGCTCCTGTCTTTGCACACAGTGAATTTATGAGCGATGATATTGGTGTTGGAGACTCCTGACCTGATGGCAGTGGACAAGGAGAGTGCCTGATTGAATGCAGTTGAGAAGGAGAGCTCACAATCATCTTCAGCAAATAGATAAAGTCTCTAATTATCGGAATTAAGACTGAAGAGTCAAGAGAATCTGCAATTGCCTCAGTCTTTTGACAGGAAAATGTTGTGTCTGGCAGCTGTGCATGGGGACACTCACTATCTGATGGCTGTGCATAAGAAGTCCTGGCTGACAGCTGTTCTTTGGGGGAGCTAGTGACTATCACATTCTCTTGGAGAGAGACAGGGACTGATGACTGTTCTATGGTCGAGCCAGAAACTGATGGCACTTCTTGCGAAAAGTCAAAGACTGATGTTAGTCCTTGGAAAGCATCAGAGGTGAAACACTGTTCATGGGGAAAGTCACATAGTTGTTTCTGGGGAAGATGCCTGATCTGTTCACTGGGTGGTTGAGGAACTGAGATCTGTTCACGGTCAGAATGTTTAACTGATAGATCTTCATGGTGAAATTCCCTGACTGATGTTTGCACATGGGCAGATTTGCTGACTGAAAGCTGTCGAGAGTTAACAACTGAAGAATAATCGATAGGTTGAGTGACTGACAGTTCATGGGAAGGCATTGCAATTAAGGGTTGTTCACTGGGAAATTCATCAACTGATGGCCACTCATGGGCAGTGTAAGCAACTGATGGTTGTTCTTGGGGAGAGTCAGTGACTGACCGCTCTTCATAGGAAGTGACAATGACTAATGGTTGTTCCTGTTCAAAGTTTGCGAGCAAAGACTGCTTAGTGGTAGATGTGACTGCTTGTCCAGAAATAGAGTCCTCAATTGTTGATAATAATGGGAGACTCTTTGTGACTAACTGTGATTCTTGGACAGAGATACACTTGTCTGTCAGTGGTGAAGGCACAGTGGAGATATCTGCCGACATTAGTGTTAAAAGTCTTTTGGTTTTCTGTGTTAAAGGTGGAGTGAATGTGCCCCGTGACATTTTATATGGAGGTTGCTTTGTTGTCAGTAGTTTTAAGGAAGGATAAGATGCTGACCTTACTGGCCTCGGATGTACTTCTTTTTCATCCACTTCAGACCCCACATTGGAACTTCTTGAACCTTCTAGAGGCAGAAGAGCCAAGGATGCTGCCAGTTGTCCCAGACTCTCCACAAAAGCATTGTGTAACAAAGGCTGAGGGGATGAGGATGGTGCCACCCTGCCAGGATCGTGAGTATCTTTCTGTTTATCAGGAAAACAGCATTCTGTTGAATAGAAAAGAAAAGCCAGCACAATTTGTACCAGTGAGGAACAACACTTGAGACCCGACCAGTCTATAAAATGACAGCCTTATAGAAATATGTACAAAAATATGGATCAGAAAGATCCCAGGTTTAATATCAGGTCTGTGCTTAGTTAGCAGTATAAATGCAACAAATGTCAGCATCCATGGAATTGGAAACTTCCCCGCCTTACAATTCTTCCGGCTCACTACATGTGTATAATTCTGACCTCTTCTGCATCCCTGATTTTAAATGCTTTTCCATTATTAATGACCTTGCCTCCAGTTGATTGTGTTGAATGGCTGGACAAGCTCAAAAGAACCACATCACCTACAGCTGCTCCTGTTTCTTATGTACTTACGACAAATTTCTGCAATTCCTTCATAAACCCCTCTGCCTAATTGTCTCCTTCTTTAAAATGCTGCGTAAGGCCTACCATTTTCACTAAGCTTTTGTTCACTTACCATAATCGCTCTTCACGTGGCTCAGTGAAGCTCCTATGGAACAGTTTGACATGTTGCAAGTTGTTATTGAACGACTAACCATCTCCACGTATACCATCATCCCGTTAACTAAATGAACCACCAATGGTGTGTGCGTCAGTGTCCAACTGAATCCTACAGTGCAAAAAGAGGCCATTCACCTATCGAGCCTGACCTGACAACAATCCCACAAAGGCCCTATTCCCATAACTCCACGTATTTATTCTGCTAATTCTCCTCACCTTAAAGGGAGAATTTAGCATAGCCAATCAACCTAACCTGCACATCTTTGGACTGTGGGGGGAAATTGGAGCACCTGGAGGAAACCCACACTGACACAGGGAAAACGTGCAAACTCCACACAGACAGTTAGCGAAGGCTGAAATCGAACCCAGGTTCCTGGCACTGTGAGGCAGCAGTGCTAACCACTGTGCCACCATGCCGTTCCATTTCCGAGGTATATTTCAACATTTATAGTCTCACTACACGCAGCCAACCATTTGTCCATTATTTCAGCAGCTACTAATAATAACAGTTCCTATTAACCTAAAGATTCCATTGCTCAGCATTTGTTTCGAGCACATGTTGCTCAATATTATGGATAGGAAGCCTGTGCACATTTCCAACCGGAAATGCATAATGCTGCAAATTGGGAAAGATTTTTCACTGACAGTAGGAATGTATGATGGCAGCATTTAATGGCAAAAATAATTACTGTAAATTAACCTTGTAATTCTAGATTTTACACGACCTCAATGCATTGGTTGGCAGGAGCTGAATCTGCAAAGCACATAAGAAAATAGAAACAGGTAGAGGCCATCCAACCATTTGAGTCTATATTGTCATTCTGTTAGATCCTGGGATTCTTCACCTTTTTGTTGCCTTTACTCCATAACCATTGATATTGTTACCTACCAATATCTCTCAAAATTAGTCCTAAAAGTTCCAACCAACCCTCAGCATCCACAATCTTTTGAGAGTAAGGTCCACAATGTGGTACCAACTAGCAAGGAAGGCCTCTCTACCGCCTTACCAGACATATTTAAAGATGACATGCAGCATTTGCAGTTAATTACTGTATTTGGCTATATTGCAACAGTTGAAAAGTTTGTTTTGTTGACACAAATTTTTATAGTATTGCACAGTTTTTCTTTGTCTCAGAAACAGTTTGGCTGTAGATGTGTCTGGTCTCATAATTGGCTGTCTCCATGTTGGAGAACAGGGGACACCCGCGGGGTAGAGGGGGTGGAGGGAGGGGAATGCAGTATCTATACTGATACCATGCGGCAGGAATTGTTGCCATAAGGAAGAGGACGGTGCACAGGTGGCCTTATCAACATCAGTTTTACTAAGGAACAAGGTATGAGACATTTTCATCAAGGAAGCTGTCAGCAAGCTATATTGGAATCTAGCAACACCAGTTTTAAATCGAACCGATCTATTTGATAGTAAATCTGTGAGCTTTCGACCTTTTCATCTTCATCAGGCAAATGCAGTGTTCTGGTCTGCAATAGCACACATATCAGCACAGACAGTCACAGATTGCTGATTAGAATACGAATCCTTACATCTAACCTGTTATTCAAGTGTTAAAGTGGCTAACAATGTGTGTGAAGGAAACCCTGAGCATTGGTTAGAGAAGTGTGTATTTTCTCCAGACAGCACAGTAAGTGAGGTTTTTTGCTAACCCAGGCAAGTCACGGGGGTTACAGATAGTGTGACATGAAGCAGAGATCCCTGTTAAGACCGTCCTCATGTGTGCGGAACTTGTTTATCAGTCTCTGTTCAGCGACTCTGCGCTGTCGTGTGTCATGAAGGCCCCCTTGAAGAACATTTACCCGAAGGTCGGAGGCCGAATGCCCGTGACTGCTGAAGTGTTCGCCCACAGGAAGGGAATTGTTTTCCCTGGTGATTGTTGAGCGATGCTCATTCATCCGCTGTCGTAGTGTCTGCATGGTCTCCCCAATGTACCATGCTTCGGGACATCCTTTCTTGCAACGTATTAGGTAGACAACGTTGGCCGAGTTGCAAGAGTATGTACCGTGTACCTGGTGAATGGTATCCTCATGTTTGATGATGTCGTCCATGTCTATGATCTGGCATGTCTTGCAGAGGTTGCTGTGGCAGGGTTGTGTGGTATTGTGGTCACTGTTCTCCTGAAGGTTGGGTAGTTTGCTGCGAACAATGATCTGTTTGAGGTTGTGCGGTTGTCTGAAAGCAAGAAGTGGGGGGGTGGGGATGGCCCTAGCGAGATGTTCATCGTCATCAATGATATGTTGAAGACTCCGGAGAAGATGTTGTAGCTTCTCCGCTCCGGGGAAGTACTGAACAACGAAGGGTACTCTGTCCACCGTGTCCCGTGTTCGTCTTCTGAGGAGGTCAGTGTGGTTTATCGCTGTGGCACGTCGGAACTGTCGATCGATGAGTCGAGCACCATATCCTGTTCTCACGAGGGCATCTTTCAGCATCTGGAGGTGACAGACGCTGAAAGATGGCCTCGTGAGAACAGGATATGGCGCTCGACTCATCGATAGACAGTTCCGATGTGCCACAGCGATAAACCGCACTGTCCTCCTCAGAAGACGAACTCGGGACACGGTGGACAGAGTACCCTTCGTTGTTCAGTACTTCCCCGGAGCGGAGAACCTACAACATCTTCTCCGGAGTCTTCAACATATCATTGATGACGATGAACATCTCGCTAGGGCCATCCCCACCCCCCCACTTCTTGCTTTCAGACAATCACACAACCTCAAACAGATCATTGTTCGCAGCAAACTACCCAACCTTCAGGAGAACAGTGACCACAATACCACACAACCCTGCCACAGCAACCTCTGCAAGACATGCCAGATCATAGACATGGACGACATCATCAAACATGAGAATACCATTCACCAGTACCACGGTACATACTCTTGCAACTTGGCCAATGTTGTCTACCTAATACGTTGCAAGAAAGAATGTCCCGAAGCATGGTACATTGGGGAGACCATGCAGACACTACGACAGCGGATGAATGAGCATCGCTCAACAATCACCAGGCAAAACAGTTCCCTTCCTGTGGGTGAACACTTCAGCAGTCACGGGCATTCGGCCTCCGACCTTCGGGTAAATGTTCTTCAAGGGGGCCTTCATGACACACGACAGCGCAGAGTCGCTGAACAGAGACTGATAACCAAGTTCCGCACACATGCGGACGGTCTTAACAGGGATCTCTGCTTCATATCACACTATCTGTAACCCCCGTGACTTGCCTGGGTTAGCAAAAAACCTCACTTACTGTGCTGTCTGGAGAAAATACACAATTCTCTAACCAATGCTCAGGGTTTCCTTCACACACATTGTTAGCCACTTTAACACTTGAATAGCAGGTTAGGTGTAAGGATTCGCATTCTAATCAGCAATCTGTGACTGTCTGTGTTGATATGTGTGCTATTGCAGACCAGAACACTGCATTTGCCTGACAAAGACACAAGAGTGTCGAAAGCTCGCAGATTTACTATCAAATAAATCGGTTGGATTTAAAATTGGTGTTGCTAGATTCTTACTGAGTTCTTACTACCTCAGCCCAACACCAGCATCTCTACAGCAAGCTATGTTGCCACATCACCAGCCTCAAACTGTGACATTGACAGCACCTTCTCTTTCAACATCACCAAAATCATCAGTTTTTATGCCAGCAGCTCCTTTCAGGCTTCAACAGGTGGCATCATCAATACCTCACATAGCATCCATCGTATGGCATGTCACCAATGTTCTCAATGTCACAAGGAACAGCCACATGTCCTTCCCTATCAGCACTATGAAGGAGTTCTGAGAGCACTAAGTTCCATCCTCAAGCTTAGCTTCCAAGATGGTGCCGAAACGCGGCGACTTCTTATTAGCTGTCCCCAGCATATCCTCTAATTCTTTTACTCTTTTCTATGCTTCTAAAACTTAATCTAACTCTTTCAAACTCCCTAACAATGCACTATTACAATGCAACACTACATTCTGCATTCTTGTTTCATTCTCTGTGTGCAGTATGCTTTGTCTGTATTGTACCCAAGAAAAATACTTTTCACAATGACAATATCAAATCAAAGCTCCACAAGTCCAATTCAGAAAAGCTTCCACAATCCATTACAATTTTCCTTGCAACAACTCGAGTTTATACATCTTGATCTATAAACCATAGATCTGTAAACATAGACAGGGATCATGGGTAGAGGTGGGAACATCAGGATGGCGGCGCAAGCTCAATGGGCCAAAGGGCCTGTTTCCCGTGCTGTTATTGTTCTTTGCTCTTTGTTCATTACAAACATCAGCACCAAATTTGGAATAAAAAACCAAATTTATTAATAAATATCGTCAAATATTATCTACATTGTCAAAAACACTCCATCACTCTGTCTAACATTGAGCATTAGATCAGCAGAAGTTTCCTCCAATTAAATATTAGAAAAAGTAGTCATTGTCTTTAGTCACCGCAACAAATTATATTAAACCATAAGACGTAGGAGCAAATGTAGGCCATTTGGCCCATCAAGTCTGCTTTACCATTCAATGAGATCATGATTCATCTGTTATGGTAATGTTTAACTCTACTTTCCTGCCTTATTCCCATTATCCTTCATTCTTTTACTGATCTACCTCAGCCTTGAACATACATAGAACATAGAACATTACAGCACAGAACAGGCCCTTCGGCCCTCGATGTTGTGCTGACCAATTAAGAAAAAGCCATGACCCTCTAACCTAAACCATTCCCTTTTCATCCATAAACTTATCTACTAACCTCTTAAACGCCACCAAACTTGGCGCATCTACAACTGCAGCAGGCAGGGCATTCCATACCCTTATCACTCTCTGGGTAAAGAACCTACCTCTGACATCCATCCTATAACTACCACCCCTTAATTTAAAGCTATGTCCCCTCGTGCTAGCTTTCTCCATCTGAGGAAAAAGGCTATCATTGTCCACCCTATCTAAACGTCTGATCATCATATGTTTCAATAAGGCCTCCTCTTAGCCGCCTTCTTTCTAACGAAAACAACCTCAAATCCCTCAGCCTCTCCTCATAAGACCTGCCCTCCATACCAGGCAACATCCTGGTAACCTCCTCTGTACCCTCTCCAATGCCTCCACATCTTTCTTATAATGTGGGGACCAGAACTGCACACAATACTCCAAGTGCGGCCGCACTAGAGTTTTGTACAGTTGCAACATGACGTTGCGGCTCCGAAGTTCAATCCCCCTACCAATAAAAGCTAAGACTCCGTATGCCTTCTTAACAACCTTATCGACTTGATTGCCAACTTTCAGGGATTTATGCACGTATACACCAAGATCCCTCTGTTCATCAACACTATTAAGAGTTCTACCATTAGCCCTATAGTCTACACATTTGTTATTCCTGCCAAAGTGAATTACCTCACACTTATCCGCATTGAACTCCATTTGCCATCTCTCGGCCCAGCTCTGCAACTTGTCCAAGTCTCTCTGCATAATAACCCAGCTTTTATAGCCCTCTGGTAAAGAGTTACATAGACACACAACCCTCTGAGAGAAGTAATTTTTCCTCATTTCTGTCTTAAATGCATGATCATTTGCTCTGAGGATATGTCCTCTGGTCCTGGACTGTCCCTCAATCTTTCGGCATCTACCCTGTCAAGTTCCCTGAAAATCCAACATGTCTCAATAAGATTGTCTCTCATTTTGTTTGATTTCAATGAGTATCAGGCTCAACTTCTCGTAAGACTTCATACCCAAGATCAACCTAGAAAAATGATTTCCTCTAATGCAACTACATCTTTCTTTAGATAAGGGGACCAAAACAGTTCACAGATTTCCAGGTGTAGTTTAACCAGTTTTCTAGCCAACAGCTGCATTTTCTCCCTGACCAATGAATCTGAAACAAAGTTACAATTTTGATGCCCTATTTCTTTCTCCAAAACATTGTCCATGAAGCAACCATCCTCATTTGAAGTACTTTGCTCCTGAAACCCTCATGACAATTCCTATATTCCCTTCATGGAAGTTTGTCTTTATCCAACATTGTTGCCTTATCTAACTTAAATGCCTCTGGTGTCTGTCCAATAATCATGCTCCTTTGAAGTATTTTTCCAGTGGCTACAGGTTGAATATACATGTGGCTGCGAAAGACAAGTATATTTGGAGGACAATAAAAGCAAATTACTGCAGTTATTGAAATCTGAAACAAAACAGAAAATGCTGAAATATCAGCACGTCTGACATCTGTGAGGAAGAACAGAGCTGATGTTTTGAGCCTAGATGACTCTTCATCAGACTCTGTATTGGAGGACACATCATTGTTGAATATATTTAAAGCTGAGATAAACAGAGGTTTGAGCACTGATTTTACTGGCACTGCTGCCCCGAAATAATAACCCCGGGAAGCCAGCTGGAAAAGAACAGTCTTTTAATTTATAAAACAAAAGTTAAACCACAAACCTGTGGTACCTGGTTTATATCCATAAAGGCCCCTTTTTTGGGCTTCTTTTTATCCTAACCCTGCTACCTACTGTAGGAGTTCACCTCTGTTATCCTGACAGCAGTTTGCATTCCGCTGCAGGCAGACGTGAAGAACAGGTGAAACTACCACAATAGCCTTGAGATGAAATATCCTGAGGCCTTGTTCATTTGGCTAGAAACTTCAATCAGTCCAAGCTCAAGAGTTTCTTACCAAGATATTCCCAACATGTCTGCTGTCTCACTAGAGGCCCAAACATCTTTGACCACTGCTGTTGTACAAGCATCATATGTGCCTCCCACTCTATTGCCCATTCACACTTGGGCAAATTAGACCACAAGGTTGTGCTCCTGCTCCTGGCTGATGAACAAAAACTAAAGCAGGTGAATCTGATAAACCATGTTGGTCGGAGGAATCGGACGACGTTCTATGGGACTACTTGGAGTCAGTGGACTTGCCAATATTTAAGAACTCAATGACCAAGTTGAATGAGTACGCCATTATTGGAACAGACTGTAAGTGTGTAAAAGACTGTGTGCCAAAGAAGCAAATCCGTGTTTCGAATTGGAAACCATGGATGAACAAAAATATCCCCCACTGCTTACTGATATCCAGGTCTGAGGTATTCACGTCAGATGACCCTGATCTATACTAGAATCCAGATACACCCTATGCAGAACCATCAAAGATTTCAAGCGACAGTACTGGGCCAAACTCAAATTCCAGGCTAGCCACACCAAGGCCCACCTCCGCCGCATCCCCACAACTCCATGCATCTACGCCACTAATCTCCCTAATATATATATCCTGAGACACTACGGGCCAATTTAGCATGGCCAATCCACCTAACCTGCACCTCTTTGGACTGTGGGAGGAAATCAGAGCACCCAGAGGAAACCCACGCAGACACGGGGAGAACATACACATGGAGCAGACCAGAATGATCGGGAGAGGGATAGCTTGATCTTGGATTTGGACGTAGCTCGGCACAACATTGAGTACTGTGCTGTACTGTTCTATGTTCTACGTTCCACACTGAGAGTTACCCAAGGCCAGAATTGTACTCAGGTCTCTGATATTGTGAGGCAGCAGTGCTAACCACTGTGCCATGGTGCTACCCATCATGAATCATAGAAATTCTCTTCCTGAGAACATAGAACATTACAGCACAGTACAGGCCCTTTGGCCCTCAATGTTGTGCTGACCAGTGGAACGAATCTAATGACCCTCTAATCTAAACTATTCCAATGTTATCATATGCCTATCCACTGACCATTTGAATGCCCTTAAAGTTGGTGAGTCCACAACTGCTGCAGGCAGGGCATTCCATGCCCTTACTACCCTCTGGGTAAAGAACCTACCTCTGATATCCATCCTATAACTACCACCCCTTAATTTAAAGCTATGTCCCCTTGTGTTAGCCACACCATCTGAGGAAAAAGGCTCTCATTGTCCACCCTATCTAACCCTCTGATCATCTTGTATGCCTCAATTAGATCACCTCTTAACCTTTTTCGTTTTAATGAAAATAACCTCAAATCCCTCAGCCTTTCCTCATAAGACTTTCCCACCATAGCAGCAACATCCTGGTAAACCTCCTCTGCACCCTTTCCAATGCCTTCACATCTTTCTTATAATGCTGCGACCAGAACTGTACGCAGTACTCCAAGTGCGGTGGCACCAGAGTTTTGTACAGTTGCAACATGACCTCACAGTTTGAAATTCAATCCCTCTATCAATAAAAGCTAACACATCATACGCCTTCTTAACAACCTTATCAACCTGGGTGTCAACTTTCAGGGAGCTATGTACATATACACGGAGATCTCTCTGCTCATCGACACTACCAAGAGTGCTTCCATTAGCTCCTATTCTGACTTCTGTTACTCTTACCGAAGTGAATCACCTCACACTTCTCCGCATTAAACTCCATTTGCCACCTGTCACTCCAGCTCTGCAGCTTATCTATGTCCCTCTGCAAACTGTAACATCATCCTACAGCTCCTGGAGTCTACAACTCCTCCAACTTTGGTGTCATCAGCAAATTTACTAACACATCCTTCTACACTCTCATACAGGTCATTTATAAAAATGACAAACAGCAGTGGCCCCAAAACAGATCCCTGAGGTACACCACTTGTAACTGCACTCCTGGTTGAATATTTCCCATCAACCACCACCCTCTGTCTTCTATCAGCTAGCCAATTCCTAATCCAAATTGCTAAATCACTCTCAATCCCATGTATCTGCATTTTCTGTAGTAGCCTACTACGGGGAACCTTATCAAACGCTTTGCTAAAATCCATATACACTACGTCAACTGCCTTACTCTTATCCACGTCTTTGGTCACCTTTTCAAAAAACTCAATAAGATTTGTGAGGCACAACCTATTCTGCATAAAACCATGTTGACTATCCCTAATCAATCTATTTCTCTCTAGATGATTATAAATCCTATCCCTTATAATTCTTTCCAAAACTTTCCCCACAACAGAAGTAAGGCTCACCAGTCCATAATTCTCAAGATGGTCTTTCCTCCCCTTCTTGAACAAAGGGACAACATTTGCCATCCTCCAGTCTTCTGGCACTATACCTGTAGCCAATGATGACATGAAGATCAAAGCCAAAGGCTCTGCAATCTCCTCCCTAACCTCCCAGAGAATCCTAGGGTAAATCCCATCCAGTCCAGGGGACTTATTTATTTTCATACTATTAAGAATTGCTAACACTTAACATAGAAACATAGAACATTACAGCACAGAACAGGCCCTTCGGCCTTCGATGTTGCGCCGGCCAATATAAAAAGCAATGCCCCTCCAAACTAAACCATTCCCTTCTCTTCCATATACTTATCAACTAACCTCTTAAATGCCACCAAACTTGGCGCATCTACAACTGCTGCAGGCAGGGCATTCCACTCCCGAACCACCCTTTGGGTAAAGAACCTACCTCTGATATCCGTCCTATAACTATCACCCCTTAATTTAAAGCTGTGTCCCCTCGTGCTAGCTTTCTCCATCCTAGGAAAAAGGCTATCACTGTCCACCCTATCTAAACCTCTAATCATCTTATATGTTTTGATAAGGTCCCCTCTTAGCCGCCTCCTTTCTAACGAAAACAACCTCAAATCCCTCAGCCTCTCTTCATAAGACCTGCCCTCCATACCAGGCAACATCTGGTAAACCTCCTCTGTACCCTCTCCAATGCCTCCACATCTTTCTTATAATGTGGGGACCAGAACTGCACACAATACTCCAAGTGCGGCCGCACTAGAGTTTTGTACAGTTGCAACATGACGTTGCGGCTCCGAAATTCAATCTCCCTACCAATAAAAGCTAAGACTCCATATGCCTTCTTAACAACCTTATCGACTTGACTGCCTACTTTCAGGGATCTATGCACATATACACCAAGATCCCTCTGTTCATCAACACTATTAAGAATCCTACCATTAGCCCTATACTCTACACATTTATTATTCCTGCCAAAGTGCATTACCTCACACTTTTCCACATTAAACTCCATTTGCCACCTCTCGGCCCAGCTCTGCAACTTGTCCAAGTCTCTCTGCAAACTATAACACCCCTCTTCACTATCTACCACTCCACCGACTTTAGTGTCATCTGCAAATTTACTAATCCATCCTTCAATACCCTCATCCAGATCATTTATAAAAATTACAAACAGCAGGGGCCCCAAAACAGACCCCTGAGGTACACCACTTGTCACCGAACTCCACGATGAATATCTCCCATCAACCACCACCCTCTGTCTTCTATCTGCTAGCCAATTCCTAACCCAATTAGCTAAATCACCCTCTATCCCATACATCTGCATTTTCTGCAGAAGTCTTCCATGGGCCACCTTATCGAACGCCTTACTAAAGTCCATATATACCACATCAACCACCTTACCCCCATCCACCTCTTTGGTCACTTTTTCAAAAAACTCAATAAGGTTAGTAAGGCACGACCTACCCTTCACAAAACCATGCTGACTATCCCCAATCAATTCATTTCTCTCTAAATAACTATAAATCCTATCCCTAATAATTCTCTCCAATATTTTGCCCACAACAGAAGTAAGACTCACTGGCCTATAATTCCCTGGAAGGTCTCTCTTCCCCTTCTTGAACAATGGGACCACATTCGCTATCCTCCAGTCCTCCGGAACCACACCCGTAACCAACGACGACCTGAAGATCAGAGCCAGAGTCTCTGCAATCTCCTCTCTTGCCTCCCAGAGAATCCTCCTTATGTACTTCCTCCTTATGTACTTCGATCCCATCTAGTCTACAACTCTGAATCTCAGTATTCTTATCGACTACATTTTCCTGCGTGAATACTGACGAAAAATATTCATTTAGTGCATCTCCTATCTCTTCAAGCCCCAAGCACAACTTCTCACTGCTGTCTCTGACTGACCCTAATCTTGCCCTAACCAATCTTTTATTCTTGACATACCTATAGAAAGCTTTAGGGTTCTCCTTGATCCTATCTGCCAAAGTCTTCTCACATCCTCTTCTAGCTCTTCTTAGCTCTCTCTTTAGCTCCTTTCTGGCTAAATTATAACTCTCCAGTGCCCTAACTGAGCCTTCACTCTCATCTTTACATAAGCCTCCTTCCTCTACACCAGAGATTCAATTTCCTCAGTATACCACATTCCCTCGGTTGACCACTTCCTCCCTGCCTGTCAGGTCCATATTTATCAAGGACTCGCAGTAGCTGCTCCTTGAATAAGCTCCACATTTCAGATGTTCCCAGCCCCGGCAGTTTCTTACTCTAACCTACGTATCCTAAATCTCACCTAAGGTGATGGAACAAGAGTCTACAGATATTTTTAAGATGGAGCTGGCTTGATTCATGGCACACATGGTGGGTAGGTGGAAATTGAAACTATTATAAAGTCAGGGGAGGCAGTGGTATTGTTGCCTGACTAGTAATCTGGAGACCCAGAACAAGATCTGGGAACCCGAGTTCAAATCCCATCATGGCTATTTTGACATTTGAATGCAGCAAAAATCTGAAATCGATAGTCCGATGATGACCATGAGTCGATTTTCATTCACTAACGTCCTTAGGATATCTGTGATTGGTTCGCAAATGCCCTCTGAAATGGAGGACAGTTAGGGACAAGCAATAAATGCTGGTCAGCCAACGATGCTCATACTCTGTAAAATGTATGTTTATTTGAGGGCTTTTTCATGGACCCATGGAGTCTCTGGAGAGAGCAATCACATTGAACATACATAGAACATAGAACACTACAGCACAAACAAGCTCCTTGGCCCACAAGTTGTGCCCATCATATCAGTATCTACCAGGCCATAGAACTATCTGTAACTCCCAATCCCATTAAACTTTATGTACACATCTATTAGCAATTTAAATTATTCATATAGTTTACAGAATCAAAGAGTTGCATTGAAAATAATGTATTTGCACTCCAAAGCATGCCATGTTGTCATGAAGATGGGCTGTCAGGCCCTTTAGTTTCACTTAGTTTGGTTTTGCTCACAGAAAGCAATTGCAATTTTGGTTTGATGCACACTGCATATCATTGAGAGGAAATAGCTAAGAATAAGTTGTTAGGCCTGCATGTAAGCAAAGAAAATATTAACTTTATCCTTCGTGGTATAATAGGTGGATTTGGGCTCAATCTCAGTTTGAAATTCATAAGGGGGAATGAAGTTGGAAGACTTGCCTAGTTTGAAACTAAATGGATAAATCTCCAGTGCTTCTCAAAGAGCATTGTGGCAGAAAATAGCAGAGTTAGCTTGGAAGGTTGTAAGAGTTTCCCATATATCAGCAAACAGAACAAAGGACTGAGTCATATACAGATGAGGTATTAAAAGTTAAGGGTATGTTTAGCCAGAAAGCTGGTGGAATGATCCCAATAAAATCTTATCTTTAAAAATAGCTGGAACACTGAAGGGAATTAAGCTGAATTCCAGAGAATTGTAAGATATCTTTGGATTGTTCCCTTTGGAAATGAATGAACTTTCGAGGGTGCTGGAGTGTTGAAGAGAATCCTTAAGATACATCTAAGTAGAACTGAGTTCATAGTTTATACAGTTATAAACAATAGTATTAAGTTAATAGTGCTTGCTTTAATTTGTTATCAGCAATATATTTGTTTAAAAATGAGAAATCTTGATGTGGCATTCTGTTGATTAATCATGGAGTGATCCAACTTATTTTTATATGTTCACAGTCCCAAACAGAATTGTAGCAAGCCATTTTCTACTTTTCCCTATTCTTTATCTTGTATTTTCCTTGGCATCACCACTATGCTGGTTGCTCATTCTGTTCTTATGCTTCCCATCAGTCATCATTCCTCTTCCAATCCCACTGCATTTAAGTCTCTCACTGCTGTGTCTTTCCATTTAATCTTAGGCATTCTTCTCCTTCCTGGCAAGCCCATCATTTACATATTTCCTCTCTCTCTCTCTCTCTGTACCAGATAACAATAACATTTCAATCTCTTATCGGTTATTTTCTTCAATGTTCCCACAATCTTCACTGACTTCCTGCTGTGCTGGTTCCTCATTTTGTTGTTTCTTGTTACTCCACACATTCATCTCAGCAATGACATCTAATCAATATCCAGTCCTTATTCCTCTCTTTTTGATGTTAACCAAGCAGTCTCACAACTGTCTTGTAGATTCTTTCTTTCAGTTTCAGCAATACTTTCCTCCATTGCACTGCCACCAATTCTACCAGAACTGATTTATTGCTTAATATCCATTCCCTTACGCCCATCTTCTTTCACCATTGACCCCAGATTCTTGAAACTCCTCACTTTCTCCAAGTCTTCACCTTAAATCTTGATACCTTCACTCTGATCCTCTTCCTGAGGTTCAAATTAACATTGGGTCTTTGGTCTACTGATCTTCATACCATTGTAGAATCATAGAAACTCTACAGTGTAGAAGGAGGCCAAACAGCCAATGAGTCTGCACTGACAATAATCCCACCTAGACCCCCATCTCCCTAACCCTACATATTTATCCCACTAATTCTTATGAAGCTTTCGCCGATGATACGAAGGTTGGTGATGTTGTAGACAGTCTGGAGGGAGTTGCAGCAAGACATAGAAAGGATGCAAGATTGAGCGGAGAAGTGGCAGATGGACTTCAATGCGGATAAATGTGTGGTGGTCCATTTTGGCAGGACCAATGGGGTGAAGCAGTATAATATCAAGGGTAGGAGTCTTGGCAGTGTTGAGGAACAGAAGGATCTTGGGGTCCGGGTCCATACGATTCTTAAATCTGCCCCACAAGTGGAGGATGTGGTCAAGAAAGGTGTACTGGCCTTCATTAATCAAGGGATTGAGTTTAGGAATCGGGAGGTAACGCTGCAATTTTCTAAGACCCTTGTCAGACCCCACTTGGAGTACTGTGTGCAGTTCTGGTCGCCTCACTACAGGAAGGATGTGGAAGCTATTGAGAGGGTGCAGAGGAGATCTACAAGGATGTTGCCTGGATTGGGGGGCATGCCTTATGAAGATAGGTTGAGGGAGCTAGGTCTCTTCTCCCTGGAGAGACAAAGGTTGAGAGGCGACCTGATAGAGGTTTATAAGATGTTGAGAGGAATAGATAGGGTGGATTTTTGGAGGCTATTTCCCAGGGCTGAAATGGTCACTATGAGAGGACACAGTTTTAAGGTGCTGGGGGCCAGTACAGAGGAAATGTTAGGGTAAGTTTTTCACTCAGAGGGTGGTGAGTGAATGGAATCGGTTGCTGTCAGTGGTGGTAGAGGCGAACTCGCTGGGGACTTTTAAGAGACTTCTGGATGAGTATATGGGATTTAATGGGATTGGGAGTTACAGATAGTCCTATGACCTGGTAGGTACTGATATGATCAGCATAACTTGTGGGCCGAAGGGCCTGTTTTTGCTGTGGTGTTCTATGTTCTGTGTTCTTCTAACCTGGCCAATGCACCTAACATATGTTTTTGGACTGTGGGAGGAAACCAGAGCACCCAGAGGAAACACACCCAGACATGGAGAGAATGTGCAAACTACACACGGACAGTGACCCAAAGTGGGAATCGAACCCTGGTCTCTGGAACTGTGGGGCAGCAGTGCTTGTCACTATGCCACGGTGCTGCCTTTGTCTTATAATGTTTTTCTGAAGTTCTCAAGATACTCTTATGTTCTCTCATCAAGATTAAGCTGCTGAGATGCAGATACAGAGGAGATGTCAGGGGTAAGTTTTTCACTCAGAAAGTGGTGGGTCCGTGGAATGGGCTGCCGGCAGTGGTGGTGGAGGTGGATTCGATAGGGTCTTTTAAGAGACTTTTAGATAAGTACATGGAACTTGGTAAAATAGACAGTTATATAAGTAAGTCTAGTAATCTCAAGGTAGAGACATGTTTGGCACAACTTTGTGGGCTGAAGGGCCTGTATTGTGATGTAGTTTTTCTGTGTTTCTATGTTCCTATCCTCACCATGCAGCTTACTATTTTCTACAAACATCAATGATCATGGCATTTCTTGTCTCACTCAGTGAGTTAGAACAAGTCTGAAAATCAAGAAGACAAAGAGGCTCAGTGCTGATGCCTGATGCAATGCCACATAACGTTTCACTTCAAAATTCTCACCACCACACATCCTTCCTCAGAACCTTTGCACCGCCACCTCCCAATCCAACCCATTGCTTCTTACTCTTACCTGGACTCCTTGTACATGTCATACAGTAGTTGTACATACTTCACAAAGTCTGCATGAGCTCTAGCCCATTTCCAGACTTTCTCCCTAGGAACTGATCATAAGTCTTCAAGCTGCATTGATCATCCAAATATTTCTCCACCAGTTGCCTCAAAACAAGAATGGCAGCTATGATTGAGCATGAATCTGAACTGACCTTCCTTTTAGTTCCACTTTTTTTCAGTCTCTTATCCATAACTCTCTCCCATATTTTGAAAGCTTGTGGCAGGAATTTAATTCCTTGTTTTTTTATAATCTTGAATATTGGTGCCAAAATGTATCTCCAAGCCCTTGGAGCTTTCTCTCTTATAATAGCACAACTAAGTAATTTGTTCAGGGCCTCGACCCTAAACTCGTCCAGGAAAGTCCATATGTATGTTACGTTCAGTGCATTGACCCAAACAGATACCAGAATGTGGCAACGACAGGTATTTCACAATACCTTCATTACAGTATTAATACAAACCAAACTTGTGACTCTAACAAATAAACTTCTAAAAACATCTGTTGGTATCTTATCCAGTCATACTGATTTGCTCTTTTTGTATTTCATTCAGCTTGTTATAATTTTCTCCTGATTGATACTTGTTATTCTAGATTGATGTTTATTGTTGTTCCTTGATTTGCATCTACCTCCTTATTTGTTCTGCGTTTTGTTCTCGAATGCCATTTATAAATCTTTGGATTATGTATGTCTTAGTAACAAATGATAGTTCTGTACCTCATAGAGTCATAGAGGTTTACAGCATGGAAAAAAGTAAAAGGTTATTTCTTAGTCACATGCAGGCTTATATTCACACTACAATGAAGTTATTGTGAAAATCTCCAAGACCCAAAACAGGCCCTTCAGCCTAACTTGTTGTATATGCCACCCCTTTTTTTTAACCACTAAGCTAGTCCCAATTGCCTGTGTTTGCCCCATATCCCTCAATATCCATCTTATCCAATGTAACTGTCCAAACACTTTTTAAAAGACAAAATTATACCGACCTCTACTACTACCTCTGGCAGCAAGTTTTAGACACTCACCACCTTCTGTGTGAAAATATTGCCTCTCTGGACACTTTTGTATCTCTTCCCATCACCTTAAACATATGCCTTCTAGTTTTAGACATCCCTGTCTTTGAGAAAAGATATTGACTATCTAGCTGACCTATGCCCCTCATTATTTAAAGACCTCTATAAGATCAACCCTCAGCATCCTACGATCCAGAGAAAAAAATCCCAGACTATCCAGCCTCTCCTTATAATTCAAACCATCAAGTGCTGGTAGCATCCCAGTAAAACTTTTCTATACTCTTTCTATAATAGGGTGACCAGAACTGTACACAGTATTCCAAGTGTGATCTTCCCAATGTCTTGTACAATTTCAACAAAATGTCCCAACTCCTGTATTCAGTTTCTAATCAATGAAAACAAGCATGCTGAATGCCTTCTTCATCACTCTGTCCATTATGACCCAACTTTCAAGCAGCTATGAACCTGTACCTTAGATCTCTTTGTTCTGTAAGTTTCTCCAATGCCCTATCATTAATTGAGTAAATGCTGCTTGGTTTAGTCCATCAAAATGCATCACCTCACATTTATCTAAATTAAACTCCATCTGCCATTTGTCAGCCCAATTGGCAGAACCCTGGATAATATTGATGGGCAAAGGGATCTGGGAGTAAAAGTACACAGATCACTGAAAGTGGCAACACAGGTGGAGAATGTAGTCAAGAAGACATATACATTCTTGCCTTCATCAGCCAGGGCACTGAGTTAAAAAATTGGCAAGTCATGTTGCAGCTCTATAGAATCTTAGATCACACTTGGAATATAATGTTCAATTCAAGTAGACACATTACCAGAAGACTGTGGCGGCTTTGGAGAGGGTACAGAAAAGATTTACCAGGATGTTGCCTGGTATAGAACATAGAACATTATAGCGCAGAACAGGCCCTTCGGCCTTCGATGTTGCGCCGACCAATTATGAAAAAAAAGCAATGACCCTCCAAACTAAACCATTCCCTTCTCTTCCATAAACTTATCAACTAACCTCTTAAACGCCACCAAACGTGGCGCATCTACAACTGCCGCAGGCAGGGCATTCCACTCCCTAACCACACTCTGGGTAAAGAACCTACCTCTGATATCCGTCCTATAACTATCACCCCTTAATTTAAAGCTGTGTCCCCTCGTGCTAGCTTTCTCCATCCTAGGAAAAAGGGCTATCACTGTCCACCCTATCTAAACCTCTAATCATCTTATATGCTTCAATAAGATCCCCTCTTAGCCGCCTCCTTTCTAACGAAAAACAACCTCAAATCCTTCAACCTCTCTTCATAGGACCTGCCCTCCATACCAGGCAACATCCTGGTAAACCTCCTCTGTACCCTCTCCAATGCCTCACATCTTTCTTATAATGTGGGGACCAGAACTGTACACAATACTCCAAGTGCGGCCGCACTAGAGTTTTGTACAGTTGCAACATGACGTTGCGGCTCCAAAATTCAATCCCCTACCAATAAAAGCTAAGACTCCGTATGCCTTCTTAACAACCTTATCAACTTGATTGCCAACTTTTAGGGATCTATGCACACATACACCAAGATCCCTCTGTTCATCAACACTATTAAGAGTCCTACCATTAGCCCTATACTCTACACATTTGTTATTCCTGCCAAAGTGAATTACCTCACACTTCTCCGCATTAAACTCCATTTGCCAACTCTCGGCCCAGCTCTGCAACTTGTCCAAGTCTCTCTGCAAACTATAACACCCCTCTTCACTATCTACCACTCCACCAACTTTGGTGTCATCCGCAAATTTACTAATCCATCCTTCAATACCCTCATCCAGATGATTTATGAAAATTACAAACAGCAGAGGCCCCAAAACAGACCCCTGAGGTACACCACTCGTAACCAAACTCCATGATGAATATCTCCCATCAACCACCACCCTCTGTCTTCTATCTGCTAGCCAATTCCTAATCCAATTAGCTAAATCACCCTCTATCCATACATCTGCATTTTCTGCAGAAGCCTTCCATGTGCCACCTTATCGAACGCCTTACTAAAGTCCATATATACCACATCAGCTGCCTTACCCCCATCCACCTCTTTGGTCACTTTTTCAAAAAACTCAATAAGGTTAGTAAGGCACGACCTACCCTTCACAAACCCATGCTGACTATCCCCAATCAATTCATTTCTCTCTAAATAACTATAAATCCTGTCCCTAATAATTCTCTCCAATACCTTGCCCACAACAGAAGTAAGACTCACTGGCCTATAATTCCCTGGAAGGTCTCTCTTCCCCTTCTTGAACAATCGGACCACATTCGCTATCCTCCAGTCCTCCGGAACCACACCCGTAACCAACGAGGACCTGAAGATCAGAGCCAGAGGCTCTGCAATCTCCTCTCTTGCCTCCCAGAGAATCCTAGGGTAAATCCCGTCCGGCCCAGGGGAATTATCTAACTTCAAACCCTCAAGAATATCTAGCACATCCTCCTTATCTACTTCAATACTTTCCAGTTTGCAACCCTGTATCCCAGTGTTCTCCACAACTACATTTACATCTCCCTGCGTGAATACCGAAGAGAAATATTTGTTCAGTGCCTCTCCAATCTCTTCAGGCTCCACGCACAACTTCCCACTGCTGTCTATGATTGGCCCTAATCTTGTCCTAACCAATCTTCTATTCTTAACATATCTAAAGAAAGCTTTAGGATTCTCCTTAATCCTATCAGCCAAAGTCTTCTCGTGTCCCCTCTTAGCTCTCCTCAACTCACTCTTTAGCTGCCTCCTGGCTAATCTATAGCTATCCGTTGCACTAACTGAGTCTTCAAGCCTCATCCTGACATAAGCCTCTTTTTTCCTTTTAACCAGCAAATTAACTTTCTTCGTACACCATGGCTCCCTTACTCAACCATTTCCTCCTTGCCTGACAGGGATGGTATGGAGGGCATTAGCTATGAAGAGAGGTTGGAGAAACTTGGTTTGTTCTCACTGGAATGACAAAGGTTAAAGGGTGACCTGATAAAAGTCTACAAGATTATGAGGGGCATGAATAGATTGGATAGTCAGAAACTTTTTCCCAGGGTGGAAGAGTTAATTACTAGGGGGCACAGGTTTAAGGTGCAAGGGACAAGGTTTGAAAGAGATGTACAAGGCAGATTTTTTACACAGAGGGTTGTGGGTGCCTGGAACTCGCTGCTGGGGAAGTTAGTGGAAGCAGATACTGTACTGACTTTTAAGGTGCATCTTGACAAATACTTGGATATGATGGGAATAGAGGAACATGGTGCCCGGAAGGGTAGGGCGTTTTAGTTAAGTCAGGCAGCATGGACGGTGCAGGCTTGGAGGATCGAAGGGCCTGTTCCTGTGCTGTAATTTTCTTTGTTCTTTATACTTGCCTAATTGCCCAAGATCCTGTTGCAACCTGTGCCGGTTCCCCCTTTACCAACACCTGAAAATGGCCGCAAATCAGGCCTGTGCTTGAAATGGGCGCAATAGCCACTTAAATGCATTTGTTTAATGGGTTGCAAGGAAATGGCAGAGGTGATAGCAGATGCCCTAGTAATTATCTTTCAGAATTTGCTGGACTCCAGGAAAGTGCTGGAAGATTGGAAAACGGCTAATGTTATGCCGCTGTTTAAAAAAGGTAGCAGACAGAAGGCAGGGAATTATAGGCCGGTTAGTTTAACGTCTGTAGTCGGAAAGATGCTTGAATCTGTCGTCAAAGCAGAAATAACGAGGCACCTGTATACGAACGGTTTGATCAGGCAGACACAGCACGGATTCGTTAAGGGGAAGTCGCACTTGACGAATTTTTTGGAGTTCTATGAGGAAGTGACTAGTGCGGTAAATAGAGGGGAATTGGTGGATTTGGTGTTTTTGGATTTGCAAAAGGAGTTTGATAAGGTGCCTCACAAAAGATTGCTGCAGAAGGTTAAGGTGCAGGGAGCTGGGGGTAGGATATTAGACTGGATAGAGGTTGGTTGTCTAATAGGAAGCAGAGAGTAGGTATTAATGGGTGCTGTTCTGAACACTGCACTTGCCTGAGGAAGACACAAGAGTGTTGAAAGCTCGCTTTTTTACTATCAAATAAATCGGTTGGATTAATAATTGGTGTTGCTAAATTCTTACTGTGCTGTTCTGGTTGGCAGCTGGTGACTAGTGGAGTGCCCCAAGGATTGGTGCTGGGACCTCAACTATTTACCATTTACACAGATGATCTGGAGGAAGGGGCTGAGTGCAGGGTGACAAAATCTGCAGATGACACGAAGATGAGTGGAAAAGCAAATTGCGTGGAGGGTGTGGAAAGCTTGCAGAGGGATCTGGATAGGTTGAGTGAGTGGGCGAGGACCTGGCAGATAGAGTATAATGTTAGCAAGTGTGAGGTTACCCACTTTAGTAGGAATAATGGTAGGAAGGATTATTATTTAAATGGCGAAAAGCTGCAGCATGCAACGGTGCAGAGGAACCTGGGGGTCCTTGTGCACGAATCGCAAAAACACAATCTGCAGGTGCAGCAGGTGATTAAGAAGGTGAATGCAATGTTGGCCTTTATAGCGAGGGGGATAGAATATAAAAGTAGGGAGGTACTTTTGCAGCTGTATAAGGTACTGGTGAGGCCGCAGTTGGAGTACTGTGTGCAGTTTTGGTCACCGCATTTGAGGAAGGATAATTGGCCTTGACTAGACCATTCTTCTGTATCCCTCCATTCCCAGTCTGCTCATGTGACTATCCAGATAAGTCTTAAATGATCCCAACGTGTCCGCCTCCACCAGCCTGCTTGGCAGTGCATTCCAGGCCCCCATCACCTTCTGTGTAAAATAGGTCCCTCTGATATCTGAGTTAAACCTCACTTTTCTCGCCTTGAACCTGTGACCCCTCGTGTTTGTCACCGCTGACCTGGGAAAAAGCTTCCTACTGTTCACCGTATCCATACGCCTCATAATTTTATACACCTCTATTAGGTCTCCCCTCATTCTCCTTCTTTCCAGGGAGATCAACCCCAGTTTACCCTATCTGTCCTCATAGCTAAGACTCATCATACCAGGCAACATCCTGGTAAACCTTCTCTGCACTCTCTCCAAAGCCTCCATGTCCTTCTGGTAATGTGGCGACCAGAACTGGACGCAGTATTCCAAATGCGGCTTAACCAATGTTCTATACAGCTATAACATCAGACGCCAATTTTTATACTCTGTACCCTGTCCTATAAAGGCAAGCTTGCCATATACCTTCTTCACCAGCTTCTCCACCTGTGCTGCCACCTTCAAGGACCTGTGGACTTGCATATCCAGGTCCCTCTGTGCATCTATACTTTTGATAGTTCTGCCATTTATTGTATAACTCCCCCCTACCTTAGTTCTACCAAAATGCACCATAGAACGTATAGAACATAGAACATAGAACAATACAGCACAAACAGGCCCTTCGGCCCACGAGTTGCGCCGATCGCATCTACCAATCCACAGACCTATCTATAACCCCCTATCCTATTCTTTTCCATATACTCATATTAAAAGATGAGTATATCATCTTTTAATATATGATGATATATTATCATCATATATTAAACTCACTGGGTGAGTTTGCCTCAACAACCTCCGACGGCAGTCAGTTCCATTCACTCACTACCCTCTGAGTGAAAAACCTACCTCTGACATCTCCTTTGTATTTGCTTCCCTGCACCTTAAATCCGTGTCCTCTCGTAGTGACCATTTCAGCTCGGGGAAATAGTCTCTGAGAGTCCACCTTATCTATCTATTAAATGGAGTTTAATGTGGAAAAGTGTGAGGTAATGCACTATGGCAGGAATAATAAATGTGTAGAGTATAGGGCTAATGGTAGGATTCTTAATAGTGTTGATGAACAGAGGGATCTTGGTGTATTTGTGCATTGATCCCTGAAAGTAAGCAGTCAAGTCGATAAGGTTGTTAAGAAAGCATATGGAGTCTTAGCTTTTATTGGTAGGGGGATTGAATTTCGGAGCCGCAACGTCATGTTGCAACTGTACAAAACTCTAGTGCGGCTGCATTTGGAGTATTGTGTGCAGTTCTGGTCCCCACATTATAAGAAAGATGTGGAGGCATTGGAGAGGGTACAGAGGAGGTTTACCAGATGTTGCCTGGTATGGAGGGCAGGTCCTATGAAGAGAGGTTGAAGGATTTGAGGTTGTTTTCGTTAGAAAGGAGGCGGCTAAGAGGGGATCTTATTGAAGCATATTAGATGATTAGAGGTTTAGATAGGGTGGACAGTGATAGCCTTTTTCCTAGGATGGAGAAAGCTAGCAGAGGGGACACAGCTTTAAATTAAGGGGTGATAGTTATAGGACGGATATCAGAGGTAGGTTCTTTACCCAAAGGGTGGTTCGGAAGTGGAATGCCCTGCCTGCAGCAGTTGTAGATGCGCCAAGTTTGGTGGCGTTTAAGAGGTTAGTTGATAAGTATATGGAAGAGAAGGGAATGGTTTAGTTTGGAGGGTCATTGCTTTTTATATTGGTCAGCGCAACATCGAAGGCCGAAGGGCCTGTTCTGTGCTGTAATGTTCTATGTTCTATGTTCTATGTTCTATTCCTCTCAACATTTTATAAACCTCTATCAGGTCGCCTCTCAACCTACATCTTTCCAGTGAGAAGAGTCCCAGCTCCCTCAACCCATCTTCATAAGGCCTGCCTCCCAATCCAGGCAGCATCCTTGTAAATCTCCTCTGAACCCTCTCAATAGCCTCTACATCCTTCCTATAATGAGGCGACCAGAACTGCGCGCAATACTCCAACTGGGGTCTGACAAGAGTCTTATAGAGCTGCATCATTACCTCCTGACTCCTAAACTCTATTCCTCGATTAATGAAGGCCAGTACACCGTACGCCTTCTTGACCACTTCCTCCACCTGCGAGGCCGATTTAAGAATCCTATGGACCCAGACCCCGAGATCCTTCTGCTCTACAACACAGCTAAGACTGCTACCCCTTATATTGTACTTCTTCATCCCATTATTCCTGCCAAATGTCGCATTTATCTGGATTAAATTCCATCTGCCATTTCTCCACCCAATTTTCCCGCCTATCTATATCCTGCTGTATTCTCCAACAATGTTCATCGCTATCCGCAAGTCCAGCCATCTTCGTGTCATCCGCAAATTTACTGATCATACCAGTTACACCTTCTTTCAAATCGTTTATATTTATCACAAATAGCAGAACTCCAAGTACAAAGCCCTACGGAACACCACTGGTCACAGACCTCCAGCCAGAAAAAGACCTTTCCACTGCTATCCTCTGTCTTCTGTGGCCAAGCATCCATTCTTATGGATGAAAAGGGAATGGTTTAGGTTAGAGGGTCATTGCTTTATCTTAATTGGTCGGCGCAACATCGAGGGTTGAAAGGCCTGTTCTGCACTGTAATGTTCTATGTTCTATGTTCTATCCATCTAGCTACCTCCCCTTTTATCCCATGTGATTTAACCTTTTGCACCAAACTGCCATGAGGGACTTTGTCAAACATTTTACTAAAATCCATGTAGATGACATCCACGGCTCTACCCTCATCAATTGTTTTTGTCACCTCCTCAAAAATCTCCACCAAATTTATAGAACATAGAACATAGAACATAGAACAATACAGCACAGAACAGGCCCTTCGGCCTTCGATGTTGTGCCGACCAGAATAAAAAAGCAATGCCCCTCCAAACTAAACCATTCCCTTCTCTTCCATATACTTATCAATTAACCTCTTAAACGCCACCAAACTTGGCGCATTACAACAGCTGCAGGCAGGGCATTCCACTCCCTAATCACTCTTTGAGTAAAGAACCTACCTCTGATATCCGTCCTATAACTCATACCCCTTAATTTACAGCTGTCTCCCCTCGTGCTAGCTTTCTCCATCCTAGGAAAAAGGCTATCACTGTCCACCCTATCTAAACCTCTAATCATCTTATATGCTTCAATAAGATCCCCTCTTAGCCGCCTCCTTTCTAACGAAAAACAACCTCAAATCCTTCAACCTCTCTTCATAGGACCTGCCCTCCATACCAGGCAACATCCTGGTAAACCTCCGCTGTACCCTCTCCAATGCCTCCACATCTTTCTTATAATGTGGCGACCAGAACTGCACACAATACTCCAAGTGCGGCCGCACTAGAGTTTTGTAAAGTTGCAACATGATGCTGCGGCTCCTAAATTCAATCCCCCTACCAATAAAAGCTAAGACTCCATATGCCTTCTTAACAACTTTATCCACTTGACTGCCTACTTTCAGGGATCTATTGACACATACACCAAGCTCCTTCTGTTCCTCAACACTATTAAGAGCCCTACCATTAGCCCTATACTCTACACATTTATTGTTCCTGCCAAAGTGCATTACCTCAATTTGTGAGGCATAACCTCCCTCTTACAAAACCATGCTGTCTATCACTAATGAGATTATTCCATTCTAAATGCACATACATCCTATCTCTAAGAATCCTCTCCAACAATTTCTCTACCACAGACGTCAAGCTCACTGGCCTATAGTTACCCAGATTACCCAGATTATCCTTGCTATCCTTCTTAAATAACGGTACTACATTCGTTGTCCTCCAATTCTCAGAGACCTCACCTATGTCCAATGAAGAGACAAAGATTTCTGTCAGAAGCCCAGCAATTTCATCTCTTGACTCCCTGAGCAGTCCAGGATAGATGCCATCAGGCCCTAGGGATTTGTCAGTTTTAATGTTCCCTAAAAAACCTAACACTTCCTCCCTTGTAATGGAGATTTTTTCTAACAGGTCAACACTTCCCTCTGGGACACTCCCAGTCAACACATCTCTCTCCTTTGTGAACACTGATGTAAAATATTCATTTAGGATCTCCCCTACCTCCTTGGGCTCTAAGCATAATTCCCCTCCTTTGTCCCTGAGAGGTCCAATTCTTTTCCCTGACAACTCTTTTGTTCCTAACGTATGAATAAAATGCCTTAGGATTCTCTAATCCTGTCTGCCAAGTGTATTTCATGACTTTAAAAATGTCACCTTGATCTTTTTTTTACTTTTTTAACACTACAGCACAAACAGGCCCTTCGGCCCACGAGTTGCGCCGATCACATCTATACCTACCGATCCACAGACCTATTTAGAACCCCCTATCTCATTTGTTTCCATATACTCATCCAGCAGTCTTTTCAAAGACCCCAGCGAGTTTGCCTCAACAATCTCCGACGGCAGCCGATTCCATTCACTCACCACCCTCTGAGTGAAAAACCTACCCCTGACATCTCCTTTGTATTTGCTTCCCTGCACCTTAAATCTGTGTCCTCTCGTAGTGACCATTTCCGCTCGGGGAAATAGTCTCTGAGAATCCACCCTCTATTCCTCTCAACATTTTATAAACCTCTATCAGGTCGCCTCTAACCTACGTTCTCAATCTTCAGCTGTCTAAGCTGCAGGCAGAATGGGCAAATCATAGAATCCTTACAATGAGAAAGGAGGTCATTTGGCCCATCGAGTCTACACCGACTGCAATTCCATCCAGGCCCTTATCCCCATAACTTTATGCATTTACCCTCGCTAGTTCTCCCCTGACATTAAGGAGCAATTTAGCATGGCCAATCCACCTAACCCACACATTTTTGGACTGTGGATACATCATGTGTCCTGATCCTTGGAGAATCTTTTTCCAAAATCCCGAACTCTCCAATGGGAAAAGCCACAATTGCTGTTGGTAACTCCAACACTGCTTTTCCCTCTCACCACATTGGCCTTTGCTGATTTTGGGAAAATTTTGCCCTATGCCTCTCTATTCCCCTATGTATATTTATTTTATCTGCTCTGCTTTATTCCCCATTACTAAATTCAGTAGTGAATTTTTTCTTTTGGATGTTTCATAAATAAGGTTAAAAATTGGTTATCCTAGCCAACGAGGCCCTTAGCCCTTGAATGGATGCTTTTTTTAAAGTTTTGTACAGATTTCAGGTGCTTCATTATATTATTTGCTTTACCTTCCACTTCCATTTAGTTTATATCAGAGTAGTTGAATCCCCATGAGGCCCATGATTATTATTTTGTCTTTTAGTCAATTTCCTAATCTGTCTGCAGATTTATTCTTCCATCTTTGTTCCACTATTAAGGTGACATGGTAGCACAGTGGTTAGCACTGCAGTCTCACAGTGCCACGGATCCAGGTTTGATTTGTGGCTTGTGTCACTATCTGTGCAGAGTCTGCACATTCTCCTCATGTCTGCATGAGTTTCCTTCGGGTGCCCTGGTTTCCCCAGTCCAGGAGACGTGTTGTTTGTACTGGCCATATTGGGGTTCTCCCTCGGTCTGCCCGAGCAGCTGATTTTCAGTGACTTTGTTGCACTGTGAATATAAGCCTACTTGTGACTATAGTAAACAAACTTTAAACTTTCTATTAAGTAGTTTGTAGACAATGTGAGTGATCTTTTATTTCTGTCCAATAAATTTGATTCTTGTCTTGCTGATTGCTGCATTCTTTTATCCTGCTGCCAAGATGTTATCCCAAATAAGTATGGCTACCTTTCTCTGTTTTTTCTCTCTGTTTAGTGTGTTTAATCTGCAATGTTTAGTCCTCAGTCCTGATTTTTCTTTAGCCCTATCTCAGTAATCTCTATTGTGTTGGCTATTCTCAATGCATGATTGTATCTGCTTCCTGTTTCATAGCAAACCTTGCCTGCAAGGCTTTACAGACTTTTTTAATAGGAGTTTCTCTCCTTCAAATTTAAGCATATTTTTGTACTCCCATTTTCTACATTTACCTGTTCCCTTGCCATCAATGTTATTTTTTACTTCATTCTTTCCTAACTTCATCTGTCCTGTTCTCTTTATGTTCAGGCTTGATCAACCTTTTTGAAGTTTTGGAGGAGGTAACAGGGAGAGTAGACCAAGTTATGCAGTGGATGTAATTTATCTGGATTCTTTAAAGGCCTTTGATAAGAGGCCCCATATAATATGTAATGAATAAAGCCAGAGAATGTGGCAGAATGGATTTCCAACTATCTTTAGTTCCTTCTTGGAATGACTTCAATCAGGCCATTGAAGTTAGCCTATTAGGGTTTGAACTCCCTGATTAAGGATTCAATTGATGGCCAATCAGGGAGACTTTGCCTTGTACTGTACTGGAAGTCTCAGTTTCTCTGAAACCCCGGAGGTTTGACTGCTAACTGATAGTACTCTGTGTACTACTACTAGAGTTTGTAAATAAAAGGACTTTGGTAAGGGATTTTTTTGTTGGAGCCACCAAAAGCAATTGTGGCTTTTCCCACTGGAGAGTCCGATACTTTGGAAAAAGATTCTTCAAAGATTTATTACATTTATATAGATAGAGCTCTTGGGGCTAAAAGTATCAAAGGGGGGTAGACAGGGGGGATCAGAATATTGAATTTGATGATTAGTCATGATCAAAAATGAATGGTGCAGCAGCCCTTAAAGAGCTGAGTGGCCTCCTCATGCTTCTAGGTTCTATGTTTCTACCTTCAAGACAGAAAGCATAAAGTGGAGTAAAAAATATTTATTCAGAGTGACGGAAGATGGGAAGTGGTAATCCACAAATAAGTGCAGAAATCACTGTTTACGTTAACAACTTGGACTTTGGAATCAAAATCACAATTTCTGAATTGTGATTCAGAATCACAATTCTAATTGTGATTAGGGGATTAGTCAATTAGGGGATTAGGGGATAGTCAAATTAGGGGATAGTCAATACCAAGGAGGAACTAACAAATTACAGGAGTACATTAATAAATTTGCAAAATGAACTAATAAATAAATCACTAAAAGTTGTACCACAGGTTAGCAAAGTCATATAAAAAAACACTAGGTTTTCCTTCTGTAGGGATAGAATTAAAAAGGGGAAGTTATGCTGAACCTGTATGAAATATTGGTGGGTCACATTTAGAGTACTGCATGCAATTCTGGTCATTATCTCATAAATATGCCCTGGAAAAGTTGGAGATAAGATTTACAAAAATGGATGCTACAGTTTGCAGAGGGACATAGATAAATTGCAGAGCTAGGCCAAGAAGTGGCAAATGGAGTTTAACGTGGAAAAGTGTGAGGTGATTCACTTTAGTAAGAATAGTATGTGTGCAGAATATAGGGCTAATGGTAGGACTCTTACTGGTGTAGATGAGCAGAGAGATTTCGCTGTACAGGTGCATAGATCTCTGAAAGTTGGTACACAAGTTGATAAGGTTGTTAAGAAGGCATACAGTGTGTTAGCATTTATTGGTAGAGAGATTGAATTTCGGAGCTGAAATGTCACGTTGCAACTGTACAAAACTCTAGTGCGGCCACACTTGGAGTATTGTGTACAGTTTTGGTCGCCACATTAATAGAAAGATGTGGAGGCATTGGAAAGAGTGCAGAGGAGGTTTACCAGGATGTTGCCTGGTACAATGGGTAGGTCTTATGAGGAAAGGCTAAGGGACTTGAAGTTATTTTCATTACAGAGAAGAAGGCTAAGTGGTGACTTAATTGAGACATATAAGATGTTCTGAGGGTTAGATAGGGTGGATAGTGAAAGCCTTTTTCCTCGGATGGAGATGGATAACACGAGGGGACATTGCTTTAAATTAAGGGTGGTAATTATAGGACAGATGTTAGAGGTGGGTTCTTTACTCAGAGGGTAGTAAGAGCGTGGAATGCCCTGCCTGCAGCAGTTGTGGACTTGTCAAGTTTAAGGGTGTTCAAATGGTCAGTGGATAGGCATATGGATAGCATTGGAATTAGGTTAGAGGGTCATAAAATTGGTTCCATTGGTTGGCACAACATCAAGGGCCGAAGGGCCTGTACTGCGCTGTAACGTTCTGTGTTCTATGTTCTAAAAATGGGTAATAATATCAGGGAAGGTTCAATGAGCTGAGTCTTTCATCTCTTGAGCTTAGAAGAAGCCTGAGGGATACCTAAGCTTTAAAATTATAAAAGCTTTTGATCAATTTATTACATACACAATGTTCACTCATACAGAAAAGGAAAACTGTAGGTCATCAATGTCAGATTGTCTGGGGAAGAACCCCAATTGGTTCCTCAATTAGGGACGAACCCCAAGGCATTCTACAAGTATGTGAAGAGCAAGAGGATAAGACATGAAAGAATAAGACCTATCTAGTGTGACGGTCGGAAAATCTGTATAGAAATTGTAGAAATAGCAGAGGTATACTTTGGTATACTGAATATATATGAATACTTTATATATAAATGTATAAATGAATACTTTACTTCAGTATTCACAGTGGAAAAGGATCTTAATGGTTTTAGTGCAGACTTGCAGCACACTGAAAAGCTTGAGCGTGTAGCCATTAAGAAAGAGGATGTGTTGGAGCTTTTGAAAAGCATCAAGTTAGGTAAGTTGCCGGGACCGGATGGGATGTACTCAGGTTATTGTGGGAGGCAAGGGAAGAGATTGCTGAGCCTCTGGCAATGATCTTTGCTTCATCAGTGGAGATGGGAGAGGTTCCAGAGGATTGGAGGGTTGCAGATGTAATTCTTTTATTCAAGAAAGAGAGAAGAGATAGCCCAAGAAATTATAGACCAGTGAGTCTAACTTCAGTGGTTGATAAGTTAATGGAGAGGATCCTGAGAGGCAGGATTTATGAACATTTAGAAAGGTATAGTGTGATCAAGAATAGTCAGCATGGCTTTGTCAAAGGCAGTTCATGCCTTATGAGCCTGATTGAATTTTTTGAGAATGTGTCTAAACATATTGAGGAAGTAAGAGCAGTAGATGTAGTTTATATGGACTTCATCAAGGCGTTTGATAAGGTGCTCCATGGACTTCATCAAGGCTTATTGAGAAAGTGAGGGGGCATGGGATCAAAGGGGACATTGCTTTGTGGATTCAGAACTGGCTTGCCTACAGAAGGCAAAGAGTGGTTGTTGATGGGTCTTTTTCTGCACGGAGATCAGTCACCAGTGGAGTGCCTCAGGGGTCTGTTCTGGGACCCTTGCTCTTTGTGACTTCTACAAATGACCTGGATGAGGAAGTGGAGAGATGGGTTGGTAAGTTTGCTGATGACACAATGATTGGAGGTGTTGTGGATAGTGTGGAGGGATGTCAGAAGTTGCAACAAGACATTGATGGGATGCAAAACTGGATGGAGAAGTAGACTTCAACCCAGATAAGTGTGAGGTGATTCATTTTGGCAGGTCAGATAGGTTGACTGAATATAATATTAAGAGTAAGACTCTTGACAGTGTGGAAAATCAGAAGGATCTTGGGGTCCGAGTTCATAGGACGCTGAAAGCAGCTGCGCAGATGGATGCAGTGATTAAGAAGGCATTAGGTGTACTGGCCTTCATCAATCAAGGAATTGAGCTTAGGAGTCGAGAGATAATGCTACAGCTCGTCAGACCCCACTTGGGGTACTGTGCTCAATTCTGGTCATCACATAACAGGAAGGATGTGGAAGCCATGGAAAGGGTGCAAAGGAGATTTACAAGGATATTGCCTGGATTGAGTGGTGTGCTTTATGAGGATAGGTTGAGAGAACTCAGTCTTTCCTCCTTGGAGAGATGAAAGATGAAGTGTGACCTGATAAAGGTGTATAAGATGAAGAGAGGTATTAATTGAGTGGATTCTCAGAGGCTTTTTCCCAGGGCTGAAATGGTTGCCCAAAAGGACACAAGTTTAAGGTGCTGGGGAGTAGGTACAGAGGAGATGTCAGGGATAAGTCTTTCACTTAGAGGTTGGTGGGTGCATGGAATGGGCTGCCGGCAATGATAGTGGAGACGGATTCGATAGGGTCTTTTAAGAGACTTTTGGATAAGTAGATGGAACTTAGTAAGACAGAGAGTTGTAGGTAAACCTAATAGGTAGGGACATGTTCAGCACAACTTGTAGGCCGAAGGGCCTGTTTGTGCTATAGTTTTTCTATGTTCTATGATTGGTTCAATAGGATGGTTTTTTCTATGCTGTATATCCTAAAAGGTCTGATGCAATGACAGCCTAAGTTGAGTAATGCTGTACTTCAGTGTTATTGCCAATTCTATACACCAGAATTGTATCTATATTACAGAATGACAAATTTACATTCCAGTGCTGCATTGCAGTGTTATAATTTCTTACCTGTAACCATGATTTTCAGCTATATCCATTGTAACTATTTCCTAGATACTCTCTATGTGTCTAATACTTGGTTACTTTCCATGTAAATATTTAATGTTGCAGTGCACATTCTTGTTTCCTGGTTATTCACCTTGTTCATATTTCCTGAATTCTTTTCCATTTGACTATTTCTAACTTTCAATTCTGTGGTTACTATCTAAATCCCTAACCCATGTGTGTATTTCTTAGTCAATTTTCAGGCATAATTTCTGGTTACAATCCATATGCCTATTTTCTAATTGCTCTTATGTGAACTTTTCCTGATCACTATGACTGTGTACTCATTGTTTTCTGGTTGCACTTCATACACTGGTTACTTGCCATGTACCTTTTTGTTGTTTACTTTCTAGGATCTTTCCTTGATTGTTTTCTAATTTTCTGGTTATCCTCCTCATCACTATTTTCTGTTTATAATTTATGTTAACTTTTGCATCGTTATTCTCCATCTCTCTATTTCAATATTAGTAAGTTTGAAATTGACACCAAGATTGGTGGCGTATTGGACAGTGAAGAAGGTTATCCCGGATTGCAACGCGATCTTGATCAATTGGGCCAGTGGGCTGATGAATGGCAGATAGAGTTTAATTTAGATAAATGCGAGGTGATGCATTTTGGTAGATTGAATCAGGGCAGGACTTACTCAGTTAATGGTAGGCATTGGGGAGAGTTACAGAACAAAGAGATAGAGTAATAGAGTCATAGAGAGTCATAGAGGTTTACAGCATGGATACAGGCCCATCGGCCCACCTTGTCCATGCTGTCCTTTTTTTTAAAACCCCTGAACTAATCCCAATTGCCCACATTTGGCTCATATCTCTCCATACCCATCGCAATAGATCTGGGGGTACATGTCCATAGCCCTTTGAAAGTGAAGTTACAGGTGGACAGAGTGGAGAAGAAAGCATTCAGCATGCTTAGTTTCATTGGTCAGAACATTGAAGTTGTACAAGACATTGCTAAGGCATATTTGGAATACTGTGTTCAGTTCTGGTCTCTCTATTATAGAAAGGATATTATTAAACTAGAAAGAGTGCAGAAGAAAATTATTAGGATGCTATAGGACTTGATGGTTTGAGTTATAAGGAGAGGCTGGATAAACTGGGACTTTTTTCTCTGGAGCATGGGAGGCTGAAGGGTGATCTTCTAGAGTTCTATAAAATAATGACGGCACAGATCAGCTAGATAGTCAATATCTTTTCCCAAAGGTAGGGGCATCTAAAACTAGAGGGCATAAGTTTAAGGTGAGAGAGAAGAGATACAAAAGTGTCCAGAGGGGCAATTTTTTCACACAGAAGCTGGTGAGTAGCTGGAACGAGCTGCCAGATGTACTAGTAGAGGCAGGTACAATGTTGTCTTTTTAAAAGCATTTAAACAATTACATGAGTAAGATGGGTATAGAGGGATATGGGCCAATTGCGGCAATTGCGATTAGCTTAGGAGTTTAAAAAAAGAGCAGCATGGACAAATTGTTTCCATGCTGTAAACCTCTACAATTCTATTATTCTCCATGTGACTAAATCATGGTTATTCCCTCCTACCTGACAAGCTTCATGCACCTATTTCCTGGTTATTCTTTAATATCTATTTCCTGTTTACTCGCCATATGCCTTTTTAAATGTGAATTCTAAATACTCTGGTTACTCTCAAAAGCATCTAATTCATAGATGTTCCCTATGTGTTCTCACTCTGGTTACCTCTGCCCCACATATCACTATTTACCTTGGCTTATTCCCAATTACTTGAGCATTTTTCATGTTGTAAATTTGAGATTAGATGATGGACACCATCATTTATCTCAGTGAGACCGTGCCTTATTTTAGTGCTACACCTTATAGTCTAGATACGGAAAATCTCTGGAAGCCAAAATATTTTTGCAGTAATCGGTTGAAATTACACAAAATGCAAATCAAAAATGGATGCTTTTTTACTGACAGATCAAATATCTAATTAGGAAGCTGAGGCGTCATCACTCTCTGAATCAGGGGAAGTCTTCAGTATCTGAGACTGACATCAGTAAGTTTTATCCAGCTGCAGTTCCATTGTGGAGATATCGATAGCGGCTCACATTCTATCTTATCAATTATTAGTAATTGGGGTAGCAATTCAGGGACTGATCTCTGCTTTCCTTCCATCACAGAAGAGATCTGCATAAGAGACATTTATTTTGTTCTTTGTGTTCTATGCATGATATATCTTGGCACAGATATGGCAAAGATAACATTGGTTGTCTCTGAGTGCTTGTGACAATGATGATACCATGAACTATGTGGGATGACTATGCATGAATGATGGCAAGAAGAAAGTCAATATCTGACAGCAAAAGATTTGGGAACTCATTATTTGATAGCAGGAGAAATAAAAAGTTTATGGCTGGTTGTGGTGGGTGTTGGGTGTGCCTGGCTGATTGTGGTGGGTATGGGAAGTTCACAGCTGATGGCAGAAGGTGTGGGGAATTTATGAGTGATGATAGATGTGGGGTTTGTGACTAATAGCAGGAGATGTGGGGATTCCATGACTGATGGTGGGAAATGTGGGGATTTCTTAGCTGATGGAGGGAGATGTGGGGATTCCATGACTGATAGTGGGAGAAATGGGGAATTCATAACTGATGACAAGAGCTGTATGGAATCTGTGCCTGACGATGGGTGATTTAGGGAGTCTGTGACTGATAGTGAGAGATGTGGGGAGTCTGTGACCTATAGTGAGAGATGTGGGGAGTCTGTGACCTATAGTAAGAGATGTGGGGAGTCTGCCACTGATAGTGAGAGATGTGGGGAGTCTGTGGCTGGTGGTGAGAGATGTGGGGAGTCTGTGGCTGATAATGAGAGATGTGGGGAGTCTGTGGCTGATAATGAGAGATGTGGGGAGTCTGTGGCTGATAGTGAAAGATGTGGGGAGTCTGTAGCTGATAGTGAGAGATGTGGGGCGTCTGTGACTAACAGTGAGAGATGTGGGGAGTCTGTGACCGATAGTGAGAGATGTGGGGAGTCTGTGGCTGATAGTGAGAGATGTGGGGAGTCTGTGGCTGATAGTGAGAGATGTGTGGAGTCTGTGGCTGATAGTGAGAGATGTGAGGAGTCTGTGGCTGATAATGAGAGATGTGGGGCGTCAGTGGCTGACAGTGAGAGATGTGGGGAGTCTGTGGCTGATGATGAGAGATGTGAGGAGTCTGTGGCTGATGATGAGAGATGTGGGGCGTCAGTGGCTGACAGTGAGAGATGTGGGGAGTCTGTGGCTGATGATGAGAGATGTGGGGAGTCTGTGACTGATAGTGAGAGATGTGGGGCGTCAGTGGCTGACAGTGAGAGATGTGGGGAGTCTGTGGCTGATGATGAGAGATGTGAGGAGTCTGTGGCTGATGATGAGAGATGTGGGGAGTCTGTGGCTGATAATGAGAGATGTGGGGCGTCAGTGGCTGACAGTGAGAGATGTGGGGAGTCTGTGGCTGATGATGAGAGATGTGAGGAGTCTGTGGCTGATGATGAGAGATGTGGGGAGTCTGTGGCTGATAATGAGAGATGTGGGGAGTCTGTGGCTGATAGTGAGAGATGTGGGGAGTCTGTGACTGATAGTGAGAGATGTGGGGAGTCTGTGACTGATAGTGAGAGATGTGGGGAGTCTGTGACTGATAGTGAGAGATGTGGGGCGTCTGTGGCTGATGATGAGAGATGTGGGGAGTCTGTGACTGATGATGAGAGATGTGGGGAGTCTGTGACTGATAGTGAGAGATGTGGGGCGTCTGTGACTGATAGTGAGAGATGTGAGGAGTCTGTGGCTGATAATGAGAGATGTGGGGAGTCTGTGACTGATAGTGAGAGATGTGGGGCGTCTGTGACTAACAGTGAGAGATGTGGGGAGTCTGTGGCTGATGATGAGAGATGTGGGAAGTCTGTGACTGATTGTGAGAGATGTGGGGCGTCAGTGGCTGACAGTGAGAGATGTGGGGAGTCTGTGACTGATAGTGAGAGATGTGGGGTGACTGTGGCTGACAGTGAGAGATGTGGGGTGTCTGTGGCTGATGGTGAGAGATGTGGGGAGTCTGTGGCTGATGATGAGAGATGTGGGGAGTCTGTGACTGATTGTGAGAGATGTGGGGAGTCTGTGGCTGACAGTGAGAGATGTGGGGAGTCTGTGACTGATAGTGAGAGATGTGGGGTGACTGTGGCTGACAGTGAGAGATGTGGGGTGTCTGTGGCTGATAGTGAGAGATATGGGAAGTCTGTGGCTGATAGTGAGAGATGTGAAGTATCTGTGGCTGGTAGCGAGAGATGTGGGGCGTCTGTGACTGATAGTGAGAGATGTGGGAGGTCTGTGACTGATAGCAAGATATTGTATGAGTCCCTGAGAAATACAGAGAAAAGATTCGAGACACTGTCTAATTGCTGTGGACTTCGAGAAACAGCTTCAGATGATACAGATCTCTGAGAGTCAATGTGTGATGGCCATGGACTTTGAGAGTCTGTATCTGATGATGGTGAGGTCGAATGGTCAATATCTGGTGGTTGTGAACTCTGAAGGTCACTGTCTGATGATAGTGAACTCTGAAGGTCAATGCCTGGTGGCCATGAACTCTGAAAGTCAGTGTCTGATGATGATGAGGTTGAATGGTCAATATCTAGTGGTCGTGGACTCTGAAGATCACTGTCTGATGATGTTGAACTCTGAAGGTCAATGGTTTCTTGCTGAAAGTTATTTTGTGTTGGCCAGAGAAATGGAGAGTCCACAGTTAATGGCAAAATTTTTGGGAAGTCAATGTCTGATGGCTGTCCAATTAAGTTGTTGACTCCTGACCACTGTACGCTGGAGCTCTCCATGTCTGAGGATTGTCTGTATGGATAAAGCAAGTCATTTCTCAGTGAAGTGGTTCTCCTGATCATAAATGGTTCACTTTGAAAGCCTGTAAACGACATGCTTTTCTGAATATTAGATAGCGACTGGATGATCAGACGTGGAGGTTCATATTCCTTATTTTCCATGAACTTCTCATTGGGAGCCTTTACCGGAAGCAGAGACATTGCCAAATCCTCCATACCCCCCTCAACAGAGCAGTCAGGCATTGCAATAGGCAGGAAATTTGCCTCGGATTTTGCCATCTTGACATCACGAGATAAACAGCAGTCTGTTGAACAGAAAAGATAAGCCAGAACTGTTTGTACCACTGAGAATGTGTGATTGAGACCTGACCAGTTTAAAAAGCGGTTAGTGTAACAACTGGTAAAAATGCAAAATGCCATATGGATCAAAATATCCCAGGCTTATTCCATATGTAAATACACAAGATAAGAACAGGAGTAGACCATACAGTCCATTGAGATGCTCCACCATTCAGTACAATCATGGTTGATCCACTTCATTCCACTTTCTCACCTGTTCCCTCGATTTCCTAACAGATCAAAAATCTGTCTTTCACAGACTTAAGTACCATCGGCAATGGAAATCCATAGCCCTCTGTGATGGAGAATTCCAGGGATTCATAACTGTGAATGAAGATATTTATGTGCTGGAAGTGTCTCTAGCTTCAGCTGCTGGAAGCCCAGATTTTGGAGCTGGAGCAACAGCTGAGAACATCAGAGCATCCGCGAAGCTGAAAATTTCATGGACAGCACGTACAGACATATGGTCATACCAGAGGCTAAGATCCAGAGGCAGAAAGGGAATGGATGACCATGAGGCAGAGTAAGAGGACTAGACAGGCAGTGCAGGAACCCCCTATTGCCATTCCCCTGCAAAACAGGGGATGTATTGCTCTGGATATTGGTTAACCTTTCAGGGAAAATTAGCAACAGCTCAGTTCATTGTACCATGGTCGTCTCTGCAACATGGGAGAGGAAGATGTTGGGAATGCAATAGTTACAGTGAATTCAATTGTAAGGGAAATAGATAGATGTTTGTATGGCTGCAAACAAGACTCCAGGATAATATGTTGCCTCCCTAGTGCATGGGTCAAGAATGTGTCAATGCAGTTTCAAGACATTCTAAAGGAGATGAATAGGCAATGATAGTGGCATACTTTGGTATCACTGACATAGACTGAAAAAAAGGGATGTAGTCCCAAAAGTAGAATATAGGGAATTTGGAAGAAAATTGAGAAGTCTAACCTGAAAGGTAGTGATTTCAGGACTAATATCAGTGGTACGTGCTAGGATCTACTTAATTAATGGTAGACCATTATGCAACAAAGGGATCTATAAGTACAGGTTTGTAGCTCCTTGAAAATGGAGCCATAGGTGGACAGTGTGATGAAGAAGGCATTCGGCATACTTGGTTTCTTTGTCAGAACATTGAATACAGGAGTTGGGATGCCTTTTGAAGTTGTACAAGATATTGGTAAGGCCACACTTGGAATACTGTATGCAGTTCTGGTCATTCTATTATAGACAAATTATTATTAAACTAGGAAGAGTGCAGAAAAGATTTATTAGGATGCTACTGGGGCTTGATAGTTTGAGTTATAAGAAAAGACTGGATAGACTGGGACTTTTTTCCTTGGCACGAAGGAGGCTGAGGAGTGATCTTCTAGAAGTCTGTAAAATAATGAGGGGCACAGATCAGTTAGCTAGTCAACATCTTTTCTTGAAGGTAGGGAAGTCTAAAGCGAGAAGGCATAATTTAAGGTGAGAAGGGAGAGATACAAAAGGCAATGTTTTTCACACAGAGAGTGATGACTGTCTGGTAGAGATAGTAATAGAACATAGAACATAGAACATTACAGCGCAGTACAGGCCCTTCGGCCCTCGATGTTGCGCCGGCCAGTGGACCCTCTAACCTAAACTATTCCAATATCATCCATATGCCTATCCACCGAACATTTGAATGCCCCCAAAGTAGGCGAGTCCACAACTGCTGCAGGCAGGGCATTCCACGCCCTCACCACCCTCTGTGTAAAGAACCTGCCTCTGACATCCGTCCTATAACTACCACCTCTTAATTTAAAGTTATGTCCCCTCGTGTTGGTCATCACCATCCGAGGAAAAAGGCTCTCACTATCCACCCTATCCAATCCCTTGATCATCTTATATGCCTCAATTAGGTCACCGCGTAACCTTCTTCTCTCTAATGAAAATAACCTCAGGTCCCTCAGCCTTTCCTCATAAGGCCTTCCCACCATACCAGGCAACATCCTGGTAAACCTCCTCTGCACCCTTTCCAATGCTTCCACATCTTTCTTATAATGCGGCGACCAGAACTGTACGCAATACTCCAAGTGCGGCCGCACCAGAGTTTTGTACAGTTGTAACATAACCTCACGGCTCCTAAATTCAATCCCTCTACCAATAAAAGCTAACACACCGTACGCCTTCTTAACAACTTTATCAACCTGGGTGCCAACTTTCAAAGAGCTATGTACTTGTACCCCAAGATCCCTCTGCTCGACAACACTATTAAGGGTCCTTCCATTAGCCCTATATTTCATATGCCTGTTATTCCTACCAAAGTGAATCACCTCACACTTATCCGTATTGAATTCCATTTGCCACCTCACGGCCCAGCTCTGCAACCTATCTATGTCCCTCTGCAAACTGTAACATCCATTCTCGCTGTCTACAACTCCCCCCACTTTGGTATCGTCAGCAAATTTACTAATCCAACCCTCTACACCCTCATCTAGGTCATTTATAAAAATGACAAACAGCAGTGGCCCTAAAACAGATCCTTGAGGTACACCACTTGTAACTGCACTCCAGGTTGAATATTTCCCATCAACCACCACCCTCTGTCTTCTATCAGCTAGCCAATTCCTAATCCAAACTGCTAAATCACCTTCAATCCCATGCATGTGCACTTTCCGCAGTAGCCTGAGAAGGCAGGTATAATTTTGTATTTTGAAAAGCATTTAGAAAGTTACATGGGTAAGATGGGTATAGACGGATCTGGGCCAAACACAGGCAAATGGGACTAACTTTGTGGTCAAAATAAAGGCAGCTTGACAAGTTGGGCCAAAGAGCCTATTTCCAGTTCTATGACTGTATGATCTGGGTAGGACTGGGATTGATGTCTGAGGACAAGTAAGTACCAATGTGGTTGAGAAGGGTTTAAACTAGAATGGCAGGGGGCTGGAAACCTAAGCAGGGTGAAATGGGAAAGAGAAACAAGGTCAATAATAAGAGAAAGAGTAGTAAATTGCCAAAATGGTAGGCAGAGTAATCAAAGATGAGAGGCAAATAGTGCCACAGTACAAAGAAAATCTAGGATGATTAAAAATGGAAAGCCCAAAAGCTTTGTATCTTAGTGCATGAGGCATTTGAAATAAGATAGAGAAACTCATTGCCCAAATCAAGGTAAATGGATGAAATAAACATAAGAACTAGGAGCAGGAGCAGACCATCTGGCTCCTCGAGCCTCCTCCACCATTCAATAAGATCATGGCTGCTCCTTTTTTGGACTCAGCTCCACTTACCTGCCCACTCACCATAACCTTTAAATCCTTTACTGTTCAAAAATTTCTCTATCCTTGCCTTAAAAACATTCAATGATGTAGCCTCAACTGCTTCAGGGAATTCCTCAGATTTACAACCCTTTGTGTGAAGAAGTTCCTTCTCAGTCCTAAATCTGTTTCCCCTTATTTTGAGGCCGTGTCCCCTAGTTCTAGTTTCACCTGCCAATGGAAAGAACTTCTCTGCTTCTATTCCCTCCATAATCTTATATAAAATCTCCCCTCATTCTTCTGAATTCTGATGAGCATAGCCCCAGTCTACTCAGTCTCTCCTCATAAGCCAACTCTCTCAACTCCAGAATCAACCTAGTGAATCTCCTCTGCACCCCCTCCAGTGCCAGTATATTCTTTCTCATGTCAGGGGATCAAAACTGTAAACAGTACTGCAGGTATCACCTCACCAGCACCTTATACAACTGCAACATAACCTCATTGTTTTTAAACTCCATCCATCTCGCAATGAAGGACAAATTCCATTTGCCTTCTTAATATTACCTGCTGCACTTGCAAACCAACTCCTTAAGATTCCTGCACAAGGACACCAAGGTCCCTCTGCGCAGCAGCAAGCTGCAATTTTTTACCACTTAAATAATCGTCTATTTTTGTTTTTATTTCTACCAAAATGGATGACCTCACATTTACCAACATTGTACTCCATCTGCCAGACCCTCGTCCAGCCACTTAGATTATCTATATCACTTCGCAGACTTTCAGCGGCCTCTGCACACTTTGCTTTGCCACTCATCTTAGTATCATCTGTGAATTTTGACATACTATACTTGGTCCCAACTCCAAATTATCTGTGTGAATTGTAAACAATTGCAGAGCCAACACTGATCCCTGAGGTGTGTGAGACATGATTTTCCCACTCACAAAGCCATGCTGACTGTCCCTAATCAGTCCTTGCATCTCTAAATGCCTGTAGATCCTGTCTCTTAAAATACCTTCTAACAATTTACTCACCACATACGTGAGGCTCACTGGCCTGTAGTTCCCAGGCTTTTCCCTGCAGCCTTTTTTAAACAAAGGCACAACATTTGCCATTCTCCAATCTTCAGGCACCTCACCAGTGACTATTAATGATTCAAATATCTCAGCTAGGGGATCCGCAATTTCCTCCTTAGCCTCCCACAATGTCCTGGGATACACTTCATCAGGTTCTGGGGATTTATCTACCTTGATGTGCTTTAAGACTTCCAGCGCCTCCTTGTAATATGTACACTCCTCAAGACATCACTATTTCCCCAAGTTCCCTAACATCCATGCTCTTCTCAACAGTTATGGCAGTAGAAGTGAACATCTAAGTAATTCTTCAATTTATGAGGGACTCTGCTTCCTTCATCACCTTTTCAGGCACAATGTTTCACACTCCCACCACCCTCTGGGTGAAAAAAAATCCTCAACTTTCCTTGTAGTCTTCTTCCTCTTACTTTAAATCCATACATGTCCCCTGGTTATCGACCTCTCAAAAAATCGAAAAAATGCCTTCCTTTTCACCCTACAATGATATATCAGGTCACTTCTGGACCTTTGCTGCTCCAAGAAAAACAGCCCCAACCTATCCAATCTTTCCTCATAGCTCAGACTCTCTAGCCCAGGCAATAGGCTGAGGAACAAAATCCATATTTTGCTCTGGCTTTACAAAGGAAGACATGAATAATGTACCAGAAGTTCTGAGAAAAACAAGTTTTAGTGAGGAGCTGAAGGAAATCAGCATTAGTAGAAAAATGGTTTTGGTAAAATTGTTGGGATTGAAGGTGGATAAATCTCCAGATCTGATAATCTTCATCCCAGAGCACTTCAGGAAGTGACCTTAGAAATAATAGGTCCATTGGTATTCATTTTTCAAAATTCTTTAAACCCTGAATTGGTTCCTTCAGATTGGAGGGTAACTAATGTGAGCCCCCCTTTTCAAAAGGAAGGTCGAGAGTAAACCTTTCGACAGTACTGGGGAAGTTGCTAGAGTGCATCATCAAAGATTTCATAACACAGCATTTGACAAAGTCAGCATGGACCTCCAAGACTGTAACCTCAGGATTACTCCTCCTCCCCCCATGCTAAGTGGTAGTGAGGCAAGGAATAGCATGATAGTACAGCTTAACACATGGCTGGTACAGGTGGAAGGATTGAAATTTTTTGGATCATTGGGATCTCTTCCAAGGCAGGTGGGACCTGTATAGAAAGGATTGCATCTTAACTGGAGGGCACAAACATCCTGGCAGGGAAGTTTGCTAATGCAACTTGGGTGGTTTTAAAGTAATAAAGCCAGCAAATTGGCTGTGAGCAGAAGATTGAAATTAACAAGATATAAAGGCAGAGCCAATCCAGTGACCATGGTGAGGGAAAAAAACATAAAAGGTCAAAGGAGGAATTGAAAGTTGGAGTAAATGACAGAGATAAGACTCAGTGGTAGTGATTTTTAAAGGGCATCTTGACAAATACATGAATAGGATGGAAGTAGAGGGATATGATTCCCAGTAGAGTAAAGGTTTTATTTAAGTTGGGCAGCATGGTCGGTGTAGGCTTGGAGGGCCAAAGGGACAGTTCCTATACTGTAATTTTCTTAGTTCTTTGTGACCAGGGATAAATAAAGGAGGGAGAGTGGAAAACTAATAAATAATCTTTGAAATTTTAAAGCATAGTGCACAAAAAAATTAGAAAAGACAAATCAGTAAGACTTATTTAAAAATCTTGTACCTAAATACACGCAATATTTAGAATAAAGTTGATGAGCTGACTGCACAAGTAGAGACAAGGGGTATGACATGATGAGATTACTGGAATGTGGTTACAGGAGGATCAGGACTGGGAGTTGACTGTCCCAAGGCATTTAACATACCAAAAGTATAGATGTAAAGGAGTAGGAGGTGGAATTGCTTTATTAGTTAAGGATGACATTCTGCCATGGCAGATGGCAGAATTTGAATTCAGTTAAAAAAAATCTGGAATTAAGAATCTACTGATGACCATGAAACCATTAACGAATGTCAAAAAAACCCATTTGGTTCACTAATGTCCTTTAGGGAAGGAAATCTGCCGTCCTTACTTGATCTGGCCTACATATAAAATGTTGAGAGGGATAGATAGGGTGGACTGTCAGAGACTATTTCCCTGAGCTGAAATGGTCACTACGAGAGGACACAGATTTAAGGTGCAGGGAAGCAAATACAAAGGAGATGTCAGGGGTAGGTTTTTCACTCAGAGGGTGGTGAATGAATGGAACCGACTGTCGTCAGAGGTTGTTGAGGCAAACTCACTGGGGTCTTTTAAGAGACTTCTGGATGAGTATATGGAAAAGAATAGGATAGGGGGTTATAGATAGGTCTGTGGATTGGTAGATGTGATCGGTGCAACTCGTGGGCCGAAGGGCCTGTTTGTGCTGTATTGTTCTATGTTCTATGTGCATGTGACTCCAGAGCCACAGCAACATGGTTGACTCTCAACTATCCTAATGGGCAATAATGCTGACTAGTCAGCCAGTGATGCCCATGTCCCACAAATGAATAAAAAAAACCATATTAAGAAATGACATTGTACCCCCCATTTCCCTCCCCGGGGCCAAAATGTTGAATTAGTCCTAGAGGAAATAAAAAGTAAGGGAGAAACCCCAGGGTAGAATTAATTTACATGTATTTCTGACGTGGGGTATAGTATAAGCCAGGAAATAATAAGAGCTTGTGAGAAGGGCACAATGGTAATGATGAGTGATTTTAACATTCACTTTGACTAAATTAATCAATTTGGCGAAGGCAGCCTTGAGGATAGAAACTCAGAGTGTATGAGGCATTATTTCTTAAAACAACATGTCATGGAGCTAACCAGAGAACTGGGTACTTTAGATTTGTATGATGTAACAAGGAAGTATTGATAAATGGTCTTGTAGTTAGGATCCTGGAAGGACATTCTGGATCAGTCTTTTACGCGGCACCTTGTCAAATGCCTTATGAAAATATGGATGTACCACATACACAGGAATTTAGATTTAGATTTTTGGATCACCAAGAAGATAGATGAGGGCAGTGCGGTTGATGTTGTCTACTTTAGCAAGGCTTTTGATAAAGTACCGCATGGTAGGTTGTTGCATAAGGTTAAATCTCATGGGACCCAGGGTGCGGTAGACAAATGGATAAAAATTGGAAGGAATGATCACAGAATGCTAGAGTTTCAAATTCCAATTGAAAGAGTGAAAACAGAGCTGCATACTAGTGTTTTAATGTGGGGCAAAGGTAATTAATTATACAGGCCTAAGGAAGGAGTTGGACCTTGAGGACTGGGCAAAAATATTAAAGAGCAGGACGGTTGAAGAATAGTGGCAAATGTTTAGTGAAATACTAAATACTTCTCAATTAATGAGTATTTTTGAGAGGAAGAGGAATTGTAAAAATGTGAAAAGTCATCCATGGTTTAACAAGGAAGTCAAGGATAACATAAAGGTGAAAGTAAGGGCATTTCGTACTGCAAAAGTTAGTGGTATTATGGAGGATTGAGAGAACTTTAAATATGAGCAAAGGGCGACTGAAAGCAAAATAGATGAACTACAAAATAAAACTAGCAGAAAACATAAGCCAAAAACTTCTAGAAGTATATAAAAAGGAAGAGAATAGAATTCCTACAGTGCAGAAGAAGGCCATTCAGCCCATTAAATCTGTACTGACAACAACACCATATAGGCCTTATCCCTGTACCCCACATATTTACCCTACTAATTTCTCTAACCTACACAACCCAGAACACTAAGGGGCAATTTAGCATTGCCAGTGCACCTAACCCGCACATCTCAGGTCTGTGGGAGGAAACCCACACTGACACAGGGAGAATGCGCATACTCCACGCAAACAATGACCCAAACCAGGAATTGAACCCAGGTCCCTGGAGCTGTGATGTAGCAGTATTAATCACTGTGCCCCCAAACCTTTAGCCAAGCCAATAATCGATCCCCAAAACCTTGGGATCAAACATTCTGGATCAGTCTTTTACGTGGCACCTTGTCAAATGCCTTATGAAAATATGGATGTACCACATACACAGGAATTTAGATTTAGATTTTTGGATCACCAAGAAGATAGATGAGGGCAGTGCAGTTGATGTTGTCTACATGGACTTTAGCAAGGCTTTTGATAAAGTACCGCATGGTAGGTTGTTGCATAAGGTTAAATCTCATGGGACCCAGGGTGCAGTAGACAAATGGATAAAAATCGGCTTGATGATAGAAGCCAGAGGGTAGTTGTAGAGGGTTGTTTTTCAAACTGGAGGCCTGTGACCAGTGGTATGCCTCAGGGATTAGTGTTGGGTCCATTGTTACTTGTCATTTATATTGCTGATTTGGATGAGAATATAGTAGGCATAGTTAGCAAGATTGCAGATGAGACCATAATTGGTGGCACAGTGGACAGTGAAGAAGGTCATCTAGGATTACAACAAGATCTTGATCAACTGGGTCAGTGGGCTGATGAATGGCAGATGGAGTTTAATTTAGATAAATATAAGGTGATGCATTTTGGTAGATCGAACCAGGACAGGAATTAATTAATGGTCGGGAAGAGTTATAAGTGGAGTCACAGGTGGACAGAGTGGTGAAGAAGGTATTCAGCATGCTTGGTTTCATTGGTCAGAACATTGAATACAGGAGTTGGAATGTTTTGTTGAAGTTGTACAAGACATTGGTAAGGCCACATTTGGAATACTTTGTACATTTCTGGCCACCCTGTCATAGAAAGGATATTATTAAACTAGAAAGAGTGCAGAAAAGATTTACTAGGATGCTATCGAGACTTGATGGTTTGAGTTATAAGGAGAGGTTGGTTAGACTAGGACTTTTTTCTCCGGAGTGTAGGAGACTTAGGGGTGATTTTATAGAAGTTTATAAAATAATGAGGGGCATAGATCAGCTAGATAATCAATATCTTTTCCCAAAGGTAAGGGAGTCTAAAATTAGAGAGCGCAGGTTTAAGGTGAGAGAGGAGAGATACAAAAGAGTCCAGAGGGGCAATTATTATAATTACATGGGTAAGATGGGTATAGAGGGATGCAGTCCAAATGCAGGTAATTGAGATGAGTTAGGGGTTTAAAATAAAAAGGAGCAGCGTGGATAAGTTGGACCAAAGAGTCTATTTCTATGCTGTAAACTTCTATAACTCTATGACTCAGTGCAAGGTTAACTATTTTGGCCAGAAAAACAAAAGGGCAAATTATTTTTTAAATAGGAAGCAGGTTAAAGGTGCATTAGTCCAAAGGGATCTGAGTATCCTTGTGCGTGAATCACAGGAAATGGGTATACAGTTGCAGCATATAATAAGAAAGGCAAAATGAATCTTGACATTTATTGCAAAAGGACTGGATTTTAAAAGCAAACAAATATTGTTACAATTGTATAAGGCATTTGTTGGATCACCTCTGGAGCATTGTGTCCAGTTGAGGGAAGAAGTGATGGCAGTGGTGGCAAGTCAAAGAAGGTTTACCACGTTGATTCCAGAGATGAAAGGCCTGTTGTATGAGTAGTGGTTGAATACCTTGGGCTTGCAGTCACTGGAGTTCAAAAGAATGAGGATGAAGATTTTTAAAATGGGGATTGATAAGATGGACTTTGAACAATTGTTCCCCCTTGTGGGATAGTCTAAAACAAGATGTCATAGATATGAAGTAAGAGGAGGTAGCTTCAAAACTGAGATGAGAAGAAACTACTTTGAGCGTTGTGAATCTGTGGAGCTCTCCAACCCAGAGTGCAATGGAGGCAGAATCAATTAACAGATTGAAAAAATGTTTCTGATAAAAAGTGAGATAAAAGGCAGCGGGGAGCAAGCGGAAAAGTGCAGTTGTAATCAGGATGAGATCAGCCATGACCATGTTAAATGGCAGAGCAGCTTGAATGGCTGAATTTGTCAACTCCCAATTGTAATTCCTATGTTTCTATGGACTTACAAAGGAAATCATGCTTGACAAATCTTGAAATTCTTTAAGGATGTAACTAGTAGAGTGGACCAAGGAGAATTGGTGGCTGTGGTTTACTTAGATTTTCAGAAAGCTGTTGACAAGGTCTCACAAGGCAGACTACTATGTAAAATTACAGTGCATGGGATTGAAGGTAGTGTCTTGAGATGGATAGAAAGCTGGTTAGCAGATGGGAAGCAAAGAGTTGCCATAAATGAGTTTTTTTCTGATTGGCTAGCAGTGACTATTGGAGTTCCGCAGGGGTCTGTGCTAGGATCTGTGTTAGGGTTCAGGATATCTCTGAACGGACAGAAAACATTCTGAAGGGAGAGGGTGAACAGCAGAGATTATGGTACATATTGGTACTAATGAATGATGCGGTTCCGCAGCAGCTGTTTAAGGAGTTAGGTAGGAAGTTAAAAAGCAGGATCTCTAGGGTTGTAATCTCAGGATTACTCCCTGTGCCACATACTGGTGAGGTTAGGAATAGGAAGATAGTACAGCTCAACACATGGCTAAACAGCTGTATAGGAGGCAGGATTTCAGATACCTGAACCACTGGGATCTCTTCCGGGGTAGGTGGGACCTGTACAAGGAGGATGGGTTATATCTTAATTCAAGATGCATAACTATTCTGGCCAGGAGATTTGATAGTGTCAAACAGGAGGATTTAAACTAGTTTGGCGGGGGGTGATGGTGGTGGTGGTGGCGGCGGCGGCATGGGCAGGGTGGGAACCAGAGGCGAATTAATTGAAAGGGAATGAGAGAGTAGAGCCTGTCAGACTCAGAGGAAGAGCAGGAAGGATGTGGTTGCTGATCAGAGGGTCTGGTGGACTGAAGTGTATTTGTTCCCAATGTGAGAAGTGTAACAAGTGAGGCAGATGAACTTAGAGCTTGGATTAGTACCTGGAGGTATGATGCTGTTGCCATTACTTGAATAAGGGAAGGACTCGGTTGGCAGCTTAACATTCCAGGACACAGATGTTCCAGGCAGATAGAGGGGGATGTAAAAGGGGTGGGAGTTGCACTACTGTTTAAGGAGAATATGTTTTTACTATCAAATAAATTGGTTGGATTATAAATTGGTGTTGCTAAATTCTTACTAAGGAGAATATCACAGCTGTACTCTGGGAGGACACCTTGGAGGGTTCATACAGTGAGGCAATATGGATAGAGCTCAGGAATAAGAAAGGTGTAGTCACAATGTTGGGAGTTTACTACAGGCCATCCAACTGCCAGTGGGAGATAGAGAAACATAGAACATAGAACATAGAACATTACAGCACAGAACAGGCCCTTCGGCCTTCAATGTTGCACCGACCAATATAAAAAGCAATGCCCCTCCAAACTAAACCATTCCCTTCTCTTCCATATACTTATCAATTAACCTCTTAAACGCCACCAAACTTGGCGCATCTACAACAGCTGCAGGCAGGGCATTCCACTCCCTAATCACTCTTTGAGTAAAGAACCTACCTCTGTTATCCATCCTATAACTCATACCCCTTAATTTAAAGCTGTGTCCCCTCGTGCTAGCTTTCTCCATCCTAGGAAAAAGGCTATCACTGTCCACCCTAGCTAAACCTCTAATCATCTTATATGTTTCGATTAGGTCCCCTCTTAGCCGCCTCCTTTCTAACGAAAACAACCTCAAATCCCTCAGCCTGTCTTCATAAGACCTGCCCTCCATACCAGGCAACATCCTGGTAAACCTCCTCTGTACCCTCTCCAATGCCTCCACATCTTTCTTATAATGCCGGGACCAGAACTGCACACAATACTCCAAGTGCGGCCGCACTAGAGTTTTGTACAGTTGCAACATGACGTTGCGGCTCCGAAATTCAATCCCCCTACCAATAAAAGCTAAGACTCCATATGCCTTTTTAACAACCTAATCGACTTGACTGCCTACTTTCAGGGATCTATGCACATACACACCAAGATCCCTCTGTTCATCAAGACTACTAAGAATCCTACCATTAACCCTGTACTCTACACATTTATTATTCCTGCCAAAGTGCATTACCTCACACTTTTCCACATTAAACTCCATTTGCCACCTCTCGGCCCAGCTCTGCAACTTGTCTAAGTCCCCCTGCAAACTATAATACCCCTCTTCACTATCTACCACTCCACCGACTTTAGAGTCATCTGCAAATTTACTAATCCATCCTTCAATACCCTCATCCAGATCATTTATAAAAATTACAACCAGCAGGGGCCCCAAAACAGACCCCTGAGGTACACCACTTGTCACCGAACTCCAAGATGAATATCTCCCATCAACCACCACCCCCTGCCTTCTATCTGCTAGCCAATTCCTAACCCAATTAGCTAAATCACCCTCTATTCCATACATCTGCATTTTCTGCAGAAGTCTTCCATGGGCCACCTTATCAAACGCCTTACTAAAGTCCATATATACCACATCAACTGCCTTACCCCCATCCACCTCTTTGGTCACTTTTTTCAAAAAACTCAATAAGGTTAGTAAGGCACGACCTACCCTTCACAAAACCATGCTGACTATCCCCAATCAATTAATTTCTCTCTAAATAACTATAAATCCTATAAATTATAAATCCTATAAGAAACAGATATGCAGGTGGATTTTGGCAAGGTGTAAAAGTAACAGAGTTGTTGTGGTGGGAAATTTTAACTTCCCTGATATTGACTGGGACTCACTTAATGCTAGGGGCATGGATGGGGCAAGTTTGTAAGGAGCATCCTGCCTCTTGAAAAGCATATGGGTAGCCCAGCTAGGGCAGGAGCTATACTGCACCTAGTATTAGGAAATGTGCCTGGCCAGGAGATCGACGTTTCAGTAGGGGAGCAGTTTGGGAACAGTGAGCACAATTCAGTAAACTTTAAGGTACTGATGAATAAAGATAAGTTAGTCCTCAAATGAAGGTGCTAAATTGGGGAAAGCTAATTACAACAATATTAGGCAGGAACTGAAGAATGTAGATTGGAATCAGATGTGGGAGACTTTCAAATGTAAGTTGATAGGGATTCAGGATCGGCACATTCCTGTAAGGATGAAGGATATGTATGACAAGTTTCAGAAACCTTGGATAACAAGAGATATTGTGAGCCTAGTCAAAGGGATAAAGGAAGCATTTGTCAAAGCTAGGAGGCTGGGAGCACATAAAGCAAGTATGGAATACAAGGAAAGCTGAAAGAAACTTAAGCAAGGAATCAGGAGGGCTGAAAGGGGTCACAAAAGTTCATTGACATGCAGGTTTAAGGAAAATCCCTTTTTATACATATATGAAAAGCAAGAGGGTAGCTTGGGAGAGGGTTGGCTCACTCAAGGATGGGGGAGGGAATCTATGCATGAAGCCAGAGGAATTGGACGAGGTATTAAATGAGTACTTTGCATTAATATTCACCAAAGAGAAAAACTTGGATGATTTAATTTGACTTGATTTGATTTATTATTATCATATGTATTACTAAGTATTGTTTCTTGTGCACTATATAGACAAAGCATATCTTTCATAGAGAAGGAAACAAGAGTGCAGAATGTAGTGTTATAATCATAGCTAGAGTGTAGAGAAAGATCAACTTAATGCGAGATAAGTCCATTCAAAAGTCTGCTGGCAGCAGGGAGGAGGCTATCCTTGAGTTGGTTTGTACTTTTGCTTTTTTCCATGATGGAAGAAGATGGAAGAAAGAATGTCCGGGGTGCGTGTGGTCCTTAATTATGCTGGCTGGTTTGCTGAGGCAGTGGGAAGTCTAGACAGAGTTAATGGATGGGAGGCTGTTTTGAGCACTGGGATTGGGCTTCATTCATGACCTTCTGTAGTTCCTTGCTGTCTTGGGCAGAGCAGAGCCATACCAAGCTGTGATACAACCAGAAAGAATGCTTTCTATGGTGCATCAGTAAAAGTTGGTGAGAGTCATAGCTGATATGCGAAATTTCCTCAGTCTTCTGAGAAAGTAGAAGAGTTGGTAGGGCCTTCTTAACTATAGAGCCAGCACTGGGGGACCAGGACAGGATGTTGGTGATTTTAGATGGCCACCTAAAAACTTGAAGTTTTTGACCATTTCAACTTCATCCACACTGTCATAGATCAAGATAGTTTTTCAAGCAAGTGACAAAGATGATTGATGAGGGTCAGGCAGTGGATGTTGTCTACACAGACTTAAGTAAGGCCTTTGACAAGGTCTCTCATTGCAGATTGGCACACAGAAGGTGAAGTCGCATGGGATCAGAGGTGAGCTGGCAAGATGAATACAAAATTGGCTTTGTTGTAGAAGACAGAGGGCAGCAGTAGAATGCTGCATTTCTGTACGGAGGGTTCTGACTAGTGGCATTCCTCATGGTATGGCTCCCGCTGTGCCCAAGATTACAAAAAACTACAAAAGGCCATGAATGTAGCCCAATCCATCACGCAAGCCAGCCTCCCATTCACTGATTCTGTTTACACTGCCCACTGCCTCGTCAACGCAGCCAGTATAATTAAAGACCCCGTGCATTCTGGACATTCTGTCTTCCACCTTCTTCCATTGGGAAAAAGATACAAAAGCCAACAGACACAACAATAGCTTCTTCCCTGCTGCCATCAGACTTTTGAATGGATCTACCTCACATTAAGCTGATCTTTTCCTACACCTTAGCTATGAGATTCCCTCTCATTTGTCTGAACTCCAGTGAAAACAATCCTAACCTAGTCAATCCCACCATCCCCGGAATCAGCCTGGTAAACCTTCGCTGCACTCCCCCGAGAATAAGATCATCCTTCCTTAGAAAAGGATAACTGTGCTCAATACTCTAGGTTTGGCCTTACCAAGGCCCTGTACAATTGCAACAACACATCGCTGCTCCTGTACTTGAAACCTCTAAATGTAATAAGTCAGAGCTTATATCAGCATCTCACTTCACCAGATAACAAAGGGAAACCTCCGAGAGACAGGAACACTCAGATAAGACCATAGGTATAAGAAGTAGTTTGACAGTATACATCTTGCATGTAGGATATTACGAACAGAGCTACATAACCTCATAAGAGAAACTCATAATGTGGAGCCCAAGTATCCTGCCATCAAAATGATTTCACCCATTTTGTCCCCCATCAGGGAAACCTAGAAACAGGAGGAGGAGTTATCCAGACAGCCACAGTTGGAATATTTCAGGAAAGGACAAGAATTTCTTCCAATAGGATAATGTGCTCACCGTACTCTGCTGCTGAATTATCAAATAGCCACTGTCCCAAATCATGCAGCCGAGGGAAAAAGAGGAAATCAACCAAGGCAGGCTAGACAACCAAGGATTCTCAAATTAACTCAGGCGTTCACTTGGAAATTATTTTTCCCAGCTCCAGCTGTACCAGCAATGCCAATGACAATAAAACATAAGCTTTTTCAGGATACATGATCTGTCTATATCATCACAATAGATTAATATGGACTCTTTAGTTCCAAAATAACAAAACTACAAATACTCAAGAACAGGTTGCATAACAGTCATCTTGTCTTGTACCCGTTTCTGCATCTGCTCACTTTCTTTATTCACATTATTGCCTAGTAACTGGTTCTCCTTCTGCACCTTCACCAATTTTACACGGTTAATCGAGACTTCTGGCTGCCGCATCTCAAACTGAGTAAACCTCAGCTTCTCCTTCTGAACCTGTAACAACTTTAGGATGAAGCCGATCAGGATGTTGTCTAATTGGAGCAACATTTTTGACAATTACCTCACTCATACCCGTTTAGTATTTACTATCTTATTCCCACATATCTCTCCTTGTGATTGTAATGTTTGATTTTCCTGTGGAAAGTAACTCAATAATTTATCCCAATTTCTGATAACTTCCTCATTATCCAATTTAATTTGAGGAATGTCAAATTTAGAATCATTAGGATTTGGTTCTTCACTCTGAGTCATAACACTAATACATCCTCCTCTTTCCTTCCTTATCAAAATATCTTTTAAGCATGTTCATATGACACACTCTATGAGTTTGTTCTCTATGTAGATAGGCCAACTAGAGGTGAGGCTACATTGGATTTGGTGCTGGGCAATGAGCCAGACCAGGTGTTAAACTTGGAAGTTGGTGAACATTTTGGTGATAGTGACCACAATTTGGTTACGTTCACCTTAGTGATGGATAGGGATAGGCATGAAGCTGGGGGCAGTAGTTATAGCTGGGAGAATGGTAATTATGAGGCCATTAGGAGGGAATTAGGGTGCATAGGTTGGACTAGGAAACTACAGGGACTGGGAACATCTGAAGTGTGGAGCTTATTCAAGGAGCAGCTACTGCAAGTCCTTGATAAGTATGTCCCTGTCAGGCAAGGAGGAAATGGTCGAGTAAGGGAACCATGGTGTACAAAAAAAGTTAATTCGCTGGTTAAAAGGAAAAAGGAGGCTTATGTCAGGATGAGGCTTGAAGGCTCAGTTAGTGCAATGGATAGCTATAGATTAGCCAGAGGGAGCTAAAGAGTGACTTGAGGAGAGCTAAAAGGGGACACGAGAAGACTTTGGCTGATAGGATCAAGGAGAATCCTAAAGCTTTCTTTAGATATGTTAAGAATAGAAGATTGGTTAGGGCAAGATTAGGGCCAGTCATAGACAGCAGTGGGAAGTTGTGCTTGGAGTCTGAAGAGATTGGAGAGGCATTGAACAAATATTTCTCTTCGGTATTCACGCAGGGAGATGTAAATGTAGTTGTGGAGAACACTGGGATACAGGTTTGCAAACTAGAAAGTATTGAAGTAGATAAGGAGGATGTGCTAGATATTCTTGAGGGTTTGAAGTTAGATAAGTCCCCTGGGCCAGACGGGATTTACCCTAGGATTCTCTGGGAGGCGAGAGAGGAGATTGCAGAGCCTCTTGCTCTGATCTTCAGGTCGTCGTTGGTTACGGGTATAGTGCCGGAAGACTGGAGGATAGCGAATGTGGTCCCATTGTTCAAGAAGGGGAAAAGAGACTTTCCAGGGAATTATAGGCCAATGAGTATTACTTCTGTTGTGGGCAAAGTATTGGAAAGAATTATTAGGGATAGGATTTATAGTTATTTAGAGAGAAATGAATTGATTGGGGATAGTCAGCATGGTTTTGTGAAGGGTGGGTCGTGCCTTACTAACCTTATTGAGTTTTTTTGAAAAAGTGACCAAAGAGGTGGATGGGGGTAAGGCAGTTGATGTGGTATATATGGACTTTAGTAAGGCGTTCGATAAGGTGGCACATGGAAGGCTTCTGCAGAAAATGCAGATGTATGGGATTGAGGGTAATTTAGCTAATTGGATTAGGAATTGGCTAGCAGATAGAAGACAGAGGGTGGTGGTTGATGGGAGATATTCATCGTGGAGTTCGGTGACAAGTGGTGTGCCTCAGGGGTCTGTTTTGGGGCCCCTGCTGTTTGTAATTTTTTATAAATGATCTGGATGAGGGTATTGAAGGATGGATTAGTAAATTTGCAGATGACACTAAAGTCGGTGGAGTGGTAGATAGTGAAGAGGGGTGTTATAGTTTGCAGAGAGACTTGACAAGTTGCAGAGCTGGGCCGAGAGGTGGCAAATGGAGTTTAATGTGGAAAAGTGTGAGGTAATGCACTTTGGCAGGAATAATAAATGTGTAGAGTATAGGGCTACTGGTAGGATTCTTAATAGTGTTGATGAACAGAGGGATCTTGGTGTATTTGTGCATAGATCCCTGAAAGTAGGCAGTCAAGTTGATAAGGTTGTTAAGAAGGCATATGGAATCTTAGCTTTTATTGGTAGGGGGATTGAATTTCGGAGCCGCAACGTCATTTTGCAACTGTACAAAACTCTAGTGCGGCCGCACTTGGAGTATTGTGTGCAGTTCTGGTCCCCACATTATAAGAAAGATGTGGAGGCATTGGAGAGGGTACAGAGGAGGTTACCAGGATGTTGCCTGGTATGGAGGGCAGGTCTTATGAAGAGAGGCTGAGGGATTTGAGGTTGTTTTCGTTAGAAAGAAGGGGGCTAAGAGGAGACCTTATTGAAACATATAAGATGATTAGAGGTTTAGATAGGGTGGACAGTGATAGCCTTTTTCCTAGGATGGGGAAAGCTAGCACAAGGGGACATAGCTTTAAATTAAGGAGTGGTAGTTATAGGACGGATGTCAGAGGTAGGTTCTTTATCCAGAGGGTGGTAAGGGTATGGAATGCCCTGCCTGCTGCAGTTGTAGATGCGCCAAGTTTGGTGGCGATTAAGAGGTTAGTAGATAAGTATATGGACGAAAAGGGAATGGTTTAGGTTAGAGGATCATTGCTTTTTCCTAATTGGTCGGCACAACATTGAAGGCCGAAGGGCCTGTTCTGCGCTGTAATGTTCTATGTTCTATGTTTTATCAAATAATACACCTCAATTTCCTTTCGATTAGATAAGGCCCACTAAATCTTGCTTTTAAAGGTTCACTGTAGCAATGCTAAGATTTTATCTTTGATTTCTTTTCCCAGTTCTTGTTTCATCACATGCTGTGCCACTTTTAAATGTTGTCTAGCCAATTCATCTGCTCTATTCAATCTTTCCCTAAAATTTGGCATGTCTCAGAACGCTGACTGACCACTAAATTTGATTTCTCCTTAATCAATTTTAGTGGTCCCCTTACCTCAAGATCAATTCAAATGGATTGAATTTAGTTGATTCATTAGGCCATCCCTAATTACAAAGAGTACAAATGGAATTCCTTTATTTCAATTCTTCAGATAACAGAACAAACAAAGAACAGCACAGGAAACAGTCCCTTCGGCCCGACAAACCCGTGCCGCCCATTTTAACACTCAGTGGGTGCTTTATTCAAGTCTTTCGTCGATCATCGACATTTTTGTCTACCTCTAGTGGAACTCCGTAATAAAGAGGGTGCCAATTTAGGGAATTATATGTATGCTAGATTAAGGGAGATCCAATTCGGGGACAATTTATAGACACCAATCAGCCTAAAAAGTACATTTAATCTTGGCAATAAGCCATCAACATTGTTTCTGAAGTCTAATGCTATCGTTCAAACACCCCCTGCGATTCTGTATGGTACAACCATCCATTCTGGATGGATCAACAATAGTTGATTAAAATTGTTTTATTCTTAAGCTATCTATAATCTTTTTGAATAATTTTGATGAAAATTTGATCCTGGATCTGATTGTATTTTTGTAGGTAGTCCATGTCTAGTAAAAAAAATTAAAGCAACTCCTCTACAATCCATTTAGCTGTCATGTTACACAATGAAATGGCTTCCAGAAAGCTAGTAGATATATCCATTATAGCTAATAAATACTGATCTCTACTTTTTGTTTCTGCCAGGACTCCCACATGATTAATTAGCTTCCTCGTAAAAGGTTCCTCAAATGCTGGAATGCTAAGTAAGGATGCTGGTTTTATCACTGCTTGAGGTTTCCCTATGGCCTGATATCTATGACATGACAGGCAAAATTCAATCATATCTTTATGCAATCCAAGCCAATAAAAATGTTTTTGCATTTTAGCTTGAGTTTTCCTTATTAAATGACCTGCTACTGGTATCTTGTGTGCTACCGCTATACCTTCTTCCTATATCCCGCTGGCAATGCCATTTACTGAACTTCTGCCCACTTATCATTCCCCTGAATATATAAGTGTCTCCACATCTTCATCAAGGCATCATTCTTAAGGTAATAATATTCTGGTATACACTCAGATTCCTCTTCTGTGTAACCTTTCTGATACAACTGTTTTATTTCAATATCTTTCATTTGTAACTTTCTTGAGAAAAATATCCATCTCATCCTCCATCTGTTCTTGTTCTTTTCCAATCAGCTGATCAAAACTTTTTCAAGCACAGTAGGCATCACTACCACCTGTGGTCCAGCTACATTGTTAAGATAAACTGTATTCCTGAATAAGATAATTTCTCTGGTGCTCCAACTATCATTTCATCACTTTTCACTAGACTCTCTAAACTCAGCTTATATATTATTACTCAGACTTGGGTAGAGCAGGGACAAGAATGGATGTTGCAGGTTCCAGGGTTCAAATGCTTTAGTCGGAGTAGAGAAGGAGGTAGAGGGGGGGAGGAGTGGCATTATTAGTCAAAGACTGTATCACAGTGACAGAGAAGAAGTTTGATGAGGACTTGTCTGTGGAGGTAGTATGGGCTGAGATTAAAAACAGGAAAGGAGAGGTCACCCTGTTGGGAGTCTTTTATAGACCTCCTAAAAGTTCTAGAGAGGTAGAGGAAAGGATTGCAAAGTCGATCCTGGACAGGAGTGAAAGTAATAGGGTAATTGTTATGGGGGACTTTAACTTTACTAATATTGATTGGAATAGCTATAGCTCTAGCTCGTTAGAGGGGTCAGTTTTCGTACAAAGTGTGCAGGAAGGTTTTTTGACTCAGTATGTAGATAGGCCAACTAGAGGTGAGGCTACATTGGATTTGGTGCTGGGCAATGAGCCAGACCAGGTGTTAGGCTTGGAAGTTAGTGAACATTTTGGTGATAGTGACCACAATTCGGTTACGTTCACCTTAGTGATGGATAGGGATAGGCATGAAGCTGGGGGCAGTAGTTATAGCTGGGGGAAGGGTAATTATGAGGCCATCAGGAGAGAATTAGGGTGCATAGATTGGACTAGGAAGCTACAGGGACTGGGAACATCTGGAATGTGGAGCTTATTCAAGGAGCAGCTGCTGCGGGTCCTTGATAAGTATGTCCCTGTCAGGCAAGGAGGAAATGGTCGAGTAAGAGAACCTTGGTGTACAAAAAAAGTTGACTTGCTGGTTAAAAGGAAAAAGGAGGCTTATGTCAGGATGAGGATTGAAGGCTCGGTTAGTGCAATGGATAGCTATAGATTAGCCAGGAGGGAGCTAAAGAGCGAATTGAGGAGAGCTAAGAGGGGACACGAGAAGACTTTGGCTGATAGGATTAGGGAGAATCCTAAAGCTTTCTTTAGATATGTTAAGAATAGAAGATTGGTTAGGGCAAGATTAGGGCCAGTCATAGACAGCAGTGGGAAGTTGTGCGTGGAGCCTGAGGAGATTGGAGAGGTACTGAATAAATATTTCTCTTCGGTATTCACGCAGGGTGATGTAAATGTAGTTATGGAGAACACTGAGGTACAGGGTAGCAAACTGGAAAGTATCGAAGTAGATAGGGAGGATGTGCTAGATATTCTCGAGGGTTTGAAGTTGGATAAGTCCCCTGGGCCGGACGGGATTTACCCTAGGATTCTCTGAGAGGCAAGAGAGGAGCAACAGCCTGCAGCTGTTGTAGATGCGCCAAGTTTGGTGGCGTTTAAGAGGTTAATTGATAAGTATATGGAAGAGAAGGGAATGGTTTAGTTTGGAGGGGCATTGCTTTTTATTTTGGTCGCACAACATCGAAGGCCGAAGGGCCTGTTCTGTGCTGTAATGTTCTATGTTTGTTTTGAGATTGCAGAGCCTCTGGCTCTGATCTTCAGGTCGTCGTTGGTTACGGGTGTGGTTCCGGAGGACTGGAGGATAGCGAATGTGGTCCCGTTGTTCAAGAAGGGGAAGAGAGACCTTCCAGGGAATTATAGGCCAGTGAGTCTTACTTCTGTTGTGGGCAAAGTGTTGGAGAGAATAATTAGGGATAGGATTTATAGTTATTTAGAGAGTAATGAATTGATTGGAGATAGTCAGCATGGTTTTGTGAAGGGTAGGTCGTGCCTTACTAACCTCATTGAGTTTTTTGAAAAAGTGACTAAGGAGGTGGATGGGGGTAAGGCGGTTGATGTGGTATATATGGACTTTAGTAAGGCGTTTGATAAGGTGGCCCATGGAAGACTTCTGCAGAAAATGCAGATGTATGGGATAGAGGGTGATTTAGCTAATTGGATTAGGAATTGGCTGGCAGATAGAAGACAGAGGGTGGTGGTTGATGGGAGATATTCATCGTGGAGTTCGGTTACTAGTGGTGTACCTCAGGGATCTGTTTTGGGGCCCCTTCTGTTTGTAATTTTTATAAATGATCTGGATGAGGGTATTGAAGGATGGATTAGTAAATTTGCAGATGACACTAAAGTCGGTGGAGTGGTAGATAGTGAAGAGGGGTGTTATAGTTTGCAGAGGGACTTGGACAAGTTGCAGAGCTGGGCCGAGAGGTGGCAAATGGAGTTTAATGTGGAAAAGTGTGAGGTAATGCACTATGGCAGAAATAATAAATGTGTAGAGTATAGGGCAAATGGTAGGATTCTTAGTAGTCTAGATGAACAGAGGGATCTTGGTGTGTATGTGCATAGATCCCTGAAAGTAGGCAGTCAGGTCGAGAAGGTTGTTAGGAAGGCATATGGAGTCTTGGCTTTTATTGGTAGAGGGATTGAATTTCGGAGCCGCAACGTCATGTTGCAACTGTACAAAACTCTAGTGCGGCCGCACTTGGAGTATTGTGTGCAGTTCTGGTCCCCACATTATAAGAAAGATGTGGAGGCATTGGAGAGGTTACAGAGGAGGTTTACCAGGATGTTGCCTGGTATGGAGGCAGGTCTTATGAGGAGAGGCTGAGGGATTTGAGGTTGTTTTCGTTAGAAAGGAGGAGGCTAAGAGGGGACCTGATCGAAACATATAAGATGATTAGAGGTTTAGATAGGGTGGACAGTGATAGTCTTTTTCCTAGGGTGGAAAAAGCTAGCACGAGGGGACACAGCTTTAAATTAAGGGGTGATAGTTATAGGACGGATATCAGAGGCAGGTTCTTTACCCAAAGGGTGGTTCGGGAGTGGAATGCCCTGCCTGCAGCAGTTGTAGATGCGCCAAGTTTGGTGGCGTTTACGAGGTTAGTTGATAGGTATATGGAAGAGAAGGGAATGGTTTAGTTTGGAGGGGCATTGCTTTTTATATTGGTCGGCGCAACATCGAAGGCCGAAGGGCCTGTTCTGTGCTGTAATGTTCTATGTTCTGTAATAGAACATAGAACTTTACAGAGCAGTACAGGCCTTTCAGCCCTCGATGTTGCGCCGACCAGTGGAACCAATCTAATGACCCTCCAACATAAACTATTCCAATATTATCTATATGCCTACCCACTGACCATTTGAACGCCCTTAAATTTGGCGAGTCTTTTCTCATCCACATACTACCACCTTTTCTGGCAATACTCCTCCCAAACTACACAACTCCTCATTCTTACCGTTAAAAATGGTTTTTTTTTTTCATATTTCTTTCTTAAAATTCTTAAAATTCTTAAAATTTTAACATTTTTGTCTCCTGTTCCTGGTACACATGAGTAAATTTTACCTAGACAAGTAAATTGTTTAAAGTGATCTGGCACTTTCTTATCAATCAACCTCCGACCTGTCTGTACATTCTGTTGTACCTCTTTTACTTCAACTGGGCTTTCCTTTACCACTTTAACAAGCCCCACTGTGTTATCCTGTTTTCCCCCGTTTTATTTAAACTCCTAACATTGCAAATTTGCGTGTCCTAATTAATTAGTGAAAACATCCGAATATTTTCATTTTTCTTCCACCTTCCTGTATTTCCTTTTAACCTGAGGTACACTGTCTTTATTATCTCCCTCAAGATCTCCTTTACCTTTACCACCTAAGGATTTCTTTTTTCTCCAATTTCTATCCCTCACAGGCTGAAATTGATGTTGGAAATCAATCTTTGATTTACGAACTAATTCATAATCATCTGCCTTTGTTCCTGCTAATCTCTTTGTTTTAACCCTCTGCTCTTCCATATGAGTTTTCATTATTTTGGGAAGTGAATTTTTAAACTCTTCCAAAATAATCAAGGACATTTTACATCTATTTATAAAGCCATTATCCACCTTTCAAATTCTTTCTATGTTTGACCAGGTTATATCCTTAGATGTCTAAATCATGGTCTGTAGGTTTCTGACACTAGTTTATTTGCATTTAAGATGGCTTTAGTCATTTGGTCATAATCACCAGATACTTCCTTTAATAGTGACAAAAACTCACTAGCTCTACCTACCAACTTTGTGTGAATTAATAATACCCACGTGATCTGTGGCCATTTCACTTGTTTAGTTACTTTCTCAAATGAAATGAAAGATGCTTCTAAATCCTTCTTATCAGACCTTGAAAATGCTTGGATGTATTTAAACCAGGACTTTGACTACGATGCTTTCAGTCTTCCTCAGTATCCTCATCACTACTTTCAGACCATACATTTCCCTTTACCTTCATCCTTTTACGTTGACATTCACTTTTCATTGCCAATTTCCAAAGTTCAAGATCTCTCTTTCCTCTGCCAGGGCCATTCTTTCCCTTTCCCCTTGCCTGTAATTCAAGCAGTTTCAATTCTTTTGCTTGTTGTTCGTCCACTACTCTTGCTTTTTCTGCTGCAATTGTCCCTACCCCCCACCCACCTACCCTTTTGCTTTTGCTTCCAATTCAAGCTGTTTTATTTGTAAAAGAATCCTAGTCATTTCCAATTATTCTGACTGTCAATTTAAAATGCTGAACTATTACCATCATTATCTCTGCCTTACGCACCCCTGCAGATAATGTTAGCTGCAGTGTTTTGTCAATTACAAAAGCTTTGTGTTAACCACTTTTTGTAAACCAACCTGAGTGACTTCTTCCACACCCAGGAAATTTTTAGCTTCTGAAAGAGTCATTATTCCACAGGACACTCTATTTAAACTGAATGCAACACCTGAAAAGAAAACACAAATATACTCACCATTCACTCTCTCTGAGTCCAATAATCCCTAACCAAACTGAGAATATAGATTTTAATCCCATTAAGAACCTCCAATTGTTATGTCACAAGCTAAAAACTCCAAAGTGTTTTATGAAGTTAGCCTCAACCCTAAGTTTTATATTTGGTTTTGGCATTGGTGAGCATAAGGTGTTCCACTCCAGGTATGATTCAGGTGACCCGTAGGAAGCGTTTATTAAACAAAGTTTATTTAAGAACACAGTTAAAATATAACAAAAAGAATTAGCAGAACTTTCACCAGTTACAGGACTTAAATATAATACAGTATTAGTCCTAACAGCTAGTTATCCAAGTTAAACACCATCCCACAGACATATACCCTTCTTCAGACTTGGCACAAAAACATGCATACTCCCATGATGCTGAATTTCCATCTTCTCTATGGATATAAATCCAGGCCAGCTGTTTGCTGAGAAGGATATCCTCAAAACAACCAAACTTTAGAGAGGTAGACTTAATCATTGGCAGCTTCCAGAAATAGCTACACAGAGAACAGAAACTCCAATTCCAGAGAGAGGGAAAAAGCGCTGTTGTTTTTCTCCACTTCTGAGAATGAAAATGAAACTAAAAGCTGGGTTTTTCTGTGAAGCATAGCTGTCCCTAGCCACACATGTCCTATCAATCACCCCCAATCAACCTATGCACTGCAATCCTAAGGGATTATTAGAACAGAACACTGAATTAGTCCAGACTAAAATCAATATGATGTCAATTACACTGCCTCAGCAACAATAAAGGATACTGGCTACAGGCAACATGGTGCCGATAAACTGCCAAAGACTGCATGAGCATTCTGCAGAAAAATATGATTAAAATACTTTTTTTAAAGGCACAGTATTGTCACCCAGTAAAGATGGTGATCTGTTGCATCAGATTGTGCCAGTGGATACCTGTGCAATTCATACAATTCACATTTGCTATAAGTGTCTGCAGCTTGACAGCTGATGAACTGGAGAATGAAGTTCAGGCACTGCAAAGTATACAGGAAGGAAAAGTTTACCTGGAACTTTGTCCCAGATGCAGTCACATGCCTAAGAATAGGGTTTTCTGGTTTGGTCCAAGGTAATGGATGTAAGGGTATGACTATGAGTGAAGCAGGTATGGAGATTAAGGAGTTGGAATGAAGGCAACTCAGCCCTCAGATTTGAAGTTCTTGAAACTTGAATGAGAGACAGGGCTCTAGAGTAGATGATGTGTGCAGCACAGTGACGCAGTGGTTAGAACTGCTATCTCAAACCACTAACCAAGTTTGATTTCAGTGATGGGTGATTGTTGAATTTGCATGTTCTGCCCATGTCTGTGTGGGTTTCCTCCCACAGTCCAAAAATTTGTAGGTTAGGTGGATTGGCCATGCTAAATTGCTGCTTATTGTCCCATGACATGTGGGTTAGGGGGATTAGTAGGGTAAATATGTGGGGTTACAGGTATAGTGCATGATTAAGGTGCTCTGTTGGAGCGTCGGTGCTGACTTGATGGATTGAATGGTCTCCTGCACAGTCAGGATTCTATGATCTAACTGGATGTGGCACCGTGATGCAAGGAAACGTTCAAACAGAAGGAGTAAATAGAAATGTAGTAGTAGTAAGGAACAATCTAGTCATGGGATAGCCACATTTTTCTGTAGCTGAGAGCACAAGTCCAGTAGGCTGTGTTGTCTGCCTTACTTAATAAGTCGATAAGGTTGTTAAGAAGGCATATGGAGTCTTAGCTTTTATTGGTAGGGGGATTGAATTTTGGAGCCGCAACGTCATGTTGCAACTGTACAAACTCTAGTGCGGCCGCACTTGGAGTATTGTGTGCAGTTCTGGTCCCCACATTATAAGAAAGATGTGGAGGCATTGGAGCGGGTACAGAGGAGGTTTACCAGGATGTTGCCTGGTATGGAGGGCAGGTCTTATGAAGAGAGGCTGAGGGATTTGAGGTTGTTTTCGTTAGAAAGGAGGCGGCTAAGAGGGGACCTAATCGAAACATATAAGATGATTAGAGGTTTAGATAGGGTAGACAGTGATAGCCTTTTTCCTAGGATGGAGAAAGCTAGCACGAGGGGACATAGCTTTAAATTAAGGAGTGATAGTTATAGGACGGATGTCAGAGGTAGGTTCTTTACCCAGAGGGTGGTAAGGGTATGGAATGCCCTGCCTGCTGCAGTTGTATATGCGCCAAGTTTGGTGGCGTTTAAGAGGTTAGTAGATAAGTTTATGGATGAAAAGGGAATGGTTTAGGTTAGAGGGTCATTGCTTTTTCCTAATTGGTCAGCGCAACATTGAAGGCCAAAGGGCCTGTTCTGCACTGTAATAGAACATAGAACATAGAACACTACAGCACAAACAGGCCCTTCGGCCCACAAGTTGTGCCGAACACATCAAAACCTACCCAGCCATAGACCTTTCTATAACCCCCAATCCCATTGGATCCCATATACTCATCCAGAAGTCTTTTAAAAGACCCAGCGAGTTCGCCTCGACCACCACCGACAGCAGCCGATTCCATTCACTCACCACCCTCTGAGTGAAAAACTTTCCCCTAGCATCCCCTCTGTACTTGCTTCCCTGCACCTTAAATCTGTGCCCTCTCGTCGCGACCATTTCAGCCCTGGGAAATAGTCTCTGAGAGTCCACCCTATCTTTTCCTCTCAACATCTTGTAAACCTCTATCAGGTCGCCTCTCAACCTTCATCTCTCCAGGGAGAACAGTCCCAGCTCCCTCAACCTGTCTTCATAAGGCATGCCTCCCAATCCAGGCAACATCCTTGTAAATCTCCTCTGCACCCTTTCAATAGCTTCCCCGTCCTTCCTATAGTGAGGCGACCAGAACTGCGCACAGTACTCCAAGTGTGGTCTGACAAGGGTCCTATACAGCTGCAGCATTACCTCCTGACTCCTGAACTCAATCCCTCGATGAATGAAGGCCAGTACACCGTAAGCTTTCTTAACCACATCCTCCACCTGGGAGGCCGATTTGAGAGTCTTATGGACCCGGACCCCAAGATCCCTCTGCTCTTCCCCACAGCTAAGACTCCTACCTTTGATAGTGTACTCATTCATCCCGTTGGATCTGCCAAAATGGACCACAACACATTTATCCGCGTTGAAGTCCATCTGCCACTTCTCCGCCCAGTCTTGCATCCTGTCGATGTCATGCTGCAACTCCTGACATCTCTCCAGACCATCCACAACACCACCGACCTTCGTGTCATCGGCGAACTTACTCACCGATGACCGAATGTTCTATGTTCTATGTTCTATTACTTGGGACTATATAAGAAACTTCCCCTGATCATAATCTGGAGAGGAACTTGTTGTTGGAGAGGGAAGTTCCAGTTTTCATGGTCTATTACTTATCACAACAACTCTGGGAAAGAACTTCTGCTAAGGAATTATGAGCAGCTAGGGGCTCAATTGAAAAAAAAACAGAACCACAAAGGTAATAATCCCTGATTATCTGAGCCAGAGAAAATTGGCATAAGGTAAATTAAATTGAAGAATTGAAAGCGTGGTTCAAAGATTTGTGTGGGAGAAATGGGTTTTAATTCATGCAGCACAGGTACCAGTACAGGTGGAAGTGCAAGCGGCCAGTGTTCAGATGAGTCATAGAAATAAGGCTGGAGAGAAGGCTCTAAACTAAAAAGTGATGGGCTGGGGGAGAGGAGGGGTTGGGCAAAGATGTGGTCAATTAAAGAGGAAGGATAAGACAGTAGAACCGTGCAATAAAAGTAATGATAACCAAAGTATGGCAAAAAAAGGGTCAGAGTATATAAATCATCAGCAGACCAGGATAAGATTTGCAAGAATTGTAAAAATATGGGACCAAAGACTCCAGGCGGGATTTTATGACCTCACTCGGCCGAGATTATAAAATCCCACCCGAGGTCAGTGGAGATTTCCATTCCATTTCTATTCCAGCCTTTATATCCGAATGTCCACAGAATTCAGAACAAAGCAGATGAACTGATAGCACGGATTGAAATAGATATGTATGATCTAATAACCATTTCAGAGACACAACTGCAGGAAGGCTGAGAGCTAAATATTCAAGGGTAGTTGATACTCTGTCAGCACAGAAAGTGAGGAAAAGGTGGTGGAATAGTTTTATTAATTAAGGATGACATTAATGCAATTTCTGTTCCAATGTAGTTTATTAATTAATTTATTTGTTCTGGATCATCATCATTTTCTGCATATTCTTTGGCAAAAAAAGAGCAGATTGGTAGTTAGGCTGTTGTGAAAATCATTATAACTTACTTGAAAATCAGCTATGAACACGTAACTATTTTCTTTGTTTCTGTGCTTGTTCAAACTGTAGAGATTCTTTATTCCAGCAGTTTATTTAGAAGGATGGGACAGTTTCATCAAACAGTCTTGTCCTTTTTTTGTCTGTAGTAATAAAACTCTTTTACTCCTCCATCTCCATCTTGAGATCACATCTGTCTGCTGACTGATCTGTATTCTTCCTCTCATAGATGACAAGCTGGAGCAGCCCTGTGGTTAGCACTGCTGCTTCACAGCTCAAAGGACCCGGGTTTAATTCCAGCCTTGGGTGACTGTCTGTGTGGAGTTTGCTCATTCTTCCCTTGTCTGCGTGGATTTCCTCCGGGTTTCTTCTCTCAGTCCAAAAATGTTTAGGATTAGCCATAGGAAATGTGTGGGGTTTAGGTTAAGGATTAGGGCCAGGGCAAAATAATATGCCAGAGAGTTGGTGTAGACTCGATAGACCAAAAGGCCTCTTCTGCACTGTAGGTATTCTATGAGTCTTTGACATACTGCTAACAATCCAGCAGTTTCTGCTCAGTTAGTTTCAACAATTCAGGAACCGGCTTCATGTAAGTCAACTTTGCTTGCATCCATTTTCTCACCTATTCAATTACATAATATCATCTTCCAGTCGCTATCTCCTCTGCCTTCACCAGGTTTAGTTTACATTCATTTGCCTCCATTTGTGTCTTCATTAACTGTGATTTGTAACTATGTACTAGCTCTTCATAATTTCTGATCGAGACTTTTGGCTGCTGCATCTCAGACTGAGACAATGTCAGATTCTCCTGAGCCTGTGCCAACTTGAGTAGATGAAATTCTTATGTTGCTGAATTGCAAATGCATTTTCTACATCTACAACATCCACAATTATTTTAGTATTTCTCAGTTTGTTCCCACATATATCACATGTGATTGTAGTAACTCTTTCAGGTTATTTTAATTTTTCTCCGGAAGGTAACTTAACAAATTAACCCAATTTTGTATTGCTTTTTCATTGTTCAAATTAGAGTCATAGAGGTTTAAAGCCTTTGGCCCAACTTGTCTATACCATCCCTTTATTTTAACTACTGAGTTAATCCCAACTGCCCGCATTTGGCCCATGTCCCTCCATACCAATCTTACCAATGTAATTGTCTAAATGCTTTTAAAAAGTCAAAATTGTATCTGCCTCTACTACGACTTCTGGTATTTTATTCCAGATACTCATTACCCTCTGTGTGAAAAAAATGCCCCTCTGGACCTTATTTAATCTTACCCCTCTTACTTTAAACCTATGCCATCTAGTTTTAGACTTCCTTACCTTTGAGAAAAGATAGAACATAGAACACTACAGCACAAACAGGCCCTTTGGCCCACAAGTTGTGTCGATCATACCCATACCTACTAGGCCATAGAACTATCTGTAACTCCCAATCCCATTTAATCCCATGTACTCATCAGTACACGAGATGGTCAAAAGATATTAACCATCTAGCTGATCTGTGCCTCTAGTTATTTTATAGACCCCTATAAGATCACACCTCAGCCTCCTACGCTCCAAAGAAAAAGTCCCAGTCTATCCAGCCTCTCTTTATAACTCAATCCGTCCAATCCCAGTATCATCCAAGCAAATCTTTTCTGCACTGTTTCTAGTTTAATAATATCCTTTCTATAATAGGGTGACCAGTACTATACACAGTATTCCAAATATTACTGTGAAAATGTAACGTACAACTTCACCAAGACCTCCCAATTCCTGTATTCAATGTTCTGACCAATGAAACGAAGCATGCCAAATGCCTTTTTCACCACTCTGTCCACTTGTGACTCCACTTTCAAGGAGCTATGAACTTGTACCCCTAAATCTCTTTGTTGTATCACTGTCCCCAATATCCTGCCATTAACTGAGTAAGTCCTGTCCTGGTTCAATCTACCAAAATGCATTACCACACATTTGAGAAGAGCTAAAAGGGGACACGAGAAGACTTTGGCTGATAGGATCAAGGAGAATCCTAAAGCTTTCTTTAGATATGTTAAGAATAGAAGATTGGTTAGGGCAAGGTTAGGGCCAGTCATAGACAGCAGTGGGAAGTTGTGCGTGGAGCCTGAAGAGATTGGAGAGGCACTGAACAAATATTTCTGTTCGGTATTCACGCAGGGAGATGTAAATGTAGTTGTGGAGAACACTGAGGTACAGGGTTGCAAACTGGAAAGTATTGAAGTAGATAGGGAGGATGTGCTAGATATTCTCGAGGGTTTGAAGTTCGATAAGTCCCCTGGGCCGGACGGGATTTACCCTAGGATTCTCTGGGAGGCAAGAGAGGAGATTGCAGAGCCTCTGGCTCTGATCTTCAGTTCGTCGTTGGTTACGGGTGTGGTTCCGGAGGACTGGAGGATAGCGAATGTGGTCCCATTGTTCAAGAAGGGGGAGAGAGACTTTCCAGGGAATTATAGGCCAGTGAGTCTTACTTCTGTTGTGGGCAAAGTATTGGAGAGAATTATTAGGGATAGGATTTATAGTTAATTAGAGAGAAATGAATTGATTGGGGATAGTCAGCATGGTTTTGTGAAGGGTAGGTCGTGCCTTACTAACCTTATTGAGTTTTTTGAAAAAGTGACCAAAGAGGTGGATGGGGGTAAGGCAGTTGATGTGGTATCTATGGACTTTAGTAAGGCGTTCGATAAGGTGGCCCATGGAAGGCTTCTGCAGAAAATGCAGATGTATGGGATAGAGGGTGATTTAGCTAATTGATTAGGAATTGGCTGGCAGATAGAAGACAGAGGGTGGTGGTTGATGGGAGATATTCATCGTGGAGTTCGGTTACAAGTGATGTACCTCAGGGATCTGTTTTGGGGCCCCTGCTGTTTGTAATTTTTATAAATGATCTGGATGAGGGTATTGCAGGATGGATTAGTAAATTTGCAGATGACACTAAAGTCGGTGGAGTGGTAGATAGTGAAGAGGGGTGTTATAGTTTGCAGAGGGACTTGGACAAGTTGCAGAGCTGGGGCGAGAGGTGGCAAATGGAGTTTAATGTGGAAAAGTGTGAGGTAATTCACTTTGGCAGGAATAACAAATGTGTAGAGTATAGGGCTAATGGTAGGACTCTTAATAGTGTTGATGAACAGGGGGATCTTGGTGTATGTGTGCATAGATCCCTGAAAGTTGGCAATCAAGTTGATAAGGTTGTTAAGAAGGCATATGGGGCCTTAGCTTTTATTGGTAGGGGGATTGAATTTCGGAGCCGCAACGTCATGTTGCAACTGTACAAAACTCTAGTGCGGCCGCACTTGGAGTATTGTGTACCGTTCTGGTCCCCGCATTATAAGAAAGATGTGGAGGCATTGGAGAGGGTACAGAGGAGGTTTACCAGGATGTTGCCTGGTATGGAAGGCAGGTCTTATGAAGAGAGGCTGAGGGATTTGAGGTTGTTTTCGTTAGAAATAAGGCGGCTAAGAGGAGACCTTATTGACACATAGAAGATGATCAGAGGTTTAGATAGGGTGGACAGTGATAGCCTTTTTCCTCGGATGGAGAAAGCTAGCACGAGAGGACATAGCTTTAAATTAAGGGGTGGTGGTTTTAGGATGGATGTCAGAGGTAGGTTCTTTACCCAGAGGGTGGTAAGGGTATGGAATGCCTTGCTGGCATCAGTTGTAGATGCGCTAAGTTTGGTGGCATTTAAGAGGTTAGTAGATAAGTTTATGGATGAAAAGGGAATGGTTTAGGTTAGAGGGTCACTGCTTGTTCCTAATTGGTCGACGCAACATCGAGGTCCGAAGGGCCTGTTCTGCGCTGTAATGTTCTATGTTGTAAATTAAACTGCATCTGCCATTTATCAGCCCCCCGGCCCAATTGATCAAGATTTCGTTGCAATCCTAGATAACGTTTCTCACTATCCACTATGCCACAAATCTTGGTGTCATCTGCAAACTTACTAATCATGTCTCCTAAATTCTCATCCAAATTATTAATATAAATGACAAATAACAGTGGACCCAGTACTGATAGGCACACACTGGTCACAGGCCTCCAGTTTGAAAAACAACCCTCTACAACCATCCTCTGTCTTCTGTCATCCAACCAATTTTGTATCCATTTAGCTACCTCATCCTGGATCCCCTCAAAACATGCCCTTCTCTACCTTATTACCTTATTGAAACATATAAGATGATTAGAGGTTTAGATAGGGTGGACAGTGATAGCCTTTTTCCTAGGATGGAGAAAGCTAGCACGAGGGACATAGCTTTAAATTAAGGGGTGGTAGTTATAGGATGGATGTCAGAGGTAGGTTCTTTACCCAGAGGGTGGTAAGGGTATGGAATGCCCTGCCTGCTGCAGTTGTAGATGTGCCAAATTTGGTGGCGTTTAAGAGGTTAGTAGATAAGTTTATGGACGAAAAGGGAATGGTTTAGGTTAGAGGGTCATTGCTTTTTCTTAATTGGTCGGCACAACATCGAGGGCCAAAGGGCCTGTTCTGCGCTGTAATGTTCTATGTTCTATGTTCTACATCAATGGGCACTAAATAGAAATGGTCGAGAACTTCAATTTTTAGAAGTCTAGACAACCAACAACCTGGTCCCCCCTTGCTGACACTATAGTTAAGAAAGCCCACCAATGCCTCCACTTTCTCAGGAAACTAAGGAAATTTGGCACGTCAGCTACAATCTCACCAACTTTTACAGATGAACCATAGGAAGCATTCTTTCCAGCTGTATCACAGCATGGTACGGCTCCTGCTCTGCCCAAGACCACAAGAAACTACAAAGTGTCGTGAATGAAGCCCAGTCTGTCCCAGTCCCACCCAGCCTCCCATCCATTGACACTGTCTATATTTCTCGCTGCCTCAGAAAAGCAGCCAATAAAATCAAGGACCACATACACCGTAAACATACTCTCTTCCACCTTCTTCTGTCGGGAAAAAGATACATGAGCCTGAGGTCACATACCAACCGACTCAAGAACAGCTCCTTCCCTGCTGACTTTTAGAACATAGAACATTACAGCACAGAACAGGCCTTCGGCCTTCGATGTTGTGCCGACCAAAATAAAAAGCAATGCCCCTCCAAACTAAACCATTCCCTTCTCTTCCATATACTTATCAATTAACCTATTAAACGCCACCAAACTTGGTGCATCTACAACAGCTGCAGGCAGGGCATTCCACTCCCTAATCACTCTTTGAGTAAAGAACCTACCTCTGATATCCGTCCTATAACTCATACCCCTTAATTTATAGCTGTGTCCCCTCGTGCTAGCTTTCTCCATCCTAGGAAAAAGGCTATCACTGTCCACCCTATCTAAACCTCTAATCATCTTATATGCTTCAATAAGATCCCTCTTAGCCGCCTCCTTTCTAACGAAAACAACCTCAAATCCTTCAACTTCTCTTCATAGGACCTGCCCTCCATACCAGGCAACATCCTGGTAAACCTCCTCTGTACCCTCTCCAATGCCTCCACATCTTCTTATAATGTGGGGACCAGAACTGCACACAATACTCCAAGTGCGGCCGCACTAGAGTTTTGTACAGCTGCAACATGATGCTGCGGCTCCTAAATTCAATCCCCCACCAATAAAAGCTAAGACTCCATATGCCTTCTTAACAACTTTATCCACTTGACTGCCTACTTTCAGGGATCTATTGACACATACACCAAGATCCTTCTGTTCCTCAACACTATTAAGAGTCCTTCCATTAGCCCTATACTTACACATTTATTGTTCCTGCCAAAGTGCATTACCTCACACTTTTCCACATTAAACTCCATTTGCCACCTCTCGGCCCAGCTCTGCAACTTGTCCAAGTCACTATGTAAACTATAACACCCCTCTTCACTATCTACCACTCCACCGACTTTAGTGTCATCTGCAAATTTACTGATCCATCCCTCAATACCCTCATCCAGATCATTTATAAAAATTACAAACAGCAGCGGCCCCAAAACAGACCCCTGAGGCACACCACTTGTCACCGAACTCCACGATGAATATCTCCCATCAACCACCACCCTCTGTCTTCTATCTGCTAGCCAATTCCTAACCAATTAGCTAAATCACCCTCTATCCCATACATCTGCATTTTCTGCAGAAGTCTTCCATGGGACACCTTATCAAACGCCTTACTAAAGTCCATATATACCACATCAACCGCCTTACCCCCATCCACCTCTGTGGTCACTTTTTCAAAAAACTCAATAAGGTTAGTAAGGCACGACCTACCCTTCACAAAACCATGCTGACTATCCCCAATCAATTCATTTCTCTCTAAATAACTATAAATCCGATCCCTAATTATTCTCTCCAATACTTTGCCCACACCAGAAGTAAGACTCACTGGCCTATAATTCCCTGGAAGGTCTCTCTTCCCCTTCTTAAACAATGGGACCACATTCGCTATCCTCCAGTCCTCCGGAACCACACCCGTAACCAACGAGGACCTGAAGATCAGAGCAGAGGCTCTGCAATCTCCTCTCTTGCCTCCCAGAGAATCCTAGGGTAAATCCCGTCCGGCCCAGGGGACTTATCCAACTTCAAACCTCGAGAATTTCTAGCACATCCTCCCTATCTACTACAATACTTCCCAATTTGCAACCCTGTACCTCAGTGTTCTACATAGCTACATTTCCAGCACTCTGCGTGAATACCGAAGAGAAATATTTATTCAGTGCCTCACCAATCTCTTCAGGCTCCACGCACAACTTCCCACTGCTGTCTATGACTGGCCTAATCTTGCCCTAACCAATCTTCTATTCTTAACATATCGAAAGAAAGCTTTAGGATTCTCCTTAATCCTATCAGCCAACATCTTCTCGTGTCCCCTCTTAGCTCTCCTCAATTCACTTTTTAGCTCCTTCTGGCTAATCTATAGCTATCCATTGCACTAACTGAGCCATCAAGCCTCATCCTGACATAAGCCTCCTTTTTCTTCTTAACCAGCAAATCAACTTTTTTCGTACACCAAGGCTCTCTTACTCGACCATTTCCTCCCTGCCTGACAGGGACAATGAATGGACTTACCTCACACTAAGTTGATCTTTCTCTACATTCTGACTATAACACTGCATTCTACATTCTCTCCTTTCCTTCTCTATGAAAGGTATGCTTTGCCTGTACAGTGAACAAGAAACAATAGAACATAGAACATTACAGTGAAATACTTTTCACTGTACACTAATAGATGTGACAATAACAAATCAAAATCAAATGCGAGGTTGTGCATTTTGGAGGATCAAATTTAAGTGTGAATTATACTGTAAATAGCAGAACCCTTAGGAACATTGACATGCTGAGGAACCTGGGTGTGCAAGTCCATAGTTCCCTAAAAGTGGCAACACAAGTGATCAAGGTGATTAAGAAAGCATATGCTTGCCTTCATCGGCCAGGGTACTGAGTACAAGATTGGGAAATCATGTTGCTGCACAGAATATTTGGAGTATTGTGTGCAGTTCTGGTAACCACACTACCAGAAGGATGAGGAAGCTTTGGAGAGAGTGCAAAGAAGGTTACCAGGATATTGCCTGTCTCAAGGGCATTAGCTATGAGAGAAGTTGAATAAATCAGGATTGTTTTCACTGGAAAGACAGAGGCTGAGGGAAGACCTGATAGAGTTCTACAAAATTATGAGAGGCATAGACAGGGTGGAAAGTCAGAGGCTTTTTCCTTGGATGGAAGTGTCAATTACCTAGGGGCACAGGTTCAGAGTAAGAGGGGGAAAGTTTAAGAGAGATGTGTGGGAAATGTTTTTCACACAGAAAGTGGTGGGTGCCTGGAACGTTCTGGTAGAAGAGGTGGTGGAAGCAGGCACATTAGCAAAATTTAGGAGGTATCTGGGCGGGTACATGAATAGGGAGAGAATAGAGGGATATGGGACGAGGAAGGCAAAAGGCTTTTTCTAGTTTAGTTAGGGCATCATGATCGATACAGGCTCGGAGGACCTATGAGCTGCACTGCTCTTTGTTCTATGTCTATGATAGAAAGTGAACATGCCTCTTAAATATACCTTTTAATTTTTATATCATGTGGGGAGATATTAGGAACAACATATAGCTTTAGGTTTAATTAATTTTGCATTTGTATGTTAAGAAAGGTGAGACATGGTTCTAGCTTCATTTTGAGTTTTTAATGAGCTTGGTGCTGGCAAGTCCAGAGGTCATGTTGATAACAGTATTTTTAATGAAGTTTTACAAGCTTTGAGGTGAAGGGGTGAGTTACAACGGAATTAATAGTTTAATGAATTTAGGAAAAAAGCAGAAAAAACTCTGCTACTGCCATGTGCAGGTCAAATGCCATGAGGCAATGGAAGTTCAATGCTATTCATCTTGATGGGGTATTGAGGAAACTATGTGGGGATGTGATATAGTGTCAGAGAGATTGGTGTGAGGGAAAGTTAAAATTCACTTGGGTAATGGAAAGCACTTGGGTGAAAGTCACAGATATATGGAGTGACAAGGATGAGGGCAAAGTATTGGAGAGAATTATTAGGGATAGGATTTATAGTTATTTAGAGAGAAATGAATTGATTGGGGATAGTCAGCATGGTTTTGTGAAGGGTAGGTCGTGCCTTACTAACCTCATTGAGTTTTTTGAAAAAGTAACCAAAGAGGTGGATGGGGGTAAGGCGGTTGATGTGGTATATATGGACTTTAGTAAGGCGTTTGATAAGGTGGCCCATGGAAGACCTCTGCAGAAAATGCAGATGTATGGGATAGAGGGTGATTTAGCTAATTGGGTTAGGAATTGGCTAGCAGATAGAAGACAGAGGGTGTGGTTGATGGGAGATATTCATCGTGGAGTTCGGTGACAAGTGGTGTACCTCAGGGGTCTGTTTTGGGGCCCCTGCTGTTTGTAATTTTTATAATGATCTGGATGAGGGTATTGAAGGATGGATTAGTAAATTTGCGGATGACACCAAAGTCGGAGGAGTGGTAGATAGTGAAGAGGGGTGTTATAGTTTGCAGAGAGACTTGGACAAGTTGCAGAGCGGGGCCGAGAGGTGGCAAATGGAGTTTAATGTGGAAAAGTGTGAGGTAATTCTCTTTGGCAGGAATAACAAATGTGTAGAGTATAGGGCTAATGGTAGGACTCTTAATAGTGTTGATGAACAGAGGAATCTTGGTGTATGTGTGCGTAGATCCCTGAAAGTTGGCAATCAAGTCGATAAGGTTGTTAAGAAGGCATACGGAGTCTTAGCTTGTATTGGTAGGGGGATTGAATTTTGGAGCCGCAACGTCATGTTGCAACTGTACAAAACTCTAGTGCGGCCGCACTTGGAGTATTGTGTGCAGTTCTGGTCCCCGCATTATAGAAAGATGTGGAGGCATTGGAGAGGGTACAGAGGAGGTTTACCAGGATGTTGCCTGGTATGGAGGGCAGGTCCTATGAGGAGAGGCTGAAGGATTTGAGGTTGTTTTCGTTAGAAAGGAGGCGGCTAAGAGGGGATCTTATTGAAGCATATAAGATGATTCGAGGTTTAGATAGGGTGGACAGTGATAGCCTTTTTCCTAGGATGGAGAAAGCTAGCACGAGGGGACATAGCTTTAAATTAAGGGGTGGTGGTTATAGGACGGATGTCAGAGGTAGGTTCTTTACCCAGAGGGTGGTAAGGGTATGGAATGGCCTGCCTGCGTCAGTTGTAGATGCGCCAAGTTTGGTGGCATTTAAGAGGTTAGTAGATAAGTTTATGGACGAAAAGAGAATGGTTTAGTTTGGAGGGTCATTGCTTTTTCCTAATTGGTCGGCGCAACATCGAAGGCCGAAGGGTCTGTTCTGCGCTGTAATGTTCTATGTTCTAGGGCTCTATTGGGATTCCTTGATGCACACTGTGGTCTCCTCACTCAGTGCAAGATTCAGGAGAATCGTGGAGTCTGTTGATGATGACAAAGGAGTCTGTCCTTTTACTGATTGGGATTGACCAGCAAAAATGTGCTGCTGCATGTAACTAGGACTAGCTGCCTGCAGCTGTTTAAGAAGCAAAACCACATACATGGAGGAATGATACTGGAGACATAGTGACCAAGAGTCTTCAGGCACCAATGTTCTTACCTTCACTTGTCCAAGTTGCAGTGCCGGAGAAGACCATGTCTTTCCCGGGAGGCAGTGGACCACATGTACTACATACAGCATGAAAAGACATCACATGGAATGGGAGGATACTGAATGCCTGTAACCCTTAAACTTACAGCCACTCTACACTTTTATACTAGCAGTTCATTGCAGGGCAACAAAGTGAACATCTGCAACATCTTCTAATTTGCCATTTACAAATGTATTAGGGAGATGACAGATGTCCTTATGCCAGGGTTGACATATTTATCAACTTTGATCAGGACCAGGTGGGCCCAGAATGCCAGGATCATGATCTCTACCCACCTAGGAGGGATGCACCCACATGCTTGTGAAGTTACCATGATGGCAACTGACATCATTCAGGAACCACAAGGGCTTCCACTCTCTTAATGTCCAACTTGTCAATGACCACACCGTGCTGATGTGTGCCCATTCCTGGGGAGCACCCATGACTGTTACATCTTGGGCCTTTTGCAAATCCCAGTTATATTTGAGGGAGAGCAACAAATGGAGGGATGGCACCTCAGGGATAAGATATAACTATTCAGAGGTGACTGATAGTGCCAATGAAAAGACCACTAGTACCGTGGAGGCTCAATATAATGAGGCTCATGCTTCAACTCACGTATTGATGGTGCAGGCAATTGGGCTGTTGAAGATGCTAGTCCTGGACTGGTCAGGAAATGCCCCACAATGCAGACTCCAGAGGCTCTCCATAACGTAGCCTTGCAGAGGGGAGACAATCTAGACCTGGAGAAGATGGGCAAGTGCCAGATCTCCTCAAGTGAGGGAGTTATTGAGGAAGACAATGGTGAGGGGGAGAAAGAACATTGGACAGTGGAGAGGGTCAGAACTGGACAATGAGCAAAGATTATCCTGATCATCTCTCACTTTGGGGATGAACAGGAATAGTAGGTGGTGAGGTGTCCCACATTTCATCCAAGGTCAAACCAATGTTGTGTGCCACCATTAGCCAGCGAACTGTTTAATTGTACTTTTGAAATGGCAGAGGGCTGCAGCCATTGGCCTGACTCGGCAGATGCAAGATGATGAATTGCAGCAAGGACAAAGTGATGCTTTTTTCGTTCTCAGCGATATGTCTGACTGCTGCCTAATGGAGAGCTGCATGTGCCTTTCCAATGAATAGGCAGGCACATCATGGGATTCATGAATGATAGTCTCAGGCACTTCAGTCCCCTCTAAGCATTTGGCCAGGTTTTCACTTTTGTCTTGCACTCGAGATGGGCAAGCAGTCAGCCGTTTGACAGAAGCTTGGGCTCTCCCACTCAGGCAAACAGAATCATTGTTGAACTTCTCTCATCCTGACAGACGGGTGAGGGTGCTGTGGGACGTTTGCTTCTTCCATGAACAAGGTCTCAGAAGGGTGGCCAAGGATTTGAGAAGGGACAGGGTTGACTACAGAAAAACTTCTTTACTCTGCTCAGCGTGGGAGAGACATAGCACAGCTATTTTCACATTCCACAGGAGTGAAGCGCGGGGTGTATCTGTGAGTTTGCCTCGCTTGGGAGCATGAAATGACAGGGTGGATGCTCTGTAAGTGGAAAAAGTGTTATTATTTGTTACTATATAACTTGGTGACCTCTCTATACTAGTGCCTGCTTTCATCTATGCCAACCAGGTGACCTTGCTTGGCATCCTCTGGGGACTCTGAACCTTGATGGTTATGGCCTCCTTTCGATCAGCACAGTTATTGCTGTCCTGTTCTCATCGATGTGTGGGGTTGGAGGAGTATTGCTTATCACAAGGGGAAACTTAAATAGCTGGACACCATCAGGATGTCCTGGATGGAAGGCACTGGGCTATGCACCAGACGATCCTCATTCCTTTGTGAGCCTGGTGGTCTACTGTGGGATAGAGGGACAGCTATAATGAGGTTTAGAAGCCTCCCTATCCTCTGGAGCAAGTACTCATGGATTCCTACCAGTTCTTGCCCATGCAATTGAAGCCCTGCAACATGGAACTTAAGCCTTCGACATGGAGGTTTTGAGATTAACAATGGTGCAGATATCTTCAGCCTTGGAGTGCTCGTCCTGTGCCAGAGTCTCCACTGTGGACACCATCCTCACAGTGTTGGTCTCATTATGCTGGAGCATCTCCTTGACGGAAGGTGATGGGATTCCTCCACTCGGCCTTGCAGTCTGAGGACAGATGTTCTCATTCCTTCCTGATGTTCGTGACTCTGCCCTTGTAGCTTCATAGCTCTGAGATGACCAGACTTAAGGAGACATGATCAGCCAGGGCCCAGTAGAGTTCTGGCTTCCTGTATCTCTCTGAGTGCTGCTTCACTGGGACACCGCTGCCTCCAACTATTGTGGATCTTCAGCTGTTATGTGCTCACCAGTGAGTGACCCAGAAGCCTATCTCACCAAAGTGCAAGTATTTGGGCTGGAGTTTGCACATTCTCCCTGTGTCTGTGTGGGTTTCCTTTGGGTGCTCCAGTTTCCTCCCACACTCCAAAGTTGTGCAGGTTAGATGGATTGGCCATGATAAGTTGTCCATTCGTGTCAGGGGGACTAGCTAAAGTCAGTGTATGAGATTATGGGGATAGAGCCTGAGTGGGATTGTGGTCAGTGCAGACCTTATGACCTCCTTCTGCACTGTAGGATTCTATGATTCTTAGGATACAATGCTGGGTGCAAGTGACTGCTGTGATACCTCTTCCATGGTGAGATCTGCAAAGTGTCCCTCAGAGCTGCTCAACTCCAGTAGGTCTAGGTCTGTGAGGATGATCGGGCTGCTCTGCTGCTTTGCCTGCAAGTGGAGGGAGACAGCATTAGTGCATTACATTCACAGGGGTTAAAGGAGGAACTTAGATTATTCACTTGAGACTTGAGGAATGACAGCATGTCTTAATGATTCTCATGTTTGTCTGCCACCCCAGTCCGGGACACTTCTCCTTCCCCAGCCAGCTATCTCCTCAAATTGTGTGAGGGTTCAGAGCTCTGGAATTACTCTGGCTGGGCCTGCTTTCTCTTGCTTGTTGTAGTTTATTTTGTCCTGTAACTATACAGAGAGGGAAAGTGTAGAAGGCTGTGTTGACTTTTCTGATGGTGATGAAGCGTGGCAGGCATGGGATTTTGAGCGGAAGCTGGAGAGTAAAGAACATGGCAATGAGTAGGATGGGGGAATCTGGTGATTGGCAGAAGACCTCCTTACAAATGTTTTCAAAGCTCAAAGTGGCACGGTGAAAGATAAAGGTAGAGCTGTGAGGGATGTGGGAGGGGACCAGAAAGATAATGCACGAGTATCACCTACCCTGGCTGAGCACAGGCCATCTTCTTGCGGCACTGCTGGCTGCCTTGTTTTGCAGTGAGCTTGCACTCAGTAGAGTTGCCACTGCATTCCAGGCAGGAGTAATGACTTTGGTACGAGGCCACCTCTTAAAGCAGGGGTACAATGCATCCAACTTCTGATGCATTCAAGAAGTCTGCTGAGGGTTCCCTCTGAGAATCATGGTGTGGCCTTCCTGACTGCCATCCCCTGCATTCGCAGTGGAAAAGGTGTTGAGGTGCCATTTATGTGGAGCTCCCCAGTGATTGGTACAATTAAGGTGAATCAGAAAAAGGCTGCTGCAGGCACAGCGTGATTCTCGTGGCCATAAAAACTTCTGTCAGTGAGACTCAAGATCCAGTCAGAAATTATGCCGGAGCTGTTCGCGGGATTCATTTCATGTTCCTCACCTGAACCAACACTTTGCCAAATTCTGGTAAGATCACCATCTTATTCTGAATTCCATAAGTTCATCATCCTATAAGTAAAGAGGTTTTTTCTCATATCAATGCTGAATAGCCTACCTCATAACTTCTGGACTGTGATCCCTTTCTCTAGAATCCAAGAAATATCATCTCTGAATTCCATCTGTCTTTTTCTTTTTACAAGCTTAAAAATACTTCTGACATCTACTTTACGTTCCTTACAAGTTTACTCTTACACTCGGCCTTCAGGCTAAGATCAAGTGTAGTATCAACATGCTGCGCTTGGTTGCAGTCAGTAGGTTGCATTTTAGCTTCATTTGAAGCAATTTTTCAAAGCAGCATCTCAGCCTTTTAGCTAAGATGCAAATGAGATCAAGCCTTGGAGGAGGAGCTTTGCCTACTCCAATCAGGTTGGATCATGTAGATCAAGCCCAAGACTAGAGGTGAGAACCCTGTCTTGTCAGCTTGGATCAGGAATGTCCCAACTTGTTGAGACTCTGAATTGGACGTGATTTGATTGAACTGGAATAAAAACAAAAAAAAACTACTTTCACTTCTTTATCTCTCCCTTGGTCCTTCTTATCTGAATTCTAAATTCCTTGTAATCCTCAGTTTTGCTATTTTTTTCTGACTTTTTATGCTAGATCAGTTAGTTCCTTTAATTTCTGTTGTCAGCTGTGTTTGAGCCACTTATGGTTTGGTACAAGTGAGGAAGCTAAAATTATTGCAATGCATACATTTCATCCTTAAATATTAGCTATAACCTTTTTAAAAAATTTATTAGCCACAAATAAGGCTTACATTAACATATTACTGTGAAATTCCCTGCCTATTCAGGTCAATGCGCCTAACCAGCACGTCTTTCAGACTGTGGGAGGAAACCAGACCACCCAAAAGAAACCCACACAGACACAGAGAGAACGCAGAGACTCCACACAGACAGTGATCTAAGCCAGGAATCAAACCCAGGTCCCTGGCAGTGTGAACTAGCTGTGCTATTATGCTACAGTGCCTATCCACCATCATGTCTTTTAATGATATCCCCCAGTCTATCTCAGCTGATTTACGTTTGATAGCTTTGGAGTTTCCTTTGTTTTGATTTAGGACCCCAATTTCAAGTCAAATTTCTTCACTTTCCATCCTAATGAAAAATTCTATCATGTTATGGTCACTATTCCCCAAAGTATCCCACAGGGCAAAATTTGTCATTAACCCCTTCTCGTTGCATAATAGCAATCTAAGATAGTCTGTTCCCTAATTGCTACCTACATGATTGTCTAAAATACCATCTTGTCTCCCCACCAGCAATTCATCCAAAGTATTATTGCCAATTTGGTTTACCCTGACTATAGAACATAGAACATTACAGCGCAGAACAGGCCCTTCGGCCCTCAATGTTGCACCGACCAATTAAGAAAAAGCAATGACCCTCTAACTATGACTATGTGTTGATTAAAGTCACCAATGATTATTGTAAAACCCTGGTTACAAGCATATTTTCTGCCATCTCCTACCTTATTATGACTGTTTTGAGCATGGTGTGGTTCCTGCTCTGACCAAGACCGCAAGAAAGTAGAAAGAGTTGTGAATGTAGACCAGTCCATCACACAAACCAACCTCCCATCCATTGACTCTGTCTACATTTCCTGCTGTGTCAGAAATGCAACCAGTTCAGATAACATTCTTCCACCTTGTACACTTCTATGATAGGATACAAAAGTCTGAGGTCACATACCAACCGATTCAAGAACAGCTTTTTCCCTGCTGCTGTCAAACTTTCCAATGGACCTACCTTGCATTAAGTTGATCTTTCTCTACATCTTAGCTATGACCATAACAGTACATTCTGCACTGTCTCATTTCCTTCTCTATGAACAGTTTGCTTTGTCTGTATAGCATGCAAGAAACAACACTTTTCACTTATGTTAATAATAAATCAAATCAAATCAATCAAGCATTATCTAGGACCCCACACATCCCAGACATATTCTCTTCCAGCTTTGTTCATCGAGAAAAGTCTGAGATCACGTACCAACTCACTCAAAACAGCTTCTCTGCTGCTATCGCACTTTTGAATGGACCTACCTCACGTTAAGTTGATCTTTCTTTACACCCTAGCTATATTATAACAACATCCTGCACTGTCTCCTTTTCTTCTCCCCAATATACTCAATGAATGTATGCTTTGCATAGTGCACAAGAAACAATAATTTGCAGTTTATCCCAATATATGTGACAATAATAAATCATCCACCTGAGCAGTTAATCTCATATTGGTGTGTAGTTTCACATGAAGAGCAAAGAGACCACAATTTTGTTAGCTCAACACATGCACATTGACAGTTGAAACTACTAAAATTCAGATGACTGTGGGAGGACACAGCAATGCTCAGCCTCATGGTAACATGCTATTGAATCAACAAGCAAAATATGCTGGATCTCCAACAAGAGTTATTGAAGCTAACAGCATGGAAGCTTGTCCATGCTGCCTGCTTTTTAACCACTAAACTTGTCCCAATTGCTCAATTGAACATGTGGCAGAGCATTCAGAGGCTATGTGGAAGCATTGGAAAGGGTGCAGAGGAGGTTTACCAGGATGTTGCATGGTATGGTGGGAAGGCCTTATGAGGAAAGGCTGAGGGACCTGAGGTTATTTTCATTAGAGAGAAGAAGGTTACGTGGTGACCTAATTGAGGCGTATAAGATGATCAAAGGATTGGATAGGGTGGATAGTGAGAGCCTTTTTCCTCAGATGAGGATGACCAACACGAGTGGACATAACTTTAAATTGAGAGGTGGTAGTTATAGGACGGATGTCAGAGGCAGGTTCTTTACACAGAGGGTGGTGAGAGCGTGGAATGCCCTGCCTGCAGCAGTTGTGGACTCGCCTACTTTGGGGGCATTCAAATGTTCGGTGGATAGGGATATGGATGATATTGGAATAGTTTAGGTTAGAGGGTCCACTGGCATGGTTGAGGGTCATCAAAGGCCGAAGGGCCTGTACTGCGCTGTAATGTTCTATGTTCTATGTTCTATGTGCACCCATATACAAATAGTGGAGGAGTTTATCTAGGTGTAATTCATGGTGTAAAACTATAAAGGGTAATATATTAGCATGGATAGAAGATTGGTCAGCTCACAGGATACAGATTTTCTTTTGATTGGCAGGATGAAATGAATGATCAATGCTGGAGACTGAACCTTTACAATTTATATAACTGACTTGGATGAAGGTAGCGAAGGCATTGTTGCAAAATTTGATGATGACACAATGGTAGGTACGAATGTAAATTATGAAGAGAACATAAGGAGGCTACAAAGGGACATTGATAGTTTAAATGAGTGGGGAAAAATCGAGCAAATGTAGTATAATGTGGGCAAATGAAAGCATAAAAGAAATTTTAAAAAATAAACAATAGATGAGAGATTGCAGAGCTCTGAGGGTCAGAGGAATCTGAGTGTCTTAGTGCATGAATCACAAAAGGCTGGTATATAGGTACAACAAGTAATTAGGAAAGAATTTTATAATTTATTGTGAGGGGAATTAAATATAAAAGTAAGGTGGTTATGCTTCAGTTGTACAAGGCACTAGTGAGACCACATCTGGAGTATTGTGTTCACTATTGGTCTCCTTATTTGAGGAAAATGTCAATGCTTTAAAAAAAAGTTGGAGAAGAGTTACTACACTAATATCAGGAATGTCAGTTTTCTACTGAAGGCAATGCAGAGATCCTGTGTGGCCATTCCCCTGAAAAACAGATATACCATTTTGGATACTGTTGAAAGGAATGGCCACTCAGGGAAAACAGCAACAACCAAATTCTTTACACCATGGTTGGTTCTGCTGCAATGGTGGAGATTAAAAAGTGCAAGAATACATAAGTTATAAGGGATTCAATTATAAGGGGGATCGGTAGGTGCTTCTGTGTCCTCAAACATCAGAATAGTATGTTGCCTCCCTGTTGTTTGGGTCAAGGATGTCTCAGAGATACTGCAGGACATTTGAAGGGGGGGAACGAACAGCCAGTGATAATGGTTCACATTAGCACAAATGACATAGCTGAAAAAAGGGATGAGATCCTAAAAGCAGAAGATAGGGAGCTAGGAAGCAAGATAAAAAGCAGGATCTCAGATGCAGTTATCTCAGGATTATTACCTGTGACATGTGCCAGTCAGAATAGAAATAGCAAGATATATTAGATGAATACGTGGCTGAAAAGACAGTGTGAGGGGGAGGGTTTCAGATTCCTGGGGCATTGAGACCATTGTAGGGGAGGGAGTATCTGTACAAACTGGACAGATCTGACCTGATATTCTTGGGGAGTACTTGCTGGCCACTGTTTGGCCAAATTCCTCTCCAATTCAATTTTCAAGCTTGCTGATGGCATCATTGTAGTGTGTCGGATCTCAAACAATGATGAGACAGAGTACAGGAATGAGATCAAGAATCCAGTGAACTGGTGCAGCGACAGTAATCTCTCCCTCAATGTCAACAAAACGAAGGAGATTGTCATCGATTTCAGGAAGCATAAAGAAGAACATGCTTCTGCCTACATCAATGGGAATGAATAGAAAGGGTTGAGAGCTTCATGTTTTCAGGTGTCCAGATCACCACACTTGTCCTGGTCCCCCCCATGCTGACACTATAGTTAAGAAAGCCCACCAACGCTTTCTCAGAAGATTAAGGAAATTTTGCATGTCAGGTACTAATCTCACCAACTTTTACAGATGCACCATAGAAAGTATTCTTTCTGATTATATCACATCAGAGTACAGAACGTAGTGTTACAGTCATAGCTAGTGTGTAGAGAAAGATCGACTTAATGCAAGGTAGGTCCATTCAAAGTCTGACAGCAGCAAGGAAGAAGCTGTTCTTGAGTCGGTTGGTATGTAACCTCAGATTTTTGTGTCTCTTTCCCAAAGGAAGAAGGTAGAAGAGAGAATGTCCAGAGTGCATGGGGTCCTTAATTATGCTGGCTATTTTGTCAAGGCAGTGTGAAGTGTATACAGTATTGATGGATGGGAGGCTGGTTTGCATGATGGTTTGGGCTGCATTCACGATCTTTTGTAATTCCTTGCAGTCTTGGGCAGAGCAGGAGCCATTCATATAAGAGGTCTATAGGATCCAGGTTGAGGTATAAAAAACAAAGAACAAAGAAAATTACAGCACAGGAACAGACCCTTCAGCCCTCCAAACCTGCACCGACTATGCTGCCCAACTTAACTAAAAACCCCTACCCTTCTGAGAACCATATCCCCCTATTGCCATCCTATTCATGCATTTCTTAAGATGCCCCATATCCGCTTCCAGTATCTTCCCCGGCAACAAGTTACAGGCCCCCACTACTCTATGTAAAAAATTTGTCTCACACATCTTCCTTAAACCTTGCCCTTCGCACCTTAAACCTGTGTCCCCTAGTAATTAACCCTTCCACCCTGGAAAAAGCTTCTGACTATCCATTCTGTCCATGCTTTCATAATCTTACATAATCTATCAGGTCTCCCCTCAACTTCCGTCACTCCAGTGAGAACAAACCAAATCTCTCCAACCTCTCCTCATAGCTAATGTCTTCCATACTAGGCAACATCTTGGTAAATCTTTTCTGTACTCTCTCCAAAGCCTCCAAAATCTTCTGTAGTGTGGCGACCAGAATTGAACACTATATTCCAAGTGCAGCCAAACTAAGGTTCTATAAAGCTACAACACAACTTGCCAATTTTTAAACTCAGTCCCCCAGCTGATGAAGGCAAGCATGCTTCAGTACGAGTGGAATGCACTGCCGAGTAAGGTGGTGGGAGCAGGCATGCTGGGGCTGTTTAAGGGTCTCTTGGACAGCCACATGAGCGGTATGCAAATAGAGAGATATAGTAGGACTGTTTAACTACGGCTTTTTCCACAGGTAATTCGGTCCATACTTGACCAACATTGAGCATGCATTCGGCAGGTGGTGCGGGTACAGCTCTTGGATGTTGATTCATGGGTTGCCTGGTGCCTCATGTCGTAAATGATTGCTTTATGTGGACCATCTGAAGGGCACCATGACAGCTCAGAGACTATCGATGTGGCTGTGCAGACACTTGGAATTGGTCCGGTGTCTGCGGGAGTTTGCGCGTTCTCCCCGTGGTTGCGTGGGTTTTCTCCGGGCACTCCGGTTTCCTCCCACAACCCAAAAATTCGCTCTTAGGCTGATTGGGGAACAAATTGTCCCTATAGTGAGAATTTTCCATATTAGGAATAATATATATATTATTATACAGGAATAATATAATAGGATAATGGATTTGCTACTATATAGTTATGACGGCGGCGCGGGCTCGTTGGGCCGAAGGGCCTGTTTCCCGTGCTGTGTTGCTCTTTGCTCTTTGCTTTCTTGACTACCTTCTCCACCTGCATTCTCACTTCCAGTGACCTGTGTACCTGTACATCCAGATCCCTTTGCCTATCAATACTCTTAAAAGTTCTGCCATTTACTGTATATTTCCTATCTGTATTAGACCTTCTAAAATGCATTATCTCACATTTGTCCAGATTAAACTCCATCTGCCATCTCTCCAACCAAGTCTCCAACTGATCTATATCCCACTCTATCCTCTAATGGTCCTCATCACCATCCACAAATCCACCAACTTTTGTGTCGTCTGTAAACTTGCTAATAAATCTAGTTACATTTTCCTCCAAATCATTTATATATATTAAAAACAACAAAGATCCCAGCACTGAACCCTGAGGAACACCACTTGTCATGATATGGAGATGCTGGCATTGGACTGGGGCAAACACAGTAAGAATTCTGACAATACCAGGTTAATGTCCTACAGGTTCAACCTGGTGTTGTGAGACTTCTTACTGTGAACACCACTTGTCACAGGCCTCCATTCAGAAACGCACCCTTCCACTGCAACCCTCTGTCTTCTTTGACTGAGCCAGTTTTGTATCCATTTTGCTCGCTGACCTCTGATCCCATGCAACTTTGTCTTCTGCACTAGTCTGTTATGAGGGATCTTGCCAAAGGCCTTACTGAAGTCCATGTAGACAACATCTACCGCCCTACCCTCATCAATCATCTTTGTCATTTCTTCGAAAACCACAATCAAATTTGTGATACACAGCCCCTTCACAAAACAATGTTACCTCTCTAAATGGATACAAATTGGCTTCTTGCCAGATACCACAGGATGGTTGTAGAGAGTTGTTTTTCAAACTGGAGGTCTGGGACCAGCGGTGTACCTCAGGGATCAGTGCTGGGCCCACTGTTATTTGTCATTTATATTAATGATTTGGATGATAATATAGGAGGCATGGTGAGTAAGTTTGCAAATGATACCAAGATTGGTGGAATAATGGACAGTGAAGAAAGTTATGTCTGACTGCAACAGGATCTTGATTAATTGGGCCAGTGGGCTGACAAATGGCAGATGGAGTTTAATTTAGATAAATATGAGGTGATGCATTTTGGTCGATTGAACCAGGACAGGACTTACTCAGTTAATGGTAGGGCGCTGGGGAGAGCTACAGAACAAAGAGATGTAAGGGCACACGTTCATAGCTTCTTGAAAGTGGAGTCACAGGTGGACAGAGTGATGAAGAAGACATAAAAGAAGAAAAGAACAACATTCAACATGCTTTGATTCATTGGTCAAAATACTGAATACAGGAGTTGGATTGCCTTGTTTATGTTACATAGAACATAGAACACTACAGCACAAACAGGCCCTTTGGCCCACAAGTTGTGCCGATCATATCTATACCTACCAGGCCATAGACCTATCTGTAACTCCCAATCCCAATACATCCCATGTACTCATCGAGAAGTCTCTTAAAAGACCCCAGCGAGTTCGCCTCTACCACCACTGATGGCAACTGATTCCATTCACTCACCACCCTCTGAATGAAAAACTTACCCCTAACATCTCTTCTGTACTCGCCCCCCAGCACCTTAAACCTGTGTCTTCTTGTAGCGACCATTTCAGCTCTGGGAAATAGCCTCCGAGAATCCACTCTACCTATTCCTCTCAACACCTTAAAAACCTCTATCAGGTCGCCTCTCAGCCTTCGTCTCTCCAGGGAGAAGAGACCTAGCTCTCTCAACTTATCTTCATAAGGCCTGCCCCCCCCCAATCCAGGCAACATCTTTGTAAATCTCCTCTGTACCCTCTCAATAGCTTCCACATCCTTCCTATAGTGAGGTGACCAGAACTGCACACAATACTCCAAGTGGGGTCTGACAAGGGTCTTATAAAGTTGCAGCATTACTTCCCGACTCCTAAACTCAATTCCTCTATTAATGAAGGCCAGTACACCATATGCCTTCTTGACCATATCATAGAACATAGAACATTACAGTGCAGAACAGGCCCTTCGGCCTTCGATGTTGCGCCGACCATTATAAAAAGCAATGACCCTCCAAACTAAACCATTCCCTTCTCTTCCATAAACTTATCAACTAACCTCTTAAACGCCACCAAACTTGGCGCATCTACAACTGCCGCAGGCAGGGCATTCCACTCCCTAACCACCCTCTGGGTAAAGAACCTACCTCTGATATCCGTCCTATAACTATCACCCTTTAATTTAAAGCTGTGTCCCCTCGTGCTAGCTTTCTCCATCCTAGGAAAAAGGCTATCACTGTCCACCCTATCTAAACCTCTAATCATCTTATATGTTTCGATTAGGTCCCCTCTTAGCCGCCTCCTTTCTAACGAAAACAACCTCAAATCCCTCAGCCTCTCTTCATAAGACCTGCCTCCATACCAGGCAACATCCTGGTAAACCTCCTCTGTACCCTCTCCAATGCCTCCACATCTTTCTTATAATGTGGGGACCAGAACTGCACACAATACTCCAAGTGCGGCCGCACTAGAGTTTTGTACAGTTGCAACATGACGTTGCGGCTCCGAAATTCAATCCCCCTACCAATAAAAGCTAAGACTCGTATGCCTTCTTAACAACCTTATCGACTTGACTGCCTACTTTCAGGGATCTATGCACAAATACACCAAGATCCCTCTGTTCATCAACACTATTAAGAATCCTACCATTAGCCCTATACTCTACGCATTTATTATTCCTGCCAAAGTGCATTACCTCACACTTTTCCACATTAAACTCCATTTGCCACCTCTCGGCCCAGCTCTGCAACTTGTCCAAGTCTCTCTGCAAACTATAACACCCCTCTTCACTATCTACCACTCCTCCGACTTTGGTGTCATCTGCAAATTTACTAATCCATCCTTCAATACCCTCATCCAGATCATTTATAAAAATTACAAACAGCAGGGGCCCCAAAACAGACCCCTGAGGTACACCACTTGTCACCGAACTCCACGATGTATATCTCCCATCAACCACCACCCTCTGTCTTCTATCTGCTAGCCAATTCCTAATCCAATTAGCTAAATCACCCTCTATCCCATACACCTGCATTTTCTGCAGAAGTCTTCCATGGGCCACCTTATCAAACGCCTTACTAAAGTCCATATATACCACATCAACCGCCTTACCCCCATCCACCTCTCTGGTCACTTTCTCAAAAAACTCAATGAGGTTAGTAAGGCATGACCTACCCTTCACGAAACCATGCTGACTATCCCCAATCAATTCATTTCTCTCTCAATAACTATAAATCCTATCCCTAATAATTCTCTCCAATACTTTGCCCACAACAGAAGTAAGACTCACTGGCGTATAATTCCCTGGAAGGTCTCTCTTCCCCTTCTTGAACAATATCCTCTACTTGCGGAGCAGATTTAAGATTTAAGAGTCCTATGGACCCGGACCCCAAGATCCTTCTGCTCCTCAACACTGCCGAGACTCCTACCCTTGATATTATACTGCTTCATCCCATTGGTCCTGCCAAAATGGATCACCACACATTTATCTGCGTTGAAGTCCATCTGCCATTTCTCCACCCAGTCTTGTATCCTCACTTGTACAAGACATTGGTCAGGCCACACTTGGAATACTGTGTACAGTTCTAGTCACCCTATTATAGAAAGGATATTATTAAATTAGAAAGAGTGCAGAAAAGATTTACCAGGATGCTATCCAGACTAGATGGTTTGATTATAAGGAGAGGCTTGATAGACTGTTCTTTTTTCTCTGGATTGTAGAGGTCTATAAAATAACGAGGGGCACAGATCAGCTAGTCAATATCTTTTCCCAAAGGCAGGGGAGTCTAAAACTAAAGTACATAGATTTAAGGTGATAGGGGAGAGATAAGTGTCCAGAGAGACAATTTTTTTCACACAGAAAGTGGTCAGTGTCTGGAACAAGCTGCCAAAGGTAGTAGCAATGGCAGGTTCAATTTTGTCTTTTAAAAAGCATTTAGACAGTTATATGGGTAAAATGGGTATAGAGGAATTGGGACCAAATGTGGGTAATTGGAATTAGTTAGGGGTTTAAAATAAAAAAGAGCAGCATGGACAAGTTGGGCCAAAGGGCCTGTTTCCCTGCTGTAAACCTCTATGATTCTCTTGATGATGGTCATTGCCTGGCATTTGTGGCAGAAATATTGCTTGCCACTTGTCAGCCCAAGCTTGGATATTGTCCAGAACTTGTTGCATTTGAATATATACTGCTTCAGCATCTGCAATGTAGTGTTAAACATTGTGAAATCATCAGTGAACATCCCCACATATGATCTTATGACAGAGGGAAGGACATTGATGAAGCAGCTAAAGATAGTTGGTCCTAGGATACTATTCCAAGGAACTCCTGCAAAGATGTCCTGGAGCTGAGATGACCTTCCACAATAGAACATAGAACATAGAACATAGAACATTACAGCACAGAACAGGCCCTTCGGCCTTCGATGTTGTGCCGACCAAAATAAAAAGCAATGCCCCTCCAAACTAAACCATTCCCTTCTCTTCCATATACTTATCAATTAACCTCTTAAACGCCACCAAACTTGGCGCATCTACAACAGCTGCAGGCAGGGCATTCCACTCCCTAATCACTCTTTGAGTAAAGAACCTACCTCTGATATCCGTCCTATAACTCATACCCCTTAATTTAAAGCTGTGTCCCCTCGTGCTAGCTTTCTCCATCCTAGGAAAAAGGCTATCACTGTCCACCCTATCTAAACCTCTAATCATCTTATATGCTTCAATAAGATCCCCTCTTAGCCGCCTCCTTTCTAACGAAAACAACCTCAAATCCTTCAACCTCTCTTCATAGGACCTGCCCTCCATACCAGGCAACATCCTGGTAAACCTCCTCTGTACCCTCTCCAATGCCTCCACATCTTTCTTATAATGTGGGGACCAGAACTGCACACAATACTCCAAGTGCGGCCGCACTAGAGTTTTGTACAGTTGCAACATGATGCTGCGGCTCCTAAATTCAATCCCCCTACCAATAAAAGCTAAGACTCCATATGCCTTCTTAACAACTTTATCCACTTGACTGCCTACTTTCAGGGATCTATTGACACATACACCAAGATCCTTCTGTTCCTCAACACTATTAAGAGCCCTACCATTAGCCCTATACTCTACACATTTATTGTTCCTGCCAAAGTGCATTACCTCACACTTTTCCACATTAAACTCCATTTGCCACCTCTCGGCCCAGCTCTGCAACTTGTCCAAGTCACTCTGTAAAGTATAACACCCCTCTTCACTTCTCTTCACCCCTCTTCACTATCTACCACAATCATAGCCATCTTCCTATGTATCAGGTATGACTCCAATGAGCGGAGAGTTTGCCCTTGATTCCAATTGATTCCAGTTTTGTTTGGCTCCTTGATGCCACAGTCAGCCGATTGTGATTTTGATCTATCAGTCTCGCCTCAGTTCTGCAATTCAACTGTTTTGTCCATGTTGACTGGGGAGATTTTATTAGTTGTTGTCTGTGATTAGACCCACTTATGCCAACTTTTTGTTTTCCATTTGCTAACCAGCTTTCTATCCATCTTGTACGATAAGAAAAAAATAGTTGACAATCTATTTGTGAGAGAACCCTTGGTGATGACTGTCCATCATATGGTAGAATGTCAAGATAGATAGTGATGCAGTTGATTCGGAGACCTTGGCCTTGAAACTTAATGAAAGTAACTATGATGGTTTGAGATATGAATTGGGTAAGATGGACTGGGAAACACTACTAAAAGGAAGTAATCTTATTCTATGCTTTAAAATCTGTTCTAATACTTTTAAATTCTGTAACAATGCTTTAATTCTCTTTACACTTCCCATTGCATCAGAAAATGGCGTTCTTTGAAAATGTACTGAACACATTGACGAAGGAAGAGCGGTGGATGTGGTTTACTTGCATTTCAGCAAGGCGTTTGATAAAGTCCCCCAATGCAAGACTTCTTGAGAAGGTGAGAGGGTATGGGGTCCAAGGGGCTTTGGCCTTGTGGATCCAGAACTGGCTTGCCTGCAGAAGGCAGAGAGTGGTTATGGATGGGTCTTTTTCTGCATGAAGATTGCCCCAGGGATCTGTTCTAGGACCCTTGCTGTTTGTCATTTTCATAAATGACCTGTTGAGGAAGTGGAGGGATGGGTTAGTAAGTTTGCTGATGATACGAATGTTGGTGGTGTTGTGGATGGTGGAGGGATGTCAGAAGTTGCAGCAAGACATAGATAGGATGCAAAAATGGGTGGAGAAGTGGCAGATGGACTTTTTTGTTTGAGGGTTGTTTGAGGATAAGTCCATGCTAGGCATGTGGGAATCTTTCAAGGGAATACTGAAAATGTTGCAAGATAAGTATGTGCCGGCCAAGAGGAAAGATGTGAAAGGTAGGATTAGAGAGCCGTGGATTACTAGGGATATTGAGGACTTGGTTAGGAAGAAAAGAGAAGCGTATGATAGGTCGAAGCAGCTGGGAACCGAGACGGCATTGGAGGAATACAGAGAGAGCAGGAGGGAGCTCAGACAGGGAGTTAGAAGGGCAAAAAGGGGGCATGAAATGATTTTGGCGGATAGGATTAAGGAAAATCCAAAGGCTTTTTACTCCTATGTTAGGAATAAAAGGGTGGTTAGAAGAAAAATCGGACCTCTTAGGGACAGAGGAGGGGAACTGTGCTTAGATCCCGAGGGAATGGCGGAGATCCTGAATGAATACTTTGCGTCGGTATTCACGAAGGAGAGGGGCTTGTTGACAGCTCCTGTCTCTGAGGGAGCTGTGGACCAGTTGAGGGAAATATCCATACCGAGGGAGGAAGTGTTAGAGCTTCTAGGTAGCATTAAAACTGATAAATCTCCAGGGCCTGATGGCATTTATCCCAGACTGCTTAGAGAGGTGCGAGGTGAAATTGCTGGGCCTCTTACACAAATCTTTGTCTCTTCCTTGGACACAGGTGAGGTCCCAGAGGACTGGAGAATAGCTAATGTTGTACCATTGTTTAAAAAGGGTAGTAGGGATAACCCCGGAAATTATAGACCGGTGAGTTTGACGTCAGTAGTAGGGAAGCTGTTGGAGGGGATTCTTAGAGATAGGATGTACAGGCACTTACAGCGTTTCAATCTGATTAGGGATACGCAGCATGGATTTGTTAAGGGGAGGTCGTGCCTTACAAATCTGGTAGAATTTTTTGAGGAGGTGACGAAAACGGTGGACGAAGGGCGAGCCGTTGATGTTGTCTATATGGATTTTAGTAAGGCGTTTGACAAAGTCCCTCATGGGAGGTTAGTCGAGAAGGTCAAGGCTAATGGGATACAAGGACAGGTAGCTAGATGGATAAGCAACTGGCTTGGTAATAGGAGGCAGAGAGTAATAGCGGAAAGGTGTTTCTCTAGCTGGAGGTCGGTCACTAGTGGTGTGCCACAGGGCTCGGTACTGGGACCTCTTCTATTTGTAAAAAATATAAATGACTTGGAAGAGGGAGTAAGTGGAGTGATCAGCAAGTTTGCAGATGATACAAAGATGGCTGGACTTGTAGATAGTGAGGAGCATTGTCAGGCGATGCAGCAGGTCATAGATAGGCTGGTAGCTTGGGCAGACAGATGGCAGATGGAATTTAATCCTGATAAATGTGAGGTGATGCATTTCGGGAGAAAGAATGTAGAGGGGAGGTATATGATAAAGGGTAGACCTATAATGAGTATAGAAATGCAGAGGGACCTGGCGGTGCAGGTGCACAAGTCTCTGAAGGTGGCAGAGCAAGTGGAGAAGGTTGTGAAGAAAGCATATAGTACATAGAACATAGAACATTACAGCGCAGAACAGGCCCTTCGGCCCTCAATGTTGCACTGACCAATTAGGAAAAAGCAATGACCCTCCAACCTAAAGCATTCCCTTTTCATCCATAAACTTCTCTACTAACCTCTTAAATGCCACCAAACTTGGCGCATCTACAACTGCAGCAGGCAGGGCATTCCATACCCTAACCACCTTGGGTAAAGAACCTACCTCTGATATCCGTCCTATAACTACCACCCTTAATTTAAAGCTATGTCCCCTCGTGCTAGCTTTCTCCATCTAGGAAAAGGCTATCACTGTCCACCCTATCTAAACGTCAATCATCTTACATAGTATGCTAGCCTTTAAGGAAGGGGTATAGAGTACAAGAGTTGCCTTTAATGTTGCAGTTGTATAAAACGTTGGTTAGACCTCATTTGGAATACTGCGTCCAGTTCTGGTCGCCTTACTACCGGAAGGACGTGGAGACTCTGGAGAGAGTGCAGAGGAGGTTTACCAGGATGCTGCCTGGTATGGAAGGTCTGAGTTACGAGGAGAGGTTAGGCAAATTGGGACTGTTTTCCTTAGAAAGACGTAGACTTAGAGGAGATCTGATAGAGGTGTACAAGATTTTGAGGGGTATAGATAGAGTAAACAGGGTTAAGCTTTTTCCTAGGATGGACTCAAATAGCACGAGGGGTCACGGGCTTAGGGTGAGGGGGGTAAGGTATAATTTGGATGCTAGAGGGAGTTTTTTCACACAGAGGGTGGTGGGGGTATGGAATGCGCTGCCAAGTGTGGAGGCAGGTACTCTGGAGTTATTTAAGAAATACTTAGATGGGCACATGAACAGAATGGGAATGGAGGGGTATAGAAAACTGATTTAAATAGGGATCATGAGCCTTGGGAGTCCCTGGGAAGTGTGTAAATAGATGATGATATTGATGTACTTGTTTTTATCCTACAGGTGCTTTGGTCCACCTTATTGTCTAACGAGGGGCATACACGCGATGGGTCGTGAGAGGGCTGCTCTTGGACCTTTTTCGAGAGTATCCTACTGCTTCACATCGTTAGTGTACGCTTGACCTGGACCATCTGATGGGCAACACGACAGCGCAGTGACTATAGCTGTGCTGTGCAGATACATGGATTTGGGCCTGTGTGTGTGGGAGTTTGCGTATTCTCCCCGTGCTCGCGTGGGTTTTCTCCGGGAGCTCCGGTTTCCTCCCACATCCCAAAGATATGCTCTTAGGCTAATTGGCAAAACAAATTCTCCGTAAATTGTCTCAAATTTGGTTTTTAATCCATAAATCTATAAACATGGACAGGGATCGTGTGTAGAAGTGGGAACATCAAGGTGGCGATGCGGGCTCGTTGGGCCAAAGGACCTGTTTCCCGTGCTGTTTTGTTCTTTGTTCTTTGTTCTTTGTTCAATGCAGATAAATGTGTAGTGGTCCATTTTGGCAGGACCAATGGGATGAAGGAGTACAATATCAAGGGTAGGAGTCTTAACAGTGTTGAGGAACAGAAGGATCTTGGGGTCCGGGTCCATAGGTCTCTTAAATCAGCCTCACAGGTGGAAGATGTGGTCAAGAAGGTGTATGGTGTATTAGCCTTCATTAATCGAGGGATTGAGTTTAGGGGTCGGGAGGTAATGCTGCAACTTTATAAGATCCTTGTCAAACTCCACTTGGAGTACTGTGTGCAGTTCTGGTCGCCTCACTATAGGAATGATGTGGAAGCTATTGAGAGGGTGCAGAGGAGATTTACAAGGATGTTGCCTGGATTGGGAGGCATGCCCTATGAAGATAGGTTGAGAGAGCTAGGTCTGTTCTCCCTGGAGAGATGAAGGTTGAGAGGCGACCTGATAGAGGTTATAAAATGTTAAAAGGAATAGATAGGGTGGATTTGGAGGCTATTTCCCAGGGCTGAAATGGTTGCTACAAGAGGACACAGGTTTAAGGTGCTGAGCAGCAAGTACATAGAACATAGAATATTACAGCGCAGTACAGGCCCTTCGGCCCTTGATGTTGCGCCGGCCAGTGGATCCTCTAACCTAAACTATTCCAATATCACCCATATGCCTATCCACCGAACATTTGAATGCCCCCAAAGTAGGCGAGTCCACAACTGCTGCAGGCAGGGCATTCCACGCCCTCACCACCCTCTGTGTGAAGAACCTGCCTCTGACATCCGTCCTATAACTACCACCTCTTAATTTAAAGTTATGTCCCCTCGTGTTGGTCATCACCATCCGAGGAAAAAGGCTCTCACTATCCACCCTATCCAGTCCGTTGATCATCTTATACGCCTCAATTAGGTCACCGCGTAACCTTCTTCTCTCTAATGAAAATAACCTCAGGTCCCTCAGCCTTTCCTCATAAGGCCTTCCCACCATACCAGGCAACATCCTGGTAAACCTCCTCTGCACCCTTTCCAATGCTTCCACATCTTTCTTATAATGCGGCGACCAGAACTGTACGCAATACTCCAAGTGCGGCCGCACCAGAGTTTTGTACAGTTGTAACATAACCTCACGGCTCCTAAATTCAATCCCTCTACCAATAAAAGCTAACACACCGTACGCCTTCTTAACAACTTTATCAACCTGGGTGCCAACTTTCAAAGAGCTATGTACTTGTACCCCAAGATCCCTCTGCTCGACAACACTATTAAGGGTCCTTCCATTAGCCCTATATTTCATATGCCTGTTATTCCTACCAAAGTGAATCACCTCACACTTATCCGTATTGAATTCCATTTGCCACCTCACGGCCCAGCTCTGCAACCTATCTATGTCCCTCTGCAAACTGTAACATCCATCCTCGCTGTCTACAACTCCCCCCACTTTGGTATCGTCAGCAAATTTACTAATCCAACCCTCTACACCCTCATCTAGGTCATTTATAAAAATGACAAACAGCAGTGGCCCCAAAACAGATCCTTGAGGTACACCACTTGTAACTGCACTCCAGGTTGAATATTTCCCATCAACCACCACCCTCTGTCTTCTATCAGCTAGCCAATTCCTAATCCAAACTGCTAAATCACCTTCAATCCCATGCATCTGCACTTTCTGCAGTAGCCTACCATGGGGAACCTTATCAAACGCTTTGCTAAAATCCATATACACTACATCAACTGCCTTACCCTTATCTACCTCTTTGGTCACCTCCTCAAAAAACTCAATAAGGTTTGTGAGGCACGACCTACCCTTCACAAAACCGTGCTGACTATTCCTAATCAATTTATTTCTCTCTAGATGATTATAAATCCTATCCCTTATAATTCTTTCCAAGACTTTGCCCACAACAGAAGTCAGGCTCACTGGTCTGTAATTTCCAGGATGGTCCCTACTCCCCTTTTTGAACAAAGGGACAACATTTGCCATCCTTCAGTCTTCCGGCACTATATCTGTAGCTAACGACGACATGAAGATCAAAGCCAAAGGCTCTGCAATCTCCTCTCTAGCCTCCCAGAGGATCCTAGGATAAATCCCATTTGGCCCAGGGGTCTTATCAATTTTCATACCCTCAAGATTCGCTAACACCTCCTCCTTATGAACCTCAATCCTGCCCAGTCTACAACCTGGTATCGCAGTATTCTCCCCAACAACATTGTCTTTCTCCTGCGTGAATACTGACGAAAAATACTCATTCAGTGTCTCTCCTATCTCCTCAGGCTCCACGCACAACTTCCCACTGCTATCTCTGACTGGCCCTAATCTTGCCCTAACCAATCTTTTATTATTTATATACCTGTAAAAAGCTTTAGGATTCTCCTTAATCCTATCCGCCAAAGTCTTCTCGTGTCCTCTTCTAGCTCTTCTCAACTCCCTCTTTAGCTCCTTCCTGGCTAATTTATAGCTCTCCATTGCCCTAACTGAGCCTTCACGTCTCATCATTATATAAGCCTCCTTCTTCCTCTTCACCAGAGATTCAACTTCCCTAGTACACCATGGTTCCCTCACTCGACCACTTCCTCCCTGCCTGGCAGGTACATATTTATTAAGGACATGCAGAAGCTGTTCCTTAAATATGCTCCACATTTCAGATGTCCCCAGCCCCTGCAATATCCTGCTCCACCCTATACATCCTAAATCTCTCCTGATAGCCTCATAATTACCTTTCCCCCAGCAATAACTACTGTTATTCAGTATATGCCCATCCCTTACCATCACTAAGGTAAACGTAACCGAATTGTGCTCACTATCACCAAAGTGCTCACCCATCTCCAAGTCTAACACCTGGTCTGGTTCATTACCCAATACCAAATCCAATATAGCCTCACCTCTTGTTGGCCTATCTACATACTGAGTCATGAAACCTTCCTGCACACATTGAACAAAAACTGACCCCTCTAACGTACTTGAACTATAGCTTTTCCAATCGATATTAGAAAAGTTAAAGTCCCCCATTACAACTACCCTGTTACTTTCACACCTATCCAGGATCAACTTTGCAATCCCTTCCTCTACTTCTCTGGAACTTTTTGGAGGCCTATAAAAAACTCCCAACAGTGTGACCTCTCCTTTCTTGTTTCTAATCTCAGCCCACACTACCTCAGCTGACAAGTCCACATCAAACGTCTTTTCTGCCACCGTAATGCTGTCCTTAACTGACAATAACTCAGTAAGAATTTAGCAACACCAATTTTTAATCCAACCAATTTATTTGATAGTAAAATTGCGAGCTTTCAACACTCTTGTGTCTTCCTCAGGCAAATGCAGTGTTCTGGTCTGCAATAGCACACATCAGCACAGACAGTCAGAGATTGCTGATTAGAATGCGAATCCTTACATCTAACCTGCTATTCAAGTGTTAAAGTGGCTAACAATGTGTGTGAAGGGAATCCTGAGCATTGGTTAGAGAATTGTGTATTTTCTCCAGACAGCACAGTAAGTGAGGTTTTTTGCTAACCCAGGCAAGTTACGGGGGTTACAGATAGTGTGTCATGAAGCCAAGATCCCTGTTAAGACCGTCCTCATGTGTGCGGAGCTTGGCTATCAGTCTCTGCTCAGCGACTCTGCGCTGTCGTGTATCACGAAAGCCCCCTTGAAGAACATTTACCCGCAGGTCGGAGGCCGAATGCCCATGACTGCTGAAGTGTTCGCCCACAGGAAGGGAACTGTTTTGCCTGGTGATTGTTGAGCGATGCTCATTCATCCGCTGTCGTAGTGTCTGCATGGTCTCCCCAATGTACCATGCTTCGGGACATCCTTTCTTGCAACGTATTACGTAGACAACGTATTAGGGAGACCATGCAGACACTACGACAGCGGATGAATGAGCATCGCTCAACAATCACCAGGCAAAACAGTTCCCTTCCTGTGGGCGAACACTTCAGCAGTCATGGGCATTCGGCCTCCGACCTGCGGGTAAATGTTCTTCAAGGGGGCTTTCGTGATACACGACAGCGCAGAGTCGCTGAGCAGAGACTGATAGCCAAGCTCCGCACACATGAGGACGGTCTTAACAGGGATCTTGGCTTCATGACACACTATCTGTAACCCCCGTAACTTGCCTGGGTTAGCAAAAAACCTCACTTACTGTGCTGTCTGGAGAAAATACACAATTCTCTAACCAATGCTCAGGATTCCCTTCACACACATTGTTAGCCACTTTAACACTTGAATAGCAGGTTAGATGTAAGGATTCGCATTCTAATCAGCAATCTCTGACTGTCTGTGCTGATGTGTGCTATTGCAGACCAGAACACTGCATTTGCCTGAGGAAGACACAGTGTTGAAAGCTCGCAATTTTACTATCAAATAAATTGGTTGGATTAAAAATTGGTGTTGCTAAATTCTTACTGAGTTCTTACCACCCCAATCCAACGCCGGCATCTTTACATCTTAACTAACAATGCCACTCCTCCCCCTCTTCTACCACCACCTCTGCTCTGACTGAAACATCTGAACCCCGGACCTGCAACAACCATTCCTGCCCCTGCTCTATCCACATCTCTGAAAAGGCCACAACATCGAAGTCCCAAGCACCAATCCAGGCTGCAAGCTCATCCACCTTATTGTGTATGCTCCTCGCATTAAAGTATACACACTTCAAACCACCCTCCCGTTTGCCACTATACTGCTGCGACCTAGAAACTTTATCCGTGACCTCCCTATTCACATCCTCCTGTATACTGGCACAACAATTCAGGTTCCCATCCCCCACCGAATCAGTTTAAACCCCCCCGAATAGCACTGGCAAATTTACCCCCCAAGGTATTGGTACCTCTCCGGTTCAGGTGCAGACCATCCCTCTTGTAGAGGTCCCACCTTCCCCAGAATGAGCCCCAATTGTCCAAATACCTGAACTCTTCCCTCCTGCACCATCCCTTTAGCCACGGGTTCAAATGTTCTCTCTCCCTATTCTTTTCTATGCTATCCCGCGGCACAGGTAACAAACCAGAGATAACCACTCCGTTAGTTTTAGCCCTAAGTTTCCACCCAAACTCTCTGAATTTCTGCTTTATATCCCCATCCCTTTTCCTACCTACGTTATGGGTACCTACTTGCACCACAACTTGGGGCTGGTTCCCCTCCCCCTTAAGGATCCCGAACACTCAGTCAGAGATATCTCTGACCCCAGCGCCCGGGAGGCAACATACCAACCGCGAGTCCCGCTCCTTCCCACAGACCCTCCTATCTATCCCCTTAACTAGGGAGTCCCCAATCACTAATCCAGAATTTTTCTTCCCCCTTCCCACCTGAGCATTAAGGACAGGCTCAACTCCCGAGACCTGTACTCCATGGCTTACCCCGGTTGTATATTCATCCCCAACAGCATCCAAAGCAGAGTACTTATTACGTAGAGGAACAGCCTCAAGGGAACTCTGCACTGACTGTTTCTTACCCCTTCTAACAGTCACCCATGTATCACATTTAGGAGTAACTATCTCCCTGTAGCTTTTATCAATAGCCATCTCTGCGTCCCTAATAATTCTTAGTTCCTCCAGTTCCAGTTCCAGGTCCCTAACACGGTCCTCAAGAGGTGGAACTGGATGCACCTCTGGCAGGTGTAATCAGCTGGGACACTACCAGTGTCCCTCACCTCAAACATCCCACAGGAGGTACATCGCACTGCCTGCACTGCCATCCCTATTACTTCCTTTACCCAGAAACAAATATAAACTTAAACTTACCTGCTCACACTCCTAGTCGCTCTCCTTTTTTTATTAAGGAGAGTTACAGTTTTTCAACTGTACTTTGTAAGTACAGTTTTTCACTCAGAGGGTGGTGAGTGAATGGAATTGGCTGCCATCGGTAGTGGTGGAGGCGAACTCGCTGGGGTCTTTTAAAAGACGTCTGGATGAGTATATGGGATTAAATGGGATTGGGAGTTACAGATAGTTCTATGGCCTAGTAGGTATGGATATGATCAGCGCAACTTGTGGGCTGAAGGGCTTGTTTGTGCTGTAGTGTTCTATGTTCTAAAAGCAGCCAACACACCAGACATTCTCTCTTCCACCTTCTATCAGGAAAAACATTCAAAAGTCTGAGGTCACGTACCAACCAATTCAAGAGTAGCTTCTTTCCTGCTGCCATCAGACTTTTGAATGGACCTACCTCATATTAAGTTGATCTTTTTCAGAGTTATGACTGTAGTACTATATTCTGTATCCAATTCTTCCTTACTCCATTTGCAGTATGCTTTGTATATTGCGAAAGAAACAATAACTGTGCCTTTGTAATTATTTATCAAAATTCGCTGGACTCTGGGAAAGTGCCGGAAGATTGGAAAACGGCTAATGTTACGCCGCTGTTTAAAAAAGGTAACAGACAAAAGGCAGAGAATTATAGGCCGGTTAGTTTAATGTCTAATCGCAAAAATGCTTGAATCCGTCATCAAAGAAGAAATAGCAAGGCACCTAGAAAAGAACGGTTTGATCTAACAAATGCAGCACGGATTCGTTAAGGGGAAATTGTGTTTGACGAATTTATTGGATTTCTATGAGGATGTGACTAGTGCAGTCAATAGAGGGGAACTGGTAGATGTGGTGTTTTTAGATTTCCAGAAGGCATTTGATAAGGTGCCTCACAAAAGATTGCTGCAGAAGGTTAGGGTACACGGACTTGGGGGTAAGATATTAGCAAAGATTGAGGATTGACTGTCTAATAGGAAGCAGAGAGTAGGAATCAATGGATGCTATTCTGGTTGGCAGCTGGTGACTAGTAGAGTGCCCCAGGGATCGGTGCTGGAGTGTTTACCATAAACATAGATGATCTGGAGGAAGGGGCTGAGCGTAGGATAACAAAATTTGCTGATGACATGAAGATGAGTGGAAAAGCAAATTGCGTGGATGGTGTGGAAAGTCTGCAGAGGGATCTGGATAGGCTGAGTGAGTGGGCGAGGACCTGGCAGATGGAGTATAATGTTAGCAAGTGTGAGGTTATCTACTTTGGTGGAAATAATAGTAGGAGGTATTATTATTTAAAAGGCAAAAAGCTGCAGCATGCAACGGTGCAGAGGGATCTGGGGGTCCTTGTGCTCGAATCACAAAAACCCAGTCTACAGGTGCAGCAGGTGATCAAGAAGGCGAATGCAATGTTGGCCTTTATAGCGAGGGAGATAGAATATAAAAGCAGGGAGGTCTTGTTGCAATTGTACAAGTTGCTGGTGGGGCCACAGCTGGAGTACTGTGTGCAGTTTTGGTCGCCGCATTTGCGGAAGGATATATTGGCCTTGGAGAGAGTGCAGAGAAGGTTCACTAGGCTGATACTGGAGATGAGGAGATTAGCCTATGAGGAGAGATTGAGTAGACTAAGTTTGTACTCGTTGCAGTTTAGAAGGCTGAGGGGAGAGCTTATAGAGACATATAAGATAATGAAGGGAATGGTTAGGGTAGAGGTAGAGAGATTCTTCCCGCTCAGAAAGGAACATAGAACATTACAGCGCAGTACAGGCCCTTCGGCCCTCGATGTTGCGCCGACCAATGGAGAAAAAGCAATGACCCTCTAACCTAAACCATTCCATTTTCATCCATAAACCTATCCACTGACCACTTAAACACTCCCAAACTTGGCGCATCTACAACTGCTGCAGGCAGGACATTCCATGCCCTCATCACCCTCTGGGTAAAGAACTTACCTCTGATATACGTCTTATAACTACCACCCCTTAATTTAAAGCTATGTCCCCTCATTCTAGTCTTCTCCATCCGAGGAAAGGGGCTATCACTGTCCACCCTGTCTAATCCTCTGATCATCTTATATGCCTCAATAAGGTCACCTCTTAGCCATCTTCTCTCTAATGAAAATAACCTCAAATACCTCAGCCTTTCCTCAGAAGACCTTCCCTCCATACCAGGCAACATCCTGGTAAACCTCCTCTGCACCCTCTCCAATGCCTCCACATCTTTCTTATAATGTGGCGACCAGAACTGTACACGATACTCCAAGTGCGACCGCAACAGAGTTTTGTACAGTTGCAACATGACGTTGCAGCTCCGAAATTCAATCCCCCTACCAATAAAAGCCAAGACTCCGTATGCCTTCTTAACAACCTCATCAACTTGAGTGCCAACTTTCAGGGATCTACGCACATATACACCGAGATCCCTCTGTTTGTCAACACTATTAAGAGTCCTACCATTAGCCCTATACTCTACACATTTATTATTTTTGCCAAAGTGAATTACCTCACACTTAGAAAATAGAACATAGAACATTACAGCACAGAACAGGCCCTTCGGCCTTCGATGTTGCGCCGACCAATATAAAAAGCAATGCCCCTCCAAACTAAACCATTCCCTTCTCTTCCATATACTTATCAACTAACCTCTTAAACGCCACCAAACTTGGCGCATCTACAACTGCTGCAGGCAGGGCATTCCACTCCCGAACCACCCTTTGGGTAAAGAACCTACCTCTGATATCCGTCCTATAACTATCACCCCTTAATTTAAAGCTGTGTCCCCTCGTGCTAGCTTTCTCCATCCTAGGAAAAAGGCTATCACTGTCCACCCTATCTAAACCTCTAATCATCTTATATGTTTCGATTAGGTCCCCTCTTAGCCGCCTCCTTTCTAACGAAAACAACCTCAAATCCCTCAGCCTCTCTTCATAAGACCTGCCCTCCATACCAGGCAACATCCTGGTAAACCTCCTCTGTATCCTCTCCAATGCCTCCACATCTTTCTTATAATGTGGGGACCAGAACTGCACACAATACTCCAAGTGCGGCCGCACTAGAGTTTTGTACATTTGCAACATGACGTTGCGGCTCCGAAATTCAATCCCCCTACCAATAAAAGCTAAGACTCCATATGCCTTCTTAACAACTTTCTCGACTTGACTTTTCCACATTAAACTTCATTTGCCATCTCTCGGTCCAACTCTGCAACTTGTCTAAGTTTCTCTGCAAACTATAACACCCCTCTTCACTACCTACAACTCCTGCAACTTTGGTGTAGTCAGCAAATTTAGTAATCCATCCTTCTATACCCTCATCCAGATCATTTATAAAAATTACAAACAGCAGAGGCCTCAAAACAGATCCCTGAGGTACACCACTTGTAACCGAACTCCATGATGAATAATTCAGCTAGCTGATAGAAGACAGAGGGTGGTGGTTGATGGAAATTATTCATCATGGAGTTCGGTGAGTGACTTGGAGGGGAATTTGCAGTTGCTGGTGTTCCATGTATCTGATACTCTTGTCCTTCTAGATGGAAGTGGCTGTGTGTTTGGAAGGTGCATCATTGGTGAATTGCACCTTGTAGATAATACACACTGTTGCTACTGAGTGTCAATGGTACAGGATTGAATGTTTGTAAATATGGTGCCAATCAAGCGAGCTCCTTTGTCCTTGGATGGTGTCAAGCTTTTTGAATGTTGTTGAAGGAATCACGATGTGAGCCCTACAGTTTGTGAGAATCGACATACATCTATACTGAGCTTGGTTTTATATAGTTTCATCTTTCCTTCGCCTTTATAATTCAAGGCTTCCTGGTCATGATACGTAGAACATAGAACATTACAGCGCAGTACAGGCCCTTCAGCCCTTGATGTTGCGCCAATCAGTGGAACCAATCAAATGACCCTCTAACCTAAACTATTCCAGTGTTATCCATATGTCTATCCACTGATCATTTTAATGCCCTTAAACTTGGCGAGTCCACAACTGCTGCAGGCAGGGCATTCCACACCCTTACTACCCTCTGAGTAAAGAACCTCGCATTACAGTATTGGCATCAAAAATAAATCTGCTTACAATTGCTAAAATTTCAACACCTGAAGGGGGAAGGGTGAGTCCCTGAAAAAAGAACCTGCAAAGGAGGCAAAAAGTCATTGAGCCAACCTTATTAGTGACTAGGGGATTTTCGCAGTAACTTGATTGCAGTGTTACTGTAAACCTACTTGTGACACTAATAAATAAACTTGAACTTACAGTTTGGTGGTCTGTATACCACCCACACAAATATTTTTTGCCCTTTGGTGTTTCTTAACTTAATCTATACAAATTCCACATCATCGATGTTAACATCTTTTCTCAATGTCATATCAATATCTTCTTTAATCAACAATGCAACTCCACCACCTTTTGCTTTTTGTCTGTCCTTCCTAAACACTGAATAGCCCTTAATGTTTAGTTCCCATCCTTGTCACCTTGGAGATGGTATTGTAACACAGTGATTACCACTGCTGCCTCTCAACACCAGGAACCTGGGTTCAATTCCTGCATGGGTCACTGTTTGTGTAGAATCTGCACATTCTCTTGCATCTGCATGGGTTTCCTTTGGGTGCTCTGGTTACCTCCCACAGTCCAAAAGACATGTTGATTAGGTGCATTGGCCGTGCTAAATTCTCCCTCAGTGTACCTGAACAGGTGCCAGAGTGTGTCAACGAGGGGATTTTAACAGTAACTTCCTTGCAGAGTTAATGTAGAGTTGCCAGCGTTGGAAGGGGCTAGGCACAGTAAGAAGTCTCAGAACACCAGGTAAAGTCCAACAGATTTATTTGCTAACACTCGCTTTCGGAACGCAGCTCACCTGATGGAAGGGGCAATGCTCTGAAAGCTTATACTACCAAATAAACCTGTTGGACTTTAACTTAGTGTTCTGAGACTTTGAAAAGTGTTAATGTAAGCCTACTTGTGACTCATAAATAAACTTAACTTCAGCTCTGTCTCTGTAATGCTAACTATATCATACTGTGTTACATCAATCAGCGTGACTATTTCATCCATTTTGTGTCAAATATTTCATGTGTTCCAGTACAAATCCTTAACATGAGCCCTTTTAACATTTCTTGTCCTATTCCTACTATTTTTTACTGTGTCCTTATCTGATTCTGGCCCTTGATTTCTTTGTCTATCACTTTTGTTATTTTCTTTGCTATCTTTTCAGACTGGAGAATAGCTAATGTTGTACCATTGTTTAAAAAGGGTGGTAGGGATAACCCTGGGAATTATAGGCCGGTGAGTTTGATGTCAGTGGTAGGGAAGCTGTTGGAGGGGATTCTTAGAGATAGGATGTATAGGCACTTAAAGCATTGCGATCTGATTAGGGATATGCAGCATGGCTTTGTTAAGGGGAGGTCGTGCCTTACAAATCTGGTAGAATTTTTTGAGGAGGTGACGAAAACGGTGGACGAAGGGCGAGCCGTTGATGTCATCTATATGGATTTTAGTAAGGCATTTCACAAAGTCCCTCATGGGAGGTTAGTTGAGAAGGTCAAGGCTAATGGATACAAGGACAGGTAGCTAGATGGATAAGTAACTGGCTTGGTAATAGGAGACAGAGAGTAATAGTGGAAGAGTGTTTTTCTAGCTGGAGGTCGGTCACTTGGGAATTCCTGGGAAGTGTGTAAATAGATGATGATATTGATGTACTTGTTTTTATCCTACAGGTGCTTTGGTCCACCTTGTTGTCTAACGAGGGGCATACACGCGATGGGTCGTGAGAGGCTGCTCTTGGATTTTTTTCGAGAGTATCCTAGTGCTTCACGTCGTTAGTGTACGCTTGACCTGGACCATTTGATGGGTAACACGACAGCTCAGTGACTATTGCTGTGCTGTGCAGATACATGGATTTGGGCCTGTGTCTGTGGGAGTTTGCGCATTCTCCCCGTGCTCGCATGGGTTTTCTCCGGGTGCTCCGGTTTCCTCCCACATCCCACAGATGTGCTCTTAGGCTAATTGGCAAAACAAATTCTCCCTAAATTGTCTCAAATTTGGTTTTCAATCCATAGATCTATAAACATGGACAGGGATCATGGGTAGAGGTGGGAACATCGGGATGGCGGTGTGGGCTCGTTGGGCCGAAGGGCCTATTTCCCGAGCTGTTTTGTTCTTTATTCTTTGTTCTTTGATCTTTGTTCTTTTCCTCTTGTTCTTGATTCCCCTGCTCTGAATCCTTACATAGTTCTCATCCCCTTGCTCTCTTAGTTTAAACCCGCCCCTATACCACCCGCCACCATTAGCACCACGATCACCACCATTTCCATCGACATCACCATCACCAGCATCATCATCATAATCACTATGATAAAATGATTTATATATACAGAGAGTGAGAACAGAATAATTATTCATTTCAATAGGCCAGACCAGGTAAGGATGGCAGATTTCCTTCCCTAAAGGTAGTTAGTGAACCAGATCATTTTTCCAACAATCAACAATGGTTTCATGGTCATCAGTAGATTCTTAATTCCAGATATTTTTATGGAATTTAAATCCCATCCATCATGTCAGGATTCAAACTTGGGTCTCCAGCTGAGTTTCTGCATTAATAGTCTAGCAATAATGCCATGAAGCCATCACCTCCACTTGAAACACAATTAGAAATTGCTGGCAGAGACTTTAAAAAGGGCATGGAAATAACTTTTTCCATGGAAGATGCAGAAACAGGTGCTCAGAAACTGCAAAGAATGCCTGAAAGCGAGGTCCATCAGCTGGGGAGAGATGCTATAAGCAGCAGCACCAGAGTTGAGGATGCCTATTCAAGCAAAGAAAGAGAGGCAGAAGTGGAAATTGAGGCAAAATCATTCATTTCAATCAAAAAGAAATTTCACTGAATGCTTTATAATGTGGGGTAAGGTAACCATCTTTCAGAAAAGTCTAGGATTTGGGACACAGTGTGTTTCAGATCCAGTAGAAGAGATCACCTAAGACATAGGTGTTAGATATTCTTGAGGGTTTGAAAATAGATAAGTCCACTGGGCCAGACGGGATTTACCCTAGGATTCTCTGGGAGGCGAGAGAGGCGATTGCAGAGCCTTTGGCTCTAATCTTCAGGTCGTCGTTGGTTACGGGTATAGTGCCGGATGACTGGAGGATAATGAATGTTGTCCCATTGTTCAAGAAGGGGAATAGAGACTATCCTGGGAATTATAGACCGGTGAATCTTACTTCTGTTGTGGGCAAAGTATTGGAAAGAATTATTAGGGATAGGATTTATAGTTATTTAGAGAGAAATGAATTGATTGGGGATAGTCAGCATGGTTTTGTGAAGGGTAAGTCGTGCCTTACTAACCTTATTGAGTTTTTTGAAAAAGTGACCAAAGAGGTGGATGGGGTTAAGGCAGTTGATGTGGTATATATGGACTTTAGTAAGGCGTTCGATAAGGTGGCCCATGGAAGGCTTCTGCAGAAAATGCAGATGTATGGGATTGAGGATGATTTAGCTAATTGGATTAGGAATTGGCTAGCTGATCGAAGACAGAAGGTGGTGGTTGATGGGAATTATTCATCATGGAGTTTGGTTACAAGTGGTGTACCTCAGGGATCTGTTTTGGGGCCCCTGCTGTTTGTAATTTTTATAAATGATCTGGATGAGGGTATTGAAGGATGGATTAGTAAATTTGCAGATGACACCAAAGTCGGAGGAGTGGTAGATAGTGAAGAAGGGCATTCTAACTTGCAGAGAGACTTGGACAAGTTGCACAGCTGGACCGAGAGGTGGCAAATGGAGTTTAATGTGGAAAAGTGTGAGGTAATTCACTTTGGCAGGAATAATAAATGTGTAGAGTACAGGGCTAATGGTAGGATTCTTAGTAGTCTTGATGAACAGAGGGATCTTGGTGTGTATGTGCGTAGATCCCTGAAAGTAGGCAGTCAAGTCGAGAAGGTTGTTAAGAAGGCATATGGAGTCTTAGCTTTTATTGGTAGGGGGATTGAGTTTCGGAGCCGCAACGTCATGTTGCAACTGTACAAAACTCTAGTGCGGCCGCACTTGGCGTATTGTGTGCAGTTCTGGTCCCCACATTATAAGAAAGATGTGGAGGCATTGGAGAGGGTACAGAGGAGGTTTACCAGGATGTTGCCTGGTATGGAGGGCATGGCTTATGAGGAGAGGCTGAGGGATTTGAGGTTGTTTTCGTTAGAAAGGAGGAGGCTAAGAGGGGACCTGATTGAAACATATAAGATGATTAGAGGTTTAGATAGGGTGGACAGTGATAGCCTTTTTCCGAGGATGGAGAAAGCTAGCATGAGGGGACATAGCTTTAAATTAAGGAGTGGTAGTTATAGGACGGATGTCAGAGGTAGGTTCTTTACCCAGAGGGTGGTAAGGGTATGGAATGCCCTGCCTGCGTCAGTTGTAGATGCGCCAAGTTTGGGGGCGTTTAAGTGGTCAGTGGATAGGTTTATGGATGAAATGGGAATGGTTTAGGTTAGAGAGTCATTGCTTTTTCTTCATTAGTCGGCGCAATATCGAAGGCCGAAGGGCCTGTTCTGCACTGTAATGTTCTATGTTCTATAAATATAGAAGCAAACAGAGTCTGTTCAGCTTAGCAAAGGGACAGAAGCCAGCGTTGATCCATAGTGTGGAGAAATATCAGTCACCTGAACGAAACATATTAACACTAAACCATTTGACGTGGGCAAAGTGGCCCCAGTTACCATGGTACTGCCAGCGAACAGATGCCCTTTGAAAATGAAAGTGAATACTGGGACTTTGGCAACTGTCATTGGGGAACAAATGTTTCATTACTTACAAGATGGGGGTCCAACCATTGAGGTTGGAAAATTCCCGCAAGCCAGCCTAGTCACTGATAAGGGAAAGATGCTTAAAATCAAGAGAACCATGATAGCTCTGGTCATTTACTGGTAGTGTGCCCAGCTCCCACTTTTTGTCATACTTGAATAAGACCAAGTCTGATGGAGATGGACTGGCTGCAACATATTAAGGTAAACTGGATAGAAATATTCAACCCAAGTGAGTGGGGATTATATGGATTAATCCAAAGATAGCCCAAGGTTTTCCAAGAAAAACTATGGAAAATAAAGATGCTCCAGGGCCATGCCAAAATATTACTAACTAAGACTCCACGATGGAAAAGATGGAAGCAGAACTTGAAGATCTGGGCATCGTAATGCAATGCCATTTGCGGAGTTGGCTGCACCTGTCCTGTCATTACACCAGACAAGTCATCCACGTTACAATCTAACTGTCAATCCAGCGACTAAATTAGACAGATATTCCATGCCTAGATTCGAAGAATTTGCCATTTACTAAACTAGATACGAGTCATGCTTACTTACACCCTGAATTAGATTAATAATTCCGAAGGTATTTCACTATCAGCAGCAACACTGGAGCATGGAAGCCAACCTTGATGCTTTAAGCTGCCTACCACTGCCCATTAGTTCAACTCCCCACCAGTGTTAGAAGTTACAATGACTTTCAACTGCATAGGAACACTGCCATTGCCCCGTAAAATAGATCAGAACTTGGACACTATCAAAAAACAGAAATCTGATATTAAGCAGAAGGCTCTACAATCAAATTTCAGAGATTAGGGTGCCTTACTTGGCTCAAAAAGCTGAACTAAGCTGTGATCCTCTGAGGATCTTGAGTAGTTGTTCCCAATTCAGAAATCATCATAGAATCATAGAACTTACAGTGCAGAAAGAGGGCATCTGGCCCATCGAGTTTGTACCAACCACAATCCCACCCAGGCCCTACCCCCATATATTTACCTATTAATCCCTCTAACCTACACATCTCAGGACACTAAGGGGCAATTTTAGCATGGCCAACCAATCTAACCCCCACATCTTTGGATTGTGAGAGGAAACCAGAGCATTCAGAGGAAACTCATGCAGACACGAGGAGAACATGTTCCACATAAATGGTGACCCAAGCTGGGAATTGAACCCAGGTCCCTGGAACTGTGAAGCAGCAGTACTAACCACACCCAGGAAGACATTTATTATTAGAGAAACTACATAGTACCCATCAGGTATATGAAAAATGAAAATGTTGGTGAGGAGTTACTTGCGGTGTCTCAAAATCAACATCGACATGTAGTTAAACAACGTAAGCAAAACCAAAAACAGTGGAATGTATCTCCCATCGCCTTTTTGCATCCCTAAGAATGACCTGATAGTTTTTGGATAAGGTTGCATGTAGGTTTTGCAGGTCCCTTCATCAGTTTTATGTATCTTTTATTTATTGACATGCATACTAAATTGATAGATGCGACAACATACGCAGCAGTTGAAAAATTATATCAGTGTTTTTGCATTCACGTAGGACCAGAGATGCTAGTTTTAGATAATAGTACTGTTTTACCAGCATGGAGTTCCAGAAATTCATGCTTTTCAATGGTATTAAGTACATTAAAACAGCACTACGCTGCCCATCGTCAAATGGGTTGGTGGAACAAGCTGTACAAACTTTCAAATCAGAATAAAAAGCAGTCACTGGCATCCATGTTCACTAGATTGTATGATTTTATTAGCCTATAAAACTAACCTCACACTCAATAACAGGAATAACCCCATCAGAACTGATGCTGCGCAGAAACTAAGGATGGATTTTATAACTCAAATGGGTGAGATCAGAAAATCCCGCCCGAGGAAAATTGAGATTTCTGTTCTGGAACCTCACCCCCCTGATTGCATAGCGAGTGAGATGATAGGTTTTTTGGCCAAAGTCTCATATTTCCAAATTTGGTGGGAAGGGTGGAGTCTAGGCAAGATATCAAAATGGAATCACAACTGCTTAAAGGTAAAGATCATTTAAGATAAATTATCAAGTTTTCATGAAGAACTTTGGCAGCAGTCCTAGCAGGATCTCAAGAACTATAATAGCAAAGACTGGACCAGTATTGTACGAGATGAGAACCAAGACAAGATCCTGAGAAAACATTGAAGCCATCTAAGGAAAAAAGAGGCCCCACCAGAGCAAGTAGAGTCACCAACACCAAACATGACCACAGTTAATATTAACCAAAATATCAAAAAAGCCCAACAGGCCACAGCAACCTCTGGATCTGTTGCTGCAGAATCTAAATAAACAACAGCAGAGGTTGTCCTTGTACCAACAGAAGCTGATGGAGAGGCTGGTCAAAGCAAGACAATCCCCAAAGAAACCCCAACTAGTGATACACCATCATGCTTGTAAACTCCCATAGTGAAAGTACCCTCTTAGAGTGAGGTATTGATTCAAGATGTTGAGGAAATAGAGGAGTTGAAGGGGAAAGAATGTCATGGCAACCTTGGAGACTATATGAACTTCTTGTCTGAGGTCTTGACAAATCTCGGGGGCCTCATATAACTCCCAACCAATGGGATGGCACCGCACATGATTTGGAGTTAGAGAGTGATGTTCAAACTGGCAGTTGGGACCTCGCAAGCAGCTTGTGATAGTTCTGATAGTATTATTATTTTGGTGTAAATAGTTCTTGTAGCTTTATAAGACCCTAGTCAGACTCCACTTGGACTACTGTGCTCAGTTCTGGTCACCTCATTACAAGAAAGATGTGAAAGCTATTGAAAGGGTGCAGAGGAGATTTACAAGGATGTTGCCTGGATTGGGAGGTATGCCTTATGAAGATAGGTTGAGGGAGTTGGGTCTTTTCTCCCTGGAGAGACAAAGGATGAAAGGTGACCTGAAAGAGGTTTATAAGATGTTGAGATGTATAGATAGGGTGGATTCTCAGAGGCTATCTCCCAAGGCTGAAATGTTTGCTACAAGAGGACACAGGTTTAAGGTGCTGGGGAACAGGTACAGAGGAGATGTCAGGAGTAAGTTTTTCATTCAGAAGGTAGTGAGTGAATGGAATCAGCTGCCATCAGTGGTGGTGGAGGCGAACTCGCTGGGGTCTTTTAAGAGACTTCTGGATAAGGATGATAGAAAGGCCTGGTAGGTTGGGATATGCTCAGTGCAACTTGTGAGCCAAAGGGCCTGTTTGTGCTGTAGTTTTCTATGTTCTATGTTCTAAATAGCTTTTTATCCAGTAAATAAATAGTTACTACTTTACCAGTTGTTTGACTGCTGTGAGTTTTGCTATTACAGAGGCTCTTTCTTAAATGATGAGAGATGGAGAAATTTTGTTGTCCATAAGGACCAAATTTCTTTGTTCATAAGTCTCTGAAAGTTAATATGCGGTGCAGCAGGTAATTAGCCAAATGGTACGTTGGCCTTTATTGCAAGAGAATTTGTGTACGGCAGAAAAAGGTCTTGCTCCAAGCAAGTGAGATCGCATCTGGATCGTTCACTGTTTTAATCTCTGTACCTAAGGGAGGATCTATTTGTCAGGGAGGGACTGCAACAAAAGTTTCACCAGACTAATCCATGGGATAGTTGGATTTCTCTATGAGGAGAGAATGGACGTAATCTCATTGCAGCATACAGAGTTCAAACAATTCTGTATCTGCAGAGCCAATGCAGGAAGGATTTTTCTGTTTGTAATTAAGCTGGGGGCAGGAAAGACCTGAGGCAGGAATCCTGTGGCTCATCAGTGAGCCACGTAATATCTATTATCGCTGAGTCCACCAGAATTTAACATCAGCTCTGGGATTTAATGGATCTCGCGTGGTTCTCCCATGCACCTCCAGAAGGCTAGCTTATTGTCATTCAATACCCTGGCACTAGATAGGACGGCTGCTACTAAAATTCCTCGCTATAATCTTGACGCCCTCCTGACTTTCATTCTCCAATGATTCCCCCCCAACAACTCTTATCCTGTGCTGATCCGTGGGCTGAGCTTCAGAGCATTCCTGTGCTGGAAATTGGGAACTGCAAGCTGCTAATCAGCCAGCAACTCTTGATGAAGTAGTATTCCCATCTCTAAGGTCCTAGACCTTAGAGATGCAAAATGAGCAAGTTAATTGATGACATTTATATTGATGGGCCTGTCCCATGGAAGCAACAAAGGATTTTGAACAGATCATCAAGCAGTGTGAGGGCCTCGGTTACAGGAACAAAACTCCTCCCCAGATTTGCTTTTAGATTTTGAATCTGTCTGAATTTGTGCATTGTCCCTTCATGGAATTATTTTCCCTTCTTGATGAGTTGCTTGGCAGTCCCATTCAACTAGACAAGTATGTCTATTATTCAGTACCCTTGTTTTGATTGTAGCCATTAATTACATTCAGAATCACCAGCTTGAAGTAACATAACAGTTTTCAGCCTGTACCTAGGGTGACATTTTCCAGCCATGCACACCTCAAGGCCAGTAAATCCCGCCCAAGGCCAATGTATCTATCCACTGACCATTTGAACACTCTTAAACTTGGCGAGTCCACAGCTGCTGCAGGCAGGGCATTCCACACTTTTAATACCCTCTGAGTAAAGAACCGACCTCTGACATCCGTCCTATAACTACCAGCCCTTAATTTAAAGCTATGTCCCCTCATGTTAGCCATCTCCATCCAAGGAAAAAGGCTCTCACTATCCACCCTATCTAACCTTCTGATCATCTTATATACCTCAATTAGATCACCTCTTAGCCTTCTTCTCTCTAATGAAAATAACCTCAAGTCCCTCAGCCCTTCCTCATAAGACCTTCCCCCCAAATCAGGCAACATCCTGGTAAACCTCCTCTGCACCCTTTCCAATGCCTCCACATCTTTCTTATAACGTGGCAACCAGAACTGTATGCAATTCTCCAAGTGTAGCCCCACCAGAATTTTATACAGTTGCAACATGATGTCTCGGCTCCAAAATTCAATCCCTCTACCAATAAAAGCTAACACACTCTACGCCTTCTTAACAACCTTTTCAACTTGAGTACCAACTTTCAGGGATCTATGCACATGTACACTGAGATCTCTCTGCTTGTTAACACTACTAAGAGTCCTATCATTAGCCCTATATTCTGTACACATATTACTCTTACCAAAGTGCATCACCTCATACTTTTCTGCATTAAACTCCATTTGCCACCTCTCGGCCCAGCTCTGCAACTTATCCATGTCCCTCTGCAAACTGTAACATCCATCCTCATTGTCTACAACTCCTCTGACTTTGGTGTCGTAAGCAAATTTACTAACCCATCCTTCTACACCCTCATTCAGGTCATTTATAAAAATAACGAACAGCAGTGGCCCCAAAACAGATCCCTGAGGTACACCACTTGTAACTGAACTCCAGATTGAATTTTGCCCATCAACCACCACCCTCTGTCTTCTATCAGCTAGCCAATTCCTAATCTAAATTGTTAAATCACCCTTAATCCCATGCATCACATTTTCTGCAGTAGTCTTCCATGGGGAACCTTATCAAACGCTTTGCTAAAATCCATATACACCACATCAACTGCCCTACCCTTATCCACCTCTTTGGTCACCTTTTCAAAAAACTCATTTGGCCCTTCGAGTCTGCTACTATTGCGGTCGTGGCTGATCGTCCAACTCAATAGCCTAATCCTGCTTTCTCCCATAACCTTTGATCCCATTCACCCCAAGTGCTATATCCAGCTGCCTCTTGAATACATTCAATGTTTTGGCATCGGCTATTTCCTGTGGTAATAAATTCAACAGGCTCACTACTCTTTGGGTGAAGAAATGTGTCCTTATTTCCATCCTAAATGGTCTACCCTGAATCCCCAGACTGTGACCCCTGGTTCTGGACTCCCCCACCATCTGGAATATATTGCCTGCATCTATCCTGTCTAGTCATGTTAGAATTTTATAAATCTCTACGATCATAACCTGGTCAATTTCTCCTTATACATCAGTCCTGCTATCCCCGGAATCAGCCTGGTAAAGCTTTGCTGCAATAAAGGTTGAACAAGAACACCTTTCTTCAGAAAAGGAGACCAAAACTGCACACAATATTCTAGGTGTGGCCTCACCGTGGCCCTGTATAATTGCAACAACACATCCCTGTTCCTGTACGAGAAATCTCTCGCTATGAAGGTCAAAATGCCGTTTGCCTTCTTTACTGCCTGCCTGCATGCTTACCTTCAGTGACTGCCACACAAGGACACCCAAGTCCCGCTGCACACTCTCCTCTCCCAAATTACAGCCATCGGGTACTGATCTGCCTTCTCGTTTTTACATCCAAAGTGAATAACTTCACATTTATCCAAATTATAACGCATCTGCCATTGATTAACCCATTCACCCAATCCATCACACAAACCAGTCTCCCATCCATTGACTCTGTCTACACTTCCTGATGCCTTAGCAAAGTAGCCAGCATAATTAAGGATCCTACACACCCCGGACATTCTCTCTTCCACCTTCTTTCTTCAGGAAAAAGATACAAAAGTCTGAGATCATGTACCAACCAACTCAAGAACAGCTTCTTCCCTGCTGCTGTCAGACTTTTGAATGGATCTACCTCATATTAAGCTGATCTTTCTCTACACCTTAGTTATGACTGTAAAACTATATATATTCTGCACTCTCTTATTTCCTTCTCCGTGAACAGTATGCTTTGTCGGTATAGCGTGCAAGAAACAATACTTTTCATGATATGTTAATACACGTGACAATAATAAATCAAATCAAATCAAATCTCCCAACCTATCCAGATCGTTCTGAAGGATCTCTGCATCCTCGTCACAGTTCACAATTTTATTGGATATTTGTAACCTTTCCATTCCTAGTAATGTCAAATGTGAGAATTCTATAATAACTGGCATTTAAAATCTCATCCACCTTTCTGCTCAGATTTTGATTATAATAGATCCTTATTACTCAATGTTTTCTATCTATGGTGAGACCGCAACTGGAATACTGTGTGCAGTTTTGGTCCCCTTATTTGCGAAAGAATATATTGGCCTTGGAGGGAGTACAGAGAAAGTTCACCAGGCTGATATCAGAGATAAGGGGGTTAGTTTATGAGGAGAGATTAAATAGACTGGGCCTGTACTCATTGGAGTTTAGAAGGCTGAGGGGGGATCTTATAGAAACCTACAAGATAATGAAGAAGCTGATAGGATAGAGCAAGAGAGATTCTTTCCAGTTAGAAAGGGAACCAGAACTAGAAGGCACAGCCTCAAAATAAGTGGAGAGGTGCGGTTTAGAATGGAGTTGAGGAGGAACTTCTTCACTCAAAGGGTGGTGAATTTCTGGCATTATCTGCCCATTGAAGTGGTGGAGGCTACCTCGTTGAATATATTTATGTCATGGGTAGATAGATTTCTGATAGACAAGGGAATTAAGGGTTATGGGGAGAAAGCAGGAAAGTGGAACTGATCCACTTCAGATCAGACATGATCTTATTGAATGGCGGGGCAGGCTCAAAGGGCTAGATGGCCAACTCCTGCTCCTATTTCTTATGTTCTTATATTGCTTTCTTTTACAAACTTGATTTCTAAATCAGTCTTCCATAAACTCTACAAATATCTTCCTGTCCTACTTGATTATCCCAGTCAATTTCCAGTAAGTTCAAATTTCTAAAAACAATTGTTAGCTGATGAGCTGATTCCTTCCTTATCACGTCACAGATTTGAGTCAAAGCTTTCGCTATGGTCTGGGGGCTTATCACATCAATATTTTACCACTATTACATCTATTCATTCTTTCTAAATAATTCTGCATCTGTCTCCGTTTACAAGTTCTTCTCGATTCATAGTTGTTTATAGTACAGGAGGCTATTTGGCGTATTGTGTCTACACCAGTCAACAAAGAGCTGACTTCACTAACCCCATTTTCTAGCACTTAATGGAAGCCCAAATAAATGTCTAAAAACTTCTTAAATATTATGAAAGTTTCTGACTCAACCACTCTGTTAGGCAGTGAGTTCCAGACTCCCACCACATCTGGGTGCCTCAATTCCCCTCTTAGTTTTCTATCTCTTACCTTAAATCTGTGCCCCCTGGTATTTATTGACGTCTTTACTAATGATAAAAAATACCTTCTTATACATCCTATTTATGCCCTTCATTATCTTATACACCTCTATCAGGATCCCTCTCAACCTTCGCTGCTCCAAGAAAAACAGTTCCAACCTATCCAATCTCTCCTTGTAGCTCAGACTGTCCAGCCCAGGCAGCATCCTGGTTCCTGGTGAATCTCCTCTGAACCCCCTCCAGCTCAATCACACTCAATCAATGTTTTATACAGTTCCAACATGATCTCCTTAGTCTTGTATTAGTCTGGGCTAATCAGGGCAAGTGTCCCATATGTCTTTTTAACCTTTTATCGACCTGTCTTGTCAACTGGATATGTGGATCTGTGGATATATGCTCTAAGATCCCTGTGATTTTCAGTATCTTCCAGGGTCCTATCATGCATAAGAACATAAGAAATAGGAGCAGGAGTAGGCCATCCAGCCACTCGAGCCTGCCCCGCCATTCAATAAGATCATGGCTGATCTGAAGTGGATCAGTTCCACTTTCCCACTTTCTCCCCACAACCCTCAATTCCCTTGTCTATCAGAAATCTATCTACCCATGACTTAAATATATTCAGCGAGGTAGCCTCCCCCACTTTAATGGAGGGCAGAGAATTCCAAAGATTCACCATCCTTTGAGTCAAGAAGTTCCTCTTCAACTGCAATCTAACTCACTTCCCCCCCCCCCCCCCCCCCCCTTATTTTGAGACTATGTCCTCTAGTCCTGCTATCCTTTCTGAGCTGGAAGAATCTCTCTACCTCTATCCTATCCATCCCCTTCATTATCTTATATGTCTCTATAAGATCCCCCTCAGCCTTCTAAACTCCAACGAGTACAAACCTAGTCTACTCAATCTCTCCTCATAGGCTAACCCCCTCATCTCTGGTATCAGCCTAGTGAACCTTCTCTGCACTCCCTCCAAGGCCAATCTATCCTTCCGCAAATACAGCGACTAAAACTGCACACAGTACTCCAGCTGTGGCCTCACCAGCACCCTGTACAGTTGCAACAAGACCTCTGTACTTTTATATTCTATCCCCCTAGCTATCGTGTAAATGGTCAGTGGATAGGCATATGGATAGCATTGGAATAGTTTAGGTTAGAAGGTCATAAAATTGGTTCCATTGGTTGGCGCAACATTGAGGGCCGAAGAGCTTGTACTGCGCTGTAATGTTCTATGTTCTACTATCCTTCTCACTATTTATCACCCCGCCAATGTTAGTGTAATCTTAGAACTCCTTCATCACACCCCTTTTATTTAAGTCCAAATATGGGGTTTACAGGAACTCCCCTAATGTGAGAGTGGGATTTGTGTCTGATTGGATTTAGGCTTTGCAAAATAACTACAGAAGAGTTTGGAATAAAAGCAGAAACTTGTTACCTTGGGAGACCCATTGATGGTGAGCGGAAATAGTGAAGTCAAGAGAGTCAACAAATGGTCTTTGTAATGGTGGCCATTACAGAGACTTGGTTGTCTCAGGGACAGGACTGGGTACTTCAGGTGCCAGGATTCAGATGCTTCAGGAAGGACAGGGTTGGGGGTAAAAGAGGTGGTGGAGTCACACTGTTAATCAGGGACAATGTCATGGCTGCAGAGAAGGTGGATGCCATGGAGGGACTGTCTACAGAGTCTCTGTGGGTGGAAGTTAGGAACAGCAAAGGGTCGATAACTTTGCTGGGTGTATTCTATAGGCCGCCCAATAGTGACAGGGAAGTTGAGGTGCAGACAGGGAAACAGATCCTAGAGAAATGTAGAAATAACAGAGTTGTTGTGATGGGAGAGTTCAATTTCCCAAACATCGACTGGAATATCTCAAGGGTAAGGGGTTTGGATGGGGAGGAGTTTGTTAGGTGTGTTTAGGAGGGTTTCCTAACACAGTATGTGGATTAGCCTACGAGAGGAGAGGTGGTACTTGACCTGGTGCTGGCTAATGAACCAGGACAGCTGTCAGATCGGTAGGAGAGCATCTTGGGGATGGAGATCATAATTCTATCTCCTTCACGATAGCATTGGAAAGAGATAGGATCAGGCAGGCTAGGAAGGTGTTTCTCTGGAGTAAGGGGAAATATGAAGACATCAGGCAGATAATTGGACGAATAAACTGGAAGGAGGCATTCTTGGGGAAAAGTACAGAAGGAACGTGGCGGAAATTCAAGGAATGTTTGTCTGGAGCTTTGCACGACAACGTTCCGATGAGACAAGGAGGTTTTGGTAGGCTTGGGACCCATGGTGCACGAAGGTTGTGGTGAACCTAGTCAGGAAGAAAAGAAAGGTGTATAAAAGGTTCAGAGAGCCAGGGGATGTTAGGGATCTAGAGCAGTATAAGGTGTGTAGAAAGGAACTTAAAAAGGAAATTAGCAGAGCCAGAAGGGGTCATGAGAAGGCCTTGGCGGGTAAGATTAAGGAGAATCCCAAGGCCTTCTACAAATATGTGAAAAGTAAAAGGATGAGAAGAGAAGGGATAGGACCTATAAAAGGTGAAGGGGGAAAAGTCTGTATGGAACCGGAAGAAATGGCAGAGGTGCTTAATGAGTACTTTGCCTCGGTATTCACGGCGGAAAGTGATCTGGGAGGTTGTACTACAGGTTTGCGGCAGACTGAAAAGATTGAGTATGTGGATGTTAAGAAAGAGGATGTGTTAGAACTTTTAAATTCTATCGAGATAGACAAGTCGCTGGGACTGGATGGGATGTACCCCAGGTTATTGTGGGAAGTGAGGTAAGTGATTGCAGAGCCCCTGGTGATGATCTTTGCGTCGTCAATGGAGACGGGAGAGGTTCCGGAGGATTGGAGGATTGCAGATGTGGTTCCTCTTTTCAAGAAAGGGAACAGGGATAGTCCGGGAAATTACCGACTGGTGAGTCTGACCTCAGTGGTTGGTGAGCTGATGGAGAGGCTTCTGGGGGACAAGATTTATATATTTGGAGAAGTTTAGAATGATCAGAAGTAATCAGCCTTACGAGCCTAGTTGAGTTCTTTGAAAATGTGACTGAACACATTGATGAAGGAAGAGCAGTGGACATGGTTTACATGGATTTCAGCAAGGCGTTTGATATGATCCCCCATGCAAGACTTCTTGAGAAGGTGAGAGGGCATGGGATCCAAGGGGCTTTGGCCTTGTGGATCCAGAACAGGCTTGCCTGCAGAAGGCGGAGAGTGGTTGTGGATGGGTCTTTTTCTGCATGGAGGTCGGTCACCAGTGGAGTGCCTCAGAGATCTGTTCTGGGACCCTTGCTGTTTGTCATTTTCATAAATGACCTGGATGAGGAAGTGGAGGGATGGGTTAGTAAGTTCGCTGACGATACGAAGGTCGGTGGTGTTGTGGATGGTCTGGAGGGATGTCAGAAGTTGCAGCATGACATAGATAGGATGCAAGACTGGGTGGAGAAGTGACAGATGGACTTCCACGCGGATAAATATGTAGTGGTCCATTTGGCAGGACCAATGGGATGAAGGAATACAATATCAAGGATAGGAGTCTTAGCTGTGTTGAAGAGCAGAAGGATCTTGGGGTCCGGGTCCAGTACTGTGCACAGTTCTGGTTGCCTCACTACAGGAAGGATGTAGAAGCTATTGAAAGGGTGCAGAGGAGATTTACAAGGATGTTGCCTGGATTGGGAAGCAGGCCTTATGAAGGTAGGTTGAGGGAGCTGGGACTCTTCCCCCTGGAGAGACAAAGGTTGAGAGGCGACCTGATAGAGGTTTATAAAATGTTGAGAGGAATAGATAGGGTGGATTCTTAGAGGCTACTTCCCCTGGCTGAAATGGTCGCTACAAGAGGACACAGATTTAAGGTGCAGGAAGCAAGTACAGAGGAGATGTTACGGGTAAGTTTTTCACTCAGAGGGTGGTGAGTGAATGGAATTGGCCGGTATCGGTGGTGGTAGAGGTGAAGTCGCTGGGGTCTTTTAAAAGACTACTGGATGAGTATATGGAATCTAATGGGATTGGGGGTTATAGATAGGTCTGTGGCTTGGTAGGTATAGATGTGATTGGCGCAACTTGTGGGCCGAAGGGCCTGTTTGTGCTGTAGTGTTCTATGTTCTACGTACTAAATGGAACAACAATGCTGCTGATTGGACTTAATATTTGGCATTTGTTATGAAACCTGCACTGATCATTGAATTTGCCAAATACAGCCTCAGTGCTTACAAAAACTCCACCAACATCAATTCCCTCCACTTTCCACAACTCATTACATCCTCTCTAAATGACTTACCTCTTAAAATAGATCGAAAAAAACTGGGGGGTTTCTGACTTTTCTGAGTTGTGGTATGATGACTGGATGCCTTGAAGTATTGACCAACCACTGCTTCATAGATATAGGATGAGGTGTTCACAAAATTTTCTTTGACTAGAGATTTCTTCAAAGGCACCTCGTTTCCAATCACCCCTTCTGAGCTCACCTTGAACTTCTTACATCGAAACCCAATTGGAATTCGGCTTTTGGACTTAAATTGCTGAGTCCGTTTCCTGTCTGACACCAGAAGCTGAATATTAGTGGTGTAGAAAACTTCATAGATGATGTATGCATTTCTAACAGAGTAGATCCAAGGAAGATCGTGAGAGAGCTTCAGCATCCCAGGATTGATAACAAACAGTGAGACCTCCCTGTTAACATCCTTAACAATCAGCTTGATAGATTTTAAAACTCCTTCATCAATGACAACTTCCTCATAATCAAACTCATGCGTGATCATCGGCAAATTTTCAATATTCTGCTCCATCAGATCCAAGCTTTCGTTGGTAATATTGACCACTATTTCTTTCAGCGAACCCAAGGGGAAGAAGGTCTTGCGTCGAAGTAGTTTGGACCCTAAGTTTTCTGACCGTCCCAAGAGCACATTCAACAAATCATAGTGGTGAGCGTCTACCAGAAAGGGAACAGGGACTACATGCACGCCAAGATATGAGGCGCATACCTAAAAGACAATCAGAAACACAAGAAGTGTATATCAGACAGTGTTACAGCAATAAGTTATATCAGAGTCTTATAGTAAGGTATATCCAGGATTTGAAAGTATTACTGTGGGTGAATCTCCATGTTTAAATCCTTTCAATCTGTTTTCTGCCCTAGCACAGCACCAAAATGGTTCTTATCAGAATCATAAATGACATCCTCTATATCTGTGACAAAGGTAAACCTTTCCCTCCTCATCTTCTGGACTGTCCACAGTTTTGACATAACTGACCACATAACCTTCCTCCAATGTCACTCTGCTGTCTGCTTGCAACACTGGTGTCATATCTGATATTGAAATGAGCTTCTAACCCCATGTTTGCACACCTTATATTGCTAAGAATTTATATCTCCACCTCAGTAACATAGCTTGATCTTGTCTCAGTTCAACTTCTGCTGAACTTTCCACTAATTCTTTTTGTTATAATAGCCACATTGTAGGTCTGAGGTTTGAATGGTCTAGCTATAAGCCATGAGTGCAGCTCTCTTTGATAATAATAAAGGGTCTTTGATGATGAGAAACTGGCATCTGGCTGAATTACTACATTGGCAACGAGGATATTTTTTTTCTCCATCTCTCTGTCCAGACAACCTCCATTAGTCAAGAGTCTAAAACTAGAGGGTATAGGTTAAAGGTGAGAGGGGAGAGATACAAAAGGGTCCAGAGTAGCAGCTTTTTCACCCAGAGGGTGGTGAGTGTCTGGAACAAGCTGCCAGAGGCAATAGTAGAGGCAGGTACAAATTTGTCTTTTAAAAAGCATTTAGACAGTTACATGGATAAAATGGCTATCAGGAGATATGGGTCAAACACGGGCAATTGAGACTAGCTTAGTGGTTAAAAAAAGATGCAGTATGTAGACATTGGGCTGAAGGGCCTGATTCCATGCTGTAAACCTTGATGTCTAGGCAGCAATGTGGTTCAACCAGGGGGAGGGATCTTGTACAATCAGTCCTGAATGGAGGGTGCTTGTGTAAATTGAGTGTTAAAGAGCTCTTTCAGTATAGGAACCTTAATGTCCAGACCAAACAGTCAGGAAAGGCAATGACGACTTAAAGAGTAGTAGAGAACATAGTCGAGATGCCAGATTATGGAAAGCACTGTCAAGGCACACAGCCAAGGCAGAGTTTCAGGAGCAGACAAATCACGTGCTGTCTAGTGAAAAAGTCTAGGCCAGTACCTATCTCTACCATGTAGATATTCCCTCTTCCAGAGACAGGGACATTACGTCTGAATCATATTATTACAAAAAAAGCTGCCCCAAAAATGATAGAATTAATTGTGAATGGCCATTCCTTGAAGATGGAGATGGATACAGGATTTGTAGTCTCCGTTGACAGAGAACGGACATATAAGTCTCTCCAACAAAAAAGAAAATACTCAGCAGGCTGACAGCATCTGTGGAAGAGAATTGAGCCAAAGTTTTGAGTCTGGATGATGTTGTCTCAGAGTGACTCTAGATCCCGTGACGAAGGGTCATCCAGACTCGAAACGTTGGCTCCCTTCTCCCATCAGTTTTTTCTAAATGATTCAATTGTTGGACATGCTGGCTGGCCAGCATTCATTGTCCACCCTTAATTGCCCTTGAGAAGGTGGTGGTGAGCTGCCTTGTCGAATTGCTGTGGATTGATCCACAATTAGGGAAGGAATTCCAGGATTTTGACCCAGCAACTGCGAAGGAACGGTGATATATTTCCAAAATTCATTCTAAGGAAGAGGAAGCATGTTAACGGGAGGATGAGGCTACCATGGCTGACAAGGGAAAGTCAGCAGTAGCACAAAAGCAAAGGAAAAAGGCAAGGAATATTGGGAAACCAAAGCATTGGGAAACCTTTAAAAGCAAGCAGAAGACAACTAATAAAAACAATAAGGGTGGAGAAGATGAAATATGAGGGTGAGCTAGCTAGTAAAATGGAAGAAGATTCACAAGTGCTTTTTTAGATATATAAAAGGTAAGAGAATGGCAAGAATGGACATTGGGCTGCTGGAAAATGAGGCTGGAGAAGTAGTAATGGGGGACAAAGAACTGGCAGAGAAACTGAATAGTTACTTTGTATCAGTCTTCATCGTGGAAGACACCAATAACATGCAGTTGAGGAACAGGGAGAGAGTGCAGATAAACACGTGGCTGCAGGGATAGTGTAGGAGGGAAGGTTTTAGTTACAAGGATAATTGGAGCATGTTCTGGGGAGGGAGGGATCTGTACAAACAGGACGGTTTGCACCTGAACCAGGGGGACACGAATATTCTGGAAGGGAAATTTGCTATGACTCTTCAGGGGGTTTAAACGAATTTGTCAAGGGAATGGGAAAACAAGCAGTAGTCCAGAAGCCAGTAGTGAGAGACTGAGAAGGGTATCAAGATCACAGGAGTGTACTAGCAGACAGGAAGGTGGGTTGAAGTGTGTCTACTTCAATGCAAGGAGCATTTGGAATAAGGTGAGTGAACTTGGAGCGTGGATTGATACTTGGGACTATGATGTTGCGGCCATTATGAACATTGTTAAAAGAGAGACAGGAATGATTGTTGGAAGTTCCGGGGAATAAATGTTTCAGTAAATGTATGGAAGGTGGTAAAAGAGGTTGAGGAGTAGCATTGTTAATCAAGAATAGTTTAATGGCTGCTGAAAGGCAATTCACGGGGGATCTGCCTTCTGAGGTAATATGGGCTGAAGTTAGGAATAGGAAAGGATTGGTCATGCTGTTAGGAGTTTTCTATAGGGCCCCAAATAGTAATAGAGATGTGGAGGAAGAAATGGCAAAGCAGATTATTATTAGATGTGGAGGTCACACGGTAGTTATCATGGGTAATTTTAACTTTCCAAATACTGATTGGAAACTTTATAGGTCAAATAGTTCAGATGGGGCAGTTTTTGTACAGTGTGTTCAGGAGGGTTTCCTGACACAATATCTGGATAAGCCGATAAGAGGTGAGGCCACATTGGACTTGGTACCGGGTAATGAACTGGGCCAAGTGTTAGATTTGTTTGTGGGAGAGCACTTTGGAGAAAATGACCACAATTCCGTGTCCTTCATTATTGCAATGGAGAGGGATAGGGTCACACAGCAGAGCAAGGTTTATAATTGGGGCAGGGATAATTATGATGCGATGAGGCAAGAATTAGGGAGCATAAGATGGGAAACTGTCAGATATGGGCACAAACAAAAAGTGGAGCTTCTTCAAGGAACAAATACTGCATGTCCTTGATAGGTATGTCCCTGGCAGGCAGGGAGGAAATAGCCAATTGGGGGGACCGTGGTTCACAAAGGAGGTTGAATGTCTTCTCAAGAGGGAAAAGGAAGCCTCCTTATATGGATGTAAGGATGAGAAAACAAGGTTCAGTTGGGTCAGTTACAGTCACAAGGTAGCAAGGAATGAGTTTAAAAAAAGGGCTTAGAAGTAATAAGGAGTAAGAGTTATATGTGTGCAGAATATAGGGCTAATGGTAGGACTCTTAGTAGTGTAGATGAGCAGAGAGATCTCAGTGTACAAGTGCATAGATCTCTGAAAGTTGGTTCTCAAGTTGATGATGTTAAGGAGGCGTATAGTGTGGTAGCATTTATTGGTAGAAGGATTGAATTTCGGAGCCGAGATGTTATGTTGCAACTGTACAAAACTCTAGTGCGGCCGCACTTGGAGTATTGTGTGCAGTTCTGGTCCCCACATTATAAGAAAGATGTGGAGGCATTGGAAAGGGTACAGAGGAGGTTTACCAGGATGTTGCCTGGTATGATGGGTAGGCCTTATGAGGAAAGGCTAAGGGACTAGAAGTTATTTTCATTAGAGAAAAGAAGGTTAAGAGGTGACTTAATTGAGACATGTAAGATGATCAGAGGATTAGATAGGGTGGATAGTGAGAGCCTTTTTCCTCAGATGGAGATGGATAACACAAGGGGACGTAGCTTTAAATTAAGGGGTGGTAGTTATAGGACAGATGTTAGAGGTGGGTTCTTTACTCAGAGGGTAGTGAGGGCATGGAATGCCCTGCCTGCAGGAGTTGTGGACTCGTCAAGTTTAAGGGCGTTCAAATGGGCAGTGGATAGGCATATGGATAGCATTGGAATAGTTTAGGTTAGAGGGTCATAAAATTGGTTCCATTGGTCGGTGCAACATCGAGGGCCGAAGGGCCTGTACTGCGCTGTAACATTCTATGTTCTATATGTTCTATGAAAGCTAGGAGGGAGCATGAGAAGTCCTTGGCAGGTCAGATCAAGGAAAACCCCCAAGGCTTTTTACACTTATGTGAGAAATAAAAGACTGACCAGGGTGAGGTTAGTCAAGGATAATAATAGGAACTTGTGCATGGAGTCAGAAGAGATAGGAGAAGCAATGAATGAGTACTTCTTTCAGTGTTCAGCAAGGAGAAGGATTTTGAGGATGAGTGTGTGATACAGGCTGATAGGCTGGAGGAGGTAGGTGTTCTGAGGGAAGATGTATTAGCAATTTTGAAAAACCTGAGGGTCGATAAGTCCCTTGGGCCAGATGGGGATACATTCTATGATTCTTTGGGAGACAAGGGATGAGATTGCAGAGCCTTGATCTTTGGGTCCTCATTGTTCACAGGGATAGTGCCAGAGGACTGGAGAGTGGTGAATGTTGTTCCTCTGTTCAAGAAAGGAAATATGAATGACCCTGGTAATTATAGGCCAGTTAGTTTACTTCGCTGATTGATAAGTTAATGGAAAAGGTCCTGAAGGGTAGAATTTATTACCACTTGGAAAGATGCAGCTTTATCCGGGATAGTCAACACGGATTAGTGAAGGGTAAGTCTTGCCTCACAAATTTGATTGAATTCTTTGAGGAGGTAAATAAGTGTGTAGATTAAGATAGAGCAATTGATGTCATAGACATGAATTTTAGTAAGGCATTTGATAAGTTTCCCCATGGTCGGCTCATGAGGAAAGTAAGGAGATGCAGGATAGAAGGAAATGTTGGCCAATTGGATAAGTAACTGGCTGTCTCATAGAAGACAGAGGGTGGTGGTGAGAACATTTTCAGACTGGAGGCCACTTACCAGCAGTGTACCAGAGGGATCAGTGCTGAGTCCTTTACTATTTATGATGTTTATCAATGACTTGGAGGAGGGGGCTAAAGGGTGGGTCAGTAAATTTGCTGCTGATACCAAGATTGGTGGAGTAGTGGATGAGGTGGAAGGTTGTTCTAGGCTGCAAAGAGACATTGATAGGATGCAGAACTGGGCCGAAAAATGGCAGGTGGAGTTTAACTTGATAAGAGCAAGGTCATTCATTTTAGTAGGACAAATTTGAATGCAGATTACAGGGTCAATGGCAGAGTTCTGAGGAATGTGGAGGAACAGAGAGATCTTGGGGTTCATATCCACAGATATCTGAAGGTTGCCACTCAAGTGGATAGAGCCGTGAAGAAGGCTTATAGTGTGTTAGCGTTTATTAACAGGGGGTTTGAGTTTAAGAGCCACAGGGTTATGCTACAACTGTACAGGACTTTGGTGAGACCGCATTTGGAATATTGTGTGCAGTTCTGGTCACCTCACTATAAGAAGGATGTGGAAGCATTGGAGAGAGTGCAGAGGATATTTACCAGGATGCTGCCTAGTTTGGAGGGTAGGTCTTATGAGGAAAGGTTGAGGGAGCTGGGGCTTTTCTCTTTAGAACAGAGGAGGATGAGAGGTGAACTTAATAGAGGTTTATAAGATGATGAGAGGAATAGATAGAGTGGACATGCAGAGACTAGGTGGATGTAGCCGTTACTAGGGGGCATAAGCATAAGGTTCATGGTGGGAGATATTGGAGGGATGTCTGAGGTAGATTCTTTACTCAGAGAGTGGTTGGAGTGTGGAATGCACTGCCTGCTGTGATAGTGGAGTCGGACATTTTAGGAACTTTCAAGCAGTTATTGGAATGGCACACGGGGCACACAAGAATGATAGGGAGTAGGATAGCTTGATCTCGGTTTCGAACAAAGTTCGGCATAACATTGAGGGGCGAAGGGTCTGTACTGTGCTGTACTATTCTATGTTCTGTGCCATAACTACAAGAGAGTCAGGGGGCACAGGTAAATGTAGTGGCCATTACTAAGGAAAGCTGAATGGTCTGAAGATGGATAAATCACCTGATTGGATGGACTACATCCCACAGTTCTGAAAAATACAGATGCATGAGACAGATTTTTTATGCAGAAGGTTGTGGGTACCTGGAACTCGCTGCCGGGGGAAGTAGTGGAAACAGATATGGTAGTGACTTTTAAGGGGTGTCTTGACAAATATATGAATAGGATGGGATGGGAATAGAGAGATATGGAAAGTTAGGAGGTTTTAGTTAAGTTGGGCAGCATGATCGGTACAGGCTTGGAGGGCTGTAATTTTCTTTGTTCTTTGTTGTTGAATTTCTTCAGCCAGAGAGTGGTGAATCTGTGGAATCCATTGCCATAGATGGCTGTGCAGGCCAGGTCGTTGAGTGTTTTTAAGACAGAGATAGCATAAATGGATTAGTAAATTTGCAGATGACACTAAAGTTGGAGGAGTGGTAGATAGTGAAGAGGGGTGTTATAGTTTGCAGAGAGACTTGGACAAGTTGCAGAGCTGGGCCGAGAGGTGGCAAATGGAGTTTAATGTGGAAAAGTGTGAGGTAATTCACTTTGGCAGGAATAACAAATGTGTAGAGTATAGGGCTGATGGTAGGACTCTTAATAGTGTTGATGAACAGAGGGATCTTGGTGTATGTGTGCATAGATCCCTGAAAGTTGGCAATCAAGTCGATAAGGTTGTTAAGAAGGCATATGGAGTCTTAGCTTTTATTGGTAGGGGGATTGAATTTCGGAGCCGCAACGTCATGTTGCAACTGTACAAAACTCTAGTGCGGCCGCACTTGGAGTATTGTGTGCAGTTCTGGTCCCCACATTATAAGAAAGATGTGGAGGCATTGGAGAGGGTACAGAGGAGGTTTACCAGGATGTTGCCTGGTATGGAGGGCAGGTCTTATGAAGAGAGGTTGAAGGATTTGAGGTTGTTTTCGTTAGAAAGGAGGCGGCTAAGAGGGGACCTTATTGAAACATATAAGATGATTAGAGGTTTAGATAGGGTGGACAGTGATAGCCTTTTTCCTAGGATGGAGAAAGCTAGCACGAGGGGACACAGCTTTAAATTAAGGGGTGATAGTTATAGGACGGATATCAGAGGTAGGTTCTTTACCCAAAGGGTGGTTCGGGAGTGGAATGCCCTGCCTGCAGCAGTTGTAGATGCGCCAAGTTTGGTGGCGTTTAAGAGGTTAGTTGATAAGTATATGGAAGAGAAGGGAATGGTTTAGTTTGGAGGGGCATTGCTTTTTATATTGGTCGGCGCAACATCGAAGGCCGAAGGGCCTGTTCTGTGCTGTAATGTTCTATGTTCTATGTTCTATAGATAGGTTCTTGATTAATATGGGGATCAGGAGTTGCAGGAAAAGATAGGAGAATGGGGATGAGAAAAATATCAGCCATGATTGAATGACAGAAAGACTCGATGGGCTGAATGGCCTAATTCTTCTGTTCTCATGGTTTCATCAGTCCTGTACTTGCTAGCCATATTGATTCCCAGGTAAGCAATGTTTTGATTTTAAAATTATCATTCTTGTTTTCAAATATCTCCTCAGACTTTGCTCACTTTATCTCCTCCGACTATAAAATATTCCAAGCTCGATGCCCTCCTCGAATTCTGTTATGTATTTCATTCTCAATTACAATTGCTCCAGCAATAGTGGCTATGCTTTCAGTTGCCTCAGCTCCAAGTTCTGAAATTCCCTCTTCCCTACATTTGAGGGGAAACCAACAAACATTTGAAAAAGAGAGTAGATGATTATGATGGCAGATTTAAATATGGAAAGATTGGAGGGCTCAAGAGGATTAGAAAAATCTGTTTGGGCCAAATGCCTTATTTCTATGCTGGATAGAGATGTTTTGGAACTGTGGCAAACATTGAGTTTGGGAAAAATGGGCACTTATTCGGAAGGTGGCAACATGTTCAGGGACTTTGGAGGCAAAAGGAAGATTGGATTTGGGATGGTAGTTTGCAAAGCTTGTTTTTTGAGGAAACCCCATTTTATTCCCATATTCAAAGAACAAAGAATAAAGAACAAAATAGCAAGGGAAACAGGCCCTTCGGCCCAACGAGCCCCCACCGCCACCCCGATGTTCCCACCTCTACCCGTGATTCCTGTCTATGTTTATAGATCTATGGATTAAAAACCAAATTTGAGACAATTTAGGGAGAATTTGTTTTGCCAATTAGCCTAAGAGCACATCTTTGGGATGTGGGAGGAAACCGAAGCACCCGGAGAAAACCCACGCAAGCACGGGGAGAATGCGCAAACTCCCACAGACACAGGCCCAAATCCATGTATCTGCACAGCACAGCTATAGTCACTGCGCTGTCGTGTTGCCCATCAAATGGTCCAGGTCAAGCGTACACTAATGACGTGAAGCACTAGGATACTCTCGAAAAATCCAAGAGCAGCCCTCTCACGACTCATCGCGTGTATGCCCCTTGTTACACAACAAGGTAGACCAAAGCACCTCTAGGATAAAAACAAGTACATCAATATCATTGTCTATTTACACACTTCCCAGGGACTCCCAAGGCCCATGATCCCTATTTTAAATCAGTTCCCATTCTGTTCATGTGCCCATCTAAATATTTCTTAAATAACCCCAGAGTGCCTGCCTCCACCACTTTACTTGGCAGCGCATTCCATACCCCCACCACCCTCTGTGTGAAAAAACTCCTTCTAGCATCCAAATTATACCTTACCCCCCTCACCCTAAGCCCGTGACCTCTCGTGCTATTTGAGTCCATCCTAAGAAAAAGCTTAACCCTGTTTACTCTATCTTTATCCCTCATAATCTTGTACACCTCTATTAGATCTCCTCTAAGTCTATGTCTTTCTAAGGAAAACAGCCCCAATTTGCCTAATCTCTCCTTGTAACTCAGACCTTCCATACCAGGCAGTATCCTGGTAAACCTCCTCTGCATCTCTCCAGAGGCTCCACATCTTTCCGGTAGTAAGGCGACCAGAAGTGGATGCAGTATTCCAAATTAGGTCTAACTAACATTTTATACAACTGCAACATTAAAAGCCAGCTCTTGTACTCTATATCCCTTCCTATAAAGGCTAGCATACTATATGCTTTCTTCACAACCTTCTCCACCTGCTCTGCCACCTTCAGAGACTTGTGCACCTGTACCCCCAGTCCCTCTGCATTTCTGTATTCTTAATAGGTCTACCCTTTATCATATACCTCCCCTCTACATTCTTTCTCCCGAAATGCATCACCTTGCATTTATCAGGATCGAATTCTATCTGCCATCTATCTGCCCAAGCTACCAGCCTATCTATGTCCTGCTGCATCGCCTGACAATGCTCCTCAAGATCCGCAAGTCCAGCCATCTTTGTATCATCTGTAAACTTGCTGATCACTCCAGTTACTCCCTCTTCCAAGTCATTTATATATATTACAAATAGAAGAGGTCCCAGTACCAAGCCCTGCGGTACACCACTACAAAGAAAATTACAGCACAAGAACAGGCCCTTCGGCCCTCCAAGCCTGTACCGACCATGCTGCCCAACTTAAATAAAATCTCCTACCCTTCTGGGGACCATATCCCTCTATTCCCATCCTATTCATGTACTTGTCTATGAACCCTATTTTGAATATTTTCCAAAAACTGAGCATCTCAATTGGTTGGTAGCAGGATCTTCCAGTTCCCTTGACGCCTGCAGCATTTTAGATGGCCCACCCTTACCACCACTGGGAAACCCAACACAGGGATAGGTTCCTGAACAATTGGGACTCATTCTGGGATAGGCGGGACCTCTACAAGAGAGATGGTCTACACCTGAACCAGAGGGGAACCAATATCTTGGGGGGAAAATTTGCAAAGGCTATGCAGGGGGCTTTAAACTGATTCAGAGGGGGGGTGGGATCCTGAGTTGTTTGGATGTTAAGAGGGACGAGAATAGGGAGGTCATAGATGAGAACTGTAAAACACAGCAGCGTATGGGTGGAGTAGGGCATGGTTTGAAATGCGTATACTTTAATGCAAGGAGTATTCGCAATAAGGCGGAGGAACTTGCAGCTTGGACCAGTACCTGGAACTTCAATGTTGTGGCCATTTCAGAGACATGGATAGAGCAGGGACAGAAATGGTTGTTGCAGGTTCCGGGGTTCAAATGCTTCAGTCGGAGTAGAGAAGGAGGTAGAAGTGGGGGAGGAGTGGCATTATTAGTTAAAGACTGTATCACAGTGACAGAAAGGAAGTTTGATGAGGACTTGCCTGTTGAGGTAGTATGGGCTGAGGTTAGAAACAGGAGAGGAGAGGTCACCCTGTTGGGAGTCTTTTATAGACCTCCTAAAAGTTCTAGAGAGGTAGAGGAAAGGATTGCAAAGTCGATCCTGGACAGGAGTGAAAGTAATAGGGTAATTGTTATGGGGGACTTTAACTTTACTAATATTGATTGGAATAGCTATAGCTCTAGCTCGTTAGAGGGGTCAGTTTTTGTACAAAGTGTGCAGGAAGGTTTTTTGACTCAGTATGCAGATAGGCCAACTAGAGGTGAGGCTACATTGGATTTGGTGCTGGGCAATGAGCCAGACCAGGTGTTAGGCTTGGAAGTTGGTGAACATTTTGGTGATAGTGACCACAATTCGGTTACGTTCACCTTAGTGATGGATAGGGATAGGCATGAAGCTGGGGGCAGTAGTTATAGCTGGGGGAAGGGTAATTATGAGGCCATAAGGAGAGAATTAGGGTGCATAGATTGGACTAGGAAACTACAGGGACTGGGAACATCTGAAATGTGGAGCTTATTCAAGGAGCAGCTACTGCGAGTCCTTGATAAGTATGTCCCTGTCAGGCAAGGAGGAAATGGTTGAGTAAGGGAACCATGGTGTACTAAAAAGTTAATTCGCTGGTTAAAAGGATAAAAGAGGCTTATGTCAGGATGAGGCTTGAAGGCTCAGTTAGTGCAATGGATAGCTACAGATTAGCCAGGAGGGAGCTAAAGAGTGAGTTGAGGAGAGCTAAAAGGGGACACGAGAAGACTTTGGCTGATAGGATCAAGGAGAATCCTAAAGCTTTCTTTAGATATGTTAAGAATAGAAGATTGGTTAGGGCAAGGTTAGGGCCAGTCATGGACAGCAGTGGGAAGTTGTGCGTGGAGCCTGAAGAGATTGGAGAGGCACTGAACAAATATTTCTCTTCGGTATTCACGCAGGGAGATGTAAATGTAGTTGTGGAGAACACTGGGATACAGGGTTGCAAACTGGAAAGTATTGAAGTAGATAAGGAGGATGTGCTAGATATTCTTGAGGGTTTGAAGTTAGGTAAGTCCCCTGGGCCGTACGGGATTTACCCTAGGATTGTCTGGGAGGCAAGAGAGGAGATTGCAGAGCCTCTGGCTCTGATCTTCAGGTCGTCGTTGGTTACGGGTATAGTGCCAGAAGACTCAAAGAACAAAGAACAACACAGCACGGGAAACAGGCCCTTCGGCCCAATGAGCCCGTGCCGCCATCCTAACGTCTCAATGACATATAGAGACCAATATAGGGACAATTTGTTGCCCAATCAGCCTAAGAGCTCATTTTTGGGATGTGGGAGGAAACCGGAGCACCCGGAGAAAACCCACACAACCATGGGGAGAACGCGCAAACTCCCGCAGACACAGGCCCAAATCCATGTGTCTGCACAGCAACAGCGATAGTCTCTGAGCTGTCATGTTGCCCATCTGATGGTCCAGTTTAAGCATACACTAACGACATGAAGCACTAGGCCACTCCTGAAGTAACATCCAGGAGCAGCCCTCGCACGACCTGCCGAATGCATGCACCTTGTTGGTCAACAAGGTGGACCGAACAGCCTGTGGAAACAATTAAAGTATTTAAACAGTCCTCCTATATCCCTCTATCTGCAGACCGCTCATGTGGCTGTCCAAGAGACCCTTAAACAACCCTAGCGTGCCTGCTCCCACCACCTTACTCGGTAGTGCATTCCACACCCCCACTACCCTTTGTGTGAAAAAATGCCCTCTAATATTAGTCTTATACATAGCCCCCCTCACCCTAAGGCCGTGACCCCTCGTTCTATCCGAATCTAATGGTGGAAAAAGCTTACCACCTTTACTCTATCTATACCCTTCATAATCTTATATACCTCTAATAGATCCCCTCTCAGCCGACGTCTTTCAAGGGAAAACAACCCCAGTGCGTTCAATCTTTCCTCGTAAGACAGCCCTTCCATACAAGGCAGCATCCTGGTAAATCTCCTCTGCACTCTCTCCAGGGACTCCACATCCTTCCGGTAGTATGGCGACCAGAACTGGACGCAGTACTCCAAGTGAGGCCTAACCAACGTTCTATACACTTGCAACATTAGACTCCTACTCTTGTATTCTATACCCCTTCCTATGAAGGCTAACATACCATACGCATTCTTTATTACATTCTCCACCTGTACTGACACCTTCAGAGACTTGTGAACCTGCACCCCCAGGTCTCTCTGCGTCTCTATACTCCGGATAGTTTTACCTTTTATCCTATAACTCCCCGCTACATTATTCCGGCCAAAATGCATCACCTCGCATTTATCCGGATTAAATTCCATTTGCCATCTATCTACCCAATCTACCAGCCTATCTATGTCCTGTTGTATTGCCTGGCACTGCTCCTCAGTCCCCGCCAATCCAAGTATCTTAGTGTCATCAGCAAATTTGCTGATCACACCACCTACCCCCTCTTTCAAGTCATTTATATAAATCACAAATAGAAGAGGTCCTAGTACTGAGCCCTGTGGCACACCACTAGTGACTGACCTCCAGTTGGAAAAAGAGCCCTCCACTAATACCCGCTGTCTCCTCCTCCCAAGCCAGTTCTCAACCCATCTACATACCTGGCCCTGTATCCCATGCGCCTTCACCTTTTCTATCAGCCTACCATGAGGAACCTTGTCAAACGCCTTACTGAAATCCATGTAGACGACATCAAAGGCTTGTCCTTCATCAACTGTTTTTGTCACCTCTTCAAAAAATTCCACTAGGTTCGTAAGGCACGACCTCCCCTTAACGAAGCCATGCTGCGTATCCCTGATCAGATCGCAGCGCTCCAGATGCTCATACATCCTGTCCCTGAGGATCCTCTCCATTAGCTCACCTATAACTGAAGTCAAGCTCACCGGCCTATAGTTCCCTGGGTTATCCCTCTGACCCTTTTTAAACAACGGTACTACATTTGCAATCCTCCAGTCCCCTGGGACCTCACCTGTGTCCAAAGAAGAGACAAAGATTTGTGTCAGAGGCCCAGCAATGTCATCTCTCACCTCCCTTAGCAGCCTGGGATAAATACCATCAGGCCCTGGAGCTTTATAAGTCTTTATGCTACCTAAAAGCCCCAACACTTCGTCCCTCATAATGATTATTTCCTTTAACGGGTCCTCAAAATCCTCAAGGCCAGCATCAGACATCAGGCCCCTCTCCCGCGTGAATACTGACGCAAAGTATTCATTCAGGATCTCCCCATCCCCTCAGGCTGTAAGCATAGTTCCCCTCCTCTGTCCCTGAGAGGTCCAATCTTCCCTCTAACCATCCTTTTGCTCCTTACATAGGAGTAAAATGCCTTAGGATTTTCCTTAATCCTACCTGCCAAAGCCATTTCGTGGCCCTTTTTGCCTTTCTGACACCCCTTTTAAGATCCCGTCTACACTCTCTATATTTTTCCAGCGCTGCCTCTGTCCCCAGTTGCCTGGATCTAACGTACGCCTCCCGTTTCTTCCTGACCAAGTCCTCAACATCCCTAGTAACCCACGGTTCTCTAATCCTACCCTTCCCATCCTTTCTCCTTACCGGCACATATCTATCCTGCAAAAATTTTAGTTTTCTCTTGAAAGATTCCCACATGTGCAGCGTCGACCTACCCTTGAACAGCTTATCCCAGTCGGTATCCTTAAGATCCTGCCTAATCTGGCTATATCTAGCCCTCCCCCAGTTTAACACCCTCTCCTTAGGGCAGGCTTCATCTTTTTCCATTAATACCCTAAAGCAGACAGAGTTGTGGTCACTATTAGACACATGATCTCCTACTACAACGTCAACCACCTGCCCTGGCTCATTCCCCAGAACCAGATCCAGTATAGCCCCCTCTCTAGTCAGGCTATCCACATACTGCTCCAAGGATCCTTCTAAAACACACTGTACAAATTCCTCCCCGTCCGCACCTTCCACTCTCGGCACCTTCCAATCTACCCCAGGGAAATTGAAATCTCCCATTACAACTACCCTATTCTTCCTACACTTATCTAAAATTTCCTTACATATCCCTTCTTCCACGGCATGCGGACTGTTGGACGGTCTGTAGTACACACCCAACATAGTAACCTCTCCCTTCCTATTCCTCAACTCCACCCATAGCGACTCAATTCCTAACTCAGCCATACCACCCTCCTTCTGCCATGCTATGATGTGATCCTTAACTAATAATGCCACTCCCCCTCCTCTCCTCAAACCACCTCTATCATGCCTAAAACACTTGTACCCCGGAATATTCAATTGCCAGTCCTGCCCTTCCTTTAGCCGCGTCTCAGTCACTGCCACCACTTCTAGCTTCCTCTCGAACATTATTGCCTTCAGTTCATCTGTTTTGCCAGTCACACTCCTCGCATTAAAACACATGCACTGAAGGCCCTCAGGCACTCTCTGATCTTCCCTCCTACTCTCCGGACTTACCCTGTCACCAATCTCTCTCCCACTCCATTTCCCTCTATCTCCCCACCCCCCTCCATATTAGTTTAAACCCTGCCAAAACACTCCAGCTAACCTCCCAGCTAAAATATGAGTGCCCTTCCCAGACAACTGTTCCCCATCCCTCTTGTATAGATGCCCCTCCCTCCTGAAGACTTCCCAATGGTCTAAGAATCTGAATCCCTCCACCCTACACCAATCCCTCAACCATGCATTCAGTTGGAGCACTTCGTTGTTCCTAACCCTGTCATTCCCAGGCCTCGGCAGCAGCCCAGAGAATGCCTCCCTGGAGGCCCTACACTTCAGCTGAGCCCCCAACTCCCTGAACTGCCTACGTATGTCCCCCCTGCACTTTGCTCTTACATCTTTCTCTCCCACGTGGACTATTACATCAGCCTTAGCCCCTCCACCCTTCAAAATTCCCTCTACCCTCTCCGTAACATCCTGGACCCCTGCTCCAGGGAGGCAGACTACCATCCTGGAGTCCCGCTTTTGCCCACAGAACCGCCTGTCGATCCCCTTGACCTTCCCATCCCCCACCACTATCTCACATCCCTCACTCCTACCGTCCTCCGGGGCATTTAGATCCCCCTCCCTTGCACTCTCTACCTCAGCTGTTGCCCCACCCTTGATGTTCTGGGATGCCTCCTCTGGGGTGATCTTAGTGCCATGACTCCTTTTCTTTTTCAACTTCCTATCTGTTACCCACCCATCCCTCCTCATAGGCCCTTGGGTCCCTTCTGGACTATGGTCCCTGTTCATTAGCCCCTCGTTCTCTCTGACTATAAACATATCCTCCAGTCTCAGCCCCAACTGCCTCACCCGAGCCCTCAATCGTTGCAATTCCAAACACTTTGTGCATATATGGGCCTTCGGGAGATGTGCTGCCTCCAAGAATGTCCACATATTGCAGCGAACACAGCGGACGCGTTTTATCATGGACCCTGACATTTTATACATCCCCTCTAGAGGTATGGGCCCTAGAGTTTGGGTGGGACAGGAGTCCAGCCACTTACCAAGTCCAAGCCTGCGTTCGCCCAAGCCCAGTGAGCTTAAGCCCTTACAGCTCTCACTCTGCTCCCCACCTCACTCCACCGCCCGCTCCCGACGCTGCCCGCTGTCTACCTTGGCCTTATTTATATAGTCCTGTGCTTCCTTCCCAGCAGTCCCCGCGCCTATCTCCCGCTACGGAGCGCCAAAATAAACAAAAAAAACCCCCGTGACCTAAACCTATTGATTAAAGAAAGATTTCAAACTTCAATAGTCTCTCCAGCAAGCAGCCACTCTTCAAAATCACAGCTCCAGAGAACAGTCGAGGATAGCGAATGTGGTCCCATTGTTCAAGAAGGGGAACAGAGACTTTCCAGGGAATTATAGACCGGTGAGTCTTACTTCTGTTGTGGGCAAAGTATTGGAAAGAATTATTAGGGATAGGATTTATAGTTATTTAGAGAGAAATGAATTGATTGGGGATAGTCAGCATGGTTTTGTGAAGGGTAGGTCGTGCCTTACTAACCTGATTGAGTTTTTTGAAAAAGTGACCAAAGAGGTGGATGGGGGTAAGGCAGTTGATGTGGTATATATGGACTTTAGTAAGGTGTTCGATAAGGTGGCCCATGGAAGGCTTCTGCAGAAAATGCAGATGTATGGGATTGAGGGTGATTTAGCTAATTGGATTAGGAATTGGCTAGCTGATAGAAGACAGAGGGTGGTTGTTGATGGAAATTATTCATCGTGGAGTTCGGTTACAAGTGGTGTACCTCAGGGATCTGTTTTGGGGCCCCTGCTGTTTGTAATTTTTATAAATGATCTGGATGAGGGTATTGAAGGATGGATTAGTAAATTTGCGGATGACACCAAAGTCGGAGGAGTGGTAGATAGTGAAGAGGGGTGTTCTAGTTTGCAGAGAGACTTGGACAAGTTGCAGAGCTGGGCCGAGAGGTGGCAAATGGAGTTTAATGTGGAAAAGTGTGAGGTAATTCACTTTGGCAGGAATAACAAATGTGTAGAGTATAGGGCTAATGGTAGGACTCTTAATAGTGTTGATGAAGCATATAACATAGAAACATAGAACCACAGATCATTACAGTACAGAAACAGGCCTTTTGGCCCTTCTTGGCTGTGCTGGACCATTTTTCTGCCTAGTCCCACTGACCTGCACTTGAACCATATCCCTTCACACCCTTCTCATCCATGAACCCATCCAAGTTTTTATTAAATGTTAAAAGTGAGTTTGCATTCACCACTTCATCTGACGGGTCATTCCACACTCCCACCACTCTCTGTGTGAAGAAGCCGCCCCTAATATTCCGTTCAACCTTTTCCCCCTTCATCCTTAACCCATGTCCACTAGTTTTTTTCTCCCCTGGATTCAGTGGAAAAAGCCTGCTTGCATTCACTCCATTTATACCCATCAAAATCCCTCTGTTCTACTGCATTCTTCAGTGTCCTACCGTTTACCTTGCTTGCCTTCATCGGTTGGGGCATCGAGTATAAAAGTTGGCAAATTATATTAGTTATATGAAACGTTAGAACATAGAACATAGAACATTACAGCACAGAACAGGCTCTTCGGCCTTTGATGTTGTGCCGACCAAAATAAAAAGCAATGCCCCTCCAAACTAAACCATTCCCTTCTCTTCCATAAAGGTGGCCACATTTGGGTGGCCACATGTTAGGTGGCCACATTTGGAATTCTGTGTCCAGTTCTGGTCGCCACACTACCAGAAAGCTTTGGAGAGGGTACAGAAAAGGTACCAGGATGTTGCCTGGTACAGAGGATATTAGCTGTAAGGAGAGATTGGGTAAACTCCCTAGAAAGATGGAGGCTGAGGGGGTGACATGATAGAGATTAATAAAGTTATGAGTATAGATAGGGTGAACAGTTGGAAGATTTTTCCCAGGGGCAGAAATGACAATTACAAGGGGGCACAAGTTCAAGATAAGGGGGAAAGGTTCAGTGGAGATGTGCGGGGGAGATTTTTACACAGAGGGTGGTGGGGGCCTGGAATGCACTACCAAGTAAGCTGGTTGAGGCAGTTACGTTAGCCACATTTAAGATTTATCTGGATACAGACAGGAACAGGCAGGGAATAGAAAATATTGGTGGTTAGTCTAGATAGGTCAATGTGATCAACATAGGTTTGGAGCGCTGAAGAGTCTATTCCTGTACTGCACTATTCTTTGTCCTTGTTCCTAATGTTTCCTCTCATGGGGCAATCTAGAGTAAGAAGTTACAGGTATAGGTTGAGAGGCAGTAGATTTAAAACTAAGATGAGGAGGAACAACTTCACAAAAAGGACACAAATCAGATGCCAGAAATATTCAAGAATGCAAGGTTCAGTGAGAGGGAAGAACTGAGGGAGATCAATATCAGTAGAGAAATGGTGTTGGGCAAATTGCTGGGATTGAAGGTGGATAAATCCCCAGGGCCAGATAATTTTCATCCCAGAGTACTGAAGGAAGTGGCTTTACAAATGACACAGTAGCACAGTAGTTAGCATTGCTGCTTCACAGCTCCAGGGATCCAGGTTTGATTTCCAGCTTGGGTTACAGTCTGTGTGGAGTTTGCACATTCTTCTCATGTTTCTTCAAAAACAAGAAGGCAGATTACTATCTGAATGGCTGTAAATTGGAAGATGGTAAGTGTGCAGTGGGACCTGGGTGTCCTTGTGCACCAGTCACTGAAGGTAAGCATGTAGGTGCAGCAAGCGGTAAAGAAGGCAATTGGCACGTTGGCCTTCATAGCAAGAAGTTTCGAGGACAAGAGCAGGGATGTGTTTTTTCAGTTATGATGTGGAGATGCCAGCATTGGACTGGAGTAAACACAGTAAGAAATCTAACACCAGGTTAAAGTCCAACAGATTTATTTGGTAGCAAAAGCCACCAAAAGTAGCTTTCGGAACGCTGCTTCTTCATAAGGTACTCCCACTTACTTGACAAAGGAGCAGCACTCCGAAAGCTAGTGGCTTCTGCTATCAAATAAACCTGTTGGACTTTAACCTGGTGTTGTGAGACTTCTTACTCTTGTTGCAAATATACTGGGCCTTGGTGAGGCCACACCTAGAGTATTGTGTGCAGTTTTGGTCTGTTTTTCTGAGGATGGACGTTCTTGCTCTCGAGGGAGTGCAGCGAAGGTTTACCAGGCTGATTCCGGGGATGGTGGGACTGATGTATGAGAAGAGATTGACCAGGTTAGGATTGTTTTCACTGGAGTTCAGATGAATGAGAAAAGACCTCATGGAGACTTATAAAATTCTAATAAGTCTAGACAGGATAGATGCAGGGAGGATGTTCCCGATGTGGGGGATTCCAGAATCAGGGGTCTCAGTCTGAGGATTTAGGGTAGACCATTTAGGACAGAGGTGAGGAGAAATTTCTTCATCCAAAGAGTGGTGAGCCTGTGGAATTTATTACCACAGGAAGTAGTTGATACCAAAACATTAAATGTATTCAAGAGACAGCTGCATGTAGCACTTGGAACTAACAGGATTGAAGGTTATGGGGAGAAAACATGAGTTGGATGATTAGCCATGATTGTAATGAATGGCGGAGGTGGCTCAAAGGGCCGAATGGTCTCCTCCTGCTCCTATTTTCTACGTTTCTATGTTACTTCTCGCAGAAGCTGGGAATTTGTGGAACTCGCTGCCCAATAGCGCCGTGGAGACTGAATCATTGAATGGTTTCAAGAAGCAGATAAATATATTTCTAATAAAAAAGGAAAAAAGGATATTGGGAACACATGGGAAGTGGATCTGAGACCAGGGAGAGATCAGCGTGATCAGATTGAATGCGGTGTAGGCTCAAAGAGCTTCTAATTCCTATGTTCCTGTGAGGATTTATGTGCATCTGGCCAACATGAGGTAGATAGGGTCTTAGTAAAGGAGCAAGTGCCTGTCTGGACTTGTTAAAATAACTAAATATCCTGAATTAAACAAAGAAAATATCCTAAACTAAATGCAGGAAAATATCCCGAGTTAAACACAGGAAAATATCCCAAGCACACAGTAAGAAAGGACACTGGAAGGACGTGATTGCATTAGAGACAGTGCAGAGGGGATTCACCAGGATGTTGCCTGGGATGGAGCAGTTCAATTATAAAGAGGCTGAATAGTCTGGGATTGTTTTATTTACAACAGAGAAGGCTGAGGAGCACATGTTCGAGTAAAATATTATGATGGGCAGAGATAGGATCGTTAGCAAGAAACTTTTCCCCAATAACCAAGGGGCAGAGATTTAAGATCAGGAGCAGAAGATTTGGAGGGGATTTGAGGAAAACCTTTTCCATCCAGATTGTGCTGAGATTCTGGAACTCACTGCCTGAAAGGGTGAAAGAAGCACAATCCTTCTTGAAACGTCACAGCACACGGGAATACAGACAAGGGCTGGAAATTAGGATTAGGATAGCTAGGTGCTTCATGGGTAGCACAGAGACAATGGGCTGAATGGCTTCTTTCTGTGCTGCAAAACATTATGACACTAAGAATCAGATAAGCTCACAGCAAGAATCAGATTGATCCAACACTGGAATGTGCCCAACACTGTAAGAAGTCTCACAACACCAGGTTAAAGTCCAACAGGTTTATTTGGTAGCAAACACTACCCAATAAACCTGTTGGACTTTAACTTGGTGTTGTGAGACTTTTTATTGTGCTTACCCCAGTCCAACGCTAGCATTTCCACATCATGTGCCCAACAGACAGATTCCACATTGCTCACATTCCTACTCTTTGTATTCAATTTATACAGAGTCAAACACTGCAGACAGCACTCCAACACTCTCAGAACAGGGACAGCACAGGGTTAGATACAGAGTAAAGCTCCCTCTACACTGTCCCCCATCAAACACTCCCAGGATAGATACAGCACGGGGTTAGATACAGAGTAAAGCTCCCTCTACACTGTCCCCATCAAACACTCCCAGGACAGATACAGCACTGGGTTAGATACAGAGTAAAGCTCCCTCTACACTGTTCCCCATCAAACACTCCCAGGACAGTTGATAAGGTTGTTAAGAAGGGATACGGAATCTTAGTTTTTATTGGTAGGGGGATTGAATTTCGGAGCCGCAACGTCATGTTGCAACTGTACAAAACTCTAGTGCGGCCGCACTTGGAGTATTGTGTGCAGTTCTGGTCCCCGCATTATAAGAAAGATGTGGAGGCATTGGAGAGGGTACAGAGGAGGTTTACCAGGATGTTGCCTGGTATGGAGGGCAGGTCCTATGAAGAGAGGTTGAAGGATTTGAGGTTGTTTTCGTTAGAAAGGAGGCGGCTAAGAGGGGACCTTATTGAAACATATAAGATGATTAGAGGTTTAGATAGGGTGGACAGTGATAGCCTTTTCCCTAGGATGGAGAAAGCTAGCACGAGGGGACATAGCTTTAAATTAAGGGGTGGTGGTTTTAGGACAGATGTCAGAGGTAGGTTCTTTACCCAGAGGGTGGTAAGGGTATGGAATGCCTTGCCTGCGTCAGTTGTAGATGCGCCAAGTTTGGTGGCGTTTAAGAGGTTAGTAGATAAGTTTATGGATGAAAAGGGAATGGTTTAGGTTAGAGGGTCACTGCTTGTTCCTAATTGGTCGGTGCAACATCGAGGGCCAAAGGGCCTGTTCTGCGCTGTAATGTTCTATGTTCTATGTTCGGCCGGATCACAAGATCCTGCCCTTGGGAAAAGCTGACAAATCCTGTTTTGTATCTTCTGATTTCCCCCTTAAGTATCATACAATTAAAGCATTCTTAAAAATGTTTCAAGAGATATTCTGAACCCAATTTTCCTTTTAATAATCCATGTTGACTAATGGCTTATATTAGGATTATCTTAGTGCCCTAATAACAGTGTCCTGCCTCTGAACCCACATTCTCTCTCCCAATATATCTATGGAATGAATCTCCTATTCACTTCATCTTTGGGAAGGACATCAACCATCCTTACCTGGTCTGGCTTAAATGTGATTCCAGACCCACATCAATACAATTGACTCTTGGTGCTGTCCCAAATGATCTAGTAAGCCACAAACTTCAAAGAAAACAAAAAGCAATGACAGACCACCCAACATCGACCAGAGCACTGGAAACAACAATGGCAAACACAGCTCTGTCAACCCTGCAAAGCTCTTCTTACTAACATTGGGTGGTTTGTAGCAAAATTGGGAGAGTTATCTCACAGATTAGTCAAACAAAAACCTGAAGTAACCATACTCATGGAATCATACCTTCCTGACACTGTTCCAGACACCATTTACAATGTTCTTAGTATGTCCTATCCACTGGCAGGATAAACCCAACAGAGGTGGTGGCACAGAGGTATTTAATCAGGAGGGAATTGTCCTGGGAATTCTGAACATTATTCTTGAAGCTATATTCATTAGTGACTGCACTGTGTTCAGCATCATAAGCGACTCCTCAGATAACGAAGCAGTCCATATTCAAATGCAGCAAGGTCTGAATAATATCCAAGCTTGAGCTGACAAATAATATTTACACCACACAAGTGCCAGGCAACTATCATCTCGAACAAGAGACATCCAGTGGCATTACCATCGTGGAACCTCTCACGTTCAACATCTTGGAGGTTTCTTTTGACCAGAAACTCAATTGGAAAAGCCATAGAAATACTGTGACTACAAGACCAGGTCAGACACTGGGGCAAGGGGGTTCGATCTTACCAGCACATCATTATAGTTGATCACCATGGTGAACTGATAATATCACGAGTGAAGCAAAACACCGTGTTCTTACCCAACTGATCGCCTCTCACGATATTGCCAGCCTTGTACAACCAGCATAATCAGCCTCACGTCCAGGAAGGGTGTGAGGCTGATTTAAGTAGATATAACTTCATTTGAAAATGATTAGTGAGCCCAGGACACAATTATCCAGGCTCACTTGTCTAAAATGGCCTCACTAGCCAAGACCACATATGGACCCCCACCAATGGGAAGCAGATGTGATGGCCTCATTGATGGGAATGCACCGAATTGGCGGTCCCTCCAGGCGGTTGGGAGTAGGGGCTGGAAGTGCCCCTTGGGCAAAGCTAGCTTGGCAGTACCAACCCAGGTACCCTGGCATTGTCCATTGGGTACCAGGCACTGTTGAGGGGCAGGGCCTAATAGTGGGGATGGGGCCTAAAAGGGAGGCAGTGCAAGGGAGCAATACATACTGCAATAGGGGATTACTAATGCAGTGATCAACTGGGGGCTGATCGGGGGCGGGGGCAGGGGGGTGAACTGGGCAATGATTGGCCAAGGAGTGTGGCTGCAAATGGCAATCAGTGGGGTCACGATCACAGGAGGCCTCAATCAGGGGGTGGCAATCAAGAAGGCCATGTTTGAAGGTGCCAATCGGATGGAGGTGTGATGGGGACAATTGGAGGGAGGTGGAGAGATGATGTCTGAGGGAGCAACAATCTCCCAGTGCACTGTGTACTGTTGTATATAATGCAGGGGAAAACATAGGAACATAGAACATTACAGCACAGTACAGGCCCTTCAGACTTCAATGTTGTGCCAAGCTATGTCCAAGCTCAACACCAAGCTATCCCACTCTCAATCATTCTGGAGTGCTCCATTTGCCTATCCAATAACCGTAAGTTCCTAAATTGTCTGACTCCACTATCACAGCAGACAGTGCATTCCACACCCAACCGCTCTCTGAGTAAAGAATATACCTTGGACATTCCTCCTATATCTCCCACCACGAACCTTATAGTTATGCCCACCCAAGTAACAGCTACATCCACCTAAGGAAATAATCTCTGCATGTCCACTCTATCAATCCCTGTCATCATTTTATAAACCTCTATTAAGTCGCCTCTCATCCTCCTCCGTTCCAAAGAGAAAATCCCCAGCTCTCTCAAGCTTTTCTCATAAAACCTACCCTCCAAAATCAGTCAGCATCCTGGTAAATCCCCTCTGCACTCTCTCCAATCCTTCCACATTCTTCTCATAATGAAGTGACCAGAACTGAACACAATATTCAAGTAGACAAGTCCCCAGGACCAGATGGAATGCACACCAGGATTCTGAAATGGAATCCATCATTAAAGAAGAAATAGCAAGACACCTAGAAAAGAATGGTTCGATCAAGCAGACGCAGCACGGATTCGTGAAGGGGAAGTCATGTTTAACGAATTTATTGGATTTCTATGCGGATGTGACGAGTGCTGTAGACAGAGGGGAACCAGTGGATGTGATGTTTTTAGATTTCTAGAAGGTTGATAAGGTTCCTCACAAAAGATTGCTGCAAAAGGTTAGGGGGTGCATAGAGTTGGGGGTAAGGTGTTAGCGCGGATAGAGAATTAGTTGTATAACAGGAAGCTGAGAGTTGGAATTAATGATGCTATTCTGGTTTGCAGATGGTGACTAGTAGAGTGCTGCAAGGATCAGTTCTGGGGCCTCAACTGTTTACCATTTATATAGACGATCTGGAGGAACGGGCTGAGTGTAAGGTAACAAAATTTGCTGTTGACACGAAGATGCGTAGAAAAGCAAATTGCGTGGAAGACGCAAAAAGTCTGAAGAGAGATCTAGATAGGCTCAGTGAGTGGGCAAGAAGCCGGCAGATGGAGTATAATGTTAGCAAACGTGAGGTTATCCACTTTAGTAGAAATAATAGTAGGAGGGATTATTATTTAAAGGGCGAAAAATGCAGCATACTACGGTGCAGAGGGACCTGGGGGTCCTTGTGCACAAATCGCAAAAACCCAGTCTGCAGGTGCATTAGGTGATCAAGAAGGCGAATCGAATAGAACATAGAAATTATACCACAGTACAGGCCCTTCGGCCCTCAATGTTGCGCCAACCAGTGGAAGCAATTTAATGACCCTCTAACCTAAACTATTCCAACGCTATCCATATGCCTATCCACTGACCATTTGAACGCCCTTAAACTTGGCGAGTCCACAACTGCTGCAGGCAGGGCATTCCACGCCTTTACTACCCTCTAAGTGAAGAACCTACCTCTGACATCCGTTCTATAACTACCAACCCTTAATTTAAAGTATGTCCCCTCATGTTAGCCATCACCATCCGAGGAAAAAGGCTCTCACTATCCACCCTATCTAACCCTCTGATCATCTTATATGTCTCAATTATGTCACCTCTTAACCTTCTTCTCTCTAACAAAAATAACCTCAAGTCCCTCAGCCTTTCCTCATAAGACCTTCCCACCATAGCAGGCAACATCCTGGTAAACTTCCTCTACACCCTTTCCAATGCTTCCACATCTTTCTTATCATGCGGCGACCAGAAACTGTACGCAATATTCCAAATGTGGTCGCACCAGAGTTTTGGATAGTTGCAACATGATCTCACAGCTCCGAAATTCAATCCCTCCACCAATAAAAGCTAACATACCATACGCCTTCTTAACAACCTTATCAACCTGGGTGCCAACTTTCAGGGAGCTATGCACATGTACACCGAGATCTCTCTGCTCATCAACACTACTAAGAGTCCTTTCATTAGCCCTATATTCTGTACTCCTGTTACTCTTACCAAAGTGAATTATCTCACACTTTTCCGTATTAAACTTCATTCGCCACCTCTTAGCCCAGCTCTGCAGCTTATCTATATTCTTCTGCAAACTGTAACATCCATCCTCACTGTCTACAACTTCTCCAACTTTGGTGTCATTCGCAAATTTACTAACCCATCCTTCTGCACCCTCATCTAGGTCATTTATAAAAATGACAAACAGCAGTGGCCCCAAAACAGATCCCTGAGGTACACCACTTGTAACTGAACTCCGGGTTGAATATTTCCCATCAACTACCACCCTCTATCTTCTATCAGCTAGCCAATTCCTGATCCAAACTGCTAAATCACGCTCAATCCCATGCATCTGCACTTTCTGCAGTAGCCTACCATGGGAACCTTATCAAACGCTTTATGTCAACTGCCTTGCCCTTATCCACCTCTTTGGTAACCTTTTCAAAAAACTCAATAAGGTTTGTGAGGCATGACCTTCCCTTTACAAAACCATATCTTTACCCAGAGGGTGGTTAGGGAGTGGAATGCCCTGCCTGCGGCAGTTGTAGATGCGCCAAGTTTGGTGGCGTTTAAGAGGTTAGTTGATAAGTTTATGGAAGAGAAGGGAATGGTTTAGTTTGGAGGGGCATTGCTTTTTTTTCATAATTGGTGGACGCAACATCGAAGGCCGAAGGGCCTGTTCTGCGCTGTAATGTTCTGTGTTCTATGTTCTATATTGACTATCCCTAATCAATTTATTTCTCTCCAGGTGATTATAAATCCTATTCCTTATAATTCTTTCCAAAACTTGGCCCACAACAGAAGTAAAGTTCACTGATGTATAATTCCCAGGATGGTCTCTACTCCCCTTCTTGAACAAGGAGACAATGTTGGCCTTTATAGCGAGGGAGATAGAATATAAAAGCAGGGAGATCTTGCTGGAATTGTGCAAGGCACTGGTGAGGCCACAACTGGAGTACTGTATGCAGTTTTGGTCATCGCATTTGCGAAAGGATATATTGGCCTGGGAGGGAGTACAGAGAAGGTTCACCAGGCTGATACCGGAGATGAGGGGGTTAGCCTATGAAGAGAGATTGAATAGACTGGGTCTGTACTTGTTAGAGTTTCAAAGACTGAGAGGGGAATCTTATAGAGACTTACAAGATAATGAAAGGGCTAGATAGGGTAGAGGTAGAGAGATTCTTCCCGCTTAGAAAGAATAGCAGAACTAGAGGGCACAGCCTCAAAATAAGGGGGAGGCAGTTTAGATCAGAATTGAGGAAGAACTTCTTCACTCAAAGGGTGGTGAGTCTCTGGAATTCTCTGCCTATTAAGTGGTGGAGGCTACCTCACTGAATATATATAAGTCACGGGCAGAAAGATTTCTGATCGACAAGGGAATTAAGGGTTATGGGGAGAAAGTGGGAAAGTGGAACTGAACCACTTCAGATCAGCCATGATCTTATTGAATGGCGGGGCAGGCTCGAAGGGCTAGATGGCCTACTCCTGCTCCTATTTCTTATGTTCTTATTCCAAACGTGGTCTCACCGATGCCCCATATAGTTTGAGCATAATGCCATGGTTTTTAAACTCAAACACCTTATTAATAAATGCTAACACAGTTTAAGCCTTCTTGATGGTTCTATCCACTTGAGTGGCAACCTTCAGAGATCTGTGGATATGAACCCCAAGATCCCTCTGTTCCTCCACATTCCTTAGGACCCTGCCATTGACCCTGTAATCTGCATACTAGTTTGTCCTACCAAAATGAATCACCTCGTAGTTATCAAGGTTAAACTCCATCTGTCACTTTTCGGCCCAGCTGTGCATCCTATCAATGGGGAGATCAAGGCACAAGCACATTAGCACCCTCTATCAGTCTTCAGCTGGCTTCCTTGGTGTGAATAGATTCCATCCATTCCCCCAACTAGTAGCAATCACACTAACTTCTTTTGTTTTTCAAAGTATCATGAAATTTTATTTCTTCCTCTTGTCAAAAAAATGGATCTGAAACTCCCTTGTTTCAAACTTGGCACTTAGAATTCTTTTAGTAAGATTGCTCCCATAGGAATCCCACAAGTAGCTCAATCCCTGACCCACAGAATCTCAGAATCCCACAGAGCAGAAGAGGCCCTTCAGCCTGCCGAGTCTGCACTGACACATGAAAGGCCCTGACCCACTCACCTAATCCCATCTGCCAGCACTTGGCCCATAGCCATGAATGTTACAACATGCCAAGTACTCATCCAGGTACTTTCTAAAGGATGTGAGACATATCGCCTCTTCCCACCATCCCAGGTGGCTCATTCCAGACTCCTACCACCCTCTGGGTAAAAACGATTTTCCTCAAATCCCCTCTAAACCTCCCACCTCTCACTTTTAACTTGTGTCCCTCATAACTGACCCTTCAACTGAGGGGAACAGCTACTCCCTACACACTCTGTCCATTCCCTCATAATCTTGTACAATCAGGTCACCCCTCAGTCTTCTCTGCTCCAGAGAAAACAATCCAAGCCAAACCATCATCTCTTTATAACTTAAATATTCCATCCCAGGCAACATCTGCTGAATCTCCTCTGCACCTCCACCAGTGCAATCACATCCTTCATATAATGTGGTGACCTGACCTGCGCATAGTACTCCAGCTGTAGCCTCACCAAAATTTTATACAACTCCATCATAACTTCTCTGCTTTTGTAATCTATACCCCAATTAATAAAGGCGACTGTCCCATATGTTACCCTATTAAACTGCCTTTCTGCCTTCAGAGACCTATGGACAAACATGCCAAGGTCCCATTGTTCATTGGAACTTCCCAGTATACTTCCTTGTCAAATTACTCCTTTCAAACTACATCACCTCACACTTTTCAGGGTTAAATTTCATCTGCCAGTTATCTGTCCATTTGACCATCTCACCTATATCTTCCTGTAACCTAAGACACTCAACCTCACTGTGAACCACCCAGCCAATCTTTGCATCATTGGCAAACTTACTGATCCTACACCCCACACAATCATCTATGTCATTTATATAAATGATGAACAACAGGGGGCCTACTACGGAACCTTGTGGTATGCCACTGGTCACTGACCTCCAGTCACTAAAGCAGCTACCTGTCACTATCCTCTGTTTCTTACCGCTAAACCAATTATGAATCCACCTTATCACATCACTCTGTATCATATGTGCATTAGCCTTCTTAATAAGTGTCCCATGTAGGACTCTTCAGAGTCTGTCAACCATCTACAAGGCACAAGTCAGAGGTGTGATGAAATGTTCTCCACTTGCCTGGATGAATGCAACTCCAACAATGTTCAGGAAGCTTGACACTATCAAGAAGAAAATTGCCTGCTTGATTGCTATGCCTTCCACAAACATTCAATCTTGTGCAGAACAGGAGCCATACCAAATTGTGATACAATTGGAAAGAATGCTTTCTATGGTGCATCTGTAGAAGTTGGTGACAGCTGTAGCTAATTTGCCAAATTTCCTTCATCTCCTGCAGATAGAAGACAGAGGGTGGTGGTTGATGGGAGATATTCATCGTGGAGTTTGGTGACAAGTGGTGTACCTCAGGGGTCTGTTTTGGGGCCCCTGCTGTTTGTAATTTTTATAAATGATCTGGATGAGGGTATTGAAGGATGGATTAGTAAATTTGCAGATGACACTAAAGTCGGTGGAGTGGTAGATAGTGAAGAGGGGTGTTATAGTTTGCAGAGAGACTTGGACAAGTTGCAGAGCTGGGCCGAGAGGTGGCAAATGGAGTTTAATGTGGAAAAGTGTGAGGTAATGCACTTTGGCAGGAATAATAAATGTGTAGAGTATAGGGCTAATGGTAGGATTCTTAATAGTGTTGACGAACAGAGGGATCTTGGTGTATATGTGCATAGATCCCTGAAAGTAGGCAGTCAAGTCGATAAGGTTGTTAAGAAGGCATATGGAGTCTTAGCTTTTATTGGTAGGGGGATTGAATTTCGGAGCCGCAACGTCATGTTGCAACTGTACAAAACTCTAGTGCGGCCGCACTTGGAGTATTGTGTGCAGTTCTGGTCCCCGCATTATAAGAAAGATGTGGAGGCATTGGAGAGGGTACAGAGGAGGTTTACCAGGATGTTGCCTGGTATGGAGGGCAGGTCTTATGAAGAGAGGCTGAGGGATTTGAGGTTGTTTTCGTTAGAAAGGAGGCGGCTAAGAGGGGACCTTATCGAAACATATAAGATGATTAGAGGTTTAGATAGGGTGGACAGTGATAGCCTTTTTCCTAGGATGGAGAAAGCTAGCACGAGGGGACACAGCTTTAAATTAAGGGGTGATAGTTATAGGACGGATATCAGAGGTAGGTTCTTTACCCAAAGGGTGGTTCGGGAGTGGAATGCCCTGCCTGCAGCAGTTGTAGATGCGCCAAGTTTGGTGGCGTTTAAGAGGTTAGTTGATAAGTATATGGAAGAGAAGGGAATGGTTTAGTTTGGAGGGGCATTGCTTTTTATATTGGTCGGCGCAACATCGAAGGCCGAAGGGCCTGTTCTGTGCTGTAATGTTCTATGTTTTATGTTCTATGAGAAAGTAGAGGCATTGGTGGGCTTTCTTAATGTACTAATATGAGATAACAGATTACAGATAATCTAGACACCTAAAAACTTGAAGCTCTCGATCCTTTCTACTTTGTTCCCATTGATGTAGACAGGGACATGTTCTCCTTTACGCTTCCTGAAGTCAATGACGATCTCCTTTGTTTTGTTGACATTGAAGGAGAGACTATTGTTGCTGCACCAGTTCACCAGATTCTCGATCTCATTCCTGTACTCTGTCATCATTGTTTGAAATCCGACCCACAACAGTGGTGTCATCAGCAAACTTGAAAATCAAGTTGGAGGAGAATTTGGGTGTACAGTTAAAGGTGAATTAGAAGCATAGTAAGGGGCTGAGGACTGAACCTTACAGAGCACCGGCATTGAGGATGAAGATGGAGGAAGTGTTATTGCCTATCCTTACTATGGTGGATTCTGGATTAGGACATTTAGGACCCAGTTACAGAGGTAATGATAGGGAGGATGCTTGGCAGACTGAAGGCTTGTAACTAGTGGTATGCCTCAGGAGTCAGTGCTAGGCCCATTGCTGTTTGTGATCTATATCAACAATTTGGATGAGAATGTACAAGGCATGATCAGTAAGTTTACAGATGACACTAAAATAAGTGGTATTATGGACAGTGAGGAAGGTTATCAAAAATTGCAGCAGGATCTTGATCAGCTGTGGAAGTGCACCGAGAAATGGTAAGTGGAGTTCAATACAGATATGTGTGAGGTGTTATAATTTGGAAAGTCAAATCACAATAGGACTTTCTTGGTAAATGGTAGGACCTTAATGAGTATCATGGAATAGAGGAACCTTGGAGTTCAGGTGCACGGTTCTCTAAAGGTGGAGTCACAGGTAGATAGGGCAGTGAAGAAGGATTTTGGCCTACTGACCTTCATCAGTCACGATGTTAAATATAGAAGTTGGGAGGTTTTGTTCCAGTTGTACAGAATGTTGGTGAGGTCGCACCTGGAGTATTGTGTTCAGTTTTGGTCGCCTTGCTGTAGGAAAGATGTTATTAAACTGGAGAGAATTCAGAAGAGTTTTATAAGGATGTTGCCAGGACTCAAGGGATTGAGTTATAGGGAAAGATTGGATAGCCTATTTTCTTTGGAGTATAGGAGACTGAGAAGTGACCTTATAAAGATGTATAAGATCATGAAAGGCACATATAGGATGAATGCACTCAGTCCTTTTCCCATGGTTGGGGAATCAAGGGCTTAGGTTTAAGTTACGAGAGGAAAGAATTAATGGGAACCTGAAAATCAACTTTTTTACACAGAGGGTGGTATATGTGTGGTATGAGCTGCTGGAGGAAGTGGTTGAGGCAAGGATATTGACAACATTTAAAAGATATTTGGACAGATACATGGATAGGAAAGGAATAGAGGGATTTGGGACAAATGCAGGCAAATAAGGTTAGCTTATACAGGTTTTTTGATCAGCAAAGACCAGTTTGGGCTGAAGGACCTGTCTCCATGCCATAGATTCTATGATTCTATGATCTTTAAAATTCACTCTCTCCATCATTAAAAAAAACAAAGTCAGTGGCATGAACTCACTAAAGCACCGTAAACGGCATCACCCAAATCTATGATCTCTACCATGAAGAAGGGTAAAGGCAGCAGATGCATGGGAACACCACCAGCTGCAAGTTTCTCTCCAAGTCATTCATTATCCTGATTTACAACTTTACCATTGTTCCTTTACTGTGGCTGGCTTAAAATTGTGAAACTCCATAATAGTGCTGTGGTTAGTGGTACCTACATCACGTGAACTGCACAGATTAAAGCTCTCACCACTATTTTCTGAAAAGCAAATAGGAATGGGCAATAAACGTTGGCCTAATCAGCAACGTCTCCACGTACTATGGAAGAATATAGAAATAAATCATGTTGATATTTCTGAAGCTGCAAAACCTGTTTTCTGGAAACAGGTTCCTCCTTCTGGAAGTCACCTGATTCCATTTTGCAAATTTCATCTGAATAAATTTAGTTTCCAGTCACGAGCAGCTGGATATTTGCTACTGCATTTAATTGGAGCTCAGGGCTTCACTGAGAGATCTGGATTCATTTTGGATGGTGAGCAGGGTACTGTGGGGTCTGTGATTTGCCCATGTGCTAACTTCTCCTCAGTCTCTCTTTACTGACTTATATTGCTCCCATTTAAGCAGCAATTTGATTTTAAAATTCTCCTCCAGCTCCACAATTCTCTAAGATATCTCTGCTCATTTAATTCAGGCCTCTTACTCATCCCTAATTTTAATCACTCCACCAATTTCAACTGTGTCTCCAGCTGCCTAACCCTTAGTTTAGGAATTCTCTCCCTAAACCTCTCCACCCCTCCATTCTCCTTTATCTACTTTGTTTCCAACATCCCATCTGGCTGATTATCAGCATTTCTGAAAGTCAACAGATTTTACCTAAATTTAGTTTCCAATAAATATTTTACCTTTTTTATATTAGTGCTTAACTTGAATATCAGCAGTGGAGGTTGAGTTGTGAGAAAATGTCAGCATGGTCAGTTTCAGGTTGCCTTTCGTGAAGCTGGCCTCCTGGGAGGCATGTTCTGGGATTGGGTCAGCTGCTCACCCTCTTGAGGTTGATAGGCAACGAGATTCATTAAGAGTCTTGTCAAAGTAAATTTAGGAGGTAATGTGGAATTTTCAGTTTAAAATAAATTATTTTAATTTATTAATTATTATTTATTAGTGTCAAGTAGACTTACATTAATACTGCAATGAAGTTACTGTGAAAATCCTCTAGTCACCACACTCTGGGACTGGTACACACTGAGGGAAAATTTAACACGACCAATGCACCTAACCTGCATATCTTTCTGACTGTGGGAGGAAATCGAAGCATCCGGAGAAAACCCACACAGACACAGGAGAACGCGCAGACTCCACAAGAAAGTGACCCAAACTGGGGATTGAACCAGAGTTCCTGGTGCTATGAGGCAGCAGTGCTAATCACAGTGCCACCATGCCACTCCACACTGGAGGGAGAGACTTTAAGGTGCAGAAGCAGAGAGACCACAAAAGTAAAGTTAAAAGCTTATTTATTAGTTGCATTAACACTGCATAAAGGTACCGTGAAATTCTCCTAATTGCCACAGTCCTGCACCAGTTTGGGTCAAAGCACCTAACCAGCATATCATTCAGACTGGAAGGAAACCAATGCAGATCAGGGAGAATGTGCAAACTCCACACAGTGACCCAAGCCAGGTGCGTGGTACGTCATGTTTGATCAATCTATTAGAGTTTTCGAGAAGATTATGAGGGAAGTGGATGAAAGGAAAGCGGGAGATGTTGTCTGCCTAGATTTCAGCAAGGCCTTTGGGAGGTTAGTTAGGAAGGTCCAGTCACTAGGTAGACATAGGGAGGTAGTAAATTGGATTAGACACTGACTCAATGGAAGAAGCCAGAGAGTGGTTGTGGAGGATTGCTTCTTTGAGTAGAGGCCTGTGACTAGTGGCATGTCACAGGGATCAGTGCTGGATCCATTGTTGTTTGTCATCTATATCAATGATCTGGATGATAATGTGGTAAATTGGATCAGCAAATTTGCTGATGATACAAAGATTAGAGGTGTAATGGACAGTGAGGAAGATTTTCAAAGCTTGCAGAGGGATTTGGACCAACTTAAAAAATGGGTTGAAAAATGGCAAATGGAATTTAATGCAGACAAGTGTGAGGTATGGATTTCAGTAAAACATTTGATAGGGTTCCCCATGGTAAGCTATTGCAGAAGGTATGGATGCATAGGATTGAGGATGACTTAGCGGTTTGGATCAGGAATTGGCTAGCTGTAAGAAGACAGAGGGTGGTGATTGATGGGAAATGTTCATCTTGGAGTTCAGTTACTAGTGGTGTACTGCAAGGATCTGTTTTGGGGCCACTGATGTTTGTCATTTTTATAAATGACCTGGATGAGGGCACAGAAGGCTGAGTTAGTAAATTTGTGGATGACACTAAAGTCAGTGGAGTTGTAGACAGTGCAAAGGATGTTGAAGGTTACAGAGAGACATAGATAAGTTGCAGAGCTAGGCTGAGAGCTGGCAAATGGAGGTTAATGTGGAAAAGTGTGAAGTGATTCATTTTGGAAGCAGTAACAGGAATACAGAGTACTGGGCTAATAGTACATTACCTGGTGGTGTTATTGAGCAGAGAGATCTCCGTGTCCATGTGCATAGATCCCTGAAAGTTGGCACCCCGTTGACAGGGTTGTTAAGAAGGCATACAGTGTGTTAGCTTTTATTGGTAGAGGGATTGAATTTCGGAGCCATGAGATCATGTTGCAACTGTACAAAACTCTGGTGCAGCCCCACTTGGAGTATTGTATACAGTTCTGGTCGTCGCATTATAGGAAGGATATGGAAGCATTGGAAAGAGTGCAGAGGAGATTTACCAGGATGTTGTCTGGTATGGTGGGAAGGTCTTATGGGGAAAGACTGAGGAACCTGAGGCTGTTTTCATTAGAGAGAAGGTTAAGAGGGACTGTAATTGAGGCATACAAGATGATCAGAGAACTAGATAGGTTGGACAATGAGAGCCTTTTTCCTCAGATGGTGATGGCTAGCATAAAGGGACATAGTTTTAAACTGAGGGGAATATATCGAACAGATGTCAGAGTTAGGTTCTTTACTCAGAGAGAGTAAGGGCGTGGAATGCCCTGCCTGCAACAGTAGTGGACTTGCCAACATTAAAGGCATGTAAGCATAGAAACTAGAACATAGAACTGTACAGCATAATACAGGCCCTTCGGCCCTCAATGTTGTGCCAAGTTATGTCCAATCCCAAGATCAAGCTATCCCCTCCCTATAATTCTGGAGTGTTCCATGTGCCTATCCAATAACCACTTGAAAGTTCCTAAAGTGCCCAACTCCACTATCACAGCAGGCAGTGTATTCCACACCCCAACCACTCTCTGAGTAAAGAATCTACTTCTATATCTCCTAACCTGAACCTTGTAGTTATGCCTCCTAGTAACAGCTATATCCACCAAAGGAAATAGTCTATGCATGTCTACTCTATCTATCCCCCTCATCATCTTATAAACTTCTATTAAGTCGCTCTCATCCTTCTCCACTCCAAAGAGAAAACCCCCAGCTCCCTCAACCTTGGTGTCATCAGCAAATTTACTAACCCACCCTTCAGCCCTTTCTTCCATGTCATTGATAAAAATCGCAAATAGCAAAGGATCCAGCACTGGACCCTGTGATACAGTGCTGGTAACTGGCCTCCAGTCTGAAATTTTCCTCCACCACCACCCTCTGTCTTCTGTGATACAGCCAGTTGCTTATCCAGTTGGCTAAATTTACTTCTGTCCCACACCACCTTATCTTTTTCATGAGCTTACTATGGGGAACCTTATCAAACAGATACGGTGGTCACTTTTAAGGGGCATCTTGATAAATACATGAATAAGATGGAAACAAAGGGATAAAGTCTTCAGAAGGATTGGGGATTTTAGTCCAGTTGGGCCGTATGGTCAGTGCAGGCTTGAGGGTTAAGGAGCCTGTTCCTGTGCTGTAATTTTCTTTGTTCTTTGTTTGAGAAGTTGAATAAATTAAGATTCTTTTCACTGAAAAGGCAGAGGCTGAGAGGAGATCTTACAGAGGCTTACAAAAATATGAGAGGCATGGACAGAGTGGATAGTCAGAGGCTTTTCTCCAGGTTGGAAATATCAATTACAAGGGGCACAGGTTCAGGTGAGAGGGGGAAAGTTTAATAGAGATGTGTGAGGGATGTTTTTCATGCTGCCAGAGGAGGTGGTGGAAGCAGACACATTAGCAACTGGATGGGTCCATGAATAGGGAGGGAATGGAGGGATATGGGCTGAGTTAAAGGCATGGTAAAGGTTTATAAGGCCAAAGGGGTCTGTTCCTATGCTTACTTTTCTTTGTTCTTTGTTCTAATTGTAGTACTGGTCTCTTTAATTAATAATGCTTTACCATCTCCTTTTTGACCCCCTCCTCTGTCTCACCTGAAGATCTGATACCCTGGAATGTTGAGTTGCCAGTCCTGCCCTTCCCTCAACCATGTTACTCTGATGGCAACAATCTCATGCTTCATGTGGCAATTCACACCTTTAACTGATCAGTCTTCCCTATTACACTCCTCGCATTAATGTCAAGATCATTCATCCTAAACATAGCTGAACTCATTCTGTTTCCTTTATTACAGCATGATGTTTTAGTGATGTTCTATAACCCTGTCTGATAACAGTGAACTAAAACTGAGTGACTTGCCAGGCCATTTCAAAGGGCTGTTAAACATCGATCTCATTGTTGTGGATCTGATGTCACATTCGATACAGACAAGATACAGACAGAAGATTAGTTAAAATGAAAATTCAGGAGTTTCATGATTACCATCACTGATACTGTCCTCTTGTTTGAGATTTATTCATCATGTTCAAATCCCGGCACCTGGGTCAATAGGGATTTGAATATAGGTTTCTGGTCCATTAGTTCACTAGCCAGCAATATTACCATAATGCTAGTTTGACTGACCTCCACCCAGGAGACAGACTGACACTCACCTACAGGATAAAAGGGGAGCTAGCTAGATGGGTGGAGAACTGGCTTGGCCATAGAAGACAGAGGGTAGCAGTGGAAGGGTCTTTTTCCGATTGGAGATCTGTGATTAGTGGTGTTCATGATGTAGAGATGCTGGCGTTGGACTGGGGTAAACACAGTAAGACGTCTGACAACACCAGATTTAAATCCAACCGATTTATTTGATAGTAAACACACAAGCTTTCGACCTGACAAAGACCAGAGGGTCGAAAGCTTGTGAGTTTACTATCAAATAAATCAGTTGGATTTAAACCTGGTGTTGTCAGACTTCTTACTAGTGGTGTTCCATAGGGTTCTATACTGGGACTTCTGCTGTTTGTAATTTATATAAATGATTTGGAAGAAGATGTAGCTGGTGTGGTCAGTAAATTTGCGGATGACACAAAGATGCCTGGACTTGCGGATAGTGATGAACATTGTCAGAGAATACGACAGGATATAGATAGGCTGGAAAATTGGGTAGAGAAATGGCAGATGGAATTTAATCCAGGTAAATGCAAAGTAATGCATTTTGGTAGATCTAATGTAGCAGGGAGCTATACAATAAATGGCAGAACCGTTAAGAGTATAGACACACCTTGGAACCTGGGGTGCACGTCCATAGATCCCTAAAGGTGGCGGCACAAGTGCAGAGTGTGGTGAAGAAGGCATACAGCATGCTTGCCTTTATAGGACGGGGCATAGAGTATAAAAGTTGGCATATGATGTATAGAGCATTGGTTAGGCCACATTTGGAATACTGCGTCCAGTTCTGTTCACCACACTACTAGGAGGACATGGACGCTTTGGAGAGAGTACAGAAAAGGTTTACAAGTATGTTGCCTGGTATAGAGGATCTTAGCTTTGAGGAGAGATTGGTTAAACTGGGGTTGTTCTCTCTGGAAAGCCGGAGGATGAGGGAAGACCTAATAGAGATGTATAAAATTATGAAGGGCGTAGATAGGGTGGACAGTGGGAAGCTTTTTCTCAGGTCGAAGGTGATGAACTCAAGGGGTCACCAGTTCAAGACGGGGGGGCAAGGTTCAACACAGATGTCAGGGGGACGCGTTTTACACAGAGGTTGGTGGGGGCCTGGAATGCACTGCCAAGCAAGGTGGTTGAGGCAGACATGCTGGGATTGTTTAAGACTTATCTGGATAGCCACATGAACAGATTGGGAATGGAGGGATACAAACAAATGATCTAGTTGGATCCATGAGCGGCGCAGGCTTGGAGGGCCGAAGGATCTGTTCCTGTGCTGTACTGTTCTTTGTTCTACTGATCCTTACCTACTAACTCTCACTGACCCTCACCTACTTACCCTCACTAACCCTCACTCACTGACCCTCACCTACTGACCTTCACTGACCCTCACCCACTGACCCTCACCCACTGACCTTCACTGACCCTTACCTACTGATCCTCATTGACCCTCACCCACTCACCCTCACTGACCCTCACCCACTGACCCTCACTGACCCTCACCTACTGACCCCCACCCACTGACCTTCACTGACCCTCACCTACTGACCCCCACCCACTGACCTTCACTGACCCTCACCTACTGACCCTCACCCATTAGCCCTCACTGACCTTCACTCACTGACCCTCACCCACTGACCCTCACCCATCGACCCTCACTCACTGACCCTCACTGACGCTCACCCACTCTCTGACCCTCACCCACTGACCCTCACTGACCCTCACCCATTCACCCTCACTCACTGACCCTCACCCACTGACCTCACCCTCTCACCATCACTCTGACCCTTATCCACTGACCCTCACTCACTGACCCTCACTGATCCTCACACACTCTCTGACCCTCACCCACTGACCCTCACTGACCCTCACCCATTAACCCTCACTCACTGACCCTCATCCACTAACCTCACCCTCTGACCCTCACCCACTGAACCTCACTGACCTTCATGACCCTCATTCTGACCCTCACCCACTGACCTTCACTGACCCTCACCCACTGACCCTCACTCTGACCCTTCACTTACTGACCTTCATTGGTTTGACTTTCAGCGCGATATTCGCTAAGTTGCTGCTGTTTATCTCTCACCTCATGTCGCACCAGGACCCAATAATCATCAGCCTGCCGACTGCTGATCTGTTCGATTTTGGCGCTGTGGGACATGGCTTTTAGCTTAGACAGAATGGATGGGCTGGGCCAGCCGCCCAGACAGGCGGGTGGATAGGAATCAGTGTCATCCCATTGGGAAGCACCTCCACCGCTGCCTCTGTCCCGTGAGCCAGGCTTCTTCCCAGTAACTGCTGCCTCTGAGCTCACACTGACTGATTGTTACGTGTTTCTGATCGCTGCTGGACCGGGACTATCTCATTATCCGGAGCCACAGCCCCGCAATAACCTGTCTAGAACTCCATCATCAGACTAGCTACGAACTCAATAACCAGATCTGAATGATTTATTGACACCCATTTCTGTAACCAATAGCCAAACTAAAAACATTAATACTAAAGCCTTTTCCAACCTAATAACCAGCCAGCCATATCCTGAATCCTGGTATATATTTAACCCAATAATTAGGCCAGTCAACATAATAGTAACTACATTCGATTCAGATTGCCTTCTTCTTAGGCAGTCCCTTGGGATCGTAGATGACTTGCTTTCACTCCAGCTTCCATGGATTCTGAAATGATTGAAAAGTCCCATGTACAATCTGCAGACTCTGCCACATGTGGGGCAGGCAGTGTTGACAGACTGGGAAGATGGACTGACACATTAGAGGTGATCATCAATGTTGTTGCCTACATCTGCCTTTCTTAGGACAGACACCAAAGTTATGGTAATTTTCCACATTTCCCAGGATTTCTCCATAGAGCTAATTCCCAGGATTTCTCCATAGAGCTTGGCAGGGATGACCAAGTTGTGGTTTACTATGGGAACCAGTTGGAAGAGGTTTTCCAGGTGATTAGTGAAAGGCATGTTCTTTCACATGAACAAAGAACAAAACAACACAGGAAACAGGCCCTTCGGCCCAACGGGCCCGCGTCACCACCTCGATGTTCCCACTTCTACTAATGATCCCTGTCTATGTTTATAGATCTATGCATTGGAACCAAATTTGCGAGACAATTTAGGGAGAATTTTATTTTGCCAGTCAGCCTAAGAGCACATCTTTGGGGTGTGAGAGGAAACCGGAGCACCCGGAGAAAACTCACGCAAGCACGGGGAGAATGTGCAAACTCCCACAGACACAGGCCCAAATCCATGTATCTGCACAGTACAGCGATAGTCACTGAGCTGTCGTGTTGCCTATCAACTGGTCCAGTTCAAGTGTACACTAACGACGTGAAGTACTAGGATACTCTTGAAAAATCCAAGAGCAGCTGTCTTGCGACCCATCGTGTGTACGCCCCTTGAGAGACAACAAGGTGGACCGAAGTACCTGTAGGATAAAACAGAAATACATCAATATCATTCACAATTTACACACTTCCCAGGGAACTCCCAAGGGTCATGATCCCTATTTTAAATCAGTCTCCTATATCCCTCCATTCCCATTCTGTTTATGTGCCCATCTAAGTATCTCTTAAATAACCCCAGAGTGCCTGCCTCCACCGCTTTACTTGGCAGTGCATTCCAAATCCCCACAACCCTCTGTGTGAAAAAGCTCCCTCTAGCATCCAAATTATACCTTACCCCCGTCATCCTAAGCCCCTGACAACTCATGATATTTGAGTCAAACCTAGGAAAAAGTTTAACACTGTTTACTCTATCTATACCCCTCATAATCAGAGAAAGAATCAACAACAACTTTGAACTCAGTTGCTGAGTGAGTGCACACAGAAGATTCAACTACATACTGAAGCTTGATGACTGAGGTTGGATTGATTTGGGTTTTCAGTTGAAGACAGTTTTGATTGAACATGTCCTCTCTGTTCTGTAGATTATCTGCATGGCTATGAAGGACAGAGTTGCAGCAAGGGAATTGGAGAAAAGATGGTGCAATAACACAGCCTTGTTTGACCCAGGATAGGGTTTGTGATGATTCCTTTAGGAGGATTCACAAGGTAAAGGATAATGAAAAGTGGCTGAGGGCAGCTTAATGCGAGGAGAATACTCCATAAACCTTCTGCATTGAAAATTCAAAGGTTTCTGTGAAGCTGACAAAGGCCAATTATAGATGTAGATGCTGGTCCTTACACTTTTGGATTTGTCACAAAGTGAGCCATATGGATTCTCTAGTTCTATGAAGTAATTTGAAGAAGTGGATTCAAAATTGGCTGTGTTGTAGGATCAGTAAAGTTTTACAACACCAATTTTAATTGGTGTTGTAAAACACACCAAGTGTGAATATGAGTGCTATTGCAGACCAGAACACTGCATTTGCCTGACGAAGGCTATAAAGTCGAAAGCTCGTGAATTTACTATCAAATAAATTGGTTGGATTTAAAATTGGTGTTGTAAAACTTTACTGAGTTTACCCCAGTCCAACGCCGGCATCTCTACATCATGTGTTGTAGGAGACAGAGATGATAACAAAAGGCTGCTTCAGTAACTGGAAGCCAATATCCACTGGCTGACCACAGGGACCTTGTTGGGTCCCTTTATTCATTATTTATATCAATGCCATTGATGACTATGTGGGGGTAGAATTAGTGAGTTTGCGGATGACAAAAAGATTAACTGGGTGGATAACAGTGAGGCGGAGTGTCTTGGGCTACAAGAAGATATGGGCAGAATAGTCAAATGGACAGATAAGTGGTAGATGGAATTTTACCCTGAAAAGTGTGAGGTGATATACTTCAAAAGGAGTAATTTGACAAGGAAGTCCTCAGTGAATAAGGTGGGGGGGAGACACTAGGAAGCTCTGTGAAACAAAGGGACATTGGTGTATTTGTCTATAGCTCTCTGAAGGTGACAGGGCATGTTAGTAGGATGGTAAAAAAGGCATATGGGACACTTCTCTTTATCAGAGTATAGATCACAAAAGCAATGCAGTCATGTTGGAATTATATAGAACTTTGGTGAGGCCACACTGGAGCGCTGTGTGTAGTTCTGGTCACCATATTATAGGAAGGATGTGACTGCACTGCAGGGGGTGCAGAGGAGATTCACCAGGATACTGCCTGGGATGAAGCATTTCAGTTATGACGAACAGTTGTGTAGGTTTGGTTTGTTTTTGTTGGAGCAGAGAAGACTGAGGTGGCCACTTGATTGAGGTGTTCACAATTATAAGAGACATGGACAGAATGGATAAGAAACCCTTAGTTGAAGGGTCAGTCATGAAGGGACATAAATTCAAGGTGAGGGACAGGAGGTTTAGGGGCGTGCTGTGAGGAAAAAAGTTTTTACCCAGAGGGTAGTGATGGTCTGGAATGCACTGCCTGGGAGGGTGGTGGAGGCAGGATGCCCCACGTCCTTTTAAAAAGTACCTGAATAAGTGCTTGGCACATCATAACATTCAGAGCTATGGGCCAAGAACTGGCAGCTGGGATTAGGTAGGAGTTCAGGTGTTTCTAATGTGTTGGTGCAGACTCAATGGACCGAGTGCTGTATGATTCTATGAATGTTAATTCTAAGATCATGTCTGTAATGCCACTTATTAAGGATGTGTGGGCCCTTAATTATGCTTGTTGTGCTTCTGAGGCAGTGGGAAGTACAGACAGAGTCAATGGATGGGAGACTGGTTTGAGTGATGGATTGGATTACGTTCACAGCTCTTTTAGTTTCTTCTGGCGTTGGTCAAAGCAGGAGCCATACCAAGCTGTGATACAACCAAAAAGAATGCTTTTTTGATGCAACTGTGAAAATTAGTGAGTTGTAGCAAATTTCCTGTAAAAACCACCACTCAGACCCAGAAATCTCCGTTTTTCCCCTTCTCGTTGATGGTACTGGGAACAACCCAACAACCTTTGTCTTCACTTCCTGTGGGATTTGTCCATGTCCAATCGTATGGTCGAGGAATCTAACTTAGAATTTTCCAAGCTCACTCTTAGCCAGATTTACTTCCAAGTCCACTTCCTGAAGTGAATCGAACAATTTCACTAGGTGCTCCAAATATTGTTTCTATTCTGAATAAAAATCACCTGAATATCTATGTACACTGCATAATTGGGTAAACCTGAAAAGATCTTGTTGGTTAATCTTTGAATTGCGGCTGGAGTATTTTTCATTTCAAATGGCATGATTTTGAACTGGTACAAATCATTTGGTATCACAAAAGCTAAAATCTCCTTCACTCTTTTGGATGATGATACCTGTCAGTATCAAAGAACAAAGAAAAGTACAGTATAACAGCAGGCCCTTATGCTGAACATGATGCCCTAACTAAACTAAAACAAAAACTTTCTGCCCAGAGATTACAACCATTGAGCTCCTGCTTTTTAATCTACTGCCTCACTCTCTGAATCCTTGCTGCGAGACCTCATTCCTCACTTTGCCCATATCATTGTTACCAACATAGACTATGACCTCTCCCTCATCACCCTCCCCTTTCAGGATGCCCTGCAGCCATTCAGTGACATCCCTAATCCTGGAACCAGGGAGGCAATACACCAGCCTGGAGTCAGGTCTTCTTTAGCGGGGAGGTCTGTCTGCTTCCCTGACTAAAGAATGCCTGTCACTATTGCCCTTCCTTTCTTGGTGGTTCCCCTCTGGGCAATCAGCACACCTGTATCATGGTGCTCCAAGAGCTCTGGTGTCAGGTCTTCTTGAAAGTCAACCCATGGAAAGCAATTGGCTCAGATGGAGTACCCGGATGAGCACTCAGATCCTGTGTGGACTTGGATGTAACCAGCTGGTTAAATATGCTACCCATGATGCCCTCCATAGTGATTCCAATTCACATTCCAGTCTTGCAATGCAGTCATTCAAGAACTGCAACTGGACAGTATTCCTGCACACAAGGTCACCAGATTTCCCACATATTGCAGGAGGAGTATTGTTATGGATCAGAGCAGAAACCTCAAGGTATGTTACGCAGTTAGCCTAGATCCTATCTTTATATTTAGAACATAGAACATAGAACATAGAACAATACAGCACAGAACAGGCCCTTCGGCCTTCGATGTTGTGCCGACCAAAATAAAAAGCAATGCCCCTCCAAACTAAACCATTCCCTTCTCTTCCATATACTTATCAACTAACCTCTTAAACGCCACCAAACTTGGCGCATCTACAACAGCTGCAGGCAGGGCATTCCACTCCCGAACCACCCTTTGGGTAAAGAACCTACCTCTGATATCCGTCCTATAACTATCACCCCTTAATTTAAAGCTGTGTCCCCTCGTGCTAGCTTTCTCCATCCTAGGAAAAAGGCTATCACTGTCCACCCTATCTAAACCTCTAATCATCTTATATGTTTCAATAAGGTCCCCTCTTAGCCGCCTCCTTTCTAACGAAAACAACCTCAAATCCCTCAGCCTCTCTTCATAAGACCTGCCCTCCATACCAGGCAACATCCTGGTAAACCTCCTCTGTACCCTCTCCAATGCCTCCACATCTTTCTTATAATGTGGGGACCAGAACTGCACACAATACTCCAAGTGCGGCCGCACTAGAGTTTTGTACAGTTGCAACATGATGCTGCGGCTCCTAAATTCAATCCCCCTACCAATAAAAGCTAAGACTCCATATGCCTTCTTAACAACTTTATCCACTTGACTGCCTACTTTCAGGGATCTATTGACACATACACCAAGATCCTTCTGTTCCTCAACACTATTAAGAGCCCTACCATTAGCCCTATACTCTACACATTTATTGTTCCTGCCAAAGTGCATTACCTCACACTTTTCCACATTAAACTCCATTTGCCACCTCTCGGCCCAGCTCTGCAACTTGTCCAAGTCACTCTGTAAACTAAAACACCCCTCTTCACTATCTACCACTCCACCAACTTTAGTATCATCTGCAAATTTACTGATCCATCCCTCAATACCCTCATCCAGATCATTTATAAAAATTACAAACAGCAGGGGCCCCAAAACAGACCCCTGAGGCACACCACTTGTCACCGAACTCCACGATGAATATCTCCCATCAACCACCACCCTCTGTCTTCTATCTGCCAGCCAATTCCTAATCCAATTAGCTAAATCACCCTCTATTCCACACATCTGCATTTTCTGTAGAAGTCTTCCATGGGCCACCTTATCAAACGCCTTACTAAAGTCCATATATACTACATCAACCGCCTTACCCCCATCCACCTCTCTGGTCACTTTCTCAAAAAACTCAATGAGGTTAGTAAGGCATGACCTACCCTTCACGAAACCATGCTGACTATCCCCAATCAATTCATTTCTCTCTAAATAACTATAAATCCTATCCCTAATAATTCTCTCCAATACCTTGCCCACAACAGAAGTAAGACTCACTGGCCTATAATTCCCTGGAAGGTCTCTCTTCCCCTTCTTAAACAATGGGACCACATTCGCTATCCTCCAGTCCTCCGGAACCACACCCGTAACCAACGAGGACCTGAAGATCAGAGCCAGAGGCTCTGCAATCTCCTCTCTTGCCTCCCAGAGAATTCTAGGGTAAATCCCGTCCGGCCCAGGGGACTTATCCAACTTCAAACCCTCGAGAATTTCTACACATCCTCCCTATCTACTACAATACTTCCCAATTTGCAACCCTGTACCTCAGTGCTCTCCATAGCTACATTTCCAGCACTCTGCGTGAATACCGAAGAGAAATATTTATTCAGTGCCTCACCAATCTCTTCAGGCTCCACGCACAACTTCCCACTGCTGTCTATGACTGGCCCTAATCTTGCCCTAACCAATCTTCTATTCTTAACATATCGAAAGAAAGCTTTAGGATTCTCCTTAATCCTATCAGCCAACATCTTCTCGTGTCCCCTCTTAGCTCTCCTCAATTCACTTTTTACCTCCTTCCTGGCTAATCTATAGCTATCCATTGCACTATCTGAGCCTTCAAGCCTCATCCTGACATAAGCCTCCTTTTTCTTCTTAACCAGCAAATCAACTTTTTTCGTACACCAAGGCTCTCTTACTCGTCCATTTCCTCCCTGCCTGACAGGGACATACTTATCAAGGACTCGCAGCAGCTGCTCCTTGAATAAGCACCACATTCCAGATGTTCCCAGTCCCTGTAGTTCCCTAGTCCAATCTATGCACCCTAATTCTCTCCTGATGGCCTCATAATTACCCTTCCCCCAGCTATAACTACTGCCCCCAGCTTCATGCCTATCCCTGTCCATCACTAAGGTGAACGTAACCGAATTGTGGTCACTATCACCAAAATGTTCACTAACTTCCAAGCCTAACACCTGGTCTGGCTCATTGCCCAGCACCAAATCCAATGTAGCCTCACCTCTAGTTGGCCTCTCTACATACTGAGTCAAAAAACCTTCCTGCACACTCTGTACGAAAACTGACCCCTCTAACGAGCTAGAGCTATAGCTATTCCAATCAATATTAGCAAAGTTAAAGTCCCCCATCACAATTACCCTACTACTTTTGATTTTGGCATTGAAGTGAGCTTAAGTTGTTTCGCTCCAGGTATGATTCAATTGACTCACTCGGAAGTTCTTATTAAAAACAAAATTTATCTAAGAACACATTTAGAATACTGCAAAAAGAATTAACATGACTTTTATCAATTAAAATACTTAAACATAACAAAATATAATTCTTACAACTAGCTATATCTGTTGTTCCAATGAAAAGCAATATTCCCATAAACATACACTCTTTTTCAGAATTAGCACAAAAAATAAGTGTGATTACGTGGTACTAGATTTCCAGCCTTTTAATATCTAAGAACAGAGATCCAGACAGCAGTTTCCACACTTCAGAGACCAAAAGGGATACCTCCCTCTGCAGTTTCCAAACGGCAACTAACTTTAAATTCACGGAGAAAAATCCACTCTCATGTTGCAGAATCTCAGAGAAAGAGACTTACTTCCTGGCAGAATCCAGTCCCTAACTTCAGAAAGGAGAAGAGGCATTGCCCTCTCTCAATTCCAAACAGCATCTAAAAAGCAACTAAGTCCAAACTCCAAGGGAACACTCAAAACAACAGAACAGCATTAGTCCAGATTAAAACAAACATTCTTGCAATTAGAAGCAATTATGCCATTGCAATAATAATGCAGGATGTTGCTTATAAACAGAATGGAACTATTTGTACAAAAAAAGAACGGCTAAAACAGATTCTGCACAAGGAATAGAAATAAGTGGACATACTAGCTACTTGGAAATAAGTGGACATATTAGTCAGAAGCAACATGGTTTTGTGAAAGGGAGGTCGTGTCTCATAAAGTTGATTGAGATTTTTGGGGAAGTGACGAAGATGATTGATGAGGGTAGGGCAGTGAATGTTGTCTACATGGACTTCAGTAAGGCCTTTGACAAGATCCCTCATGGCAGACTGGTACAGAAGGTGAAGTTGCATGCGATTAGAGGTGAGCTGGTAAGGCGGATACAAAACTGGCTCAGTCAAAGAAGACAGAGAATAGCAGTGGAAGGGTGTATTTCTGAATGGGGGTTATGACAAGTGGTGTTCCTCAGGGATCAGTATACTAGGACCTTTGCTGTTTGTAATATTTGTAAATGATTTGGAGGAAAATATAATTCGATTGATTACTAAGTTTGCAGATGATACATAAGGACCATCAGAGGATACAGCAGGATATAGATCAGTTGGAGACTTAGTTGGAGAGATGGCAGATGGAGTTTAATCCAGACAAATGTGAGGTAGTGCATTTTGGAAGGTCTAATACAGATAGGAAATATACAGTAAATGGCAGAACGCTTAAGAATATTGATAGGCAAAGGGATCTGGGTGTACAGGTACACAGGCCACTGAAGGTGGCAATGCAAGTGGAGAAGCTAGTCAAGAAGGCATATGGCATGCTTACCTCATCAGTCGGGTATTGAGTTTAAAAATTGGCAAGTTATGTTGACACTTTATAGAAACTTGGTGAAACCGCAATTGGAATATAGTGTTCAATTCTGGTCACCACACTACCAGAAGGATGTGGAAGCTTTGGAGAAGGTACAGAAAAAATTTACCAGGATGTTGCCTAGTACCAATGGGTGCTATTCTGGTTGGCAGTTGGTGACTAGTGGAGTTCCGCAGGGATTGGTGCTGGGGCCTCAACTGTTTACTATTTACATAGACGATCTGGAGGAAGGGGCTGAGGGCAGGGTGACAAAATTTGCTGATGACACGAAGATGAGTGGAAAAGCAAATGGCGAATCTGGATAGGCTGAGTGAGTGGGCGAGATGGAGTATAACGTTTGCAAATGTGAGGTTACCCACTTTGGTAGAAGTAATAGTAGGAGGGATTATTATTTAAAGGGCGAAAAGCTGCAGCATGCGACGGTGCAGAGGGACCTGGGGGTCCTTGTACATGAATCACAAAAACCCAGTCTGCAGGTACAGCCGGTGATCAAGAAGGCGAATGGAATGTGGGTCTTTATCGTGAGGGGGATAGAATATAAAAGCAGGGAGGTCTTGCTGCAACTGTACAGGGCACTGGTAAGGCTGCAACTGGAGTACTGTGTGCAGTTTTGGTCACCGCATTTGCGAAAGGATATATTGGCCTTTGAGGGAGTACAGAGAAGGTTCACTAGGCTGATACCGGAGGTGAGGGGGCTAACCTATGAGGAGAGATTGAATAGATTGGATTTGTACTTGTTAGAGTTTAGAAGGCTGAGGGGGGATCTTATAGAGACATATAAGATAATGAAGGGGCTAGATAGGGTAGAGGTAGAGAGATACTTCCTGCTTAGAAAGGATAGCAGAACTAGAGGGCACAGTCTCAAAATAAGGAGGTTGAGGGGGGGCAGTTTAGATCAGAGTTGAGGAGGAACTTCTTCACTCAAAGGGTGGTGAATCTCTGGAATTCTCTGCCCGTTGAAGTGGTGGAAGTTCACAGTAATATCATTGCAGTTTTAATGTAAGCCTACTTGTTACACTAATAAAAAAAAACAAAAAGGAAGACAACTATATTGTGAGGATTTGAGAAGAGGAAAAAAGTTGTTTTACTGCAATTGTACAGCTGTTGGTTAGGCCACACCTCGAGTACTGTGTGCAGCTTTGATGTCCTTATCTAAGGAAGGATTTCCTTGCCATAGAGGGAGAACAGCAAAGATTTACCACACTGATTCCTGGAATGGCAGGTCTGTCATATGAGAGAGACTAAATTGGTTAGGATTATACTCACTGGAATTTCAAAGACCGGGCAGATCTCATAGAAACTTATAAAATTTTAACAGAGTGAGACAGGATAGATTTAGAAAGAATGTTCTTAATGGTGTGGAAATCCAGGAAAAGGGGTTGAGGTATGAGGATAAGAGGTAAAATTTTTAGAATGAGGTGAGGGAAAATTTCTTCACCCAGAGAGTGGTGAGTGTGTGGAATTCACTACCATAGGATGTAGTTAAAGCCAAAATATTGTGTGATTTCAAGAAAAAAATTAGATGTAGCTCTTGGAGTTAAAGTGATCAAAGGATATGGGGGATAGAGGCAACCAAGATGTTGAATTTGATGATCAGCCATGATCAAAATGATTGGCGTAGCAAACACATAGGGCCAAATGACCTCCTCCTGACTCTAGTTTTTATGTAATTCTGCAGGCAGGCCTACTTAATGTCACTAAATGTGGCAGTGAGTGAATGAATTTCACTCCCACTCTACGAATACCTGTTGAAATTCTAAAAGGCTCAGTTAGTGCACTGGAAAGCTATAGATTTGCCAAGAGGGAGCTAAAGAGTGAGTTAAGAAGAGCTAAAAGAGGACACGAGAAGACTTTGGCTGATAGGATCAAGGAGAATCCTAAAGCTTTCTTTAGATATGTTAAGAATAGAAGATTGGTTAGGGCAAGATTAGGGCCAGTCAGAGACAGCAGTGGGAAGTTATGCGTGGAGCCTGAAGAGATTGGAGAGGCACTGAACAAATATTTCTCTTTGGTATTCACACAGGGAGACGTAAATGTAGTTGTGGAGAACACTGGGATACAGGGTTGTAAACTGGAAAGTATTGAAGTAGATAAGGAGGATGTGCTAGATATTCTTGAGGGTTTGAAAATAGATAAATCCCCTGGGCCGGATGGGATTTACCCTAGGATTCTCTGGGAAGTGAGAGAGGCGATTGCAGAGCCTCTGGCTCTGATCTTCAGGTAGTTGTTAGTTGCAGGTATAGTGCCGAAAGACTGGAGGATAGCGAATGTGGTCCCATTGTTCAAGAAGGGGAATAGGGACTTTCCTGGGAATTATAGACCGGTGAGTCTTGCTTCTGTTGTGGGCAAAGTATTGGAAAGAATTATTAGGGATAGGATTTATTGTTATTTAGAGAGAAATGAATTGATTGGGGATAGTCAGCATGGTTTTGTGAAGGGTAGGTCATGCCTTACTAACCTTATTGAGTTTTTTGAAAAAGTGACCAAAGAGGTGGATGGTGGTAAGGCAGTTGACGTGGTACATATGGACTTTAGTAAGGTGTTCGATAAGGTTCCCCATGGAAGGCTTCTGCAGAAAATGCAGATGTATGGGATTGAGGGTGATTTAGCTAATTGGATTAGGAATTGGCTAGCAGATAGAAGACAGAGGGTGATGGTTGATGGGAGATATTCATCGTGGAGTTCGGTTACAAGTGGTGTACCTCAGGGGTCTGTTTTGGGGCCCCTGCTGTTTGTAATTTTTATAAATGATCTGGATGAGGGTATTGAAGGATGGATTAGTAAATTTGCGGATGACACCAAAGTCGGTGGAGTGGTAGATAGTGAAGATGGGTGTTATAGTTTGCAGAGAGACTTGGACAAGTTGCAGAGCTGGGCCGAGAGGTGGCAAATGGAGTTTAATGTGGAAAAGTGTGAGGTAAAGCACTTTGGCAGGAATAACAAATGTGTAGAGTATAGGGCTAATGGTAGGACTCTTAATAGTGTTGATGAACAGAGGGATCTTGGTGTATATGTGCATAGATCCCTGAAAGTTGGCAGTCAAGTCGATAAGGTTGTTAAGAAGGCATATGGAGTCTTAGCTTTTATTGGTAGGGGGATTGAATTTCGGAGCCGCAACGTCATGTTGCAACTGTACAAAACTCTGGTGCGGCCACACTTGGAGTATTGTGTACAGTTCTGGTCCCCACATTATAAGAAAGATGTGGAGGCATTGGAGAGGGTACAGAGGAGGTTTACCAGGATGTTGCCTGGTATGGAGGGCAGGTCTTATGAAGAGAGGCTGAGGGATTTGAGGTTGTTTTCGTTAGAAAGAAGGCGGCTAAGAGGAGACCTTATTGAAACATATAAGATGATTAGAGGTTTAGATAGGGTGGACAGTGATAGCCTTTTTCCTAGGATGGAGAAAGCTAGCACGAGGGGACATAGCTTTAAATTAAGGGGTGGTAGTTATAGGACGGATGTCAGAGGTAGGTTCTTTACCCAGAGGGTGGTAAGGGTATGGAATGCCCTGCCTGCTGCAGTTGTAGATGCACCAAGTTTGAGGGCATTTAAGAGGTTCGTGGATAGGTTTATGGATGAAAAGGGAATGGTTTAGGTTAGAGGGTCATTGATTTTTCTTAATTGGTCAGCGCAACATCAAGGGCCGAAGGGCCTGTTCTGCGCTGTAATGTTCTATGTTCTATGGAGGCTACCTCACTGAATATATTTAAGTCACAGATAGATAGATTTCTGATAGACAAGGGAATTAAGGGTTATGGGGAGAAAGCAGGAAAGATCAGCCACGATCTTGTTGAATGGCGGGGCAGCTCGAAGGTCTATTTCTTATGTTCTTATGGTATGGAGCGCATTAGCTATGAGGAGAGGGTGGAGAAACTTGGTTTGTTCTCCTGGAGCTACGGAGATTGAGGGGAGACCTGATAGAAGTCTACAAGATTATAAGAGCCATGGACAGAGCGGATAGTCAGAAGCTTTTTCCGAGGCTGGAAGAGTCAATTACTAGGAAGCACAGGTTTAAGGTGCGAATGACAAGATTTAAAGGAGATGTACGAAGCAGATTTTTTACATAGAGAGTGGTGAGTGCCTGGAACTCGTTGCCAGGGGAGTTAGTGGAGCGGATACGGTAATGATTTTTAATGGGCGTCTTGACAGATACATGAATGAGATGGGAATAGAAGGATGTGGTCCACAGAAGCGTAGGGGGTTTAGTTAAATTGGGTAACATGTTCAGTGTAGGCTTGGAGAACTGAAGAGCCTGTTCCTGTGCTGTAATTTACTTTGTTCTTTGTTCTTTTAAAGGCATTTTTTTAAATCAGCACAGCATCAACATAACTTGAACTGAGCTGTTAGTTTCTCCCTTTACTTTAGAGTGCTGGTTACATAACGGACATTTCTCTACTTTAAACACTAGCTACTCCAAATTAACATTTCTGAAAGAGTTAAAGAAGGGAAGCAATACCACCTGATTGTTATTCACCAATCAACTGCCTCTGCTCCTCATGGCCCTCCCTGAATAGTGACGTTGCCCCTGCTTACCTTAATGTGTAGTTCAGGAGCGTTTCACTCCATCCTGCCCCATTGCTTCCTCATAGGTCAGCTTTAACTATAAGCTTACCAACTACAAGCGATAATCTAATAACAATTGCTCAACTTTACCCACTACACACCATAGCAGTTCTCTCTTCCTCTCCCTCTCTCTCTCTGTCTCTCTCTCTCGGTGTTGATGAAGCTCTCCTGTGCTTTGTTCCTGCCTGGGCTGAGCTCCACACTCAGACTTTCAGCTTTACCTAACTCCCTGTTTTCACCCAACTCCAAAACACTCTCAGCCAAACAGCACTGAGGGTTACCTCCTCTGTATTGGCCCAAAACAGTGCTTTTGAAACTGGATGAAATCAGTTGTTCAGTTAACCAGCACCAGCTAAGAGTGATTTGGCAGTCTCCCATTTCAGAATTACAACAAAACTACATCCAACCAAATACAGCAACTTTTACTTATCTGATTAAAGAAGCTAGAAATTAGCCCCGAAATTAACCTTAATTTCTATTTATCCCTTACAAATCTACACCTTGAGCCCCCTGTTTTCACCCAACTCCAAAGCACTCTCATTCAACCATGCAGCAGTCACAATGCTGCAAGCACTGGTATTTTTATATTCTTTTGTGGGTTGTGAGTATCACTGGCTAGCCCAGTATTTATACCCCAGTCCTAATTGCCCCTTGAGAAGGTGGTGGTGAGCTGTCTTCTTGAAACGTTGCAGACTATCTGGTGTAGGTACACCCACAGTGCTGTTAGGCAGGGAGTTCCAGGATTTTAACCCAGCGACAGTGAAGGAATGAAGATATATTTCCAAATCAGAATGGTGAGTGACTTGGAGGGAAACCTCCAAGTGGTGGTGTTCCTGGGTAGCTGCTACCTTTGTCCATCTTAGTAGTAAAGTCACAAGTTTGGAAGGTGCTGTCAAACAATGGCAATTAAGGATGCGCCTGACATTTACTTCCCATAAAAGAAGTTATGAAAAATCCCATGTTGATTACATAGAACATAGAACATAGAACAATGTCTATCTTGTCTATCTTGATAGAATTTAACAGGTCTAACACATCCTCTTTCCTAACATCCACGTACTCAATCTTTTCCGTATGCCTCAAACCTGCAGTGCAATCTCCCAGTTCACTTTCCACTGTGAATACCGAGGCAAAGTACTCGTTAAGCACCTCTGCCATTTCTTCCGGATTCACACAGACTTTTCCCCCTTCACCTTTTATAGGCCCTATCCCTTCTCTTCTCATCCTTTTACTTTTCACATATTTGTAGAAGGCCTTGGGATTCTCCTTAATCTTACCTGCCAAGGCCTTCTCATGACCCCTTCTGGCTCTCCTAATTTCCTTTCTAAGTTCCCTTCTACACACCTTATACTCCTCTAGATCCCTAACATCCCCTAGCTCTCTGAACCTTTTATATACCTTTTTCTTCTTCCTAACTAGGTTCACCACTACCTTTGTGCACTATTCTCTATTAGAGAGATTACTATTCTCTAACATACGTAGCAAGACATGCCACTGTGTAGAGACCAAGCTTCATGTTGCTTTGGTAACTGGGAGGGCCAGACAAGCTTGGGCAGGCCTGGTATCACCAGTTTCAAATAGTTCTTCCATCAAAATCATTCTCCTCTGCCAGTCAGGATCTGTACGACACAGCTGCTGAAAATAGGTAAACTTTGTTCTAAATTCCATTCTGTTAAAATTCAGCTATTTCACCTTGCATCAGTTTTCTATCTTGGATATGTACACATTCACAGATTTCTGTCTATGTTCTGACTTCACAGTGTAAATGCATCTATTTCTCTATCACTGCCTGTCCATTTGTCTCTCTCCTCTCTTTCACTGTAGTTTTCTCTATTCCCTGTTTCTCTGTTTCCAGATAAGAGACTGACCAACCACAAATAGAAGTCAGAAAGGAAATGTATTAGCTCAGCATTGAATAACTTGAGATAATACATTTTGGAAATGAAAAAAGGGGAACGGATTATAGTTTACAGGGTAAGATTGAAATGAGCCCATGGACCCATGAACCCTTGATTAAGAGGCACATTGTGAACTGAATGTGACATGTCAAAGAAATATAACCATAGAAAGTGAAATAAAATCAAAGTAAAAACAATTCTGCAAAATTTCAGCTCTGAAAAAATTACAGAAAAAATTTTTATCTTCATAAATGCTGCCAAACCTGCTAGCTGCAAATCTTATTGGTGAGGTGAGCCGGTAAGATCAGACAAGAGGCGAAAAATTAGGATACGGCCGCTTTTACGCCTCCCGCAATCTTACTAACACTGATTTGCTGGTGAAATTGGCTCAGATAGGGAGCAAAACTGATTTACATATTTTGCTTTTGTCTGGGCTCACTTGAATCTACCTCCTCATGAGGTGCTCACCAGCAAGTACCACATATAGCCCCCTCCAGAGGCAATGGCCTTGCCAGAGGGACAGGAGGCCATTGAAGCACCACTCCTCCTCACCACCACCCCCTCCGGTAGCTTGGTGCAGGACCTGGTAATACCCATCTGGTATTGTGATACTGCCCGTGTAGAAAGACTTGGGGATTTAGGGCATTTCACACAGTTGATGCAAAGATTGAGAGGCAACCTAACAGAGGTCTCTGAGAATTTGAACGGTGCACATACATATTATGTATGAAGGTTTTGACTATTTTTTCATAGAAGGGAAATTGGTATAAATATATCAATGTTAATTTCAAGTTTAATTTTACTTTAATGAGATACAAACCTTGATGCAGTCATATCATAGTAAGGCTCAGAAACAGAAAGATGTTGTAGAACATAGTAAACGATGAGGAGGGTGATAACAAACTTCATGGACTAGGGAAATAGACACAAAAACGATGCAATTTAATGTAAAGAAGTGTGATATGATTCATTTTTTTAGAAAGAACGTAAATAATTTTACAGCTGAAGGGATGGACAGACCTGAGAGTTGATTTACATAAATCCTTGAAACTGGCAGGACAAGTTCAAGAGACTATTAAAATGCATATAGTTATAGAGGAATAGCATACTAAAGCAACAATGTTTTGCTAAAACCTTATAAAACACCTGAATCAACTTCATACTTTATACTCCAGGAAGAATGTATCCAGGCCTCTGAGATATTTGGAAGAGATTTGCTGGAAAGGTATTCAGGATGCATGAGTTCAGTTACAGAGATACTGGAGGTGCTGGGATAAATAAAAGCAAAATATTGTATATATGGAAATCTGAAATAAAAGCAGCAAATGCTGGATAAACTTAGCAAGATTGGCATGAGATTCTGAAGATTCATTGGCAGTCATCACAGTAAGTATTTGCAGATAAGGCATTGGAAACATTTCTCCTTACAAACTCTGCATGATCAAGATCTTAATGGTTACATGTATACCAACTGATTCAATTAGAATTAGACTTAGTGGGGTGGAAAGTCCTCCTCTTACATGCTCTTTCATTCTTTCTGTTGTCGCTTTTTCCCCCTCCCTTCCACCACTCCCCTCTCCTCTTTCTCATTTTCCCATCTGTACTTGTATATCTTTTAATGTTTATCACTTGTAATAAAACTGAGAACAATGTAAAAAATTAACATCTCGTTTTAGACATGTTGCATATTTCCAAAAGTTTCAAATTTTATTCCCGGTTTTCAGGTTTCATTTTGATTTGGGGAGAGTTTCCTGGCTCCATGAAGACATGGAGAGTGAGTGCAGGAAGATAGTGGAAATCTCAGTCAGGACATGGTTCTTTCTTGGTGGGTGTTCGCAGGTAGCCTGAATCATCACTGGATTCACTGGAATCATGATGTAGAGATGCTGGCGTTGGACTGGGGTAAACTCAGTAAGAGGTCTGACAACACCAATTTTAAATCCAACCGATTTATTTGATAGTAAACTTGCAAGCTTTCAGCCTTTGTGCCTTTTCGCCTGACAAAGGCACAAAGACCTAAAGCTAACAAGTTTACTATCAAATAAATCGGTTGGATTTAAAATTGGTGTTGTCAGACCTCTTACTGAGTTCACTAGGATCATCAGACATTCAGGCTAATTAAGCCTTCAATTAAGGGCCATTTTCTGAGAACAGTGCAAGTTTTCTGGTGTTGCAACAACCCTTCCTCATTTGGGAGCCAGCAATGCTTCGAAGACAGTAGAAGTCAAGGACTATCAAAAGCTGCTGCAAGTGTAGGTGTCAGAAAGACACAAAACTCAAAGAGGTGCAATGACAATCATTCAAACTTTTGGCTGGATTCCTCTTTCACTTAGAATCCATAGAGCTTTGAGCCTTTAGGTGTTCCCAAGATCTCCCTGTTCCTTAATGTTTCTCACCTCTCCCAGTGGAACTGCCGGCCAGCCATTCCCTTAATTTTTTTTGCATTGGACCTTCTGAATTCTTGTTCCATCTGTTGTCTTTACTTGGATGCAGAGGTGGTCAATTATTATGTTGCTTCCAGTAAACTTTTAAAGGTCATCTAGGCAATATATGAATAGAGATTAGAGGGATATGGAGCCTGGAAGGATAGGGGGTTTTAATTCGGGCAGGCAGCATGGTCAGTGCAGTCTTAGAGGGTCGAAGGGCCTGTTCCTGTGCTGTAATTTTCTTTGTCCTAAACTTGTGCCATTGGGTGCACTGCCAAAAGGTACAATCTCACAAATGGACTCTATGTCAGATTTCCAATGGCCACAGTAAAATTCAATCCATTACCTCAACGGTCCATATATTTTGCTTCTACATTTATCTTCACCTGTGTGGCGACCCTTCTCATTGTCACTGAACAGCATAACAAAACAGTCATTTAAATTTAATTATAGAGTACACAATGTTCGCTCTGGTTTCAGTTACATGAGACGTTCTCCTGGAGTTTCTGTGCAGTCATTTCATTGTTTGATCTCTGAAAACTATGAGGAGAATTTGCAATTAGAATAAAATGCACTGTGTTTGAAGGTTCATTTTGTGTTTGGTTCTTGTGCTCCAGGCTTGAGTCTGTGGTTACAACCTGTTTGTTTTGGGTTTCAATATCAGCAAGCCAACAGCATGTGATAATAGTAGAAAGCTGCATTTCACAGTCAGGTGCCATATTCTAAGATGCATTCCTGAAAAACTCCTTCAGCTCAGTCCATGTTATCCTCTTGCTCTCTCTTTTCATGCCAAATGATCTCTGCTGAGGGCATAGCCTCCCAATAGCCTAGTGGGATGTCACTACTGGCAGTGCCACCCAACGGGTCCTCATCAGTCCCATGATCCAGAATCCTTGCAAGAATAACAAACAATTCAAAATATATCTTAATGAGTTTACTGTTTTTCTGTAGGAAAGAGTTGAGCAGAAAGTGGACTGACTTCATCTTCATCTGTTGAAGAACATTTGATCAACCTTATCTCAGCAGCATCGATATCACAAAAGGCAGCGATGGAGGAATATGTAGACTTGTTGTCCAAACTCCAGAAAGACTATCAGAGACTTGAGGACCTCAGATTAAGCAACATCAAGGAGCACGAAAGGATTTTCAATTGCTCTGAACGTGTTCGACTGTCAATTCTTCAACAAGAGGAAATCATTCTGAACAAAATAGAGGAAGAACAATGTGAACTGAAGAGACAGCTGACAATCCTACAGGAATTTAACCAAACAAATCTCCAGGCTGGGATCTCCAAAATCGACCAGAAACAAGAGCAAATTTTACAGCTTTGCTCCAAGCTTCAGACATTGATAAACTCAGAAGATAAACATATCAGTGACAGAGAGATCCAGGATCAAATTGCCAAGATTTTCTCCAAGGAGAAGAGCTTCAATATCATACTGAAGAAGCTTCAGTTTGTGCCAAGACTCCATCAGGGCCTGAAGCTGGGGGAGATTGTATCAGAGGAACAGTGTCTTCAGTTCTCCTTTTCCTCTCTGTGTCACGGTGCTGAGCTAAGTGGCCCCTCAGTGCTGCAACACAAAGTTAAGACAGAGTCTTCAACATTCAGTGAGAATTCAGGAATCAACAGCACAGTCCCTTGGCAAAACCCAGACAGAAACAGCGTAAGTCAAAGCTACTGTCTGGCAGGCGATCCTTCAAGTATTCAAGGTGCATTAAATGTCTTCTTACAGGACAGCACAGAGGGTCATGTGAACTGGAAAGGAACCGATGGAGAAATACAAAGCGAGGAAGAGATAGTGCTTCATGAGAACTCACAGCCATACAATAACATTCTAACTTCAGGAAATAAACCTTCTCTGATAGTGAGTGAATGTCAAATAGTTTCATCTCCAAACCCAGAGCGCTGTGATGCAATTGGGAACGAAGCTGCTGATAGTGAGGATTGTGGGATGTGTGGGTCTTCAATCTTTACGGAAGAGGTGAATAGTTCAGCCTCGTGGCTTGATGGTGGATATGCCTCTCATATGTCAGCAAGTGAAATAGAGAACTTAGAAGTGTTTGAGAAGAGGGACAGTGGAGTCCCCTTCAAGATGAGAACTTTGGGGATCAAAGGTGATGCCTCTTTAAACCAAGACGGAGCTATTCCAGGTCTCATAGGTTCTCAGTGCTCCAGTGTCCAGAATTCGAGACTGTCTGGTCCGAACAAGAATGACCAAGTCTCTGCACGTTCATTTGTGACTCCCAACTATAATGTACAAACTCAAACGGATCAAGAGCAAATCGATAATCACTGTTCAGTGATGAAGACAAAACCTGAGCCTGTGCTGAAGTCTCAGACCAATAGCTTTCCAGCAAACACTCAGGAAGATTTTGCAGCACTAATACAACCAAAGATTTGTGTGCCCACTAACAATCCTGACAGCACTATCTCACAAGTAAGGAACAATACTTCAACAGACGGAAACAAGGCAAGTCAATCAAACCCCAGTAATCCACTGGAATGTCTTGCAGGTGATTCAACATCCAGCTCACCTCAGATAGAAACTTCCCAGCCAATTGATCCTGAATCCATTTTCAGAGTGACGAGAGCAATTATCTCTGATGCAGATTCAGAAGATTCCATTTCTGAACGCTGTACCAAGACTAGAGTGAAAGCACTAAACCTGACAGAAGAAAAGGATCCTGAAATTTACAGGACACAAGCCATCTGTGCCAGTCGTCTGCCCTCTGCATCACAAGAGGATAGTGTTCATAAAATGTCATGTTGGCCATCAACGGACTCAATCAGCAAAGCAGCAGCTAAGTTAGACAGTGGAAGTTTTGCAGCAGGTGACCCAGGGTATTCAAAATTGAACAAAAGGTTTAAAAAGAAGAAGTTTAGTAAGAGCTGTCTGGACTTGTCTACAAATGACAGACCTGTAATCCCAGAACTGAGGCTATTCAGCGACCCAGAGGAAGACAAGTTGGAAAATCTTTCACAAAGGATGTCCTCTCCCACTGACAGTCTGGACTCTTCCAATACTTTCCTGATTGATTCACCTCGAAGCTTTGAAGAGAGGGAGAAAATATCCTCAAAAGCAGTGCAGCATCAGGCAAAAGGGAAATACAGGTCTCATTTTACCAAAACAGGCAGGAGTGAGATTAACAAGAAAGGTTCACCTCAAATCATAAATGTCAAAGGGAGGTGCCCTAGTCCATCCAGGAGACTGAGAACAAGTTTAAATACCAGTTCAGTTCCAAACAGTGGAGAACATCCATCACTTACTATAGACAACAAAGAGTCCCTGGGTCACTATAGAATATCTCGCCCCTATTCATCAGAGTTAGGAGGTCAAAAGTCAGGGCTTCAGCCAAAGATGACCAGGAAATCCAAAGTCCCTTTTCAAGAAGACAGGAAGATTTTAACACCTAAGGTATCACAGTCTAACTACAGTAGGTTTCTTTCTGTGGCTTGCAGTGGAGTTTCCGCTAAGATGGATGGTTGGATGACAACTACAGAGAGACCTCATTCATCCCTTGCTGCTACTAAAGCACGGAGCAAAAGCGAAGCCAATCTGAGCTCCCAGGCACAGAGAGGAACTCCTTTCTTCAAAAATGATCTTGTTGGACAGTTTGGAAGATATGGCTATGGTCGGGCAGATCTGAATCTCCCTTATGGCATACACACCACCCCCCAGGGCACCATGTATGTAGTGGATTATGGAAACAAGAGGCTACAGGCTAGGAACAGAAAAGGAGATGTCATTCAGCAGATTGCACTGGAGCAAGGTGCCTACTTTGATGTTTCAATGAATAGCCAGGGCCTGTTGGCTCTGTCCAACATCTCTAATAAATCAATAGAGATTTACAGCAGGCATGGGAAACTCCTCAGTATCATCACTGACAATTTCCAGAGCCCAAGGGGCATCACTGTCAACATCAGTGACCAGTTCCTCATCACTGACACAAAGCAAGGAACCATCTCAGTCTTGACCCTGGATTCACATACTGCACAAAGGCTGGATAACAATGTAGTGTCTGGTTTCAATAAGCCTTATTTTATCAGCATTAATAGCTCAGACAATGTTGCTGTCTCAGAGAGGGGTTTTGATGGTGGTTGCTGTGTGAAGGTTCTAGACAAAAACTTGCAGGTTCTTCGTGTTCTGGGCAGCACCAAGTCCAGTTTGACCATTGAGCTTTCAAACCCGTGGGGCGTCTGTATTGATGACCTGGACAATGTGCTGGTGGTAGACTGGAGACACAGGCATTCAATCGTCCTCTACCCTCCACAAGGGCCCGCCAACATTATCGTGGAAGGTGGACTCAACAGTCCTCGGGGTCTTGGACTCATCCATGTTGGGCACGTTGCAGTGGTTGATAGCATGCATAACTGTATCAAGGTCTTTCACTACAGATAGAGATACTTCACCAACTGACACAGGCCTTTGAACCAGTATAAACTGAACTTGTAAATTTCCAGCCCAACAACATACTATCAAAACATTACATTTCTTTTATTTGTTTTTTTTATTCATACTTTTTAATTGAGTAGATTGGGTCTGTACTCGTTGGAGTTTATAAGGCTGAGAGGGGATCTTATAGAGACATATAAGATAATGAAGGGGCTAGAGAGGATAGAGGCAGAGAGGTTATTTCCACTTAGAAAGGAAACAAGAACCAGAGGACACAGCCTCAGAATAAGGGGGAGTCAATTTAGAGCAGAGTTGAGGAGGAACTTCTTCTCTCAGAGGGTAGTGAATTTTGGAATTCTCTGCCCATTGAAGCGGTGGAGGCCAATTTGTTAAATGTGTTTAAGTCATGGGTAGATAAAAGAATTAAGGGTTATGGGGAGCAGGCGAGTAAGTGGAACTGAACCACTATCAAATCAACCATGACCTTATTGAATGGCAGGGCAGGCTCGAGGGGCCGATGGCCTACTCCTGCTCCTATTTCTCATGTTCTTATGTTAATTCTGGTTCATTGAAGTTGTCCTGTGAGATTGATCCTGGTCATACTGTGTAATCCATCAATGCACATTTGCACCTCCCTCTACTCTGTCAGGTTAATGGATGTCGGGGAAGTTCTCCTAGGTTGCTGGCCAACACTCCTGCCTCAGCAGTGAGATGGGTAGGTGGTGGCGTATTGACATCCTTACTAGCCTAGTGAACCAGACCCCACGGTAATACTCTGGAGATATGGGTTAAAATCCCATGGCAGATAACAAAAAAAACCTATAACCTGGAGACATATGACCTCTCACCTTGTCTACACCAGTCCAACACCGGCATCTCCACATCTTGATTTGATTTAAGTTATTGTTGTCTCATATCGAGATATGCTGAGAAGTATTGTTTTTTGTGCTATCTATACAAATCGTACCATACATAGCTCATAAAAAGTTGCCACACTCTGCCACCATCTTCAAACATGGATGTGAAGAAATAAAGTTTTAAAGATTGTTTATTAGTTACAAGCAAGTTACTGTGAAATTCCCCTTGTCGCCACACTTCAGTACCTGTTCATGTCAATGCACCTAACCAGCATGTCTTCTAGACTGTGGGACAAAGGAAACCCATGCAAACACAGGGAGAATGTGCAAACTCCACACAGACAGTGACCCAAACCGGGAATTGAACCTAGGTCTCTGGCGCTGTGAGGGAGCAGTGCTGACCACTGTGTCACCGTGCTGCCCAAAATGAACTACAAAATAAAGACAGCAACTTATCAAATGGAAAGCTCCCTATATCAACATGTTAACCGAAAGAATGAGTGAAAATGTACTGTCCTGCCTGCCACAGATGGATGGATGTTGGACAGAACCATGGAAATGTTCCATTGACCTCAGGCTGGATTTTACAGTTTCAGGATGAGTGAGGCCATAAAATCACACCCAATACATCTGAGACTCGTGGTGGGAGAGAGGAAGAAGCAAGACCATGGACATTTGAACATGAGGATGAGAATTTTAATTTTGAAGTCTTGGTGAATGCACCTAGCAAGCATAGTGAGCACAGGGCCTTACTCAGCAGCTTCAGAAATGTGGGGTCCTACATCTAAACTCAAAACTAGGGTTTTGTTTGCCACTTTCTTCCTGAATATTATTTTAAATAGTCACATTCGCATTCCTTCAGTCCAAGTAACTTTTCTTTGGCCAAGACCAGTGTGGTAACTAATTAGATGCCTTTGTGCTAATCAAAGAGATTACCATCTTTGTGTTGAAAACCATTTCAATCGATACAATTAACACAATGAGGCGGAATTCTCCAAACAAACTGGCTTCAAAGCCGGAGAATCCTGCCCGAGGTCACTGGACCTTTGTGTAGTCCACCCACTCCCCCCCCCCACCCCTGCAACCAATGCCGCGTTACAACTCCTGTGGTGGATGTACAGGTGAATTCCAGCTAATGTGTCACTATTTAGTGTGTCTAAATGTATTTCTGTTATATTTGTCTCTGAATGCGTATAAATGTATAAGCATTTTTCATTGTGTGATTTTATGTATATTTCTAGGTGTGCTCATGTGTACCAAGGTATATGAGGGTGTGTGTTAGAGTATGTGTGTATGAGAGGTGTGTATTTCTGCATGTTTGTATTTGCAGGTGAGTGGATGGAACCATGTCTGTGTAGGTCTCTGACTTGTGCATTTCTCTGTGTGTTTCTGTGCATCTCAAAAACTGAATGCTGTATAATTAAAAACAATTTTAAATCAATCCTCTGTTCCTACTCAGTTTTTATTGCATTAACTGATGGGCATTGGGTTCAGTGTTTTACAAGATTGAAGGTGTCACTGATGAGGCTTGAGATTGTGCAGCAACATTGATGTGATGAAGGATCATCCAGGCTCAAACTATTGGCTTGATTCTCTCTCCGTTGATGTGAGACTGCAGTGACATATAGCTTTGTGCTGGTAAGGATAACAGATTTCTTTCCCTGCGATGTGCTGAGTTTACCAAATGATTTCTACTTAGCAACCAGTTTAAATCATTTTAAAGGCAATGGCTGGAATTCTCCGGCCATTTATGTCCTTCTGCCACTGCCAATGAGAACAGAGAATTTCACACTCTGCCAAATTCTCTTGCTTCCTCTTGGAAGAAGCGATCATGGTATGGCTGAATTTAAAATATACATGGAGCATGAGGAAGGTAAAATCCAATACCAGTGTCTTGTACTTAAACAAGGAAAACTATAAAGGGATGAGGGAAGAGTTGGCTAAGGTAGACTGGGAGCAAAAACTTTATGATGGGACAACTAAGGAACAGTGGAGGATTTCAAAGTGAGTTTTCATAGTGCTCAACAAAAGTATAGTGAAAAAGAAGTACTATAGAAAAAGAGATAATCAGCTATGAATATCGAAGGAAATAAAGGAGGATATCAAATTGAAAAAAAATGCATACAAAACAGCAAAGACTAGTGGGAAACTAGAGGATTGGGAAATCTTTAAAGGTCAACAGAAAGCCATGAAAAAAGCTATAAAGAAAAATAAGATGGGTCATGAGAGTAAACTAGCTCAATATAAAAACACATAGCAAAAGTTTCTACAAATATATAAAATGAAAAAAAGTGGCAAAAATAAACACTGGAGGGCAGGTCCTATGAAGAGAGGTTGAAGGATTTGAGGTTGTTTTCGTTAGAAAGGAGGCGGCTAAGAGGAGACCTTATCGAAGCATATAAGATGATTAGAGGTTTAGATAGGGTGGACAGTGATAGCCTTTTTCCTAGGATGGAGAAAGCTAGCACGAGGGGACACAGCTTTAAATTAAGGGGTATGAGTTATAGGACGGATATCAGAGGTAGGTTCTTTACTCAAAGAGTGATTAGGGAGTGGAATGCCCTGCCTGCAGCTGTTGTAGATGCGCCAAGTTTGGTGGCGTTTAAGAGGTTAATTGATAAGTATATGGAAGAGAAGGGAATGGTTTAGTTTGGAGGGGCATTGCTTTTTATTTTGGTCGGCACAACATCGAAGACCGAAGGGCCTGTTCTGTGCTGTAATGTTCTATGTTCTTTAGAGAATGAGAAGGGAATGGAAGAACTGGAAATGAGAAAATGGCTGAGGCATTGAACAGGTATTTTGTGTCAGTTTTCACAGAGAAAGATACAAATAATAAGACAAAAATTAATGACAAGAAGGCTTTGGCAGGTGAGGACCTAGAAACTATCATTATCACAAAAGAGGGAGTGTTGGGCAAGTTAATGAGGCTAAAGATAGACAAGTCTCCTGATCCTGATGGAATACATCCCAGGGTACTGAAAGAGATGGCAGGAGAAATGGCAAATGCACTAGTGGTAATTTACCAAAGTTCACTGGATTCTGGGGTGGTTCCTGCAAAACAGCAAATGTGACACCACTGTTTAAAAAAGGAGGTGGACAAAAGGTGGGTAACTATAGGCCTGTTAGCTTAACTTCTGTAATAGGGAAAATGCTTGAATCTATCATTAAGAAAGAAATAGTGAGATATCTGGAGATAAATTGTCCCATTGGTAAGACACAGCATGGGTTCATAAAGGGCAGGTTGTGTTTGCCTAATTTGGTGGAATGCTTTGAGAACATTACATGTGCAGGAGACAATGGGGGATCTGTGTATGTGGTTTATCTGGATTTCCAGAAGGCCTTTGACAAGATGCCTCACCAAAGACTGCTGCACAAGATAAAGGTGCACGGTGTTACAGATAATGTATTAGCATGGATGGAGGATTGGTTCACTAACAGAAAGCAAAGAGTGGGAGTAATTGAGTGTTTTTTTGGTTGGGGTTCAGTGACTAGGGGTGTGCCTCAGCGATCGATGTTGGGACCGCAATTGTGTACGACTTACATAAATTACTTGGAGTTAGAGACCAAGTGTAGTGTGTCAAAATTTACAGATGACATGAAGATGAGTGGTAGAACGAAGTGTGCAGAGGTTGCTGAAAGTCTGCAAAGGGATATAAATACTCTAAGTGAGTGGGCAAGAGTCTGGCAGATGGATTACAATGTTAGTGAATGTGAGGTCATCCATTTTGGTAGAAATAACAGCAAAATGGACTATTATTTAAATGGTCAAAATTTGCAGCATGCTGCTGTGCAGTGCAGGAATCTCAAGGAGTTGGTTTGCAGATGCAAAGCAGGTAATTAAGAAGGCAAATGGAATTTTGTCCTTCATTGCTAGAGGGATGGAGTTTAAAAACAGTGAGATTATGTTGCAGATATAAAAGGTGTTGGTGACGCTATACCTGGAGTACTGTATACGGTTATGGTCCCCATACTTGAGAAAGGATATGCTGGCATTGGAGGGGTTGCAGAGGAAATTCACTAAGTTGATTCTGGAGTTGAGAGGTTTGACTTATGAGGAGAGACTGAGTAGACTGGGGCTATACTCACTGGAATTCAGAAGACTGAGGGAAGGTCTTATAGAAACATATAAGATTATGAAGGGAATAAATAAGATAGAAGCAGGGAAGTTGTTTCCATGGCTGGTGAAATTAGAACTAAAGGGCATAGTTTCAAAATAAGGGAAAGCAGATTTAGGACTGAGTTGAGGAGGAATTTTTCGCACAAAGAGTTATGAATCTGTGGAATTCCCTGCCCAGTGAAGCAGTTGAAGCTACCTCATTGAATATTTCTAAGGCAAGAATAGATAATTTTTTTAGAACAAAAAAGGAATTAAGGGTTATGGTGAGCAGGCAGATAAGTGGAGCTGAGTCCACAAAAAGCTCGGCCATGATCTTATTAAATGATGGAGCAGGCTCAATGGGCTGAATGGCCTACTCCTGCCCCTAGTTCTTATGTTCTTTCATACATATGTTTCAGAGTGTTGGGTCTGATCACATTTTGTCTTTTGGTTTACACGGACAGTGTACTTACTCAGAACATTAGAGTATGAGATAAATTTTGTAACTTGTGCTATCCAAATATGCATATATCTGTGAAGATGTAGTTGGGTTGAAGAGTCATGTAATATAGTTAAGCTTTTGTTGTTTAATAAATGTTTTATTATTTTGTTAAAAGTTTATCAGTTAACTCCTGTGACTCTGCTTAGTAACTGCCCTGCATGTTTCCAAAGAAAAATACAAAAGTTAGGATCTATCAAACTGGGTTCTGCCCTGGGATTAGAGTTCTCCAATAGCAACATCAGCTGGGATCAAAACCTGAATGAAGAAATTGATCAAATCAGACTGAAATGGTTGGCCTCTTACCCTGAGACTGTGAACCTATGTTTTAGATTTCAACCAAGGGAAATAATATAGAACAAAGAACAAAAAAAATTACAGCACAGGAACAGGCCCTTTGGCCCTCCAAGCCCGCACCGACCCTGCTGCCCATGTGAACTAAAACCCCCTACTCTTCCGGGGACCATATCCCTCTATTCCCATCATATGCATGTATTTGTCCAGATGCCTTTTAAAAGTCACTATCGTATCTGCTTCCACTACCTCTTCTGACACCCAATTCCAGGCACCCACCACATTTTGTGTAAAAAACTTGCCCCTTGTACTGTAAGCCCGTGTGCTTTAGTAATTCACTCTTCCAACCTTGGAAAAAGCTTCTGTACATGCATTCTGACAATGCTGTCATAATCTTATAGACTTCTATCAGATCATTCTTCTATCATTCCAATGTGAAGGTTGAGGGATATATCCAATAATTAAAGCTAAATACTGAGGATGCTGGAAATCTGAAACACAAGCAGGAAAAACTCAGCAGATCTGGCACATCTGCAGAGCAAGAAACGTGGTTAATGAAAGATGTGGAGGCTTTGGAGAAGTTTACAGGATGGTGCCTGGATTAGAGGGAATGAGCTATAAGGAAAGGCTGAACAAACTAGGGCTGTTTTCTCTGGCGCAGTGGAGGCTGAGGGGAGACCTGATAGAAGTCTATAAAATTATGAGAGGCATAGATAGGGTTGCCAGTCAGAATCTTTTTCCCAGAGTGGAAATGCCTAATACTTAATGTGAGAGGGGAAAGTTCAAAGGAGATGTGAGGGGCAAGTTTTTTACACAGAGAGTGGTAGATGTCTGGAACGCGTTACCAGGGATGATAGTGCAGTCAGATACAATAGGGGTGTTTAAAGGGTTTTTAGATAAGCATTCGGATATGCAAGGAATAGAGGGATATCGAGTAAGGGCAGACAGATGGGATTAGTTTAATTTGGCATCATGTTCAGCACAACATCGTGGGCCAAAGGGTCTCTTCCTATGCTGTACTGTTCTGTGCTCTATGTTCTATGTTCTATGTTCTATTTTCTAACACTTCTTCAGATTCAATTTCTCAATGTCAATCCTCTCAAGTCCCTTCCAGAATCTTGTATGTTTCTATAAGATCATCTCTTATTCTTCTAAACATCAGAGAATATAGACTCAATTTACTCAGTCTCTCATCAAAGGACAATCGATATAAAATGAAAAGAGACATGCCACACAGATCTGTGGGCTTTCTGTGCCCACACCGATGGCAGCAAGAATATTCTGGCAATCCAGTCTGACAGTGAATGATGAGAATGGTCTCCACAGGTTGTGGGTTACTCAGAGGGATGCCATCTTTAGGGACAGGACAGTTGAAGTCTATTAGAATTATTAGCCTCTACACTCAGCTTCCACCTCCTCCCCAGACTAAGAAATCATGAAAACTTGGACGGGTTCATGGATGAGAGGGGTGTGGAGGGATATGGTCCAAGTGCAGGTCAGTGGGACTAGGCAAAAAATGGTTTGGCACAGACAAGAAGGGCCAAAAGGCCTATTTCTGAGCTGTAATTTTTTATAGTTCTATGGTTCTAAGAGTTAGATGATCTATTATCTATTGTGATTGACGCATCTGCTTTGTAGCAAAGAATGTGCAGCATAGCTGCTCAACAATCCTGAATATCTGCATTTCCAAACTACAGTTCAACTACAAAACAAAGATGCTCGGAGAATGGAGCTGTACTTCCCAGAGTTTCCAACAGATGGAAACATTGCCACAAGATTAGCTGAATTAAGTTTTATTGCTGCAATGTTCCTTATTTAAGCCTCTTCCCCTGTTGAAATCTAATGAATGCTAATTCGCAGCAATCCTGGGGGATGGGTCTGAAATTGAATAATTTTTAGAATTGATGTGTAACAGTCACTTACACTGTTAAAGTCACATTTATTGCTCACCCTGAATTTCTCTGAGAAGATGACAATATAAATAATGTGGCCATTTTATCGAGCAATTTACAATCAACCACATTGCTGAGGGCCTGGAGTCACATGTAGACCAGATCGGGTAAGAACAGCAGATTTCCTTTCCTAAAGGATGAACCAGAGAGTAAACCACCTGATTTTTTTAACAATTCTTCACTTTCTTGGTCACTTCATTAAATTATTAAATTTACTAAATTTTTAAGCTAAATCCAAATTCTATCCAGGCCAGATTTAAAATCAAACTCCCTCTGGCCAGTAAGAGAACTTTGCCCAAATAATTTACAATTAATTCCAGCTTGTGTATATAACAGCACATTGAGAACATTGTTCGGCCAATCATAAACACTTTTAAATGCAGTATTGATCTCAACCTGCAACAGATGGACTTCATGAGTTATGGCACGGTGGCACAGTGGTTCACACTGCTGTCTCACAACACAAGTCCATCTGTGTAGAGTTTGCATTTTCTCCTGTGACTGTGTGGGTTTCATCTGGATGCTCCGGTTTCCTCCCACAGCCTGAAAGATGTGCAGGTTGGGTGAATTGACGTGAACAGGTACCAGACTGTGGTGATTAGGGGAAATTCACAGTAACTTCATTGCAATGTTAATGTAAGCCTTGCTGCTGACTAATAAATAAGCTTAACTTATTTAAAGTTATTCCCATATTTAGTTTGGTGGAAGGTATCGAAACTCCAGTGTGCAAAATAGGTGACAGAATCTGTTACGTAACCGTGAAGACCACAGGGCAATCATCAACAGATCAATAGTCTTCGTGGAGTACAAGCTGCCTTATCGAGTGAGTGAAGACTCGCCCAATGGGCAGGAACCAGCAGGCTTGTAAGGCTGTAACTTTACCTGGACAAGAGTTGCAATCTAAGGAGCAATTTTTTCCTTTGGTGCAGAATGAGAGGTTTTGGTGATGGGAAATTGGCATTTGGCCAAATTACTGCATTGATGACAAAGAGAAAGAATTTTTTTTTCCTCCATCTTTTCATCTAGATAACTTCTGTAAGTGAAGAATTTCTCTGATATCAGGGTCCTTCCTCGAGCTGCCCCCATCACCAGCCATAGAGATAACTGCAGGCAGGGTTGACTCCACATTGACCACTCCAGATAGAAACTGGAGAAGTGGGTCTCCTGGCTGAAGCAGAACCTGAGGAGGAACACGCTTCAGTAACTCTGTGATACGCCCTCCAAAAGAGAACATCCTCCATTTGGTTTCCATCACCTGACCCAGTCCCGTCATTAACGAACCTCTGACCAAACCAAACGGCAGAAAGGAAATCCTACCAGTGGGAGTGCTGGGAGAGACATGGACCTCGGGCCTGGGGTTGTTATAACAACAAGTGGGGGCACCAGTATCCTGGGTGGGAGGTTTGCTAGTGTAGTTTGGGAAGGCTTACACGAGTGCAACAATGAGGTGGAAACTGAACTGCAGGTCAATAAGTGTAGGACTGGGGAGAAAAGTCAGACTGAGAACAGGTCACAGTTGTGCTGAGGGAGGAGACATTGGAGGGATCTTGTAGTGAGGCATTATGGGTGGAGCTCAGGACTCAGAAGGATAAATTCACAATGTTGGGAGTGTACTATAGACCTTCCAACAACCTGCAGGAGACAGAGGAGCAGCTGTGCAGTCAGATATTGGAAAGATGTGAAAAAAGCAATGGAGTTGTGATGGGTGACTTTAACTTCCCCCATATTAATTGAGTTAGGTTAGGGGCTCAGATAGAGAGCAGTTTGTTAGATGTGGCCAAGGGGGCTTTTTGATACAATATGTTGACAATTCAACCAGTGAGGGGGAAATAGTAGTAAGAGAAAGAGTAGGTCTACTCTTGGACAATGGAGGGAACTTATGTATGGAGCCACTGGAAGTGGGTGAGATCCATAATGAGCAGTCACCAAACAGAAGGACACGACTAATGCTGAGATGAGGGATGGGTGTGTGAACACTCTAGTGAATGTCAATATATCGAAGGAGGAAGTGTTGAGTATCTTAAATTGCATTAAAGTAGACAAGTCCCCAGGGCCAGATGGGATCTATCCCAGGTTACTGTGGGAGGCAACAGGAGAAATAGCTGGGACCTTAACAGATATCTTCACATCCCCTATGACCACAGAACAGGAGAATAGCCAATGCTGTTCCCTTGTTTAAGAAAGGATAAATGTGTAATGGTCCACTTTGGCAGCTTCAATGGGATGAAGGAGTACAATTGCCTCAGGCAAGGAGGAAATGGTCGAGTAAGGGAACCATGGTGTACTAAAAAAGTTAATTCGCTGGTTAAAAGGGAAAAAGAGGCTTATGTCAGGATGAGGCTTGAAGGCTCAGTTAGTGCAATGGATAGCTATAGATTAGCCAGGAGGGAGCTAAAGAGGGAGTTGAGGAGAGCTAAAAGGGACACGAGAAGACTTTGGCTGATAGGATCAAGGAGAATCCTAAAGCTTTCTTTAGATATGTTAAGAATACAAGATTGGTTAGGGCAAGGTTAGGGCCAGTTATGGACAGCAGTGGGAAGTTGTGCATGGACCCTGAAGAGATTGGAGAGGCACTGGACAAATATTTCTCTTCGGTATTCACGCAGGGAGATGTAAATGTAGTTGTGGAGAACACTGGGATACAGGGTTGCAAACTGGAAAATATTGAAGTAGATAAGGAGGATGTGCTAGATATTCTTGAGGGTTTGAAGTTAGATAAGTCCCCTGGGTCGGATGGGATTTACCCTAGGATTCTCTGGGAGGCGAGAGAGGCAATTGCAGAGCCTCTGGCTCTGATCTTCAGGTCGTCGTTGGTTACGGGTATAGTGCCAGAAGACTGGAGGATAGCGAATGTGGTCCCATTGTTCAAGAAGGGGAATAGAGACTTTCTGGGGAATTATAGGCCGGTGTGTCTTACTTCTGTTGTGGGCAAAGTATTGGAGAGAATTATTAGGGATAGGATTTATAGTTATTTAGAGAGAAATGAATTGATTGGGGATAGTCAGCATGGTTTGTGAAGGGTAGGTCGTGCCTTACTAACCTTATTGAGTTTTTTGAAAAAGTGACCAAAGAGGTGGATGGGGGTAAGGCAATTGATGTGGTATATATGGACTTTAGTAAGGCGTTCGATAAGGTGGCCCATGGAAGGCTTCTGAAGAAAATGCAGATGTATGGGATTGAGGGTGATTTAGCTAATTGGATTAGGAATTGGCTAGCAGATAGAAGACAGAAGGTGGTGGTTGATGGAAGTTATTCATCGTAGAGTTCGGTTACAAGTGGTGTACCTCAGGGATCTGTTTTGGGGCCCCTGCTGTTTGTAATTTTTATAAATGATCTGGATGAGGGTATTGAAGGATGGATTAGTAAATTTGCGGCTGACACCAAAGTCGGAGGAGTGGTAGATAGTGAAGAGGGGTGTTATAGTTTGCAGAGAGACTTGGACAAGTTGCAGAGCTGGGCCGAGAGGTGGCAAATGGAGTTTAATGTGGAAAAGTGTGAGGTAATTCACTTTGGCGGGAATAACAAATGTGTAGAGTATAGGGCTAATGGTAGGACTCTTAATAGTGTTGATGAACAGCGGGATCTTGGTGTATGTGTGCATAGATCCCTGAAAGTTGGCAATCAAGTCGATAAGGTTGTTAAGAAGGCATACGGAGTCTTAGCTTTTATTGGTAGGGGGATTGAATTTCAGAGCCGCAACATCATGTTGCAACTGTACAAAACTCTAGTGCGGCCGCACTTGGAGTATTGTGTGCAGTCTGGTCCCCGCATTATAAGAAAGATGTGGAGGCATTGGAGAGGGTACAGAAGAGGTTTACCAGGATGTTGCCTGGTATGGAGGGCAGGTCTTATGAAGAGAGGCTGAGGAATTTGAGGTTGTTTTCGTAGAAAGAAGGCGGCTAAGAGGAGACCTTATTGAAACATATAAGATGATTAGAGGTTTAGATAGGGTGGACAGTGATAGCCTTTCTCCTAGGATGGAGAAAGCTAGCACGAGGGGACATAGCTTTAAATTAAGGGGTGGTAGTTATAGGACGGATGTCAGAGGTAGGTTCTTTACCAGAGGGTGGTAAGGGTATGGAATGCCCTGCCTGCTGCAGTTGTAGATGCGCCAAGTTTGGTGGCGTTTAAGAGGTTAGTAGATAAGTTTATGGATGAAAAAGGAATGGTTTAGGTTAGAGGGTCACTGCTTGTTCCTAATTGGTCGGCGCAACATCGAGGGCCGAAGGGCCTGTTCTGCGCTGTAATGTTCTATGTTCTAATATCGAGGGTAGAACTCTTAGCAATGTAGAGGAGCAGAAGGACCTTGGGGTCTGGGTCCATAGGACTCTTAAATCGGCTTCGCAGGTGGAGAATGTGGTCAAGAAGGCGTATGGTGTACTGGCCTCCATTAATCGAAGGATTGAGTTTAGAAGTCGGGAGGTAATACTGCAACTTTATAAGACCTTTGTCAGTCCCTACTTGGAGTACTGTGCACAGTTCTGGTCACCACACTACAAGTAGGATGTGGAAGCTAAAGAGAGGGTGCAGAGGAGATTTACAAGGATGTTGCCTGGATTGGGAGGCATGCCTTATGAGGATAGGTTGAGGGAGCTAGGTCTCTTCTCACTGGAGAGACGAAGATTGAGAGGCAACCTGATAGAGGTTTATAAAATGTTGAGAGGTATAGATAGGATGGATTCTTGGAGGCTATTTCCCAAGGCTGAAATAGTCGCTATGAGAGGACACAGGTTTAAGGTGCTGGGGAGCAGGTACAGAGGAAATGTTAGGGGTAAGTCACTCACCAGCTCAGAGGCTGGTGAGTGAGTGGAATCGGCTGCCATCGGTGGTGGTGGAGGCAAACTTGCTGGGGCCTTTTAAGAGACTTCGGGATGACTACATGGGATTAAATGGGATTGAGAGTTATAGATAGGCCTGGTAGGTATGGATATGATCAGCCAGTCCATCGGAGAGGGGTGGATTGGCCATGGAGGCCAGCTAATGTGGAGGAGCACATTATTGCACAGAGAGATCTGTGCTTGCACAGTGGCACCCTCTGCTGACATCTGCTGGCTTTTGTGTGAGCCTCGGCCCCATCCCTTTCCCCTGCTGGTGCAAAATAGATCGTACTTCATGTTTTTATATTTTTAACTTGCCCATCTTTGGTGAGATCGCCCCCCTGTGACTCAGTGGGAATATGGACCATCAATTATTGGCCATCCTTTGATTGTCCTTGGATTGAGTCGCTTGCTGGGCTTTTTCAGAGGGTCAGTTAAGGGTCACCAACAATGCTATGGGTATGGAGTCACATATAGACTAGACCAGGATGGCATTAAAGGACATTAGCAAATCACGTGGGTTTTTACAGCAATTAAACAGCAATTGTTTTCGTTAGAAAGGAGGCGGCTAAGAGGGGACCTAATCGAAACATATAAGATGATTAGAGGTTTAGATAGGGTGGACAGTGATAGCCTTTTCCTAGGATGGAGAAAGCTAGCACGAGGGGACACAGCTTTAAATTAAGGGGTGATAGTTATAGGAGGGATATCAGAGGTAGGTTCTTTACCCAAAGGATGGTTCGGGAGTGGAATGCCCTGCCTGCAGCAGTTGTAGATGCGCCAAGTTTGGTGGCGTTTAAGAGGTTAGTTGATAAGTATATGGAAGAGAAGAGAATGGTTTAGTTTGGAGGGGCATTGCTTTTTATATTGGTCGGCACAACATTGAAGGCCGAAGGGCCTGTTCTGTGCTGTAATGTTCTATGTTCTATGTTCTATTACTGAGCTTTGTTTAATATTTAAATTGAATGTTAAATTAAATAGCACAGCTGTCATGGTGGGATTTGAACCCACATCCTCAGCACATTAACCTGGACTTCTACATTGCTAACCCAGTGACACTAACCCTACAGCACCTTCTGTTCTTAGCACTTATTGTGATGAGGAGCCCACATACATCATTCTCTCTCCATAGATGACCATAGGCAGCTATTGGAGTGAGTCAGCAGCTTAGAAACAAGGAGACAAGAGACAGGGACATTTTTAAATTCAAAACATTTGTATTTGGTAAGATTGGGATAGAGCTTCCAGTAGTAACAAGAGTTTTGTCTCAAAAAAATCCATGTATAAAAACCAGAAAGAGGGAACAGCAACCAGCTGACTCTGCCAGTGAAAATTAGTAATCCTCTGCACAAAAGAACATCAGAACAGCACCAAAATAAAAAAACAAGCCTACCCAGCAACCCCTGGCCCTTCCCTTCTAAAAAATAAAAAATCAAAAATTTTATAGTAAACTAGAAAATGGGCCAATTATAGCAATGAGGGAGTTTTCCCCCCAAGGTTCAGAAATGACCCCAATATTACCTAGAATGTTGTGAGGTTATCAGTATGTGTTACGCTGAGCGTCAGAGATCTGTTGGTATTCCCTTCCCTATAGCTCCTCACAGAAAGCCAGGCTCCCCACTCTTTCCCCTGATCTCACAAACACTATCCAGGATCCAAGCTCAATATTCTTGTCAGAAGGAATACCAGATTCTCTCCTTGTGAATATTCAGTAAGAAACTGGTATAATCACACATACCCAGCTCACTAGCCAACACACATCTCAGCAATCCCCACTATCTTACAGCCTGGGTAAATTCCCCACCTCCACCCCACCACCTCATTCTCCCCATGAGGGGGAGGAGGGTGTATGTGCTGTTCCCACAGGGAAAGGTTACAAGCAGCTTGGGAACAGCAAAAAGTTGGAGGGCTGGAGGAATAATCCAAACCATCTCACCCTGTGCCCTGCAAAAAAACTAATTTGTTCATCAGTCCATAGTAACCAGCAGTCTTAAAACCGCTAATAAGAGTGGCTGTGCTATTCACGTGGGCATTATTAATGATAACACTTGCTCATTCGACATCATGTGCATAACTATACAGTCAATGGCACAAGTACTATTCATGTGTGCATGTACATATTTGTAATACTATTAACAATGGCACAGCTTGAGAATATTACAGGCTATTGGGAATATTATGGGGCAAATTATTCAGTGTGACGGGATTCCTGGATTCAAACCTGTTCAAACTAGGTTAGATTTGACCTTCAGTGACTTGACCCAGGGTCAGAGAGCAACACTGGAGATGTAAGGGAGTTTCCACTCTGATCAGAGATTAAGATAATACCCAGCTGAACTTTCACACTCACTTCCCATTAGTGTTCATGGTGAAGGAATAGGAAAAATAAAACTTCCATCCTGAATGCACCAGGAAAAGACCCAAATAATGTACACACTGTTTAACAGTAGAAGTAGGCATTAAACATAGCACAGAACGTAAATACATATTTACACATTCATACATTTTAGCCATTCAGGAATATGCCTGTCCATTTCCTGAATTATGTACTGGTGTCCAGGAGGACAGTGCTGGAACATCACAACCACTGCTGCCTTTTCTGGAATCTCAACCATGGTGATTAGTGAGAATCAGTGATATTGCCACTGCATCCAAAGCAAATATATCCATTTTCATTGCGATTCACCCAGTTGCTAGGAGCACTCCTGCAAAAATACAGAGAAAACCAGATCAGGACCACTTATTTTCTCCTCAGTGCAAGCACTCTTGCCTCCATACAAAAAAGTTAAGGGGTTGAGGTTCAGGTTTGAAGACAAATCTCACAATCAGAGGGTCAGTGCTGAGGGAGCGCCGCACTGTCAGAAGGTCAGTACTGAGGGAGCGCCGCACTGTCAGAGGGTCAGTGCTGAGGGAGTGCCGCACTGTCAGAGGGTCAGTGCTGAGGGAGGGCCGCACTGTCAGAGGGTCGTGCTGAGGGAGCGCCGCACTGTCAGAGGGTCAGTGCTGAGGGAGTGCAGCACTGTCAGAGGGTCAGTGCTGAGGGAGTGTCACACTGTCAGAGGGTCAGTGCTGAGGGAGCGCCGCACTGTCTCTGGGTTAGTACTGAGGGGTGCCGCACTGTCAGAGGGTCAGTGCTGAGGGAGTGCAGCACTGTCAACGAGTCAGTGCTGAGGGAGCGCCGCACTGTCAGAGGGTCAGTGCTGAGGGAGCGCCGCACTGTCAGAGGGTCAGTGCTGAGGGAGTGCAGCACTGTCAGAGGGTCAGTGCTGAGGGAGTGTCACACTGTCAGAGGGTCAGTGCTGAGGGAGTGCAGCACTGTCAACGTCAGTGCTGAGGGAGCGCCGCACTGTCAGAGGGTCAGTGCTGAGGGAGTGCAGCACTGTCAACGAGTCAGTGCTGAGGGAGTGCCGCACTGTCAGAGGGTAAGTGCTGAGGGAGTGCCGCACTGTCAGAGGGTCAGTACTGAGGGAGTGCCACACTGTCAGAGGGTCAGTGCTGAGGGAGGGCCGCACTGTCAACGAGTCAGTGCTGAGGGAGTGCCACACTGTCTCTGGGTTAGTACTGAGGGGGTGCCACACTGTCAGAGGGTCAGTGCTGAGGGAGTGCCACACTGTCTCTGGGTTAGTACTGAGGGAGTGCTGCACTGTCAGAGGGTCAGTGCTGAGGGAATGCCGCACTGTCAGAGGGTCAGTGCTGACAGAGTGCTGCATTGTTGGTGCTGCCATATTTATTTAGTTAAACGAGTGACATTTATCTTCAAGTGGACTGAATTAGCAAAACTAAATCCTCCGGATTTAAAGAGGCATTGATGGCGAATGGTTACATAGAACATAGAACAATACAGCACAGAACAGGCCCTTCGGCCTTCGATGTTGTGCCGACCGAAATAAAAAGCAATGCCCCTCCAAACTAAACCATTCCCTTCTCTTCCATATACTTATCAACTAACCTCTTAAACGCCACCAAACTTGGCGCATCTACAACAGCTGCAGGCAACAGCTGTTGATCTTTGGAAATGTGCAGCATTGTTTCCCAAAGGTATTATCATAGAGTCACCATGATTACAAAATGGAAACAGGCCCTTTGGCCCAACCTGTGCATGCTGCCCAGTTTTTACCATTAAGCTTTCCCCAGCTGACTGTGGCCCATATCCTAGTATACCCATTTTACCCATGTAACTGTCTAAATGCTTTTTAAAAGGCAAAATTGTACCCATTTTTACAGGTTCTACAGGCATTTAGAGACGCAAGGATTGATTAGGGACAGTCAGCATGGCTTTGTGAGTGGAAAATCACGTCTCACGAATTTGATTGAGTTTTTTGAAGAGGTAACCAAGAAGGTAGATGAGGGCAGTGCAGTTGATATTCTCTACATGGACTTTAGCAAGGCCTTTGACAAGGTACCGCATAGTAGGTTGTTGCATAAAGTTAAATCTCACTGGATCCAGGGAGAGATAGCTAAATGGATACAAAATTGGGTTCTTGATAAAAGTCATGATAAAAGTAAGGATTCGCATCCTAATCAGCAATCTCTGACTGTCTGTGCTGATGTGTGCTGTTGCAGACCAGAACACTGCACTTGCCTGATGAAGACACGGGAGTGTTGAAAGCTCGCTTTTTTACTATCAAATAAATCGGTTGGATTAATAATTGGTGTTGCTAAATTCTTACTGAGTTCTTGATAAAAGCCAGAGAGAGTGGTTGTAGAAAGTTGTTTTTCAAACTAGAGGCTTGTGACCAGCGGTGTGCCTCAGGGATCAGTGCTGGGGCCATTGTTATTTGTCATTTATATTAGTGATTTGGATGAGAATATAGGGAGCATGGTTAATAAGCTTGCAGATGCCATAGTGGACAGTGAAGGAAGTTATCTCCAGTTGCAACGTGATCTTGATCAACTGGACCAGTGGGCTGACGAATGGCAGTTGGAGTTTAATTTAGATAAATGTGAGGTGATGCATTTTGGTAGATTGAACCAGAACAGAGACTCAGTTAATGGTTGGGCATTGGGGAGAGTTAGAGAACAAAGAGATCTCGGGGTACAGGTTCATAGCTCCTTGAAAGTGGAGTCACAGGTGGACAGGGTGGTGAAGAAGGCATTCAGCATGCTTGGTTTCATTGGTCAGAACATTGAATACATAGAACATAGAACATTACAGCACAGAACAGGCCCTTCGGCCTTCGATGTTGCGCAGACCAATATAAAAAGCAATGCCCCTCCAAACTAAACCATTCCCTTCTCTTCCATATACTTATCAACTAACCTCTTAAACGCCACCAAACTTGGCGCATCTACAACCGCTGCAGGCAGGGCATTCCACTCCCGAACCACCCTTTGGGTAAAGAACCTGCCTCTGATATCCGTCCTATAACTATCACCCCTTAATTTAAAGCTGTGTCCCCTCGTGCTAGCTTTCTCCATCCTAGGAAAAAGGCTATCACTGTCCACCCTATCTAAACCTCTAATCATCTTATATGTTTCAATAAGGTCCCCTCTTAGCCGCCTCCTTTCTAACGAAAACAACCTCAAATCCCTCAGCCTCTCTTCATAAGACCTGCCCTCCATACCAGGCAACATCCTGGTAAACCTCCTCTGTACCCTCTCCAATGCCTCCACATCTTTCTTATAATGCGGGGACCAGAACTGCACACAATACTCCAAGTGCGGCCGCACTAGAGTTTTGTACAGTTGCAACATGACGTTGCGGCTCCGAAATTCAATCCCCCTACCAATAAAAGCTAAGACTCCGTATGCCTTCTTAACAACCTTATCAACTTGACTGCCTACTTTCAGGGATCTATGCACAAATACACCAAGATCCCTCTGTTCATCAACACTATTAAGAATCCTACCATTAGCCCTATACTCTACACATTTATTATTCCTGCCAAAGTGCAATACAGGAGAATACAGTCTTGTTGAAATTGTACAAGACATTGGTAAGGCCATACTTGGAATACTCAGTACAGTTCTGGTCACCCTATTATAGACAGGACATTATTAAACTAGAAAGAGTGTAGAAAAGATTTACTAGGATGATACGAGGACTTGATGGTTTGAGTAATAAGGAGGCTGGATAGACTGAGACTTTTTTTTCTGGAGTGTGGGAGGCTGAAGGGTGATTTTATAGAGATCTATAAAATAATGAGGGCACAGATCAGCTAGATGGTCAATATATTTTTCCAAAGGTCGGAGAGTTTAAAACTAGAGAGCATAAGTTTAAGGTAAGAGGAGTGATACACAAAATGGTCCAGTAGGGCAAACTTTTTCACACAGAGGGTGGTGAGTGTCTGGAACAAGCTGCCAGAGGTAATAGTTGAGGCAGGTACAATTTTGTCTTTTAAAAAGCATTTTAAAAAGACAGCTACCTGGGTACATTGGGTGTAGAGGGATATAGGCCAAATGTGAACAATTAGGACTAGCTTAGGAGTTTTAAAAAAAGGGCGACGTGGAGAAGTTGGCCTGAAGAACCTGTTTCCATGCTGTAAACCTTTATGACTCTGTGACTGTGGCAGCTCGTTCCTGACACTCTTCACCTTCTGTATGAAAAAACTGCCCCTCTGGACCCTTTTATAGCTCTTCCCTCTCATCTTAAATCTGTGCCCTCTAGGTCTAGACTCCCCTACCTTTGGAAAAAGATTTTGACTATCTAGATGATCTGCTCCCCTCATTATTTTATACACCTCTTTTAGATCACCCTTCAGCCTTCTGCACTCTAGAGAAATCACTGCCCTTTCTGAAATCTATGAATGACCTGTACCTGGGTATATGTCCTTTCAGAGTTACAGATGACAGAAGTTCAGAAATGTAGTCACATTGAGAAGATATCTCAGAGGTTTGTCTTCTGAAGGAAGGCTGAACAGGTTGGATCTTTACTCATTGGACTTCAGAAGAATGAGAGGTGATCTTATTGAAACATACATGATAATGAGAGAGTGGGACAAGGGGGATGCTGAGTGGATATCTGCCTATCATGGAGAAATCTAGAAATCTAGAACTCTAGAACTTAAATATTTAAGACAAAGATGCAGAAAATTTTCTCTCTCAGAGAGTCATTAATCAGAGACCAGTGGAGACTGAGTCATTGAATATATTCAAGGTTGGAATAGACAGATTATTGATTGACAAGGGAGTCAAAGGTAAACGGGTACATAAATAATATAAAAACATAGAAACTAGCAGCAAGAGCAGGTCATTTGGCCCTTTGAGCCTGCTCCATTCAATATGATCATGACTGATCTCAATGCCAAATTCCTGCTTTCTCCCCACACTTCTTGATACCATTAAAATCGAAAAAGTATTTCTTTCTTGAATATATTCTGCCAAGTAAAGTGGTGGAGGCAGGCACTTATTTAAGAAATACTTAGATGGGCACATGAACAGAATGGGAATGGAGGGGTATAGAAAACTGATTTAAAATAGGGATCATGAGCCTTGGGAGTCCCTGGGAAGTGTGTAAATAGATGATGATATTGATGTACTTGTTTTTATCCTACAGGTGTTTTGGTCCACCTTGTTGTCTAACGAGGGGCATACACACGATGGGTTGTGAGAGGGCTGCTCTTGGATTTTTTTTCGAGAACCTGAAGAGATTGGTGAGGCACTGAATAAATATTTCTCTTCGGTATTCACGCAGAGTGCTGGAAATGTAGCTATGGAGAGCACTGAGGTACAGGGTTGCAAATTGGGAAGTATTGTAGTAGATAGGGAGGATGTGTTAGAAATTCTCGAGGGTTTGAAGTTGGATAAGTCCCCTGGGCCGGACGGGATTTACCCTAGGATTCTCTGGGAGGCAAGAGAGGAGATTGCAGAGCCTCTGGCTCTGATCTTCAGGTCCTCGTTGGTTACGGGTGTGGTTCCGGAGGACTGGAGGATAGCGAATGTGGTCCCATTGTTTAAGAAGGGGAAGAGAGACCTTCCTGGGAATTATAGGCCAGTGAGTCTTACTTCTGTTGTGGGCAAGGTATTGGAGAGAATTATTAGGGATAGGATTTATAGTTATTTAGAGAGAAATGAATTGATTGGGGATAGTCAGCATGGTTTCGTGAAGGGTAGGTCATGCCTTACTAACCTCATTGAGTTTTTTGAGAAAGTGACCAGAGAGGTGGATGGGGGTAAGGCGGTTGATGTAGTATATATGGACTTTAGTAAGGCGTTTGATAAGGTGGCCCATGGAAGACTTCTACAGAAAATGCAGATGTGTGGAATAGAGAGTGATTAGCTAATTGGATTAGGAATTGGCTGGCAGATAGAAGACAGAGGGTGGTGGTTGATGGGAGATATTCATCGTGGAGTTCGGTGACGAGTGGTGTGCCTCAGGGGTCTGTTTTGGGGCCCCTGCTGTTTGTAATTTTTATAAATGATCTGGATGAGGGTATTGAGGGATGGATCAGTAAATTTGCAGATGATACTAAAGTCGGTGGAGTGGTAGATAGTGAAGAGGGGTGTTTTAGTTTACAGAGTGACTTGGACAAGTTGCAGAGCTGGGCTGAGAGGTGGCAAATGGAGTTTAATGTGGAAAAGTGTGGGTAATGCACTTTGGCAGGAACAATAATGTGTAGAGTATAGGGCTAATGGGTAGGGCTCTTATAGTGTTGAGGAACAAAGGATCTTGGTGTATGTGTCAATAGATCCCTGAAAGTAGGCGTCAAGTGGATAAATTGTTAAGAAGCTTATGGAGTCTTAGCTTTTATGGTAGGGATTGAATTTAGGAGCCGCAGCTCATGTTGCAGACTGTACAAAACTCTAGTGCGGCCGCACTTGGAGTATTGTGTGCAGTTCTGGTCGCCACATTATAAGAAAGATGTGGAGGCATTGGGGAGGGTACAGAGGAGGTTACCAGGATGTTGCCTGGTATGGAGGGCAGGTCCTATGAAGAGAGGTTGAAGGATTTGAGGTTTGTTTTCGTTAGAAAGGAGGCGGCTAGAGGGGATCTTATTGAGCATATAAGATGATTAGAGGTTTAGATAGGGTGGACAGTGATAGCCTTTTTCCTAGGATGGAGAAAGCTAGCACGAGGGGACACAGCTTTAAATTAAGGGGTATGAGTTATAGGACGGATATCAGAGGTAGGTTCTTTACTCAAAGAGTGATTAGGGAGTGGAATGCCCTGCCTGCAGCTGTTGTAGATGCGCCAAGTTTGGTGGCGTTTAAGAGGTTAATTGATAAGTATATGGAAGAGAAGGGAATGGTTTAGTTTGGAGGGGCATTGCTTTTTATTTTGGTCGGCACAACATCGAAGGCCGAAGGGCCTGTTCTGTGCTGTATTGTTCTATGTTCTATGTTCTATGTTCTAATATCCTAGTGCTTCACGTCGTTAGTGTACGCTTGACCTGGACCATTTGATGGGCAACACGACAGCTCAGTGACTATTGCTGTGCTGTGCAGATACATGGATTTGGGCCTGTGTCTGTGGGAGTTTGCGCATTCTCCCCGTGCTTGCGTGGGTTTTCTCCGGGTGCTCCGGTTTCCTCCCACACCCTAAAGATGTGCTCTTAGGCTAATTGGCAAAACAAATTCTCCCTAAATTGTCTCAAATTTAGTTTTTAATCCATAGATCTATAAACATAGACAGGGATCACGGGTAGAAGTGGGAACATCGGGGTGGCGGCGCGGGCTCGTTGGGCCGAAGGGCCTGTTTCCCGTGCTGTTTTGTTCTTTGTTCTTTATATTCATGATGTGGCCTCTACAGTTTTTTGTGTTAGAGAATTCCAGAGGATTACTGCCCTTTAAATGAAGAGATTTTTCCTTTTGTCTGTCTTAAATGATCTACCCCATATCCTGAGGCTGTGTTCTAGATTTCTCCAACCAGGCAAAGTATCCTCCCTGCATCCAGTCAGCACAGCCTTGTTAATATTTTATACATTTCAATCTGATCTCTTCAGATTCTTCTAAAGTATAGTCCAGTCAAATCAATCTCTCCTCATAGGACAGTCTCGCCTATCCTGCTATCAACCAAGTAAACCTCTGCTGCACTTCCTCTATGGCAAATATATCCTTTCTCAGGTAGGGAGACCAAAACTTCAGATGTGGTCTCACCAAGATCTGTAAAACCGCAGTAAGACGTCCCTACTTCTGAAATCAAACCATAGAATCCGTATGGTGCATCAGATTGTTCAGCCCACTGAGTCTGCGCCATCTCTCTCACAGAGTGTCCCACCCCGGTCTGTCTCACTCCCATCCTATCTCCATAACCCCACACATTTATCCTGCTAATCCAAATAACCACTCATCTTTGGACAATAAGGGGCAAGCTGGCATGGCCAATCTACCTAACCTGCATATGTTTGAAGTGTGGGAGGAAACTGGAGCATCCAGAGGAACACATGCAGACATGGGGAGAACATGCAAATTCCACACAGACAGTCACCCAAAGCTGAAATCGAACCCCCAGGACTCTGGCATTGTGAGAAGCAGCAATGCTAACCACTGTGCCACCTATCCTCTTGCAATGAAGGCCAGTGTTCCATCTGCCTTCCAAATTGCTTGCTGCAGCTGCCTCTCCACTTTCATTGATTTAGTTTTTGATTTGATTTATCATTGTCATATGTATTAGAGAAAAAGTGAAAAGTTTGTTTTTTGTGCGCTATACAAAGTATACCATTCAGAGAAGGAAAGGAGGGTGCAGAATATAGTTATAAAAGAATGTAACAATGTATTGTTAGAGAATTCACATTAGTTAGAATGCAGTTTAAGAAGCATAGAACATAGAACAATACAGCACAAACAGGCCCTTCGGCCCACGAGTTGCGCCGATCACATCTACCAATCCACAGACCTATCTATAACCCCCTATCCTATTCTTTTCCATATACTCATCCAGAAGTCTCTTAAAAGACCCCAGTGAGTTTGCCTCAACAACCTCCAACGGCAGTCGGTTCCATTCACTCACCACCCTCTGAGTGAAAAACCTACCCCTGACATCTCCTTTGTATTTGCTTCCCTGCACCTTAAATCTGTGTCCTCTCGTAGTGACCATTTCAGCTCGGGGAAATAGTCTCTGAGAGTCCACCCTATCTATTCCTCTCAACATTTTATAAACCTCTATCAGGTCGCCTCTCAACCTACGTCTCTCCAGTGAGAAGAGTCCCAGCTCCCTCAACCTATCTTCATAAGGCCTGCCTCCCAATCCAGGCAGCATCCTTGTAAATCTCCCCTGAACTCTCTCAATAGCCTCTACATCCTTCCTATAATGAGGCGACCAGAACTGCGCACAATACTCCAAGTGGGGTCTAACAAGAGTCTTATAGAGCTGCATCATTACCTCCTGACTCCTAAACTCTATTCCTCGATTAACGAAGGCTAGTACACCATACGCCTTCTTGACCACTTTCTCCACCTGTGAGGCTGATTTAAGAGTCCTATGGACCCGGACCCCGAGATCCTTCTGCTCTACAATACAGCTAAGACTCCTACCCCTTAAGCATAGAAGAGTAAAAGATAGAATGAGAGGATGTGCTGGGCACATTTTGCAGGAAGTACTGGTGTACAAGGACTTCCACACCCCTTTGTCCAACGAACTTCCCAATACATCACCTTTTAAATAATATTCTTCCTTTCTGTTTTTCACACCAAAGTGTATAATTTCACATTTAGCAACACAGTACTGGATATGCTCTGTGTTTTCCCACTCACTCAACTTGTCTAAATAACCCTGAAACCTCCCTGCGTCCTCCTCACACTCAATGCCAACTAGTTTGTGTCATTAGCAAAATTGGAAATGTTACACTTGGTTCCTTCATCCAGGTCATTTATATATATTGTGAACAGCTGGGGCCCAAGCACTGAGCCCTGTGGTACCCCACTAGTCACTGTCAGCCAGTTGGAACAAGACCCATTTATTCCTATTCTCTATTCCCATTTGTCGATCCATGTCAGTACATTATCTCCTACTCCCTGGGCTTCAATTTTACCCACTGACTCTTATGAGGTACATTACCTCATAAGTCTTCCGAAAGCCCAAATACACCGCATCCACTGGTTCTCCCCTGTCTATTCTCCCTGTTACATCTTCAGAAAACTCCAGTTAAGCATGATTTGTTTTTCATAATCCCATGCTGGCTTTGTCCAATCCGGTTAATACTTTTCAAAATGTTCTATTATCACATCCTTTTTATAGATTCCAACATTTTCCTGATTCCTGATGTCAGGTTAACTGGTTTATAATTCTCCCTTTTCTCTCTCTCCCCACCCCCCGCCCTTTTTAAATAGTTGGGTTATATTTGCCGTCGTCCAATCTGCAGGAACAGCTCCACAGTCTATAGAATTTCACAAGATGTCCAACAATACATCCAATATTTCCAGGGCCTCTTCCTTTAATACTCTGGGATATAGATTACCAGGCCTTGGGAATTGTCAGCCTTTAACCCCATTCATTTCCCCAGCACATTGTCTTACTGATTTCCTTCAATTCCACTCTCTCACATAACACTTGGTTTCCGAATATTTCTGGGAGATTATTTGTGCTCGCTTTTGTGACGACAGCATCAAAATATGTGTTCAATTCTTCTGCCATTTCTTTGTTTCCCAATATAATTCTTCCAGCTTTTGATGTTACTGGTCTTTTTCTCTTCACATATTTATAGAAGCTTTTGTGTCACTTTCTATGTTCCCTGCAATATGTTCTTAATAATAACAGAAAATGCAGAAGTTATAGAAAGCGAGTGACTAGAACTATCATCATTACTAGGGAAAAAGTACTGAGCAAACTATTAGGTTTGTACATAGCAAGATTTCCAGGGCCTAATGTCCTACATCTAGAGACTTAAAAGAAGTGATGTTAGAGACAATGGATGCAGTGAATCGTAGAATCCATACACAAGAAAACTATTCGGTCCATCGAGTCTGTATCAACCACCAAGGACCTATTCCCGTAACTTCTCAAATTTACCCTGCTAATCCCTCTGACACAAGGGGCAATTTAGCATGGCCAATCAACTTAACCCACAAATATTAGATGCTTCAGGAAGGACAGGGAGGGAGGTAGAAGAGGTGGGAGAGTGACACTGTTGATTAGGGACAGTGTCACAGCTGTAGAGAGGGAGGATGCCATGGAGGGACTGTCTGCGGAGTCTCTGTGGGTGGAAGTTAGGAACAGCAAGGGGTCGAAAACTTGCTGGGTGTTTTTTATAGGCCGCCCAATAGTGACAGGGATGTTGAAGTGCAGATAGGGAAACAGATCCTAGAGAGATGTAGAAATAACAGAATTGTCGTGATGGGAGACTTTAATTTCCCAAACATCGACTGGAATGTCCCCAGGGTAAGGGGTTCGGATGGTGTGGAGTTTGTTAGGTGTGTTCAGGAGGGTTTCCTGACACAGTACGTGGATACGCCCATGAGAGGAGAGGCTGTACTTGACCTGGTGCTGGCTAATGAACCAGGACAGGTGTTGGATCTCTTGGTAGGAGAGCATCTCGGGAATGGTGATCATAATTCTATCTCCTTCACGATAGCATTGGAAAGAGATAGGATCAGGCAGGATAGGAAGATGTTTATCTGGAGTAGGGTGAAATATGAAATCATTAAGCAGGAAATTGGAAGAGTAAACTGGAAGGAGGTGTTCTTGGGGAAAAGTACTGAAGGAAGGTGGCCGATTTTCAAGGAATGTTTGTCTGGAGCTCTGCACGACAACATTCCAATGAGACAAGGAGGTTTTGGTAGGTCAAGAGAACCATGGTGCACAAAGGTTGTGATGAACCTAGATCGGAAGAAAAGAAAGTTGTACAATAGGTTCAGGGAGCTAGAGGATGTTAAGGATCTAGAGGCATATAAGACTTGTAGAAGGGAGCTTAAAAAGGAAATTAGAAGAGCCAGAAGGGGTCATGAGAAGGCTTTGGCGGGTAGGATTAAGGAGAATCCCAAGGCATTCTATAAATATGTAAAGAGTAAAAGGATGAGAAGAGAAGGGATAGGACCTATAAAAGGTGAAGGAGGAAAAGTCTGTATGGAACCAGAAGAAATGGCAGAGGTGCTTAACAAGTACTTTGCCTCAGTATTCACAGTGGAGAATGATCTGGGGGATTGTACTACAGGAATGCAGCAAACTAAAAAGATTGAGTATGTGGACATTAAGAAAGAGGAGGTGTTGGAACTGTTAAATTCCATCAAGGTAGATAAGTCGCCGGGTCCAGATGGGATGTACCCCAGGTTATTGTGGGAGGTGAAGGAAGTCATTGCAGTGCCCCTGGTGATGATCTTTGCGTTGTCGATGGAGACGGGAGAGGTTCCGGAAGATTGGAGGATTGCGGATGTGGTGCCTATTTTCAAGAAGGGGAATAGGGATAGCCCGGGCAATTACTAACCAGTGAGTCTGACCTCAGTGGTTGGTAAGTTGATGGAGAGGATTCTGAGCATTTAGAGAAATTCAATATGATCAGAAATAGTCAACACGGCTTTGTTAAGGGCAGATCGTGCCTTACGAGCCTAGTTGAATTCTTCGAAAATGTGACTGAACACATTGACGAAGGAAGAGCAGTGGATGTGGTTAATATGGATTTCAGCAAGGTGTTTGATAAGGTCCCCCATGCAAGACTTCTTGAGGAGGTGAGAGGGCATGGGATCCAAAGGGCTTTGGCCTTGTGGATCCAGAACTGGCTTGCTGGCAGAAGGCAGAGAGTAGTTGTGGATGTGTCTTCTTCTGCATGGAGGTCAGTTACCAGTGGAGTGCCCCAGGGATCTGTTCTGGGACCCTTGCTGTTTGTCATTTTCATAAATGACCTGGATGAGGAAGTGGAGGGATGGGTTAGTAAGTTTGCCGATGATACGAAGGTTGGTGGTGTTGTGGATAGTCTGGAGGGATGTCTGAAGTTGCAGCGAGACATAGATAGGATGCAGGACTGGGCGGAGAAGTGGCAGATGGACTTCAACGCAGATAAATGTGTGGTGGTCCATTTTGGCAGGAACAATGGTATGAAGCAGTATAATATCAAGGGTAGGAGTCTCGGCAGTGTTGAGGAGCAGAAGGATCTTGGGGTCCGGGTCCATAGGTCTCTTAAATCTGCCCCGCAAGTGGAGGATGTGATCAAGAATGTACATGGTGTACTGGCCTTCATTAATAGAGGAATTGAGTTTAGAAGTCGGGAGGTAATGTTGCAACTTTATAAGACTCTTGTCAGACTCCACTAGGAGTATTGTGTGCAGTTCTGGTCGCCTCACTATAGGAAGGATGTGGAAGCTATTGAGAGGGTGAAGAGGAGATTTACAAGAATGTTGCCTGGATTGAGGGGCATGCCTTATGAAGATAGGTTGAGGGAGCTAGGTCTCTTCTCCCTGGAGAGACGAAGGTTGAGAGGCAACCTGATAGAGGTTTATAAGGTATTGAGAAGAATAGATAGAGTGGATTCTCGGAGGCTATTTCCCAGGGCTGAAATGGTCGCTATGAAAGGACACAGGTTTAAGGTGCTGGAGGGCAAGTACAGAGGAGATGTTAGAGATAAGTTTTTCAGTCAGAGAGTGGTGAGTGAATGGAATTGGTTGCCGTCAGTGGTGGTAGAGGCAAACTCGCTGGGGTCTTTCAAGAGACTTCTGGATGAGTACATGGGATGTAATGGGCTTGGGAGTTACAGATAGGTCTATGGCCTGCTAAGTATAGATATGATCGGCACAACTTGTGGGCCGAAGGGCCTGTTTGTGCTGTAGTGTTCTATGTTCTATATTTGGACTGTGGGAGGAAACCAGAGCATCTAGAGGAAACCCAAGCAGACACAAGGAGAATGTGCATACTCTGCATAGACAGTGACCCGATGCCAGAATTGAACCTGAGTCCCTGGCACTGTGAGGCAACAGTGCTAACCACTGTTATACCGTACTGTTCATATATTGGTTATAATATTCCAATGGAAATGGTTCTAGTGGATTGGAAAAATGTTAATATAATGTCCTTATTCAAAAAAGGCAATTATAGGAAACTGTCGGCCAATTCGTTAACATCTGTTGTGGGGAAATTAATAGAATCCATTTTAAAGAAAGTATTAACCGATATTTACAAAGTTAGCATGCTTTTGTGAGGATAAATCAGGTTTGACTAATCTGTGATGTAACAAGCAAGATGGATAATGGTGATCCTGTAGCTGTAGTATATCTGGACTTCAGAAGGCATTTGATAAGGTGCAAGCAAAATTAGTTCACATGGGATTGGAGGTAATTTATTAGCTTGGGTTGACAATTTGCTAACGAACAGAAGGCAGAGAATGGAAATAAATGGATCATTCTCTACTTGACAAGATGTAACTTGGTGGGGTGCCACAGGGTTTAATACTTGCATTCCAACTATTTACAATCAGGGATTGCAGGGACTACATCTGCCTCATTTTGTCCCGTTCACTTAACCTATCTAAATGCATTTGTAAATTTTATTAACACAAGTTACTATCCTACCTCTGTCGTGTCGTCTGCAAATTTGGCTAGAATTTAACATTAAGTGTATGGGGTTATCTGTTTCGGTAGGAAAAATGCAAAGGCAAATTATTGTCTATGTGAGAAAAGCTTCAGTGCAGAAGGATCTGGATACCCTCATGCATGAATCGTAGAAAACTAGTATGCAGGTACAGCAGGTAATAAGGTACATGGAATCTTGGCATCCATTGCTAAAGGAATAGAATATAAAAGTAGTGAAGTGTTGCTGCTCCTGCACAAAACATTAGTGAGATTGCACTTAGGATGTTGTGCACTTAGAATATTTGGTCTCCTTACTTGAGGAGGGATATAATTGCATTAGAGGCGGTTCAAAGGAGATTCACTAGATTGATTCCAGAGCTAAGAGGCTTGTCTTCTGAAGAGAGATTGGGCAGTATAGGCCAATACTCCCTGAAGTTTAGATTAATTTAGAGGTGATTTAATTGAGATGTACAAGATGATAATGGGGCTGGACAAAAGTAGAATGGAGAGGGTGTGTCCTCTTGTAGGGCAATCTGAGACAAGAGGTCGTAGTTTTAAGATAAGGGGTGACAAATTTAAAACAGGTTTTAAAGATGAAGTAAAGATGAGATGAAAGTTACTTCTTTCAAAGGGTGGTGAGTCTGGAATTCGCTGCCCCAAAGCACGGTGGATGCTGGGACTTGCAGTAAATTTAAGAGATAGACAGATTTTTAACTAAAAATGGGTTTGAATGGGCAGGAAAGTGGAGTTGAGGCTGAGATGAAATTAGTTGTGATTGTATTAAATGACGGAGCAGGCGTGAGGGGCTGCTCCTGGTTCCTATGATTTTTATTCTCACTTTATTTTTCTCCTCTTGGCCAAATTCTTTGTCCTCTTTTGCTGAATTCTACAGACTGGAAAATGTAGTTAATGTCTCAATCAGATCAGCTCTGACTTATCAAATGATAAGCCTCGAGGGACCGAATGGCCTATTGCTACTTCTATTTCTTTTGATATTATCTTAGAAACTGAACCGGATTGGCTAAAACAGCAGCTCAGAGGCTCAGAATTTGGTGGAGAGTAACTCACCTCCTAAGTTCCCAAAGCTTGTCCCCTATTAACAAGTACAAGTCAGGAATGGGATGGAATATTCTCCATTTGCCTGGATAAGAACAGATTCAAAAACATTCAGGAAGCTTGATACCATCCAGGACAAAGCAGCCGTTTGATTGGCACCTCATCCATAAACATTCACATGCTCATAGCAGCACTATGTACTGTCTAAACTGTAGCCAAATTTGCAGGCGACACGAAAATAGATGCAAAGGCAAGTTGCGAAAGGGATACAAAGTGGATAGAATGGGTAATGGATAGAGCCGCGAAGAAGGTTTATAGTGTGTTTGTGTTTATTAACGGGGTTTGAGTTCAAGAGCCATGGGGTTATGCTGCAACTATACCGGACGGTGGTGAGGCACATTTGGAATATTGTGTTCAGTCTGGTCACCTCACTATGAGAAGGATGTGGAAGCATTGGAGAGAGTAGAGGAGATTTACCAGGATGCTGCCTGGTTTGGAGGGTAGGTCTTACAAGGAAAGGTTGAGGGAGCTGGGGCTTTTCTCTTTAGAGCAGAGGAGGATGAGAGGCAACTTAATACAGATTTATGAGATGATGAGAGGAATTGATAGAGTGGATATGCAGAGACTATTTCCTCGGGTGGATGTAGCTGTTACTAGGGAGCTTAACTATAAGGTTCATGGTGGGAGATATAGGAAGGATGTCTGATGTAAATTCTTTACTCAGAGAATGGTTGGGGTGTGGAATAGACTGCCTGCTGTGATCGTGGAGTTGGACACTTATGGAACTTTCAAGCGGTTATTGGATAGGCACATGGAGCACTCCAGAATGATAGGGAGTGGGATAGCTTAATCTTGAGATTGGACATGGCTCGGCACAACATTGAGGGCCAAAGGACCTGTATTGTGCTGTACTGTTCTGTATTTTTAAAACTTTTACAGAGATATTGATACGTTAAGTATGCAAAAAGTTGGCAAATGGAGTATAATGTGGTTGTGAATCTTGTAATGTCCTTGCCACAAAGATCTGTGGGCAAAGTCCCCGTATCTCTTTCAGGCTGTGATAGAGAGATTTTCATCAGTAAGGGAATCGAGAGATATGGGAAAAGAGCAGGAAAACGGACATGAAGAATGTTGCATCAGCCACGATCCTATTGAATGGGGAGCAGGCTTGAAGGGCTGAATGGCTTAATAATTATCCTACTTCATATGGTCTTACAAGGTACACTGCAGAACTCTCCAAAGCTCCTTAGACAATACCTTCCAAGCAACAAAGGCAGCAGATACCAATGCCACCACCTGCTGGTTCAATCTCCTTCAATCTGTGTCCACTGATCCCTGTCATTGGAAATAGTTTCATCATCCTGACTTGGAAATATGTAACCGTTCCTTCAATGTCACTGTGTCAAAATGAATTAGGGTTCAGTATCTCCCAAACAGCAACGTGTGTTTTTTTTTATTCAATCCAGGGATGTGGTATCACTAACTGGGCCAGTGATCATCCAACCCTAATCCCTAACCAGTGATCTTGTACAAGACATTGAGAGAGGCAGCAGCCAGAGTGAGATTCAGCCAGAGTGAGGGTATTGAGAGTTTGGAACTGAGCGGGCAGAGGTGCCGAGAGGTGGACCTGTGAGCAAGACTCCAGGGCAAGTGAGAGGTAGAAAGAAAACAAACTGAGCCATCACAGCCAGCAGGTAAGTGGTTGGCTGGTGACTGCTAAGTTTTTCCTTTTTTTTTTATCCTTTTTTGTCTTGGCATTGTAGTTGTTATTGTTAACTTAAGGAAATCCCAGACTCGAGTCATGCTCCTCTTGTGTGATCTGGGAATTCAGGGATCCCTGGCTCCTTCACATGCCAGAAGTGTGTCCAACTGCAGTTCCTGTTAGACCACTTGACAGCTGTGGAACTGCAAATGGATTCACTTTGGAGCATCCGCAATGCTGAGGAAGTCGTGGATAGCACTCAGTGAATTGGTCACACACACATAAAAATTACTGAGGAGCTAGGGAACAGCACAATGTAACAGTGGGTTAGCTCTGTTGCCTCAGAGCTCCGGGGACCTGGGTTCAATTCCTGGCTTGGGTCACTGTCTGTGCGAATTTTCACGTTCTCCCATGTCAGCGTGGGTTTCCACTGGGTGCTCTGGTTTCCTTCCACAGTCTAAAGATGTGCAAATTAGGTGCATTGGCCATGCTAAATTGCCCCTTACTGTTCCAGGATGCCTAGGTTAGAGGTTAACAGGGTAAATATATGGGGTTCTGAGGATAGGGCATGGGTGGGATTGTTGTCAGTACAGACTTGATGGGCCAAATGGCCTCCTGCACTGTAGGATTTCTTTGATTTCTATACGAGTGACCACCAGATAGAAGAATAATAGGAAGTTAGTTCAGGTATCCCCTGCGGTCATCTCCCTCCACAGCCAATATACCCTTTTGGATAATGTTGGGGGAGATGGCTCACCAGGGGAAGGTGACAGCAGCCAGGTTCATGGCACTGTGGCTCTGCTACACAGCAGGGCAGGAAAAAGAATGGCAGAGCTATCATGATAGGAGATTCAATTGTAAGGGAAATAACCAAGTGTTTCTGTGTTTGCAAACAAGATTCCAGGATGGTATGTTGCCTCCCTAGTGAAGGGGGTTAAGGATGTCTCAGAGTGGCTGCAGGATATTAGAGTCACAGAGATTTATAGCATTGTAACAGTCCCTTTGGCCCAACTTATCCATGCCACCTTTTTTAAAATCTCTAAGCTAATCCCAATTGCCCACATTTGGCCCGTATCCCTCTATACACATCGTACCTATGTAATTGTCTAAATGCTTTTTAAAAGATAATATTGTTCCTGCCTTTACTACCTCTGGAGCCTGTTCCAGACACTCACCAAACTCTGTATGAAAAAATTGTCCCTCTGGACACTTTTATATCTCTCCCCTCTCATTTTAAACCTATGCCCTCTAATTTTAAACTCCCCTGCCTTTGGGAAAAGTTGTTGACTATCTAGCCAACCTGTGCCACTCATTATTTTATAGACCTTTATAAGATCACCCCTCAGTCTCCTATGCTCCAGAGAAAAAAATCCCAGTCTATTGAGACTATCCTTATACTCATTCCATCAAGTCTCAGTAGCATCTGAGTAAATCTTTCTGGAGGGGGAGGGTAAACAGCCAGCTGTCATAGTGCATATAGGCATCAACAATATAAGTAACAAACAGGATGAGATCCAACAAGCTGAATTTAGGGAGTTAGGAATTAAACTAAAAAGTAGGACCTCAAAGGTAGTAACCTCAGGATTGCTCCCAGTGCCATGAGCTAGTCAGGGTGGGAATGCCAGATAGCTAAGATGAATTTGTGGCTTGAGAGATGGTACAAGAGGGAGGGATTGGAACTGGTTCTGGGGGAGGTGGGGCCAGTACAAATCGGACAGTTTGCAATAGGACAGGATGGGAACCAATATCTCAGGGGAAGTGCTTGCTTGTGTGGAGGATTTAAACAATGAACCAAAGAGCAAAGAAATTACAGCACAGGAACAGGCCCTTCGGCCCTCCAAGCCTGCACCAACCATGCTGCCCAACTGAACTAAAACCCCCTACCCTTCCGGAGATCATATCCCTTTATTCACATCCTATTCAGGAGATGGGAACAGATGCAGGAAGTAAGAGGGAAGTAAAGCAGGGACAGAAACAAAAGGCAGTAAAGGGGAGTACAGAAAAGATTTACCACGATTTGATGGTTTGTATTATAAGGAGAGGCTGGATAGACTGGGACTTCTTTCCTTTGGAGTATAGGAGGCTGAGGGGTGATCTTATAGAGGTCGATAACATAATGAGAGCACAGATCAGCTAGATAGTCAATATCTTTTCCCAAAGGCAGAGGAGTCTAAAACTAGAGGTATAGGTTTAAGGGGAGAGGGGAGAGATACAAAAACGGTCCAGAGGGACAATCTTTTCACATAGAGCGTGGTGCTTGGAACAAGCTGCCAGAGGCAGTAGTAGAGGCGGATACAATTTTGTCTCTTAAAAAGATTTAGATAGTTACATGGGTACAATATATAGAGGGATATGGACCAAATGCGGGCAATTGGGACTAGCTTAGCAGTAAAAACTGGGCAACATGGACAAGTTGGGCTGAAGGCCTGTTTCCATACTGTAAACCTCTAGGACTCCATAATTGCTCTTGAACTGAGTGGTTTGCTGGCCCATTTCAGAGGGGAGTTGAGAGTCAACCCATTGCTGTGGCTCTGGAGTTACACATTAGCCAGACTGGGTAAAGATAGCAGATTTCCTTCCATAAAGGACATTAGTGAATCAGGTGGGTTTTTCCAACAATTGACAATGATTTCATGGTCATCAATAGATTCTTAATTCCAGATTTTGTGTATTGAATTCAAATTCCCCCAGCTGCCATAATGGGATTCTAGCATTACCCTGGATCTCTCATTTATTAATCCAATGGCAATACCACTTCCCCACCATCTCTTCACCGCAGGGACTGCAGCTGTTCAAAAAGGCAGCTCACAACTTCACAAAAAGTCTCCTCAAGTAATGGCCATACCCATCAAATAAATGAAAGGAAGCTGGAATTGTTTTCTTTAGAGTGGAAAAGACTCAGAGTGAACTCGATAGAAATATTCAAGAGTTTTGAGAGAATAAATACTTAGAAACTATCTCCATGACAGGAAGGTCAGTAACCAGAGGACACAGATTGAAGACGACTGAATGGAGATGAGGAAATGAATTTATTTTTACACAGTGAATTGTTGTGATCTGGAAGGCACTGCCTGCAAGGGCACTGGAAGCAGATATAATAATAACTTTCCAAAAGGAAATTCAGTCAAGGAAATATTTAAAGGAGGGCGAATGTGCAAGGCTATGGGATGGGGAGGAGAGTGGTAGGGGGGAGGGGGGGACTAAATGGATAGATCCGCTGACATAATCACAATGGCTGAATAGCTTCTGTGTGTACCATTCTTTAATAGTGTCTTGCAAAGGAGATGAAAATTCTACCGTCACACATTAAGATATTACCCCCTCATAGAGGTGTCTCCTTCTTGTAATTAAAGCCACTGGTTGGTCCCTCAAATTGGAGTTTGATGGCCTGTTTCAGGTTCAGTTCAGGATCCAGAGTAGTGATTGCAATCAGTGGTTCCATCATCACTTTCTCCACTGCACTGGTACAGCTCAATTTCTGGGGAGAGACCTTGGGACTCCTGTGGCCTCTGCACTGGGATTTGCTCAGTATTCCACTCCATTTCTCCTCAAACTCTGAGGATGCAGTTTGCTTATCGTAACACCAAGTGAAGGGTGACGCCTCCCACTCAGCAGGGGGTTTGTTGTTGCTAAGTGATGTGATGAGTGGTGATGTAATCTCCAAATTCTTCTTGGTGATTTCAGCTTTGGGAATCTGTTCTGGAACACTGGTCAGTCCAACCTTCACTGATACTCCCTTCCTACCTTTGGGACTAGTCTCTGACAAGTCGATGCCCAGTATTGGGCTGGATACAGGTGTGATTCCCCCCTGTCTACTGGGGCTCTTTGCTGCTTCGGATATGGCACTGGTTTGCAAGTTGGCTTTAGGTTTTACCAGGGTTGAGGAAGGTGAGGTAAGGATGGAGTGTCGGCTCCGACTGCGAGGCAATGAGTGTTGCTGGATCTGTTGCGTGAAGGTCAGGCTATCAATGGGCACTGTCTGATCAGTGGCCAATGAATGGTAGGTGGACGAGGTGACAATAGATGAGTTTTTGGAACTCTTCAATGAATTGTTGGACATAAGGGACTTGCGATGATCCACAGTGGAGTCCGGTGACCCAGATGGTGAGCTTGACGCCCCTATTTGTTTTTTGTCACTGGAGGTGCGGTTGCTAAAAGGCATTTCTCCACCTGTCATACCAGGACTTCCAGAACTGTTGGACGTGCCAGAGGACAGTGTCTTCATAGTGGAAGTGTGCTGTTCTGCTTTCTGTCCCACTGCTGGTGCCACGTAACCATTGAATGCTGGCACACCAAATTTCTCCAACAGCTTCATGATCCTTGTCTGCCCACGTTTGGCTGCCACTCTCATCGGTGTACGGCCATACTGATCAGCGTGGTTAGGATCTGCTCCCTTTTCCACAAGTATCCTCACCACCTCAGTGTGACCTTCCTGGGCGGCTATGCAGAGTCCAGTGGCTCCTTGATTACAAGCATGATCAACAGGAGCCCCACTTTCGATCAGAAATTGCACCACAGACGAGTGGCCCTGCCATGCAGCTGAGTGCAGGGCTGAGCGACGATCACTGTCCAAGGCATTGACCTCTGCCCCATACTTGACCAGTAACTTTACCAGCTCCAGGTTACCCTGCCAGCTACATACGTGCAGAACTGTCCGTCCATCCAAGTCCCGTGACTCCAAGTTGGCAGCTCCATCGTCCAACAGTAACTGCATCATGTCCATTTGATTGTCCAAGGCAAGGAGGTATAGTAAGGGCCGTCCATCTGCGTCCTTGATGTCTACACTTGCCCCTTTATTCAAAAGCAGCTTCACCACTTCTTTGTGGCCTTCGAGAGCTGCAGCACACAGAGCTGTCCTCCCATCATACCCCCGAGAGTCCACGGGGGATTTGTATTCCAGGAGGACCTGGACGCACTGGTAATGCCCTTCCAGAGCAGCCAGGATTAGTGGGATCCTTCCATCATTGTCCACCTCAGTCACCCTAGCACCCTGCTCAATCAGTGCCCGGCAAACAGAGCAGTGACCCTCAAAGCTGGCCATGTGGAGGGGGGTCCAGCCTGTGTCGTCTCGGTGATTCTCATCCAGACCTCTGTCCAGGAGGGTCTGCACTACATCAGTGTTGCCATAAGCAGCAGCGATACTGAGCACTGTCCGCCCTTCACTGTCGATGGTATCCACAGCCGCACCCCAGAACAGTAATGCATTGACAACAGCAGCATGACCCATGGAGGCTGCAGCCAGGAGTGGCGTGCGTCCTGTGGCATCAGCCTCATCCACGTCTGCGCCCCCTTCTAGGAGCAGATCCACCACATCCGCATGACCTTCGTAAGCAGCCACCAGGAGTGGGGTGAGACCGTCACGGTCCCGGTGCCCTACCTCTGCACCCTGCTCAATTAGCAGGCTCACCACATTGGCATAGCCACGACTGGCAGGAACACAGAGAGCTGCCACAGAGAGAGCTGAGCGCCCGTCTACATCCCGATGGTTGATGTCAGCACCACGATCCAGCAGAATTTCCACCATCTCCCGGTGACCCATGTAGGCAGCAGCAATTAGTGCAGTACGACCATCGGTATCCTCTTTGTTCACGTCAGCTCCGTGCTGTAGCAGGGTGAGTGCAATATCCTCATGCCCACCCCAGGCTGCAGCCCTGAGTGCTGTCCGGTGGTCAGCATCTGTGATGTCCACCTCAGCACCCCCAGATTCCAGCAGTACAGTCACTGCCTCTGAGTGCCCCCCCCAAGCTGCTGAGCGCAGTGCGGTCCAGCCTTCCTGGTCAGCATGATTGATGTTGGCACCGTGCGAAATCAAACAATGAAGCACTTTGGTGTGGCCCATTCGAGCAGCTAGGGTTAAGGGAGTCTGTCCTTGATAATCCTCAGTCTCTAGATCAGCTTGTCTGGATAGCAGTAAGTTGACCACCTCCAAGTTGCCACTGTAAGCTGCATTGGCCAGGAGCGTACGTCCACTCGAATCGCGCTGATGGACACTTGCCCCATTCTCAAGCAGCATCCGGATGGAGTCTTCCCTTTCCAGAGCTCGGTGAATGACTCCTGAGGAATCTCCACTCTCCTGGTCAGAGGCATAGGCTCCAGCCTTGACCAGGACCTGGAGGACCTCCTGTTCCACTGGCAGAATGGAGTTGAGAGAGTCCCGGGTTACTGGCGCTCCGCTCCATACCATCCAAAGGGCCAGGCGACTAGGATCAGCTTGGAGACGAGAGTGAACAAGGTGTCGGGCATATTCTTGCACCTGAGTGGGAGTCAGCTCCCTGGCACAGCAAGTCAGACTCATTGCCAGCATGGCATGCCCCTGCGCCGCACTGCACAGGTACTTCTGAGTGCAGTACTTTACGTCTAGTAGCCATTCGGCAAAGCTGTGATGGAAGAGAATCTTGCTGCTGAGCTCTCCATCCAGCAGCAGTTTAGACACCATCTCCATCTTGTTCTGGAATTCCATGGCCGTCAAACACATGCCCTTGGTCCAAACGGCTTCATAGAGCTGGCGCAGGGTGAGAGGGCGCTGGGCAGCCAGCATCACATTGAGGATTGGTTGGATTTTGGTGAACTGCTTGCGGGTGAAGAGCCGTTGGCACAGCCACAGGTAGAGGCCGTTGAGGGTGCCCGGGATATCCCGGATCTCACGAAGCATGATGAAATTATCGAGCACCCCATCCAACACTCTCTCCAGGTATAGGAAACAACCATTACTCTTGATGTGAAGTTGGTTTAACATCTCTGCCGTCTCGCGGGTCAGATGATGCCTCAGAGCTTCCTCCTGGTCCAGTCGGCTCAGGATGTACTGTTGCACGTCCTTCACAATGTGCGATTTACGGAGATCATCCATGCAAATCTTTCGGAAACCTGACAGAAAGAAGCATTCAAAATGAGCAAATCCACTGCTGGCAGCAATGGAGAATCCACATGAAACATTTATAGAACATTGCTTAGGGCACAGTCACATCACAGTACAGAGACTTCTTACTATACCCACCCCAGTTCAACGCAGCATCTCTACATCATCTACTCAATTAATGAGGCAAGATCTCAATGTGGTGACTCAATGTAAGCCTACTTGTGACACTAATAAATAAACTTAAACTTACAGAATACTAAAAGGCCTGGACAGACTGGACATGGAAAAGATGTTTCCATGAGCAGAAGAGGCTAAGATCTGAGGGCCCAGCCTCAGAGTAAAAGGATAACATTTTAGAACAGAGATGAGGAGGAATTTCTTCAGTCAGCCAGTGGTGAATCTGTTGAACTCTTCACCGTAGAAAGCTGTGGAGGCCACGTCATTTAGTGTTTTTCAAGACAGTGGTAGATAGGTTCTTGATTAATATGTTACTGGGAAAAGGCAGGAGAATGGGGATGAGAAACTTATCATAGAACATAGAACATTACAGCGCAGAACAGGCCCTTCGACCTTCAATGTTGCGCCGACCAATTAGGAAAAAGCAATGACCCTCTAACCTAAACCATTCCCTTTTCATCCATAAACTTATCAACTAACCTCTTAAACGCCACCAAACTAAGCGCATCTACAACTACAGCAGGGAGGGCATTCCATACCCTTACCACCCTCTGGGTAAAGAACCTACCTCTGACATCCGTCCTATAACTACCACTCCTTAATTTAAAGCTATGTCCCCTCGTGCTAGCTTTCTCCATCCTAGGAAAAAGGCTATCACTATCCACCTTATCTAAACCTCTAATCATCTTATATGTTTCAATAAGGTCTCCTCTTAGCCGCCTTCTTTCTAACGAAAACAACCTCAAATCCCTCAGCCTCTCTTCATAAGACCTGCCCTCCATACCAGGCAACATCCTGGTAAACCTCCTCTGTACCCTCTCCAATGCTTCCACATCTTTCTTATAATGTGGGGACCAGAACTGTACACAATACTCCAAGTGCGGCCGCACTAGAGTTTTCTACAGTTGTAACATGACGTTGCAGATCCGAAATTCAATGCCCCTACCAATAAAAGCTAAGACTCTGTATGCCTTCTTAACAACCTTATCGACTTGATTGCCAACTTTCAGGGATCTATGCACACGTACACCAAGATCCCTCTGTTCATCAACACTATTAAGAGTCCTACCATTAGCCCTATACTCTACACATTTGTTATTCCTGCCAAAGTGAATTACCTCACACTTTTCCACATTAAACTCCATTTGCCACCTCTCGGCCCAGCTCTGCAACTTGTCCAAGTCTCTCTGCAAACTATAACACCCCTCTTCACTATCTACCACTCCTCCGACTTTGGTGTCATCCGCAAATTTACTAATCCATCCTTCAATACCCTCATCCAGATCATTTATAAAAATTACAAACAGCAGGGGCCCCAAAACAGACCCCTGAGGTACACCACTTGTAACCGAACTCCACGATGAATATCTCCCATCAACCACCACCCTCTGTCTTCTATCTGCTAGCCAATTCCTAATCCAATTAGCTAAATCACCCTCAATCCCATACATCTGCATTTTCTGCAGAAGCCTTCCATGGGCCACCGTATCGAACGCCTTACTAAAGTCCATATATACCACATCAACCGCCTTACCCCCATCCACCTCTTTGGTCACTTTTTCAAAAAACTCAATAAGGTTAGTAAGGCACGACCTACCCTTCACAAAACCATGCTGACTATCCCCAATCAATTCATTTCTCTCTAAATAACTATAAATCCTATCCCTAATAATTCTCTCCAATACTTTGCCCACAACAGAAGTAAGACTCACCGGCCTATAATTCCCCGGAAAGTCTCTATTCCCCTTCTTGAACAATGGGACCACATTCGCTATCCTCCAGTCTTCCGGCACTATATCCGTAACCAACGACGACCTGAAGATCAGAGCCAGAGGCTCTGCAATCTCCTCTCTCGCCTCCCAGAGAATCCTAGGGTAAATCCCGTCTGGCCCAGGGGACTTATCTAACTTCAAACCCTCAAGAATATCAGCCATGATCAAATGGTGGAGAAGACTCAATGGGCCGAGTGGCCTAATTCTGCTCCTATATACTATTGGTCTATTCATTTGAATTCCATTTCCCAGCACTCAAATGCTGGTTTCAGCATTTAAGATCCAGGCATCCATCAACTCAGACAGTGAATTCCAGAAGCCACCACCCTCTGGATGAAAGTGTTCCTTCTAATCCTTCTACCGATCAGCTTAATCTCTGGCCTCTGCAAACTGCCCCCTTAGCTGGGGGGAACAAATCTTTCCTGTTTACCCAGTCTCGGCCCCTCATCATTTTGCACATTTCAATTGATCACCCTTTAACCACCTCTACTCTGAGGAAAATGATCCATCTATCCAATCTTTTCTCACAACTGCAATTTTCAAATTTTCTTTTTCCGAGAGTTGAAATGTCTAATACTAGTGGGGCATGCACTTAAGGTGAAAGGGGGATGTGAGGCCAAATTTTTTTTACACCGAGTGTGGTAGGTGTTTGGAATGCACTGCCAAGGCTGGTGGAGCAAGCAGATACAATAGGGGCATTTAAGAGGCTTTTAGATAAGCACATGAATATGCAAGGAATAGAAGATATGGACCAAGAGCAGCAAAAGGGATTGGTTTAATTTGGCACAACATCATGGATTGAAGGGTCTGTTCCTGTGCTGCCCTGTTCAATGTTTGAATGTAGTGACCAGAACTGTATACTAAACTCCAGCTGTGACCTAACTAGTGGTTTATACAATTCCAGCATTACAGAATCACAAAACTGTTACAAGAAACATCTGGCTTTCCAAATGAGCATCATGATTTGGTGCCATTCCCCTGCATGTATTAGCGTACAGTGAAAAATATTGATTCTTGTGCGCTATAGAGACAAAACATCCCGTTCATAGAGAAGGAAAGAATGTAGAATGTAGTGTTACAGTCATAGCTAGGGTGGAGAGAAAGTTGAACTTAATGCAAAGTGGGTCCATTCAAAAGTCTGACAGCAGCAGGGAAGAAGCTGTTCTTAAGTCAGTTGGTACGTGATCTCAGACTTCTGTATCTTTTTCCCAATGGAAGAAGATGGAAGAGAAAATGTCCAGGGTTCGTAGGGTCCTGAATTATGCTGGCTGCTTTGCTGAGGCAGTGGGAATTGTAGCAGAGTCAATGGATGGGAAGCTGATTTGCGTGATGGATTGGGCTACATTCACGATCTTTTGTAGTTTCTTGCAGTTTTGGAGCAGGATCCATATCATGCTGTGATACAATCAGAAAGAAAGCTTTCTAATGGTGCATTTGTAAAAGTTGGTGAGAGTTGTAGCTGACATGCCAAACTTCCTTCGTCTTCTGAGAAAGTGGAAGCATTGGTGGGCTTTCTTAACTATAGTGTCAGTATGAGGGACCAAGAGAGGTTGTTGGTGATGCGGACACTAAAATATTGAAGGTCTCAACCACTTCTACTTCGTCCCCATTGATGTAGACAAGGGCATGTTCTCTTTTACACTTCCTGAAACTGATGACAATCTCCTTTGTTTTGTTGACATTGAGGGAGAGATTATGGTCATCGCACCAGTTCACCAATTCTCTATCTCATTCCTATACTCTGTTTCATTATTGTTTGAGATCCGACCCACTATGGTAGAGTCATTTGCAAACTTGAAAATTGAATTCAAGGGGAAATCATAGGTTATAGGTCTTTAAGGGAATGCAGTAGGGAGCTGAGAACACAGTCTTGTGGGGCACCAGTGTTGAGGATGATTTTGGAGGTGTTGTTGTTGCCTATCCTTACTGACTGTGATCTCTGAGTTAGGAAGTTCAGGATCCAGTCACAGAGGAAGATGCCAAGGCCCAGGCCACAGAGTTTGGAGAAGAGTTTTGTAGGAATAATGGTGTTCAAGGCTCAGCTGTAGTCAATAAATAGTCAATAAGGGCAGATTTCTCAATTACTACGTCAAAAAAAGGAAAGGTAGTCCATTTGACTGCTCCATTTCAAAGCTGAATTTGTGAGGGATGGAGCTCATTAAGACAAGTGAAGAAATTATTACACACAGCTGTGGATTTAAAATGGAGCAAACGTATCATCCGCAGAGCAAAAATATGCAGAAGTAAAAGGTCAGGTGTCATTCTGCAATGAGGTAAATTTAATAAACAATCTCAGAGTAAAAGATCCTCTAGGAAACAGTGACTATAACATGGGAGAACTTACAACTCAGTTTGAGAATGAAAGATTTGGATCAGAAACAACTGTGCTAAACTTAAATAAGGGTATTTATAAAGATGTGGGGGCAGAGAAGGCCGGAGTGCACTGAGAAAGGAATTTAGCAGGGGAGACGCTTGATCAGCAATAAGAAACATTTTAGAAAATAGTTCATCCTAGACAGATGTAGTAATAACAGGGTTGTCGTGATGGGAGATTTCAATTTCCTAAACATCGACTGGAATATCCCAAGGGTAAGAGGTTTGGATGGGGAGGAGTTTGTTAGGTGTGTTTAGGAAGGTTTCCTGACACAGTACGTGGAAAAGCCTACGAGAGGAGAGGCTGTACTTGACCTGGTGCTTGCTAATGAGCCAGGACAGGTGTCGGATCTCACAGTAGGTGAGCATGTTGGGAATGGAGATCATAATTCTGTCTCTTTCACAATAGCAATGGAAAGAGATAGGATCAGGCAGGCTAGGAAGGTGTATGTCTGGAGTAAGGGGAAATATGAAAACATTAGGCAGATAATTGGACAAATAAACTGGAAGGAGGCATTCTTGGGGAAAAGTACAGAAGGAAAGTGGCAGATATTCAAGGAATGTTTGTCTGGGGCTCTGCAAGACAACGTTCCAAGGAGACAAGGAGGTTTTGGTAGGACGCGGGACCCGTGGTGCATGAAGGTTGTGGTGAACCTAGTAGGAAGAAAAGAAAGGTGTATAAAAGGTTCAGAGAGCTATTTGATGTTCGGGATCTAGAGGAGTATAAGGTGTGTAGAAGGAGCTTAAGAAGGAAATTAGGAGAGCCAGAAGGGGTCATGAGAAGGCCTTGGCTGGTAAGATTAAGGAGAATCCCAAGGCCTTCTACAAATATGTGAAAAGTAAAAGGATGAGAAGAGAAAGGATAGAGCCTATAAAAGGTGAAGAGGGAAAAGTCTGTGTAAATCTGGAAGAAATGGCAGAGGTGCTTAACGAGTACTTTGCCTCAGTATTCACGGTGCAAAGTGAACTGGGAGGTTGTACTGCAGGTTTGAGGCATACAGAAAAGATTGAGTATGTGGATGTTAGGAAAGAGGATGTGTTAGACCTGTTAAATTCTATCAAGATAGACAAGTCGCTGGGACCGGATGGGATGTACCCCAGGTTATTGTGGGAGGTGAGGGAAGTGGTTGCAGAGCCCCTGGCGATGATATTTGCGTCGTCCATGGAAACGGGAGAGGTTCCGGAGGATTGGAGGATTGTGGATGTGGTTCCTATCTTTAAGAAAGGGAACAGGGATAGTCCAGGAAATTACCAACCGGTGAGTCTGACTTCAGTGGTTGGTAAGCTGATGGAGAGGCTTCTGAGGGATAAGATATATGAACATTTGGAGAAGTTTGGACTGATTAGAAATAGTCAGCATGGTTTTGTCAAGGGCAGGTCATGCCTTACGAGCCTAGTTGAGTTCTTCGAAAATGTGACTGAACACATTGACGAAGGAAGGGCAGTGGACGTAGTGTACATGGACTTTAGTAAGGCGTTTGATAAGGTCCCACATGCAAGGCTTCTGGAGAAGGTGAGAGGGCATGGGATCCAAGGGGCTTTGGCCTCGTGGATCCAGAACTGGCTTGCTGGCAGAAGGCAGAGAGTGGTTGTGGATGGGTCTTGTTCTGCATGGAGGTCGGTAACCAGTGGAGTGCCCCAGGGATCTGTTCTGGGACCCCTGCTGTTTGTCATTTTCATAAATGACCCGGATGAGGAAGTGGAGGGATGGGTTAGGAAGTTCGCCGACGATACAAAGGTCAGTGGTGTTGTGGATGGTCTGGAGGGATGTCAAAAGTTGCAGCGGGACATAGATAGGATGCAAGACTGAGCGGAGAAGTGGCAGATGGACTTCAACGCGGATAAATGTGTAGTGGTCCATTTTGGCAAGAATAATGGGATGAAGGAGTACAATATAAGGGGTAGGAGTCTTAGCTGTGTTGTAGAGCAGAAGGATCTCGGGGTCTGGGTCCAAAGGACTCTTAAATCGGCCTCGCAGGTGGAAGAAGTGGTCAAGAAGGCGTACGGTGTACTGGCCTTCATTAATCGAGGAATAGAGTTTAGGAGTCAGGAGGTAATGATGAAGTTCTGTAAGACCCTTGTCAGACCCCACTTGGAGTATTGTGCGCAGTTCTGATCGCCTCATTATAGGAAGGATGTAGAGGCTATTGAGAGAGTTCAGAGGAGATTTACAAGGATGCTGCCTGGATTGGGAGGCAGGCCTTATGAAGATAGGTTGAGGGAGCTGGGACTCTTCTCACTGGAGAGACGTAGGTTGAGAGATGACCTGATAGAGGTTTATAAAATGTTGAGAGGAATAGATAGGGTGGACTCTCAGAGACTATTTCCCCGAGCTGAAATGGTCACTACGAGAGGACACAGATTTAAGGTGCAGGGAAGCAAATACAGAGGGGATGTCAGGGGTAGGTTTTTCACTCAGAGGGTGGTGAGTGAATGGAACCGACTGCCGTCGGAGGTTGTTGAGGCAAACTCACTGGGGTCTTTTAAAAGACTTCTGGATGAGTTTATGGAAAAGAATAGGATAGGGGGTTATAGATAGGTCTGTGGATTGGTAGATGTGATCGGCGCAACTCGTGGGCCAAAGGGCCTGTTTGTGCTGTATTGTTCTATGTTCTATGACTCAAAACAAAGATAAATCACAGTGAGGAATAAGTATTTGGGAAGAGGATAGTTCAACCATATTTAACCAAGGAAGTTCGGAATAGTTTAAACCAATAACAAATAATAAATGTGTAGAGTATAGGGCTAATGGTAGGACTCTTAATAGTGTTGAAGAACAGAGGGATCTTGGTGTATATGTGCATAGATCCCTGAAAGTTGGCAATCAAGTCAATAAGGTTGTTAAGAAGGCATACGGAGTCTTAGCTTTTATTGGTAGGGGATTGAATTTCGGAACCGCAACGTCATGTTGCAACTGTACAAAACTCTAGTGCGGCCGCACTTGGAGTATTGTGTGCAGTTCTGGTCCCCACATTATAAGAAAGATGTGGAGGCATTGGAGAGGGTACAGAGGAGGTTACCAGGATGTTGCCTGGTATGGAGGGCAGGTCTTATGAAGAGAGGCTGAGGGATTTGAGGTTGTTTTCGTTAGGAAGAAGGCGGCTAAGAGGAGACCTTATTGAAACATATAAGATGATTAGAGGTTTAGATAGGGTGGACAGTGATAGCCTTTTCCTAGGATGGAGAAAGCTAGCACGAGGGGACATAGCTTTAAATTAAGGGGTGGTGGTTTTAGGACAGATGTCAGAGGTAGGTTCTTTACCAGAGGGTGGTAAGGGTATGGAATGCCTTGCCTGCGTCAGTTGTAGATGCGCCAGGTTTGGTGGCATTTAAGAGGTTAGTAGATAAGTTTATGGATGAAAGGGGAATGGTTTAGGTTAGAGGGTCACTGCTTGTTCCTAATTGGTCGGCACAACATCGAAGGCCGAAGGGCCTGTTCTGCGCTGTAATGTTCTATATTCTATGTTCTAATTCAAAAATCATATTATGCGGCAAAGATTACTGCATGCCATAGGTCTGGAAAGCTTTACAGAACCTACAGATGATGACTAAAAAATAACCGAAGAGGGAGAAGATCAACTATGAGGATAAACTAAAACGGAGGTTATGGGGAGAAAGCAAGATTAAGTTATTTAATTGGACGTTTAGCTGTCATTGTAATGAATGGCAGAGCAGAATTGAAGGATCGAATGACCTTCTCCTATCTTCTATGTTTCTATAATATAAGAAAGGGTAGTAAAGGCTCTAAATATATAAAAAGGAAGAATGTGGCCAGAGTGAACACATGTCCCTCAGAGAATGAGACTGGGGAAATAATAATGGAGAATCAGGACATGGCAGAGGAATTAAAGTGTTATAGAGTCATAGAGGTTTACAGCATGGAAACAGGCCCTTCAGCCTAACTTGTTCATACGGCCCCATTTTTACCACTAAGCTGGTCTCAATAGCCCTTGTTTGGCCCATATCCCTCTAATATCAATCTCACCCATGTAACTGTATAAATGCTTTTTAAAAGACAAAATTGTTTCTGCCTCTACCACTGCCTCTAGCAGCTCACTTCAAACACTCACCACCCTCTGTATGAAAAAATTGCTCCTCTGGACACTTTTTTATCTCTCCCCTCTCACCTTAAACCTATGCCCTCTAGTTTTAGACTCCCCTACCTTTGGGAAAAGATATTGACTATCTCGCTGATCTGTGTCCTTCATTTTTTTAATGGATCTCTATAAGATCACCCATCAGCCTCCTATGCTCCAGACAAAAATGTCCCAGTCTATCCAGCCTTTCCTTATAACTCAATCCATAACGTCCCTATATTGAACAAAGAAAATTACAGCAGAGTAACAGGCTCTTCAGCCCTCCAAGCCTGCACCGACCACGCTGCCCGTCTGAATTAAACTCCTTACTCATAGACTCACAGAATCCCTGCAGTACAAAAGGGGGCCATTCAGCCCATCAAGTCTGCATACCACCCAGGCCCTATCCCTGTAACAGCACTTATTTAACCTAATAATCCCTCTGATACTAACGGGCAATTTACCACAGCCAATCAATCTAACCTGTACACCTTTGGACTGTGCAAGGAAATCGGAGTACCCAGAGGAAACCCACTTTGCATCAGTTTTCATGGCAGAAGACAATAATAACTTTCCAAAAATATTAAATAATGAAGGGACAAAACATGGGGATGAAATAAATATAATAACTATCACTAAAGAAGAAGTACTAGGGAAACTAACAAGGCTAAAGGTTAATAAGTCCCCTGGGCCTTATGGGTTACACTCCAACTACTGAAGAAAGAAGCTACAGTGATTGTGGAGACATCAGTAATAATTTTCTAAGTATGCTTAAATTCTGGAAAAGTCCGAGAGGATTGGAAAACTGCCAACGTAACAGCCTTATTTAAAAAGGGAAGAAAACAAAAACAGGTAGCCACATCTGTCATTAAGAAAACATTAAGGGTAATTATAAAGGATATAATAGGAGAGCATTTAGAAATACACAATATAATCTAGCAGAGTCAGCGTGGCTTCGTAAAGGGGAAATCACGCCTGACAAATTCATCAGAATTCTTTGAAATGGTAACAAGCAGGATAGATAAAGGGGAACCAATAGATGCAATATACTCGGGTTTCCAATCTACTGGAGTTTTCAATAAGATACTGCACAAAAGACAACTTAATAAGATACAAGCGCATGTGCTAGTACATTAGCATGGATAAAAGTTTGGCTACCTAATAGAAGAGAGAGAATCGGATTAAGAGTGGTATTTTCAGGGTGACAACCTGTAATTAGTGGAGTGCCACATGGATCAATTATTTACCAAAAATATTGCAGCAATTCATCAAAGATCCTTAGGCAGCATTTTCCAAACTCATAACCACTTCCATCTGGAAGGACAAGGGCAGCAGATACATGAGACACTAGCACCTGTGAGTATTCCTCCAAGCGTCTCATATTCCTGATTTGAAAATATATCGCCATTCCTTTGCAGTCACTGTGTCAAAATCTTGGAATTCCCTCCCTAACGGCATTGTGGGTAAACCCACAGAACATGGACTGCAGCGATTCAAGAAGGCAGCTCACCCCCACCTTCTCAAGGGCAACTAGGGATGGGCAATAAATGCTGGCCAGCCGGCAACATCCATGTCCCACAAATGAATAAAAAAGATATGAATGACTTGGATAAGAAAATGATTATATGAATGTCAAGTTTGCAGATGACATAAAAATCGGTGGGAAGGCAAGTGATGAGGATGATACAGAGAGTTTACAGAGGGATATATACAGGTTTAGTGAATGGGCAAAATCTTGGCAGATGGAATATAATGTAGGAAAATGTGAAGTTATGCACTTTGGTAGGAAGAATAAAGGAGTTGAATATTATTTAAATGGAGAAAGACTGCAGAAAACTGCAGCACAGGGGGATTTGGGAGTCCTTCTGCATAAATTATAAAAAGCTAGCATGCGAGTCCAGCCAGCCATAGGCAAATGGAACGTTGTCCTTTATTTCAAAGGGAATGGTATATAAAAAAAGGATATTCCTGCTAAAACATCCTGTTTCCATGCTGTAAACCTCTATAACTCCAAGGCACTAGTTAGCATGGAATACTGTGAACAGCTTTGGTCCCCTTATCTAAGGAAAGATATCCCAGCATTGGAGGGAGTTAATCAACCAACGTTCACTAGGTTGATTCCAGGTACGGAGGGATTTTCTTATGAGGAGAGGTTGAGCAGGCTGGGCCTGTACTCACTGGAGTTTAGAGGAGTGAAAGGTAATTTGATATGGTAGCACAGTGGTTAGCACTGCTGCCTCACAGCACCAGGAACCTGGATTCAATTCCCGGCTTGGATCATTGTCTGTGTGCAGTCTGCATGTTCTCCCTGTATCTGGGTGCTCCTGTTTCCACCCACAGTCCGAAAGATTTGCTGGTTAAGTGCGTTGGCCTGAACAGGTACCAGAGTGTGGCGACTAGGGGATTTTCACAGTAACTTCATTTCAGTGTTAATGTAAACTTTACTTGTGAGTAATAAATAAATAAATAAACTTAAACTTAATTAGAACATAGAACATAGAACAATACAGCACAGAACAGGCCCTTCAGCCTTCGATGTTGTGCCGACCGAAATAAAAAGCAATGCCCCTCCAAACTAAACCATTCCCTTCTCTTCCATATACTTATCAACTAACCTCTTAAACTCCACCAAACTTGGCGCATCTACAACAGCTGCAGGCAGGGCATTCCACTCCCTAATCACTCGTTGAGTAAAGAACCTACCTCTGATATCTGTCCTATAACTCATACCCCTTAATTTAAAGCTGTGTCCCCTCGTGCTAGCTTTCTCCATCCTAGGAAAAAGGCTATCACTGTCCACCCGATCTAAACCTCTAATCATCTTATATGCTTCAATAAGATCCCCTCTTAGCCGCATCCTTTCTAACGAAAACAACCTCAAATCCTTCAACCTCTCTTCATAGGACCTGCCCTCCATACCAGGCAACATCCTGGTAAACCTCCTCGGTACCCTCTCCAATGCCTCCACATCTTTCTTATAATGTGGGGACCAGAACTGCACACAATTCTCCAAGTGCGGCCGCACTAGAGTTTTGTACAGTTGCAACATGATGCTGCGGCTCCTAAATTCAATCCCCCTACCAATAAAAGCTAAGACTCCATATGCCTTCTTAATTGAAACACATTGGATTCTCAGGGGGTTGGACAGGGTAGATGCTGAGAAGTTCTTTCCCTGTGTGGGAGAGTCTAGGGTCAGAGGGCAGAATCTCAGAGTAAGGGCGGGGGGTCACCCATTTCAGACAGAGATGAGGAGGAATTTCTTCTCTCAGATGGTAGTACATCCATGGAATTCTTTTTCCTGGATTGGGAGGCATGCCCTATGAAGATAGGTTGGGCGAACTAGGTCTCTTCTCCCTGGAGAAATGAAGGTTGAGAGGCAATCTGATAGAGGTTTATAAAATGTTAAGAGGAATAGATAGGGTGGATTCTCGGAGGCTATTTCCCAGGGCTGAAATAGTCACTACGAGAGGACACAGATTTAAGGTGCTGGGAAGCAAATACAGAGGAGATGTTAGGGGTAAGTTTTTCACTCAGAGGGTGGTGAGTGAATGGAATCGGCTGCCATCAGTGGTGGTAGAGGTGAACTCGTTGGGGCCTTTTAAAAGACTTCTGGATGAGTACATGGGATTTAATGGGATTGGGATTGGGAGTTACAGATAGTTCTATGGCCTAGAACTATGGGGAGGTGGGGGCGGAGGGAATGGCCAAGAGAGAATGAGATGCCAGTGTGCCTATGTGTCGAAAAGAGAATGAGGGAGGGACGATAAAGTATATTTGAGTTTGTGCATGCACGTGTGTCTAAGAGAATGGGAGGGAATGAGTGGGAGGGAATGAGTGAGAGTGAGTGAAGAGTGTGAGTGCACCTGAGGGAACAGAGAGAGAGAGCAAGAGAGAGGGATTGGGCAAAGGCAAAATACTGCAGACACTGGAAGCTGAAGCAAAAATAGAAAGTGCTGGAAAATCTCAACCAGTCTGACAGCATCAGACAAAGAGTCATGTACTCAAAATATTGGCTCTATTCTCTTTCCACAGATGCTGTTAGACTTGCTGAGATTTTCCAGCATTTTCTGTATTTGTTAGCATGAGAGAATGTGTGTGTGTGCGTGTGTGTGTGTGTGTGAGAGACAGAGAGAGAGAGAGTGAAAGAGATTAGGAGTGTCACAGTGTGTGAGAGAGAGATAGGGAGTGTGCGAGAGTGTGAGAGAGGGAGATTGGGAATTAGAGTGAAGAGTGTGTGTGAGCGAGAGAGGTGAGTGTGTGTGTGTGTGCATACGTGTATGTGATATGAGAATCCAGCTCTCCAGCAGGTCATCTTACATTAAGTGAATTTGAGCAGAAGCAGTATTATTCCTCCTATTAAAAATAACAAAAAGGTAAAATTTAAGTATTTTGCTGAACATGTGAACTTTTAAATTAGAATAAACGTATCCTTATAAAACATAGAAAATACTTTAATTCACTTGTTTTTGTATGTTTGTATGTATTGCACAAAACAATCCTTTTCTGTAGTTTAACTCTGTCAACACAATGAAAATGTTTTTCAGAGATTCCAGCAGTAATCTTGGAAGGCCAAAAGGCCAGAAAAGTTTGGGAAATTCTGCTTCAATCTATCAGGTTTAGACTTCAGATACATTCCAGCAGTCTCACTTCCCCTTTCTATTTCTGACCTCATCCGATGCTTCATTCAGTCTGTATCATCCCTCCTCACAATTGTAATTGGTTTTTTACCAATAAACCCGCCTTTTGTATCTCCCTCCCTATCCTGCCTGAAAATTCTGCATCCAGGGATATTGAACTCTGCATCCAGGGATATTCAGCTGCTATTTTTACCCCCTCTGAAGCCACCATCAGAGTGGTGATATCATGAGTCATAGAGTTTTGCAGCATGGAAACAGGTCCTTCGGCCCAACTTGTCCATGCCACCCTGGTTCAGTCTACTAAAATGTATCACCTCACATTTGTCTAAATTAAACTCCACCAGCCATTCGTCAGCCCATTGGCCCAATTGATCAAGGTCCCATTGCAATTGGAGATAATTCCTCACTGTCCAGACTGACACATGCTGCCACGTGTCTCTCCGTGCCTTGGCCCATCAGTTTTATTTACTCTGCTCCTTGTATTTATATACAAGGGCCTGTTTGTGCTGTAATGTTCTATATATCTGTTAATACTGCTAAATTCATGTGCTTGCACTTTGGAACCTGTGCTGCTCCTGTCTTTCAGAGTCATAGAATCATACAGTGCAGAACAATGCAGAAGCAGCCCTTTAGCTCTGTGAGAAAGACCTACTTACCTAATGCCATCTGCCAGCACTTGGCCTATAGCCCTGAATGTTATACTTTTTAAAGGATGTGAGGCATCCCGCCTCGACCACCCTCCCAGGCAGTGCATTCTGAATCCTCACCACCCTCTCGGTAAAAAGGTTTTTCCTCACATCCTCCTAAACCTTTTGCCTCTCATCTTAAACCTGTGTGCCCTCATAACTGACTCTTTAACTAAGGGGAACAGCTGCTCCCTCATGCTCTATGTTTCCATCTCCCTGCTCTGAATTTACCCTCCAGTTCTCATTCCCATGCCAACCTCATTTAAACCGCCCCCCAAATATCCTAAAGCAAAAGAAGCCATTTGATCTATTGTGCTTATACTGGCTCTTTGAAACAATGGTGTAATTAGAGTCATTCCCCCAAAGTCCTGCAAATATCATCCTTTTGTATATTTATCCAGTTCATTTTGGGTGTTATTATTGAACCTGCTTCTCCTGGCCTCTCAGGTAATGCCCTCCAGATCACAACAGCTCACTGTGTAAAAAAACAACATTCTCCTCATCTCCCCTTCTGGTTCTTTTCCCAATTCTCTCCAATCTGTGTCCCTCTGGTTCCCCAGTCTTCCACCACCAGAAATACTTTCTCTTCATTTAGTTGATTAAAGCTCTTTGTCATTTTGAACAAATGGTGAAATCTCACCTGTAAACATTCTGCTGACCATTTTGTTTTGTTTTCGAGCTGAACACACGAGGAGTAACCAGGATGGGAAGAGCTCTTGGTGATTGGACAGAAGTTCTGCAATAGTCGCACTCTTGGCAGAAGGTTTCCAGTCTGCATCTTTAAAGATTTCACCTTCATCGATGGAGTCCACAAGCAGCAGAAGATTCTGTGATGGTGGTGGAATGTCCAGTAGAGGTAAGAGGACAGCCCTTTATTAAGCAAAGTGAAATGCAAGTCAATCTAACTCAATAGCTTCTCCTCATTACCCTGTCAGCAACGGACTTCCATAATATTTCTTCCCCCACTTGTACTGCACCCCACAATATACAATCACCTCACAAAGCAGTTGATGCAGAGACAAGAAAAACATGCAAGGAGACAGAGATCAGAAGTGTGACTAAACTAATGGGTTTTGGGCAGGGACCTGTGGTGGGTGGGAGGAAGGCAGTAGTGGAGATACATGGCAGAACAGAGTGAGAGAAATGGAAAGCATAGACATCATGCGGACGTTAATAAGAACAGTTGGGATTTATAGAGACAGAACCACATAATCCTTACAGTGCAAAAGGAGGCCTTTTGGCTCATCTAGTCTGCACTGGGGTAAGATAATGAGGGGCAGAGACAAGGTAGCTGGTCAAAATCTTTTCCCAAAGCTAGGGGAGTGTAAAAGAACATAGAACATTACAGCGTAGTACAGGCCCTTCGGCCCTCGATGTTGCGCCAACCAATGGAACCAATTTTATGACCCTCTAACCTAAACTATTCCAATATTATCCATATGCCTATCCACTGACCATTTGAACGCCCTTAAATTTGACGAGTCCACAACTGCTGCAGGCAGGGCATTCCACGCCCTTACTACCCTCTGAGTAAAGAACCCACCTCTAACCTCTGTCCTATAACTACCACCCCTTAATTTAAAGCTATGTCCCCTCGTACTATCCATCTCCATCCAAGGAAAAAGGCTCTCACTATCCACCCTATCTAACCCTCTGATCATCTTATATGTCTCAATTAAGTCACCTCTTAATCTTCTTCTCTCTAATGAAAATAACCTCAGGTCCCTCAGCCTTTCCTAATAAGGCCTTCCCACCATACCAGGCAACATCCTGGTAAACCTCCTGTGCACCTTTTCCAATGCTTCCACATCTTTCTTATAATGTGGGGACCAGAACTGTACACAATACTCCAAGTGCGGCCGCACCAGAGTTTTGTACAGTTGTAACATGAAAACTAGAGAGCATAAGTTTAAAGTGAGAGGGGAGAGATACAAAAGTGTCAGAGGGGTATTTTTTCACCCAGAGGGTGGTGAGTGTCTGGAACAAGCTGCCAGAGGCAGTAGTAGAGGCGGGTACAATTTTGTGTTTTAAAAAGCATTGAGATAGTTACATGGGTAAGATGGGTATAGAGGGATATGGGCCAAATGAGGGCAATTAGGTTTAACTTACAGGATTTAAAAAAAAGGATGCACGGACAAGTTGGACTAAAGGGCCTGTTTCCGTGCTGTAAACCTCTCTGATTCTATGTGCCTATGAAAAGGAAGGACAGGCAAGGCAGGATTCAGGAAAATTGTGAGTCTACTTGAAAAGAAGCAGGATGCAAACATGAGGTCTGGGCAATTAAAAAGAGGTGAAGCATATGAAAAACGCAGGGAAAGTAGAAAAGAGCTCAAACTGGGAGTTAGGAGGGGAAGAAGGGGGTCACGAAATGTTCTTGGCAGGCAGGATTAAAGAGGATCCCAAGTCATTTTATGCATAAATTAGGAACAAGACAATAACTTTAGAAAGAATTGTCCACTTAAGGACAAAGGAGGGAAACTATGTGTAGAAGCACAGGAAGTGGGTGAGATCCTTAATGAGTACTTTGCATCAGTATTCACAAAGCAAAGGAATGCGTTGAAAAATGGTGTTTCAGAAGGATATGTAAACCCTCCAGAGCAAGTCATCATTATGAGGGAGAAAGTAATATGTGAATTAAAAAGCATTAAGATAGACAAATCCCCAGGGCTAGATGGCATCTGTCCCAGATTACTGAGGAAGACAAGAGAGTAAATTGCTGAGCCTTGAACAGAAATCTATATTGGTTACGGGAGACGTACCAGAAGATTGGAGGATAGCCAATGTCGTCCTGTTACTTAAGAAGGGTAGCATGGATAACCTGGGTATTCATTGGCCAGTGAGCTTGATGTCAGTGATAGTGAAATTGTTGGAGAAGATTGTTAGGGATAGGATTTATATACATTTGGAATTGAATGGTCTTATTAGTGACAAACAGAATGGTTTTGTGAGAGGGAGGTCATGTCTCACTAATTTGAGTTTTTTGAGGAGGTGACAAAATGATTGACAAGGGAAGGGCCATGGATGTTGTCTACATGGACTCTAGTAAAGCATTTGACAAAATCCTTCATGACAGGCTTGTGCAAAAAGTTAAAGCACACAGGATCAAGGGTGAATTAGCTAGGTTGATTCAGAACTGGTTTGGCCACAGAAGACAGAGGATAGAGGTGGAAGGATAGTTTACTGAATGGAGGTCTGTGATTAGTGGTGTTCCACAGGGATCAATGCTGGGACATCTGCAGTTTGTAACATATATAAATGACTAGAAAGAAAATATAGCTAGTCTGATTAACAAGTTTGTGGATGATACTAAGAATGCTTGAGTTGCAGATAGTGAAGAAGATTGTTAGAGAATACAGCAGGATATAGATAGGCTGGAAAATTGGGCAGAGAAACGACAGATGGAATTTAAGCTGGACAAATGCAAGATGATACATTTCGGACGATCCAAGTCAGGTGGTAGCTATAAAATAAATGGCAGAACCATCAGGAGCATAGACACACAGAGAGATCTGGGAGCACAGGTGGAAAAGGTGGTGAATAAAGCATATAACATAGAAACATAGAACCACAGATCATTACAGTACAGAAACAGGCCTTTTGGCCCTTCTTGGCAGTGCTGGACCATTTTTCTGCCTAGTCCCACTGACCTGCACTTGAACCATATCCCTTCACACCCTTCTCATCCGTGAACCCATCCAAGTTTTTATTAAATGTTAAAAGTGAGTTTGCATTCACCACTTCATCTGACGGGTCATTCCACACTCCCACCACTCTCTGTGTGAAGAAGCCGCCCTTAATATTCCGTTCAACCTTTTCCCCCTTCATCCTTAACCCATGTCCACTAGTTTTTTTCTCCCCTGGATTCAGTGGAAAAAGCCTGCTTGCATTCACTCCATTTATACCCATCAAAATCCCTCTGTTCTACTGCATTCTTCAGTGTCCTACCGTTTACCTTGCTTGCCTTCATCGGTTGGGGCATCGAGTATAAAAGTTGGCAAATTATATTAGTTATATGAAACGTTAGGTGGCCACATTTGGAATTCTGTGTCCAGTTCTGGTCGCCACACTACCAGAAAGCTTTGGAGAGGGTACAGAAAAGGTACCAGGATGTTGCCTGGTACAGAGGATATTAGCTGTAAGGAGAGATTGGGTAAACTCCCTAGAAAGATGGAGGCTGAGGGGGTGACATGATAGAGATTAATAAAGTTATGAGTATAGATAGGATGAACAGTTGGAAGATTTTTCCCAGGGGCAGAAATGACAATTACAAGGGGGCACAAGTTCAAGATAAGGGGGAAAGGTTCAGTGGAGATGTGCGGGGGAGATTTTTACACAGAGGGTGGTGGGGGCCTGGAATGCACTACCAAGTAAGCTGGTTGAGGCAGTTACGTTAGCCACATTTAAGACTTATCTGGATACAGACAGGAACAGGCAGGGAATAGAAAATATTGGTGGTTAGTCTAGATAGGTCAATGTGATCAACATAGGTTTGGAGCACTGAAGAGTCTATTCCTGTACTGCACTATTCTTTGTCCTTGTTCCTAATGTTTCCTCTCATGGGGCAATCTAGAGTAAGAAGTTACAGGTATAGGTTGAGAGGCAGTAGATTTAAAACTAAGATGAGGAGGAACAACTTCACAAAAAGGACACAAATCAGATGCCAGAAATATTCAAGAATGCGAGGTTCAGTGAGAGGGAAGAAATGAGGGAGATCAATATCAGTAGAGAAATGGTGTTGGGCAAATTGCTGGGATTGAAGGTGGATAAATCCCCAGGGCCAGATAATCTTCATCCTAGAGTACTGAAGGAAGTGGCTTTACAAATGACACAGTAGCACAGTAGTTAGCATTGCTGCTTCACAGCTCCAGGGATCCAGGTTTAATTTCCAGCTTGGGTTACAGTCTGTGTGGAGTTTGCACATTCTTCTCATGTCTGTGTGGTTTCCACCGGGTGTTCGGGTTTCCTCTCACAGTCTAAAGATGTGCAGGTTAGGTTGATTGGCCATGGTAAAAATTGCCCCTTAGTGTCCAGGAATACATAGGTTACATGGATTAGTGGGGATAATATGTAGGGATCTGGAGGTAGGGTCTGGGTGGGATTGTGTTCAGTGCAGACTCGATGGGCCGAATGGCCTCTTTCTGCACTGTAGGGTTCTATGATTCTAGAAATAGTGAATGCATTGGTGATCACCTTCTAGGATTCCATAGACTCTGGACCAGTCCCTGCAGGGTAACAAATCTCATTCCAACGTCCAAAAAGAGACGTAGAGAGAAAACAGGGAATTCTAGACCAGTAAGCCTAATGTCGATAATGGGAAAAATTCTCAAATCCATTATCAAGGACTGTATACCAGAGCAGTTAGAAAGCAGTGACAGGATCAGACAGAGTCAGCATGGATTTATGAAGGTGGAATCATGCTTGACAAATCTGTTGGAATTCTTTGAAGGTGTAACTAGTAGAGTTGACAAGGGGGAACTAGTCGATGTGGTATATTTGGACTTTCAGAAAGCTCAGTGACTGTCACTGTGCTGTGCAGATACATGGATTTGGGCCTGTGTCTGTGGGAGTTTGTGCATTCTCCCCGTGCTTGCATGGGTTTTCTCCAGGAGCTCCGGTTTCCTCCCACATCCCAAAGATGTGCTCTTAGGCTAATTGGCAAAACAAATTCTCCCTAAATTGTCTCAAATTTGGTTTTTAATCCATAGATCTATAAACATGGACAGGGATCGCGGGTAGAGGTGGGAACATCGGGGCGGCAGCGTGGGCTCGTTGGGCCGAAGGCCCTGTTTCCCGTGCTGTTTTGTTCTTTGTTCTTTTGACAATGTCCCCCAGAAAAGATTATTGTGCAAGATTAAAGCGCCTGGGATTGGGGGAAGTGTATTGAGATGGATAGAAAATTGATTGGCAGTGAGGAAACAAAGAGTAGGAATTAATGGGTGCTTTTCAAATTGGCAGGCAGTAACTAGTGGAGTGCCACAGGGATCGGTGCTGGGACCCCAGCTATTCACAATATATATTAATGATTTAGATGATGGAACAAAAAGTAACATCTCAAAGTTTGCGGAGGATACCAAGTTGGGTGGGAGGGTGAACTGTGACGAGAATGCAGAGATCCTTCAGAATGATCTGGACAGGTTGGGTGAGCGGGCAGATGCAGTATAATTTGATAAATGTGAGGTTATTCACTTTGGAAGCAAAAACAAGAAGGCAGATTACTATCTGAATGGCTGTAAATTGGAAGATGGTAAGTGTGCAGTGGGACCTGGGTGTCCTTGTGCACCAGTCACTGAAGGTAAGCATGTAGGTGCAGCAAGAGGTAAAGAAGGCAATTGGCACGTTGGCCTTCATAGCGAGAAGTTTCGAGGACAAGAGCAGGGATGTGTTTTTTCAATTATGATGTGGAGATGCCAGCATTGGACTGGAGTAAACACAGTAAGAAATATAACACCAGGTTAAAGTCCAACAGATTTATTTGGTAGCAAAAGCCACCAAAAGTAGCTTTCGGAACGCTGCTTCTTCATAAGGTACTCCCACTTACTTGACAAAGGAGCAGCACTCCGAAAGCTAGTGGCTTCTGCTATCAAATAAACCTGTTGGACTTTAACCTGGTGTTGTGAGACTTCTTACTCTTGTTGCAAATATACTGGGCCTTGGTGAGGCCACACCTAGAGTATTGTGTGCAGTTTTGGTCTGTTTTTCTGAGGATGGACGTTCTTGCTCTCGAGGGAGTGCAGCGAAGGTTTACCAGGCTGATTCCGGGGATGGTGGGACTGATGTATGAGAAGAGATTGACCAGGTTAGGATTGTTTTCACTGGAGTTCAGATGAATGAGAAAAGACCTCATGGAGACTTATAAAATTCTAATAAGTCTAGACAGGATAGATGCAGGGAGGATGTTCCCGATGTGGGGGATTCCAGAATCAGGGGTCTCAGTCTGAGGATTTAGGGTAGACCATTTAGGACAGAGGTGAGGAGAAATTTCTTCATCCAAAGAGTGGTGAGCCTGTGGAATTTATTACCACAGGAAGTAGTTGATACCAAAACATTAAATGTATTCAAGAGACAGCTGCATGTAGCACTTGGAACTAACAGGATTGAAGGTTATGGGGAGAAAACATGAGTTGGATGATTAGCCATGATTGTAATGAATGGCGGAGGTGGCTCAAAGGGCCGAATGGTCTCCTCCTGCTCCTATTTTCTACGTTTCTATGTTACTTCTCGCAGAAGCTGGGAATTTGTGGAACTCGCTGCCCAATAGCGCCGTGGAGACTGAATCATTGAATGGTTTCAAGAAGCAGATAAATATATTTCTAATAAAAAAGGAAAAAAGGATATTGGGAACACATGGGAAGTGGATCTGAGACCAGGGAGAGATCAGCGTGATCAGATTGAATGCGGTGTAGGCTCAAAGAGCTTCTAATTCCTATGTTCCTGTGAGGATTTATGTGCATCTGGCCAACATGAGGTAGATAGGGTCTTAGTAAAGGAGCAAGTGCCTGTCTGGACTTGTTAAAATAACTAAATATCCTGAATTAAACAAAGAAAATATCCTAAACTAAATGCAGGAAAATATCCCGAGTTAAACACAGGAAAATATCCCAAGCACACAGTAAGAAAGGACACTGGAAGGACGTGATTGCATTAGAGACAGTGCAGAGGGGATTCACCAGGATGTTGCCTGGGATGGAGCAGTTCAATTATAAAGAGGCTGAATAGTCTGGGATTGTTTTATTTACAACAGAGAAGGCTGAGGAGCACATGTTTGAGTAAAATATTATGATGGGCAGAGATAGGATCGTTAGCAAGAAACTTTTCCCCAATAACCAAGGGGCAGAGATTTAAGGTCAGGAGCAGAAGATTTGGAGGGGATTTGAGGAAAACCTTTTCCATCCAGATTGTGCTGAGATTCTGGAACTCACTGCCTGAAAGGGTGAAAGAAGCACAATCCTTCTTGAAACGTCACAGCACACGGGAATACAGACAAGGGCTGGAAATTAGGATTAGGATAGCTAGGTGCTTCATGGGTAGCACAGAGACAATGGGCTGAATGGCCTCTTTCTGTGCTGCAAAACATTATGACACTAAGAATCAGATAAGCTCACAGCAAGAATCAGATTGATCCAACACTGGAATGTGCCCAACACTGTAAGAAGTCTCACAACACCAGGTTAAAGTCCAACAGGTTTATTTGGTAGCAAACACTACCCAATAAACCTGTTGGACTTTAACTTGGTGTTGTGAGACTTTTTATTGTGCTTACCCCAGTCCAACGCTAGCATTTCCACATCATGTGCTCAACAGACAGATTCCACATTGCTCACATTCCTTCTCTTTGTATTCAGTTTATACAGAGTCAAACACTGCAGACAGCACTCCAACACTCTCAGAACAGGGACAGCACAGGGTTAGATACAGAGTAAAGCTCCCTCTACACTGTCCCCCATCAAACACTCCCAGGATAGATACAGCACGGGGTTAGATACAGAGTAAAGCTCCCTCTACACTGTCCCCATCAAACACTCCCAGGACAGAAACAGCACAGGGTTAGATACAGAGTAAAGCTCCCTCTACACTGTCACCCATCAAACACTCCCAGGACAGGTAGAGCACGGGGTTAGATACAGAGTAAAGCTCCCTCTACACTGTCACCCATCAAACACTCCCAGGACAGGTAGAGCACGGGGTTAGATACAGAGTAAAGCTCCTCTTCACTGTCCCTATCAAACACTCCATTCTCTGGAAATTGTATTGTTGTTTGTGCGTGTTTGCTGTGCTCAGGTTTGCCTGTCTACGTAATGGTGGTGAGGGCACTTCCAACTAATTGCTTCACCCTTTCCAAGTTGCCAGGTGAAATCAGGGATGTAAGGTGAAACTCTGCCTCTCGATACAGGAGCTGGACATTAACAGGAGGGGCTGGAACTGCAGTGTGTAAGGGGACAGTGTGTAATCTATGTTGCAGTACTGCTTCTGGGACTGACATCACTGAGTGTGTAACAATCTCACACAATCACTACACATACCTTTTCTAAGACAGAGACTGGTTTTTCTAGTCAGATCGACACACCCTGAGAAACTGTGACTCAGCACTGAGTCTGAGCACATCCCAGCTCACAGACTGAGGGGAAATCCATGCATCCCCACACATTCCACTGTGCAAACTTTGCTTCCTTTGAACCAGTGTGCAATAGCTTAAAGTTTAATTAAACCTCACCTACCCCCAACTCAGTAACAATCTTCCAAAAACTGAACAGGAAAGATAAAACCAAACAAAGCAAGAGTACATCTCAAAATGAGCCAAGACAATCCCCTTTCCATTAAGAGGGATTCCCCCCACCCACACACAGAGTGAGGGCCCCACCCCCACTCCCCCCCAGACTGATTGAGGACCCCATTCCCACTTCCAGGCTGTGTGAGGGCACTACCCCAACCCCCAAGGTTGAGTGAGGGCCCCCATCCCCTTCCCCAGACGAATGAGGATCCCCACTCCCTTCCATATGGGGCCCACCCTCCCCTGATGGATGAGGCTGTTGAATGGTTTAAAAACAAGGGTTGAGGTGTTTCACAGGGTGCCAGTGTGAGTCAGCGAACACGGGAAGTGATAAGGGATTGGGAGTTGGCATGAGCAGCAGAGTTTTAGATGAAATTCTGAAGGTGTGAGGTCAGTGTCCAGCCATGAAGGCTCTGCATTCTGGAGGTTACAAGGGTGTGAATAAAGATAAAGTGGGTGAAGTCGGGGGGTGGGTGCAGGGATGATGTTACAGTGTTGGAAGTAGGTGGTGTTAATGATGGCTCAGATATGTGATAGGATGATATTCTAATCCCAAGAAATACTGCACGGGCCTAAAAATGGCCTTCCCAGTCCCATTCTACTGGCGCAGGCCAGATCGCACTGAGGCTGATTAACATGAGATTGACTCAATTTCAGTCTCATTAGCGAGTTTGGCACACGATTAATTCCACCCTCAACCCTCCCCCCAACTCCCGGAACGTTCTCACCCCTCCAGGCAAAAATCAGGCATTATGACCGGGTCAGAGGCTTCAGAGACCATTAAATCCCCCCAGATGATCAGGAATGGCCATTGAGCAATGCCCAGCAGACACCCTGGCAATGCCAGGTGGACACTGCTGATGTGCCAGGGACAGTGTCAAGGAGTTGAGGTCTGAGTGGGAACTATGACAGGGAAGGCTACACAGGGGGCATGGTATAGAGATGGAACATGAAGGGGTCATGATGGAAGAGCATATTGGGGGTCATAATGTTGGAGTCACAATGAGGACAACATGTTGGGGTCACACAAGCAGACTCACTGGGATGGCCCCACTGCCGGTGATCTGTGTTGGGAAGAGGGTAGGGAAACCTGCTGCCGATGTGAGTCTCATTTTCTGTGGGGGGAGGGAGGAGTTCACTGTGCAAGGAGATGCCGTTGTGAAACAGTGCCTAAGCACTCTGCAGCTGGTGTCATGGCATATCTTGGACAGCCCTGTTCCGGCAGAGAACTTACCACTCACTGGAAGCTACTCACCACTTTCTCAAGAGCATCTAGGGACGGATAGTAAACGCTGGCCACATCAGTCAACAACACCCATGTCCCACAAATGAATAAAAAAAATTCCCAAAAAATGAGTGAATGTGGGATTACTGTGGTGCGGAGCACTCCTGACAGACTGACATGGATCACACCGGTACTCATTGTGAAACTCAATTTCCTTGAGAAAATTCTGCCCCAAATCTCATCTCGGGGTCGAATAAGACAGAAAGGTTCAGCATCAGACAGAGGCCAAAATATTCCAAACATTGTGAAAGGTGGCATAGCCCTCTCTACCAGGTGGTGTTTGATTCCTCTTTCTGATTTGATGCTGCAGCAGCTGGCTGGCAGTTCAACTACAGTCTGACACAGAGTTAATGCAGACAGAGAGCTGACCAGAGAAGACAGAGAGCTGACCAGAGAAGACAGAGCAGCTTTATAGTGGGACATGGAGAATATCTTGAGCCTCCAGTCTGCACAGTCATTGATTCAGGTCCTGGCTAATTTCTGATTCCCTCTACTTTTGTTCCACGATCCTTAATGAGGTTAGCTAATAAAAAAATTCTGGAATTGCCAACTGACCCTTTGCCATTTTACTTGGGGGGGGAGGGGGGGGCAGTATTTGGGGCTGGAGGTGGCGAGGGTGCTAGGACCAGTGGGGAGAGTTCCACATTTCCTTCCCTTTCTGTGAGGAAGTGCTTCCTGACATCCCACCCAAAGGGCCTGGCTTTGATGCGATTGCTCTTTTGTTCTGAATTTTTGTAAGTTCTGACAAAACTGCGAAATGTTAACTGGGGTTTTTATCTGCGTTACCTTTTGAAAGTTTCATCTGGGTTTTTCTCACACTCGCTGGGTTCCAGTAGTGTTTGCAGTGACACCTCCTGCAATTTCTCATTGTATCCATGTACCAACAGGCACCTTCGAATCTGTCCCACCAAACTCAGGACAAAGGCACTGACCGAAAGTGTCCGCACATCCTGTGCCTGACAGAAGTGGTGTCCTATAGTCCGGATGGACAGGTCAAATCTCTGGCCATGCTCGGACACTGGCCACAGCACCTCACTGCACAGGGCTGTCTTGCCGCTGCCGGGACCCCCAGTGATTAGGATGCCATTGCTCCGGCCACTCGGACAGCAGTCCAGGCAATGCTGTAACTTGCGCAATGCCCATTCCCGACAGTAGAATCGCTTCCCCTGGAGCAAGCTCTGAGTCATTTCTTAATCCTTTCCACACTCCCAATGCTGCAGTTCATTCATGCTGGACTCCGGAACAGGTGGGGCTGTGCCGGTGCCGAGTGATCAGAGCTGGAATTCCCAGAGCTCAGCTGCTTTGCAACTGCAGCACAAACATGTCACAACATGTGAGAACCTGCAGAGAGACAGAGGCAGGACACAAGTCACATGGAGAAAGAACTTACATTTCTATAGCACCTTCACATCCTGAGAAATTGCCAAAATGCTTCACAGCCAATCAGGTATTTTTGTAGTGTCATCACTTTTGGAATGTAGGAAATGCAGAATCCACTTTGTGCATAGCAAACTCCCTCAAAAAAATAACAACAAGATATTCAGCTTCCTACATATAAGGGATAAATACTTGCCAGGAAGCTGAGGGAAGGACCACTCCTGTGCTTGCAATACACAAGCTCACATTAACATCCCACTTCAAACAACAAACCCCGATAGTGCGGCGCTCCCTCAGCACTGACCCTCTGACAGTGCGGCGCTCCCTCAGCACTGACCCTCTGACAGTGCGGCGCTCCCTCAGCACTGACCCTCTGACAGTGCGGCGCTCCCTCAGCACTGACCCTCTGACAGTGCGGCGCTCCCTCAGCACTGACCCTCTGACAGTGCGGCGCTCCCTCAGCACTGACCCTCTGACAGTGCGGCGCTCCCTCAGCACTGACCCTCTGACAGTGCGGCGCTCCCTCAGCACTGACCCTCTGACAGTGCGGCACTCCCTCAGCACTGACCCTCTGACAGTGCGGCGCTCCCTCAGCACTGACCCTCTGACAGTGCGGCACTCCCTCAGCACTGACCCTCTGACAGTGCGGCGCTCCCTCAGCACTGACCCTCTGACAGTGCGGCGCTCCCTCAGCACTGACCCTCTGACAGTGCGGCACTCCCTCAGCACTGACCCTCTGACAGTGCGGCGCTCCCTCAGCACTGACCCTCTGACAGTGCGGCGCTCCCTCAGCACTGACCCTCTGACAGTGCGGCGCCCCTCAGCACTGACCCTCTGACAGTGCGGCGCTCCCTCAGCACTGACCCTCTGACAGTGCGGCGCTCCCTCAGCACTGCCCCTCTGACAGTGCGGTGCTCCCTCAGCACTGCCCCTCTGACAGTGCAGTGCTCCCTCAGCACTGACCCTCTGACAGTGCAGTGCTCCCTCAGCACTGACCCTCTGACAGTGCAGTGCTCCCTCAGCACTGTCCCTCTGACAGTGCGGCGCTCCCTCAGCACTGACCCTCTGACAGGTTGCAGAGAGAATGGCGGGAGAGTGGAAATGAGATCAGAATCTTGTTTGTTTTGGGACTCTGATGTAAGAGGATGAAAATGCGCTAGCCCAAATGTTTATCATTGACCCGCCCAGATTACTCAGATTCAGTCACTGCATTGGTGGATAGATTTAAAGAAAATTAAATTGATGCAGGAGTTGTCACTCAATGAATTGACGACAGCCAATTTCTCAAACTGCCTTTCACTGACATTCCAGTATGAAGGCTTGGTCCAAACATGAACAAAAGAACTGAATTCCAGAGGTGAGCGAGAGTGACTGCCTATGTTATTAAGGCAACACTTGACCAAGTGTGGCATCAAGGAGCACCAGCAAAGCTGGAGTCCATGGGAAACGGAAAAAATCCTTGATAATAGCAATTAATGCAGATGCTGGAATCTGTAACCAAAAGAGAAAATGCTGGAAAATCTCAGCAGGTTTGGCAACTTCAGTAAGGAGAGAAGAGAGCTGACATTTCGAGTCCAGATGAGCCTTTGTCAACCCTTCACTGGTTGGAGTCATAAACTCAACAAAAAACTTCAACAAAATGTGTGGTTTTTTTCAGGTTTCTAGTAACAGTCCAAAGATATGCAGGTTAGGTGGATTTGCCATGTTAAATTGTCCTTTAATGTCCCTGCACGTGTGGGTTAAGGGATTAGAAGAATAAATATGTGGGATTATGAGCTTAGAGCCTAGGTAGATGCTCAGTTAAAGGGTTGATTCAGACTCAATGGGCTGACTGGCCTCCTTCTACACTGTACGGATGGATTCTGATTGGGAGACATCTTGACATGGTGAATGCATTAATTGACAGTGACTGACAGTTAACTGCCCAACATCATTTGAGTTAACCATGCAGCTTAAATCTGACTGGTCAGGGCATTGCCCTATGGAGTGAAAGAGCAAATGGCTATCACTTATTTTGTTTAACTGTGTGTACATTTTCTTTCTGTTTGCAAAGAAGATTGGCTATTGGCAACTTTGTACAAAACCAAAACTCCCTGGATGAAAACAGAGATAGGAATTAAGGAAGAAAAAGTGTGCTTCTGACAGGCGTCAGGTAGAAAACACAATTCAGAACAAAGAGGAATACAGAAGATTCAGAGGAGAGGTAAGAAAGTACATTCGAGAAACAAAGACAGGTTTTGAGAAAAGACTTGTTTTGTTCGCTGGCTGGGCCAGCATTTATGGTAAGAGTCTGGGAACACCAATTTTAAATCCAACCGATTTATTTGATAGTAAATCTTCTAGCTTTCGGCGTTTGTGCCTTCGTCAGGCGAAGGCACAAACACCGAAAGCTAGCAGATTTACTATCAAATAAATTGGTTGGATTTAAAATTGGTATTGCCAGACTCTTACTGAGTTTCCCCCAGTCCAACGCTGGCATCTCTACATCATGACTACTACCAGCATTTATAGTCCATCCCATTTCAGAATCAACCACATTCTATGGCTCTGCAGTCACGTGTAGACCAGACCAGATAAGGATGACAGATTTCCTTCCCTAAAGGACATTAATGAACCAGATGGGGATTTCACAATGATTTCACTGCCATCATTAGACGGTTATTTCCAGATTTTATCTGCTGTGGTGAGATTCGAACCCAGGTTCCCACAGCCATTACCCTGGTTCTCTATATTACTGGTCCAGTGACAATAGCACTGTGCCACTGCCTCATCTTACATCAATGTGGAGAGACAGGAGAAGCTGGGATTGTTCCCCTTAGAGCAGAAAAGGGGAAATTATAATCAAAGCATTCAGAATCATCAGGGATTTTGATAAAGCAATTGGAGTGATCAAAGTTACAGCAGGGAAAAAGGCCCTTCAGCCCAACTTGTCCAGCTTGCCCAGTTTTACCACTAAGCTAGTCCCAATTGCCCGCATTTTGGTCCATATCCCTCTATACCCATCGTAACCATGTAATTATCTAAATGCTTTTTAAAAGACAAAATTGTACCTGCCTCTACTACTACCTCTGGCAGTTTGTTCCAGACACTCATAGAACATAGAACATAGAACATAGAACAATACAGCACAGAACAGGCCCTTCGGCCTTCGATGTTGTGCCGACCAAAATAAAAGCAATGCCCCTCCAAACTAAACCATTCCTTCTCTCCATATACTTATCAATAACCTCTTAAACGCCACCAAACTTGGCGCATCTACAACAGTGCAGGCAGGGCATTCCACTCCCTAATCACTCTTTAGTAAAGAACCTACCTCTGATATCCGTCCTATAACTCATACCCTTAATTTAAAGTTGTGTCCCCTCGTGCTAGCTTTTCATCCTAGGAAAAAGGCTATCACTGTCCACCCTATCCAAACCTCTAATTATCTTATATGTTTCAATAAGATCCCCCCTTAGCCCCCCCATCACCCTTTGTGAAATAATTGCCCCTCTGGAGTCTTTTGTATTTCTCCACTTTTACCTTAAACTTATGCCTTCTAATTTTAGACTCCCCTAAAGTTTATTTATTAGTCATAAGTAGGCTTACATTCACACTGTAATGAAGTTACTGTGAAAATCCTCTAGTAACCACACTCCAGATCCTGGTCAGGAATTGAACATGGACTGCTGGAGCTATCACACAACAGTGCTAACCATTGTGCCAACGTGCCCCTACCTTCGGGAAAAGATGTTGACTATCTACCTTACCAATGCCTCTATTTTATCTAGGTCTATATAAGAGACCTTAATAAGATCTCCTCTAAGCCTTTATGCTCTGGGGAAAAAAGTCTCAGTCTATCCAGCCTCTCCTTATAACATAAACCATCAAGTTCCAGTAGTATCCTAGTCAATCTTTTCTGCACTCTTTCTGGTTTAATAGGATGACCAGAACTGTACACAGTATTCCAAGTGTGGACCCATCAATGTGTTGTACAACTTCAACAAGACATCCCAACTCCTGTATTCAATTTCTGACCAATGAAACCAAGCTTGCTGAATACCTTCTTCATTTTCTGTCCATCTGTGCCTCCACTTTCAAGGAACTATGAACCTGCACCCCTAGATCTCTTTGTTCTATAACTCTTCCCAACACCCTACCATTAACTGAGTAAGTCCTGTCCTGGTTCAGTCTACCAAAATGCATTACCTCATATGTATCTAAGTTAAACTCATCTGCCATTCATCAGCCCAATTGATCAAGATCCCACTGTAATCTGACATAACCTTCTTCACTGTCCACTATGCCACCAATCTTGGTGTCATCTGCAAACTTACTAGCCATGCTGCCTATATTCTCATCCAAATCATTCATGTAAATGACAAATAACAGTGGACTCAGCACCGATCCCTGAGGCATGCCGCTGGTTACCAGCTTCCACTATGAAAAACAACCCTCTACAATCACCCTCTATCTTCTATCATCAAGCCAATTTTGTATCCAATTGGCTACTTCATCTTGGATCCTGTGAAATTTAACCTTATGCAACAACCTACCATACAGTACCTTGACAACATCAACTGCACTGCCCTCATCTACCTTCTTGATTACCCCTTCAAAAAACTCAATTAAATTCATGAGACCTGATTTTCCACTCACAAAGCCATGTTGATTACAATTTACCCACCACAGATGAGGTTCACTGCTTGTAGTTCTCAGGCTTCTCCCTGCAGCCCTTTTTAAACAAAGACACAACATTTGCCATTCTCCAATCTTCAGGCACCTCACCATGACTATCAATGATTCAAATATTTCAGCAAGGGGATCTGCAATTTGTTTCCCAACCTCCCACCGCGTTCTGGGATACACTTTATCAGGTCCTAAGGATTTAATGAACTTTAAGACTTCCAGCACCTTCTTCTCTGTAATATCTACAATCCTCAAGACATCACTATTTATTTCCCCAAGTTCCCAAAGATCCATCCTTTTCTCGACAATAAATACTAATGAGAAATATTCATTTAGGATCGCACCCATCCCTTGTGGATCCTTATCTCTCCCTAGTCACTCTTTTGCCTTTTATGTATTTATAGAAGCTCTTTGGATTCCCCTTCACCTTATCTGTCAAAACAATGTTGTGTCCCTTTTTACACTGATTTCTCTCTTAACTCTACTCCGATACCTTCTATAATCTTCAAGGGATCCACTTGATCCCAGCTGCCTCTGCATATCATGTGCCTTCTTTTTTATGGCAAAGGTCTCAATATCCAAGTCATCCAGGGTTCCCTACTTCTACCAGCCTTGCCCTTCATTCTAAGAGCAATGTGCTTACCCTGAACCCTAGTTAACACACTCGAAAGCCTCCAACTTAACAGATGTCCCTTTGCCTTCTACAGACTCTCCCCATCAACTTTTGAAAGTTCCTGCCTGATACCATCAAAATTGGCCTTGGCCAGATTAGAATTTTTACTTTTGGGCCAGACCTATCATTCTCCATAGCTATCTTAAAACTAACAGAATTATAGTCACTGGTCCCAAAGTGATCCCTCACTCACACTTCTATCACCTGCCCTTCCTTATTTCCCAAGAGGAGGTCAAGTTTTGCCCTCTCTCTAGTCGGGCTGTCCACATACTGAATAAGAAATTCCTCCTGAACACGTAACAAATTTCTGACATTGAAGGAAGTGAGAATGGAATTGCTGGGATGTTAGCCGTAATTTTCCAGAATTCTCTCGACTAAGGAGAAATGCCAGAGGCTAAGAAATTGCAAATGTTATACCCTTGTTCAAAAAATAATAAACCCTGTAATTCGAAAACCAGCTAGTTTAATATCAATTTAACATCCTCACAAACAATGATTCAGGATTGAATTCAAGTCACATAATAAAATTCAGGTTCATTAGAAAGAGCCAGCAAGGATCTCTAAAAGGAATTACCTTCTAAAGGGAGTTTAACTATGTTGAAAGATTTTTGAGGAGGTAACAGAGAGTCAATGAGGGTAATGCTGTTGATGTGTTATACCCGAACTTTATAAGGCATTCGATACAGTGCTGCACAAGACACTTGTGAGAAAAGTTACAGTTCAGGGAATAAACGGGACAGTAGCAAAGAGGGTACAAAATTGGCTGAATAATAGGATTTGGGGAGTTAGAGTGAATGGATATTTCTCGAGCCGAAGGAAGGTTTGTCATGGTCTTTTCCAAGGGTTGTTATTAGAACACTTGCTGAAAGAATTTCATTCTGTTTCTGTCCTGCGAGTATTTTATGGGGGATAGTGTAGAGGGAGATTTACTCTGTATCTAACCCCGTGCTGTACCTATTCTAGGAGTGTTTGAACATAAGAACATAAGAAATAGGAGCAGGAGTCGGCCATCCAGCCCCTCGAGCCTGCCCCGCCATTCAATAAGATCATGGCTGATCTGTAATGGATCAGTTCCACTTTCCCGCTTTCTCCCCGTAACCCTTAATTCCCTTGTCTATCAGAAACCTATCCACCCTTAAATATTTTCAGTGAGGAAGCCTCCACCACTTCAACAGGCAGAGAATTCCAAAGATTCACCACGCTTTACGTGAAGAAATTCCTCCTCAACTCTGATCTGAACAGTGCCCCCCCTAATCTTGAGGCTGTCCCCTCTCGTCCTGCTATCTTTGTTAAGCGGGAAGAGTCTCTCAACCTCTGCCCTATCCATCCCCTTCATTATCTTATACGTCTCTATAAGATCCCCTCTCAGCCTTCTAAGGAGAAAGCTAGCACGAGGGGACACAGCTTTAAATTAAGGGGTGATAGTTATAGGACGGATATCAGAGGTAGGTTCTTTACCCAGAGGGTGGTTAGGGAGTGGAATGCCCTGCCTGCGGCAGTTGTAGATGCGCCAAGTTTGGTGGCGTTTAAGAGGTTAGTTGATAAGTTTATGGAAGAGAAGGGAATGGTTTAGTTTGGAGGGTCATTGCTTTTTTTTCATAATTGGTCGGCGCAACATCGAAGGCTGAAGGGCCTGTTCTGCGCTGTTATGTTCTATGTTCTAAACTCCAAAGAGTACAAACCTAGCCTCTCCTCATAATCCAACGTCCTCCTGTCTGGTATCAGCCTAGTAAACCTTCTCTACACCCCCTCCAAGGCCAATACATCCTTCCTCGAATGCGGGGACCAAAACTGCACACAGTACTCCAGTTGCAGCCTCACCAGTGCCCTGTAAAGTTGCAGCAAGACCTCCCTGCTTTTATATTCTATCTCACTCACTATAAAGGCCAACATTCCATTCGCCTTCTTGATCACTTGCTGCACCTGCAGACTGAGTTTTTGCGATTCGTGCACAAGGACCCCCAGGTCCCTCTGCACCGTCGCATGCTGCAGCTTTTCGCCATTTAAATAGTAATCCTTCCTACCGTTATTCTTACCAATGTAGATAACCTCACAATTGCTAACATTATACTCTATCTGCCAGGTCCTCGCCCACTCACTCAACCTATCCAGATCCCTCTGCAGGCTTTCCATACCCTCCACGCAATTTGCTTTTCCACTCATCTTCATGTCATCAGCAAATTTTGTCACCCTGCACTCAGCCCCTTCCTCCAGATCATCTGTGTAAATGGTAAATAGTTGAGGCCCCAGCACCGATCCCTGGGGCACTCCACTAGTCGCCAGCTGCCAATCAGAATAGCACCCATTAATACCTACTCTCTGCTTCCTATTAGACAACCAACCTCTATCCAGTCTAATACCCTACCCCTGACTCCCTGCACCCTAATCTTCTGCAGCAATCTTTTGTGAGGCACCTTATCAAACGCCTTTTGGAAATCCAAAAACATCACATCCACTGGTTCCCCTCTATCTACCACACTAGTCACTTCCTCATAGAACTCCAATAAATTCGTCAAGTACGACTTCCCCTTAACGAATCCGTGCTGTGTCTGCCTGATCAAACCGTTCGTATACAGGTGCCTCATTATTTCTGCTTTGACCACAGATTCAAGCATTTTTCCGACTACAGATGTTAAACTAACCAGCCTATAATTCCCTGCCTTCTGTCTGCTATCTTTTTTAAACAGCGGCGTAACATTAGCCGTTTTCCAATCTTCTGGCACTTTCCTGGAGTCCAGCCAATTCTGAAAGATAATTACTAGGGCATCTGCTATCATCTCTGCCATTTCCTTGAGAACCCTGAGATGCATTCCATCCAGTCCCGGGGACTTACCTGCCCTCAGCCCCATTATACTATCAAGCACCACCTCTCTAGTGACTGTAATCTCATCAAGGACCTCATCTCCTACCACCTTTCTATCCTTAATTACGGGCAAACTATTTATGTCCTCCTCCGTAAAGACCAACACAAATATCCTTATTATCCATTATTAAACTACCCCTCTCATCCTCCAAGGGTCCAACATTAACTCTGGCCATCCTCCTATTCATTATATATTTATAAAAATTTTTACTGTCCTTTTGATATTTCGAGCTAGTTTAGCCTCATATTCTATCTTTCCTTTTTTAATCATCTTCTTAGTCAGTTTTTGCTGTTGTTTAAAACTTTCCCAATCCTGGTCCTGAGTCAGTTGGGCTGAGGATGGAGGGGCTAGTTTGGGGGTGAAGATGCCGTAGTCAGTCTCCTGGGGGAGTGGTGTGGGTGTGGGGGTGGGGTGTCCCATGTGAAGCTGGATCTGGTGTCTGTATAGTTACTCTGGAGTTGAACAGATCTTTTATTCTTCTAACTCTTTCAGAATTGTTATCAAAGTTAAACTGGTAGAACCACGCAAACTCAGTAATTTAAACCGCTTTGTCGGGTGGTTCCCAGTCCTGCACAATTGTCCAGACAAAGTTCATGTTTCTGGATGATTGCCGGTAAACCCTTACCTCAGAACCTTCTGGAAGAATTCCCCATCGCTTCACTGGGGTACCACCAAATCCTCTGATGGAAAACCACAAAGTTACTGCCTAACTTACAAACCTCACCTCAGTGGAGGAACTGTTCAACGTAGCCAACCCCCCACATCCTATACTCTCCTGTACAGCAGCCACTGCATTCCCACTCAGGGCTGGGTGCATCAAAGAGTATGCAACAGAATGAAAAATGACTAACTCTAACTGATCAATGAGTGGCTTTGTACTGGGACCTGTTTTAATTTCCAATTGGACTAAAAAAAATCTGACCCCATAAGGTAAAAGAATGAATCATGTCAAACTTCTTGGGCATGTCCAATGTCTGCCTGATCTGCCTACACAGGTAAAGCTGTTCGAGAGTGTTGACTGACTAATAAAGACAACAGTTCACATCAATCAGCACCTCACCCTGTGTTAATCCATGCACCCTTCTTGGAAGGAACTACACCCTCAAAATCAGTAATAACTGATAGAGCAATTTCCAGTAATCACTGTTAATGTTAACACCCGCTAACTCACCACCAACTAAATCCATTTTCCTTTTCACAATTCCTCCAATACCGATAGGTTTGATGAGGCTGCAGGAAGTGACGGCATGGGTGGTACTAGAAGACCAAACTCTCAACCCCTTCTGTCGCTAACTATTTTCCCAAGAACACTTAAGGACTGGAGCAAACTTCCACAAACTTTAATCTCCATGCCCCCTTAATTTAAGGAAAACATGTTGAACTTTTTAAAATTCATATAACGATCAACGGTACCTAAGCTGCTTCTCCCGTGAAAGTTTGGGAAACAATGGAGAGAAACCTTACCAAGTACCAGGAACAAATAGGGGCAGCCAGGGATGGTCAAATCATTAAAAATATAGTAACCGTATTGCTGAAAAAAGAAACATACTGTCAAAGCTTCTTCTCTTGTACTCATCACGACAGATGCACAGAGTACCAATTGTAAAGGAGATATCAATTTATACTACATGAGAAGACAGTGTTGATTGATTAGCAAGTGGACTCTGATTGATGCAGGTGCTGCCTCTACTATACGTGCAAACTTTTGGTTGAAATCCATCTGGGTAGATTGACTGATTGCTCTCAGGATCGCCAAGAAGAATGAACCTGGGAATCGCTGACCTCCAAACTTTTGTTCAATTGAAAAAGGTACATTATATGGATGTGTTCCCTCTGTCTGCAAAGGATATGGGCCTGTGTGTGAATATATGGAGCTTCTAGTATGTGCAAGTTGTGCTGCTTGTGAACAGCCAAACGTGTTTAATGTGATTCACTAATCTTTAGAATGTACAGCCTATACACTTAGCTTTATTAATGCTATGTCACTATAATGCTCATTTCTGTGACAGCCATAATGTTTTTTAGCTTGACAGCAGCATTGGAACAGAAGAACAAAAGTAGGCCATTCAGCCCCTCGAGTCTGTTCCATTATTTAATTGCAGCATGGCTGATCTGTGGTCGAACTCCATTGGCCCATATCCCTTTATACCTTTCCTTAACATTTAAAATTAGATTAAAAATTAGCAACTGATCCAGCATCAACTTGTAGAAAATAGTTCCTTATCTCTACTATCTTCCGTATGTACAAATGCTTTCTGACATCTTTCCCAAATGGTCTGACTTTAACAGCTACACTCCGCTCCCTAGCTTTAGAATTTTCAACCAGTGGAAATAGTTTATCCTTATCTTTGTCATTACCTATTAATATCTTGAAGAATTTAAGTACTTAAGGAAGTGGCCCTAGAAATAATAAACCAATTAGTGGTCATTTTCCAAAACTCTCTGGTCTCTGGCATAGTTCCTATTAGATTGGAGGGCAGCTAATGTAAGCCTGCTATTCCAAATGGGAGGTAGACTGAAAACAGGGAACATGGATACTGGGGAAGTTACTGGAGTCCATTATCAAGGATTTCATATCTTAGCATTTGGAAGACAGTGGGATAATCAGACAAAGACAGCATGGATTTACAGCAGGGGAATCATGCTTGACAAATCTATTGGAATTTTTTAAGGACGTAACTAGTAGTCAATCGAGGAGAAACAGTCGATATGGTTTATTTAAACTTTCAGAAGGCTTTCGACAAGGCTTTTGACAACAAACTACAACGTCAAACTAAAGCACCTGGGATTGCAGGTAATGTCTTGAGATGGATAGAAAGGTGGTTAGCAGATAGGAAGCAAAGAGTTGAAATAAATGAGTCTTTTTGTGATTGGCAGTCAGTAATGAATGGAGTTCCGCAGGGAGCTATGTGAGGCCCCACTGTTCATATTATATATTCATGATTTGGAATAGGAAACTGAATGTATTATTTCCAAACTCACAGATGGTGCAAAGTTGGCTATGAGGATGAGCTGTGAGGAGGATGCAGACACGCTCGGACAGGCCAAGTGTGTCAGCGTCCGTACGGCAGGCGCAGTATAATCTGGATGAATGGGAGGTTACCCATTTTGGTAGCGATAATGGGAAGACAGATTATTATTTGAATGAGTGAAAATTGAGGGGGTCAGTGCTGAGGGAGCGCTGCACCGTCGGGGGGGTCAGTGCTGAGGGAGCGCCGCACCGTCGGGGGGGTCAGTGCTGAGGGAGCGCCGCACCGTCGGGGGGGGTCAGTGCTGAGGGGCGCCGCACCGTCGGGGGGGTCAGTGCTGAGGGAGCGCCGCACCGTCGGGGGGGTCAGTGCTGAGGGAGCGCCGCACCGTCGGGGGGGTCAGTGCTGAGGGAGCGCCGCACCGTCGGGGGGGTCAGTGCTGAGGGAGCGCCGCACCGTCGGGGGGGTCAGTGCTGAGGGAGCGCCGCACCGTCGGGGGGGTCAGTGCTGAGGGAGCGCCGCACCGTCGGGGGGTCAGTGCTGAGGGAGCGCCGCACCGTCGGGGGGGTCAGTGCTGAGGGAGCGCCGCACCGTCGGGGGGGTCAGTGCTGAGGGAGCGCCGCACCGTCGGGGGGGTCAGTGCTGAGGGAGCGCCGCACCGTCGGGCGGTCAGTGCAAAGAAAATACAGCACAGGAACAGACCCTTCAGCCCTCCAAGCCTGCACTGATCATGTGTTCCTAACCATTCGTTTGTACCCTTCTATTCTCAGTCTGTTCATGTAGCTATCTAGATATGACTTAAATGATCCCAGCGTGTTCGCCTCAACCACCTTGCTTGGTAGAGCATTCCACACCCCCACCAGCCTCTGTAAAATGCGTCCCCGCATATCTGTATTGAAACTTGCCCCCGTTTACCTTGAAATTGTGACCCTTTGTTTATTATTGCTGACCTGGGAAAAAGCTTCCAACTTTTCACCCTATCTATACCTTTCATAATTTTATAAACTTCTATTAGGTTGCCCCACAAACTCTGTGTTTCCAGAGAGAACAACTCCAGTTTGCCCAATCTCTCCTCATAACTAACACCCTCTATACCAGGCAACATACTGATAAACCCTTTCTGTACTCTCTTCAAAGCCTCCATGACCTTCTGATAGTGTGGTGACCAGAACTGGACACAGTATTCCAAATGCGACATAATCAATGTTCTATATAACTGCAACATCATATGTCCTGTCCAATAAAAGCAAGTATGCCATATGCCTTCTTCACCACCTTTTCCACTTGTGCTGCCACCTTTAAGGATCTGTGGACTTGCAAACCCAGATCCCTCTGTATGTCTATGCTTCTGATTGTTCTGCCATTTACTGTATAGCTCCCTCCTGCATCATTTCGCATTTATCTGGATTAAATTCCATCTGCCATTTCTCCGCCCAATTTTCCAGCCTATCTATATCCTGCAGTAATCTCTGATAATGTTCATCACTGTACGCAAATCCAGCAATGTTTGTGTTGTTTGCAAACTTATTAATCAGACCAGCGACATCTCCTTCCAAATCACTTATATATATACATCACAAACAGCAGAGGTCCCAGTACAGAGCCCTGCAGAACACCACTAGTCAAAGACTTCCAATCAGAGAAACAGCCCTCCACTGCTACCCTCTGACTTCTATGGCCAAGATGTAGAGATGCTGGCGTTGGACTGGGATAGTAAGAATTTAGCAACACCAATTTTAAATCCAACCGATTTATTTGATAGTAAATTTGCAAGCTTTCGACACTCTGTGTCTTCGTCAGGCAAATGCAGTGTTCTGGACACTGCAGAACACTGCATTTGCCTAACAAAGACACAGAGTGTCAAAAGCTCGCAAATTTACTATCAAATAAATCGGTTGGATTTAAAATTGGTGTTGCTAAATTCTTACTGAGTTCTTTCTATGGCCAAGACAGTTCTGTAACCATCTAGCTAGCTCACCTTTGATCCCGTGAGATTTGACCTTTTACACGAGCCTGCCATGAGGGACCTTGTCAAATGCTTTACTAAAATCCATGTAGACGACATCCATGCCTTTCCATCGTCAATCATTTTTGTCACTTCCTCAAAAAACTCAACCAAATTTGTGAGGCATGACTTCCCTCACACAAAACCATGTTGTCTATTGCTAATGACACTATTCAGTTCTAAATGTGTACAGATCCTAGCTCTAAGAATTTTTTCCAACAATTTCCTTACCTCAAACGTCAAGCTCACTGGCCTATAATTTCCTCGTTATTCTTGCTACCCTTCTTAAATAACAGGACCATATTTGCTATCCTCCAATCCTCTGGGACCTCATCGGTGTCCAATGAAGAGACAAAGATTTCTGTTCGAGGCCCAGCAATTTCATCTCTTGTCTCTCTCAGTAACGTAGGACAGATGCCATCTGGCCCTGGGTATTTGTCTCCCTTAATGCTTCCGAAAACAACTAATGCTTCTTCCCTTGTAATTGCGATTTCGGAGGGCCGGCGCTGGGGGAGCGCCGCACCGTCGGAGGGCCGGCGCTGGGGGAGCGCCGCACCGTCGGAGGGCCGGCGCTGGGGGAGCGCCGCACCGTCGGAGGGCCGGCGCTGGGGGAGCGCCGCACCGTCGGAGGGCCGGCGCTGGGGGAGCGCCGCACCGTCGGAGGGCCGGCGCTGGGGGAGCGCCGCACCGTCGGAGGATCAGTGTGAGCTGAACCCGGGTATTTGACTCAATTCCTAAGAGGATGGTACTCATTGAGGGCCAATTGCAGCACTCTGTGAGATCTTGCTGTGTTTCTGGGTTGCAGGGGGCGGGGGGATGATGCAGGCGCTACAGCAATGTACCTGGGCTAGATCCGCCTCTCACTGTTCCCCCCCACCTCCTCCTCCTCCTCCTCCCCCGGCTCCGCTCACTTACCTCCGCCGCCGCCGCCTCTCCCGCACCGGGCGGCTCTGCTCGGAGAGGCCGAGGCACGGGCCTGCACCAGGCCGCAGTCCGATGCCGCTGGGGAGTCCGGGCTGAGTCCCGGGGATCGGGGTAGCTCCGGGCTGCGGGGAGGGGACACTCGCTCCGGCGGCGCAGGAAGCGGGGGGGGGCGGGAGGAGGCCGGGCCCGGGGCGGAGCTGCCCGAGGAGGCGGGGCGGCGGGTGGGCCCCAGGCCGAGGCCCGGGCCTTGGAGCCGGGTGAGAGGCGGCGGGACTCGGGGCTCGGGTCCCGGGTCCAGCACTGAGGGAGTTGCAGCCTCTGGCGGGGTTTTCACATTCACACAGGGACAGTTTAATTGGAAAACATTGACTCCATTAAAACAAATGCTGGAAAAAGCAGCCTTTCTGGCAGCATCTGGTTCAGATTGAGGGAGTTGTTCAGAGCTGAAGATGGATAGCAATCTGATGCACTGTGTAATGGGAGAGAAGGTGGAGGATTTGGGCCAGATTGGAGGGTCAGTATACACAAGGCAGAGGAAGTGTTAATGGGGGAATAGGGTCAGACAGCAGAGTGTCCTCATCAAAAAAAAACTACAGTCTATGCTCAGGGAAAGAGACAAAGTCCTGTGAGGGAGATGGTATACAGACAAACCGAGGAGATAAAAGAGGCGAAGGTGGAGGTGAACGGTCACAGTCTAAAATTGTTGAACTCAGTATTAATCCCTAAAAGTTAACAGCTGATACTGCAGCTCACACTGGGGTTCAGTGGAGCGTGGACATGACAGCAAGATGCTGAGTTAAGATGGGGTCATGCTCATAAACTGAGCAAAGGGCTCATCCAGTTTGTATTTAATCTCCCCAATGCAGAGGAGACTACTTTGGGAGCAACAAATATGTTAAGCTCTCTTTCCTGCTTTCTGTCTGTCAAACCTGATGAATAATTTCAAAAATTTCCTCATTTTCAGCAAGAGGTCATGCACTTGTTCATGTCCCAAACTGCAGGACTGCATGTTCCATTTTTTAGTTGTTAGATCGCAGCCCATCATTGTCACTTCCATTTTACATGTATTTTTGAAATGTTGAGGTTTTCTGCCTCTGCTACTTGTTCGGTGTTCTAGATCCCACCACATTCTTGGTGAACAGATTTAAAATTTCCTCTAAGCCACTAACTTTTTACCCTAAATCTATGTCTCCTGGTTATAGACATGCTCCTGCCTAAATCAACAGGGACGAAGTAGAAACAGTCGAGAGCTTCAGATTTTAAGTATCCAGATGACCAGAAGATGTCCTGGTACCCTCATTGCTGACACTATCGTTAGGAAAACTCACCAAGGCGTTAGCTTTCTCACAAAACTGAGGAAATTTAGCATGTCAGCTACAACTCTCACCAGATGTCCCATAGAAAGCATTCTTTCTGATTATATCACAGCTTGATATGGCTCCTGCTCTGCCCAAGACTGCAAGAAACTACAAAGGGTCGTAAATGTAGCCCATTCCATCACACAAAGCAGCCTCCCATCCATTGACTCTGTCTACACTTCCTGCTGCCTTGGAAATGCAGTCAGCATTATTAAGGATCCCCACACATGCCGAATATTCTCTCTTCCACCTTCTGTTGGGAAAAGATACAAAAGTCTGAGGTTACATACCAACAGACCCAAGAAGAGCTTCTTCCTTACTGCCAGACTTTTGAATGGACCAGCTTTGCATTAAATTGATTTATCTCTATAACCTAGCTATGACTGTATCACTGCATTCTGCATTCTCTCCTTCCCTATGTACAATATGCTTTGTATCACGTGTAAGAAACAATAGCTTTCGCTGTACACTAATACATATGACAAAAATAAAATCAAACTCCTCAACTGAAGGGATTACCTCCATTAAATCTACTCTCTCTCAACCCCACAAATTCTTCACACCTCAAATTAAATCTCCCCTCATCCTTGTCCCAAAAAAACAATCCTAACCCATGCAACCTTTCTTCAAAATTCTCAGATACAAGCAGCATCCTCATAAATTTATTCTGTAGCCTGTCTAGTACAATTACATCATTCCAATAGTGTGACTAAAGCTTATACAGAACTCAAACCAATGTTTTATACAGTTCTTAGCATAACTTGCCTGCTTTTATATCCATACTTTAATCAACAAAAGAAAATGTTGTATATACCTCTTGACCAACTTTCTACCTGGCTTGCTACTTTCGGGATATTGTTACAAAGGGAGATATGCTGAAGTTTTTCACCTGGTGCTCATCAAGACAAAAGCAAAAATATCAAATTTAAAACAGTCACAATAATTTATACTGCAAGATAAAAGGGTGCTGATCACTTGGCAGATCAACAAATTGCTTTCTCCATGGCAAATCCTCAGTCAAAGGAGAACTATAGGCTTTCCTGACTCAGGATAATTTAGAAAGCTACAAGGCTTGAACATATTCCTTTGGTTTGTAGAGTGTAGATACCTGGGTATGAATGGATAAGTCGATTCTACCCACTGTAGATTAAGAGTTCAACCAATCAGCTTAAATTGGTTGTTAGTGTAGCTATTAGCACACTCAGCATTGTTCAAGTAAGCCCTTTGACGGAATAAATTTTAATAGGAGACACTTGATTTTGGTTAAGTATGGTCTATAGTCTGCCTATTACAAACAGCTGAAAGAACAAGCTGTTTGATTCAATCAGCCAATCTTTGGCCTATACCATAAATGCACCCAGCATCGGAGGGTGGTGGTTGATGGAAAATGTTTATCTTGGAGTTTAGTTTCTAGTGGTGCACTGCAAAGATTTGTTTTGGGGTCACTGCTGTTTGTCATTTTTGTAAATGATCTAGATGAGGGTGTAGAAGCATGTTTAGTACATTTGCAGATGACACTAAAGTTGGTGGAGTTGTGGACAGTGTGGAAGGATGTTGCAGGTTTCAGAGGGATGTGGATAAGCTGCAGAGCTGGCTGAGAGGTAGAAAATGGAGCTTAATGCAGAAATATGTGAGGTGATTCACTTTGGAAGCAGTAACAGGAATACAGAGTGCTGGGCTAACAGTAAGATACTTGGTAGTGTAGATGAGCAGAGAGATTTTGGTGTCCACGTGTATAGATCCCTGAAAGTTGGCACCTAGGTTGATAAGGTTGTTAAGAAGGTGTACAGTGTGTTAGTTTTTATTGGTAGAGGGCTTGAGTTTCAGAGCCATGAGATAATGTTGTGGCTGTACAAAACTCTGGTGTGTACAGTTCTTATTGCTGTTGTAGACAGCGAGGATGGATGTTATAGGTTGCAGAGCTGGGCCGTGAGGTGGCAAATGGAATTCAATACGGATAAGTGTGAGGTGATTCGCTTTGGTAGGAATAACAGGCATATGAAATATAGGGCTAATGGAAGGACCCTTAATAGTGTTGTCGAGCAGAGGGATCTTGGGGTACAATTACATAGCTCTTTGAAAGTTGGCACCCAGGTTGATAAAGTTGTTAAGAAGGCGTACGGTGTGTTAGCTTTTATTGGTAGACGGATTGAATTTAGGAGCTGTGAGGTTATGTTACAACTGTACAAAACTCTGGTGCGGCAGCACTTGGAGTATTGTGTACAGTTCTGGTCGCCGCATTATAAGAAAGATGTGGAAGCATTGGAAAGGGTGCAGAGGAGGTTTACCAGGATGTTGCCTGGTATGGTCGGAAGGCCTTATGAGGAAAGGCTGAGGGACCTGAGGTTATTTTCATTAGAGAGAAGAAGGTTACGCGGTGACCTAATTGAGGCGTATAAGATGATCAAGGGATTGGATAGTGAGAGCCTTTTTCCTCGGATGGTGATGACCAACACGAGGGGAAATAACTTTAAATTAAGAGGTGGTAGTTATAGGACGGATGTCAGAGGCAGGTTCTTTACACAGAGGGTGGTGAGAGCGTGGAATGCCCTGCCTGCAGCAGTTGTGGACTTGCCTACTTTGGGGGCATTCAAATGTTTGGTGGATAGGCATATGGATGATATTGGAATAGTTTAGGTTAGAGGGTCCACTGGCCGGTGCAACATCGAGGGCCGAAGGGCCTGTACTGCACTGTTATGTTCTATTATAGGAAGGATGTGGGAGCATTGGAAAGGGTGTAGAAAAGATTTATCAGTATGTTGCCTGGTATGGTGGGAAGGTCTTATGAGGAAAGGCTGAGGAACCTGAGGTTGCTTTCATTAGAGAGAAGGTTAAAATGTGACTTAATAGAGGCATGTAAGATGATCAGAGGATTAAATAGGATGGACAGTGAGAGCCTTTTTCTGTGGGTGGTAATGGCCAACATGAGAGAACAGAGCTTTAAATTGAGGGGTGATAGATGTAGGAGAGATGTCAGAGATAGGCTCTTTACTCAGAGAATTAAGGGTGTGGAAGCCCTGCCTGCAATAGTAGTGGTCTTGCTAACATTAAGAGCATTTAAATGGTCATTGGATAAACATATGGATGATATTGGAATAGTGTAGGTTAGATCTGCTTTAGATTGGTTTACAAAGGTCGGTGCAACATCGAGGGCTAAAGGGCCTGTACTGTGCTGTAATGTTCTATGTTCTATCACACAAGCATTGAAATTAATACACAACATTGCTCATTGTCTAGTAGACAGAAAGTAATCAATCCAAAAAGACAATCACCAATTGTCAGGGGAAAAACTCATCTGCTTTCCTAATGTCCTTTAAGAAAGGAAATCTGCTGTCCTTATTTGGTCTGGCCGATATGTGACTCCAGAGCCATAGCAAGGACGTTGATTCTTAAATGACCTCTGAAATGGCCAAACAAGCCACTCAGTTGCATTAAATAGCCATGAAGTCCAAAAGGAATAAAGTTGGCATCATAGCTTGTGAGTTTACTATCAAATAAATCGGTTGGACTTAAACCTGGTGTTGTCAGACTTCTTACTGTGTTTAGCCCAGTCCAACGTCGGCATCTCCACATCATGACCTCATCCAGGACAGTCAATTTTCATGGGTTGACTTTCGAGGAAAGCTGCTCTGACATCTGCAATGGGGACCTCGGATACAGATTCAGCTGGGCCTTTCAGAATGGAGGACGTGCTCTCGCTGATCTCTTGCTCAAAACAGGTATTGAATGCACTGAGGTCATCAGGGAGGGATGCATTGAGCCGGTGATTTTATATGCCTTCATCTTGTAGCCTGTTAGCTATTGCAGAATTTGCCGTAGTCGGCAGGAGTCTGTGCGGATATCCTAGGACCCTAGACTGGTCTGGTACTGTTTTTTGGCATCTTTGATGGGTCTCCTTGAATCCTATCTGGCTTTCTTGTATAGGTCAGTATCTCCTGACTTGAACGTCTCATACCTGGACTTCAGCAAGCAAAGAATAAAACAGCATGGGAAACAGGCTCTTCGGCCCAACGAGCCCGCGCTGCCACCAGTGGATATCCCTGTTCATCCATGGTTTCCGGTTGGGGTACACACGGTTTGCTTCTTCTACACACTTACTAATGAAGTCAGTTACAGTAGTGGCATACTCATTCAGGCTGGTTGCAGAGTTTTTAAATACTGACCACTCCACTGACTCTAAGCAGCCCTGTAGGAGATCATCCAATTCCTCAGCCCAACATTGCACAACTCTGTTTGATAGATTCTCCAACTTCAGTTTTTCTTTGTAAGCCAGGATCAGGAGTGAGGATGTCTGTTTGGGATGGGGGAGGAACAAGCAGAGCAGTCCGTGTTTCACTGGGATTCCTGATGAAAACAGCCAGTTGATGGCAGTGTGACACCAGCCTGCAAACTAGCTCATGCCTGAGGTGGGAGGGAGGAGGAGGAATTCGGGCCAACAGGATGGGGTGGGTGGAATTGGAGGAAGAAGGGAGGAACCATGGGAGGGTATAAGCATTGGGGGTGGGAAGAGAACTGGATTAGTGGAAGCAGGAAGTTAGAAAGAGAGAGAGAGGGAGATCACTGAGATACAACTGGACGATTTTTCATTAAGTGTTCCCCTTTCTCTCTGCAGGATCTGTTTGTAAAGATGGCAGAGGTAACAGTAGAGGAACGAGCAATGGGTGCAGTCATTGGATCCCTCGTGGCTGATGCTGCAGGTGAGAGGAACACAACAGAGCAGGCCCCCGACCACCCCTCCTGTCCCCCCCCCCCCCCGACCACCCCTCCTGTCCCCCCTGACCACAGGCTCTATCATCCCACTCCTCCTGTCCCCCAGCCATCTTTGTGCATCTCAACTGCTTTTGAACCGTGATCAGTTATTCCCCAGAGTAGAATACAAAGTGGGGGAAATGTTCGTTTCTTTGCTTTTTACTGATTCTCACCAGATTCCAGTTAAAATTCCACGCTGGTAATGTGCACAGGACACACAAGATTACACAGCAGGGGAAGATTTTCAATGGTGAAAGCAGTATCAGCTAGCAATGCAGTACGTACCAGCAAGATATACATCAGGCTCTGGAACAAACATGGAGCCTCAGCACCGTGACCAAAACTTTCCTGCACAACATTAACATAAAACTTGAAAGTGCAAAGATGGCAAGGGTGTTTTTCTAAACTAAATTCACTGTAAATATTGCACAGAATCTTTATAATGCAGAAGGAGGCCATCAAGTTTGCAGAGACCCTCTGAAGGAGATTCTATCCTGTTCCACTCCCCTGCCTTATTCCTTAACCCTGCACACTCTCCCTGTCAGATAACAATCCAATTCCCTTTTGAATACCCTGATTGTTCCACATTCCATACTCTAGGTGAAAATATTTTTCATCTCATAACTCCTACTCCCTTTGCCTATTGTTTTGAATCTCTGCCTCTGGTTTTTGATACTCTCTTCATAGAACTCAGAACACTACAGCACAAACAAGCTCTTCGGCCCACAAGTTGCGCCAATCATACTCATACCTACCAGGCCATAGAAGTACCTGTAACTTCTAATCCCATTAAATCCCATGTACTCATCCAGAAAACTTTTAAAAGACCCCAGCGATTTCGCCTCTACCACCACTGACGGCAACGGATTCCATTCACTCACCACCCTCTGAGTGAAAACCTTATCCTAACATCCCCTCTGTACTTGCTGCATTATCTCCTAACTCCTAAAATCAATTCCTCTATTAACGAAGGCCAGTACACCATATGCCTTCTTGACCACATCCTCCACTTGTGGTCAGATTTAAGAGTCCTATGGACTCAACACCGCGAAGACTCCTACCCTTGATATTGTATTCCTTCGTCCCATTGTTCCTGCCAAAATGGACAACTACATATTTATCTGCATTGAAATCCATCTGCCATTTCTCTGCCCAGTCTTGCATCCTATCTATGTCTTGCTGCAACTTCTGATATCCCTCCAGACCATCCACAACACCACCAACCTTCGTGTTGTCATGAACTTACGAACCCATCCCTCCACTTCCTCATCCAGGTCATTTATGAAAATAACAAACAGCAAGGGTCCCAGAACAGATCCCTGGGGCACTCCACTGGTGACTGACCTCCATGCAGAAAAAGACCCATCCACAACTACTCTCTGCCTTCTGCAGGCAAGCCAGTTCCGGATCTACAAGGCCAAAGCCCCTTGGATCCCATGCCCTCTCACCTTCTTAAGAAGTCTTGCATGGAGGACCTTATCAAATGCTGAAATTCACATAAACCACATCCACTGCTCTTCCTTCGTCAGTGTGTTCAGTCACATTTTCAAAAACTCCACTAGGCTCGTAAGGCACGACCTGCCCTTGACAAAGCCGTGTTGACTATTTCTGATCGAGCTAAACTTCTCTAAATGCTCATAAATCCTGTGCCTCAGGGTCCTCTCCATCAGCTTACCAACCACTGAGGTCAGACTCACCAATCGGTAATTTTCCAGACTATCCCTGTTCCCTTTCTTGAAAATAGGAACTACATCCACAATCCTTCAATCCTCTGGAACCTCTCCCGTCTCCATCGATGACGCAAAGATCATCGCCAAGGGCTCTGCAATCACTTCCCTCACCTCCCACAGTAACCTGGGGTGCATCCTATCTGGTCCTGGTGACTTATCTATCTTGATAGAATTTAAAAGTTCCAACACATCTTCTTTCTTCACATCCACATAATCTATATACTCAATCATGATTTCTGATTTTTGGCTATCGTTAAATTTCAATTTTTTTTGGCTCACCAAAGCCAAACAGACAAACAGGAGAAGTCTGATTTACAGGTGGCACTGTGACACAGTAGTTAGCACTGCTGCCTCACAGTGTCAGGTACCCGGGATAAATTCCAGTCTTGGGTGACTATCTGTATGGAGTTTGCACATTCTTCATGCATCTGCATGGATTTTCTCCAGGTGCTCAGTTTTCCTCCCAGTCCAAAGATGTGCAGGTTAGGTGAATTGACCATCGTACATTGCCCCTTAATAGGTTAGGGGGATTAGCAAGCTAAGTGCTTGAGGTTATGGGAATAGAGGCAACAGTTTCTCACTATTCACTCTGTCCATACCCCTCAGACTTTGTATAGCTTTGTATTGAAAGTCTTCTCCAAAAACTCCAGCAAGTAAGTTAAATATGATTTTCTCTTAATGAACCCAGTATTCCTTGGTTATCCTGCACCTGTCTAATTGACTGTTGATTTTATTCCAAATATGCTGGAATTCTACTGCCCTGTCTATCACAGAATCGGAGTGGACGAGGAATGGACAGTGGAAATGTCCATTGACCTCGGGCTGGATTTTCCGGTCTTGGATTGAGCAAGGCCATAAATTCCCACACATAGGCTGAACTCTACCATCTCGCCCACCACAGAATCGGCATGGGTGAGCATCTGACGTGGAAATCTCCACTGATATCAGGCAGGAATTTCTGGAATCACCCGAGCAAGGCCATAAAATCCCGCCCATGGTTTCTAGGTGCTTCCCTACCGCTGAAGTCAAACTGATTGGTATTTGGTTACCAGAATTACCCTTGCATCGTGTTTTGAACACGCGTGTAATATCCACAATTTTCCAGTTCTCCAGTAGCACTCCTGTATCTTAGGAAGACTGGAAGATTATCGCCAGTGCCTCTGACATTCCATTCTCTCTTTCTTCAGTATTCTTGGATTCATCTCATCCTGGTACCTTATAAATTTTAAATAAAGATATAACAGCTTCTCCCTCTCAATCATAAATTCCATAAGTGTATCATTTATGTCCTTTCTCATCTTTTCGTGGGTAACACCCTTGTGCAAAGTACCCATTTAATACCTTTGCTATTTCTCCACCCTCCACATGCAGGTCTCCTTTTATCTACATTTCCCTTTACCACTTTTATTTCCCTCATCATAGAAGATCTTGGCAACCTGGCTGGAACTCACCAACCTTTTGAACCACACTCTGTGCATTCGCGTACACACAGATTAATCCTGGTTTAAGCTTTTTAACTTTCCACCTTACTCTGTTCCCATTTTACTGTAGCCAGCTGTAGTTCTACTACACTCTCCAAGTATTCTAGAACATAGAAAAACTGCAGCACAAACAGGCCCTTTGGCCCACGAGTTGCGCCAAACATGTCCCTACCTACAAGGCTTACCCATAACCCTCTATCTTACTTTATTCATGCATAACATCCTGAGATGGACCTCCAACTCTCATCCTTGACTTGTCCCTGGCTGGGCCAGCAATTGTTGCCATCCCCACTTGCCCTGGAACTGTGTGTCTCACTTGGACATTTCAGAGGCCAGTTAAAAGTCAACCCTGTTGCTGTGGCTCTGGAGTCACATGTAGGCCAGACCGGGTAAAGGACAACAGATTTCCTTCCCTAAAACGTTCAGATAGGTTTTTACAACAACTGATGCTAATTTTATGTCATTGATACTGGAACCAGCTTTATATTCCAGAATTTATTAACTGACCCAAATTTTTGTAGCCATTCAATCCCATGTCCCACATCTCAGCCTATGTGAATATCATCATCTCTGTCAAGCTTAGTCAGAGAGCTAAATGTGCTGATACACCTCATTTTTAGCAATCATTTATGGTGGTTGGGATGTTAGGGGGTTTCCTTCATTTTTGGAGTAAAAATGTTTTGTTTTTGAGTTCGTTCAAGGGTGGCACAGTGGCTAGCACTGCTGCCTCACAGTGCCAAGGACCCAGGTTCAATTCTGGCCTCAAGTGGTCTGTGCGCAGTCTGCATGTTCTCCCCGTATCTGCGTGGGTTCCCTCCAGGTGCTCCAGTTTCCTCCCACAGTCCAAAGATGTGCAGGTTAGGTTGATTGGCCATGCTAAATTCTCCCTCAGTGTCAGAGATAAGCAGGATAAATACGTTGAATTACGGGAATAGGGCCCAGGAGGATTGGTGTTGGTGAAGGTTTGGTGGGCTGAATGGCATCTTCTGTATGGTAGGGATTTATGATTCTTTATTCACATTGGTGTCCAGTGCTATATTTCCCGACCATATGGGACATGTTTGAACCTGTACACTCAGCTGGCCTTCTTATGTAGTGAAGGGCATTGGCTGAGATTCTTCAGCCTGGGTAATCACAATGTTGTTGGTGAACTCAGAGTCCTATAAAGATTCTGCTAGATAACATCCTGAGATGGACCTCCACCTCTCATCCACGACTTGTGACATAGTCAGAGTTTTACAGCACAGAATGTAGGCCCTTCAGCCCATCATGTCTGTGCCATTCTAATCCCATTTTCCAGCACTTGGTCCAGAGCCTTGTATGCTATGGTGTTTCAAGCACGCATCTAAATGTTTCTTAAATATGGTAGAGGTTCCTGCCGCTGCCACCCTCCTGGTGGAAAAAATTCCCAAAATCCCCTCCAAATCTACTGCCCCCTGGTGATTGACCTCTTGACTAAGGGGAAATGTTCCTTCCCATCTGCCCTATTTATGTCCTTCACAATTTTGTACATCGTGATGAGGTCCCCACTCAGCTGTCTCTGCTGAAAGAAAACAATCCCAGTCAATCCAATCTCTCCTCACAGCTCAAACGCTCCATCCCAGGCAGCATCCTGGTGAATCTCCTCTGTACCCTCTCGAGTTACATCCTTCCTACGGTGAGATGACCTGTACGAGCACTGTCCTCTCAGTAGCTGTGGCCTCACCACAGTGTTTTATGTAGCTCCGTCACACTTTCCCTGTTCTTGTATACTATGCCGGGCTAATAAAAGTAATTATTCCTAATGCCTCATGTATCCCTTTCCTTGTTAGTCCTTCCAAATGCATCACTTTGTGCTAGCAGATCCTGAACCCTTGTGCAAGCTGCCACTCTCTTTCTCCCCTCTCCATCCTGCAGAGTTTAACAAGAAAACTACTGACCCCTAACACAACGGCACAAAGCCAACAGGACCATGCCACCTTTAAACAAATTGTCATAAGATTCTTGTGCGCTATTTACTTTATCTTATATGTAAGAAGTAATATTCCCCACTTCCTCTGGATGAATACATCTCTAACAACACTCAAGAAGGTCAATATCATCCAGGACAAAGCAGCTGCTTGATTGGGACCACGTCTACAAACATTCACTCCATCCATCACTGACCAGTGTACTATCTACAAGATGCACTGCGGCAACTCACCAAGACTCCTTTTATAGCACCTTCCAAACTCATTACCTTTACCATCTAGAAGGACAGAGGCAGCAGACATATGGAAACATCACCAACTGAAAACTCCCCTCTGACCCATCTACCATTCTGACTTGCAATTAAATTGCCTTTCCTTCACAGTCACTGGGTCAAAATCCTGGGTGTACCTACACTGCAATGATTCAACAAGGCAACTCACCATCATCTTCTCAAGGGCAATTGGGAATGGACACTAAATGCTGGCCAGCCAGCAATGCCCATGTCCCATGGAAAAATAAAAAATATCTTTCTCTCTCTTTCCCCTTTACCCTCTCCCTCTCTTCCCAGCCCTCCTCACCTTCAGCGCTGAAAAAAATTGATGATTGACATAGCAATTTGTTGTGAGAAGGCTGTTAGGGGGAATCTTTAAATAGATGTAAATGAGAAAAGCAAATTACTTTAAAGAAAATAGCAATTTGGATTTCAGTAAGAAACTGTAGAAATAACACGAACACACATTGCAGTAGTTTCAAACAAAATAGCAAGTGGGGCCTTTAATCATTTCATTTTAGACTGCAAAAAACACACAGTCTGATGTCATGTATCAACCGACTCAAGAACAGCTCCTTCCCTGCTGCCATCAGTTTTGAATGGATCTACCTTGCATTAAGTTGATCTTTTTCTGCATCCTAGTCATGACTGTAACACTACATCCTGCACACTCTCATTTCCTTCTCTATGAACACTATGCACTGTATAGTGTGCAAGAAACAATATCTTTCACTATATAGTAATACATGTGACAGTAATAAATTAAACAAAATCAGATGCATTAAAGGTAATGTAAAGTTCAAATGCTCCTAGATTTTGTTCAAGAAAACGTTTGATAGCAGTTTGTGACTAGGCTAACAAGGAAAGAGCACTGCTGTACCTGGTCCTTGGAAATAAGATGGGCTAAGGTTAAATATCAGTGTGGGAACATTGATCAGGCAGTGATCACTGGTATAATAAGGTTTAGGATGTTGCTTGCAAAGGACAACGGGCTCCCAGGGTAAGAATAATTAGCTGGGGCAAAAACAGCTGGACTGGTTAGACTGCAACCAAATGGCAGTGAGAAGGACTGGATTAAAAAAGAGATGAAATATAAGATAGAACATAGAACATAGAACAATACAGCACAGAAGGCCTTCGCCTTCGATGTTGTGCCGACCAAAATAAAAACAATGCCCCTCAACTAAACCATTCCCTTCTCTCCATATACTTATCAATAACCTCTTAAACGCCACCAAACTTGCGCATCACAACAGCTGCAGGCAGGGCATTCCTCCCTAATCACTCTTTGAGTGTTTGTTGTTTTTTTTTTGTGTGTTGTGTGTTTTTTGGGTTTGTTTTTTTTTAAGAAGAAAAAGTGTGCTTCTGAAAGATGTCAGGTAGAAAATACAGTTAATAACAAAGAGGAATACAGAAGATTTAGAGAAGTGAAGAGGGATTATGAAAAAAGACTGGCAGCCGCTAGAAAGAGGAATCCCAAGTCCTTATAGACTTATAAATGGTAAAAAGAGGAGTAGGGCCAATTATAGATGAGCAGAAAGAGTATTTGCACATGGAGGCAGGAGACTGAGGTATTAAATAAATACATTGCATCTGTCTTTATCAAGGATGTAGATTCTACCCAGAACATAGAACATTACAGCACAGAACAGGCCCTTCGGCCTTCGATGTTGTGCCAACCAAAATAAAAAGCAATGCCCCTCCAAACTAAACCATTCCCTTCTCTTCCATATACTTATCAACTAACCTCTTAAACGCCACCAAACTTGGCGCATCTACAACTGCTGCAGGCAGGGCATTCCACTCCCTAATCACTCTTTGGGTAAAGAACCTTCCTCTGATATCCGTCCTATAACTATCACCCCTTAATTTAAAGTTGTGTCCCCTCGTGCTAGCTTTCTCCATCCTAGGAAAAAGGCTATCACTGTCCACCCTATCTAAACCTCTAATCATCTTATATGTTTCGATTAGGTCCCCTCTTAGCCGCCTCCTTTCTAACGAAAACAACCTCAAATCCCTCAGCCTCTCTTCATAAGATCTGCCCTCCATACCAGGCAACATCCTGGTAAACCTCCTCTGTACCCTCTCCAATGCCTCCAACGCATTACCTCACACTTTTCCACATTAAACTCCATTTGCCACCTCTCGGCCCAGCTCTGCAACACAGTGACAGATAAGACAAGTTTGTCTCCCGAAGGGTTCAAATTGATAAGGAGGAAGTGTCTGCTGAAAGATGACAAGGACCCAGGATCAGATGATATGCAATCATGGATAGTGAAGGAAGTGAGAATAGAATTGCAGGGGTGTTGGTCATAATCTTCCAGGAGAGAAGCCAGAGGCTGAGAATTGCAAATGTTACACTCTTGTTCAAAAAACGATAAGCCCAACAATTATAAACTCAACAATTATGGGTTAGTAAGTTTGTCGACGATACGAAGGTTGGTGGTGTTGTGGATAGTCTGGAGGGATGTCTGAAGTTGCAGCGAGACATAGATAGGATGCAAGACTGGGCAGAGAAGTGGCAGATGGACTTCAACGTGGATAAATGTGTGGTGGTCTATTTTGGCAGCACCAATGGGATGAAGGAGCACAATATCAAGGGTAGGAGTCTTAGCAGTGTTCAGGAGCAGAAGGATCTTGGGGTCCGGGTCCGTAGGATTCTTAAATCGGCCCCGCAAGTGGAGGATGTGCTCAAGAAGGCATATAGTGTATTGGCCTTCATTAATAGAGGGATTGAGTTCAGGAATTGGGAGGTAATGCTGCAACTTTATAAGACCCTTGTCAGACCCCACTTGGAATACTGTGTGCAGTTCTGGTCGCCTCACTATAGGAAGGATGTGGAAGCCATGAAAGGTGCAGAGGAGATTTACAAGGATGTTGCCTGGATGGGAGGCATGCCTTATGAAGATAGGTTGAGGGAGCTAGGTCTCTTCTCCCTGGAGAGACGAAGGTTGAGAGGCGACCTGATAGAGGTTTATAAAATGTTGAGAGGAATAGATAGGGTGGATTCTCGGAGGCTATTTCCCAGGGCTGATATGGTCGCTACAAGAAGACACAGGTTTAAGGTGCTGGGGGGCAAGTACAGAGGAGATGTTAGGGGTAAGTTTTTCACTCAGAGGGTGGTGAGTGAATAGAATCAGTTGCTGTCAGTGGTGGTAGAGGTGAACTCACTGGGGTCTTTTAAGAGACTTCTGGATGAATACATGGAATTTAATGGGATTGGGAGTTACAGATAGTTCTATGGCCTGGTAGATACTGATATGATTGGCACAACTTGTGGGCTGAAGGGCCTGTTTGTGCTGTAGTGTTCTATGTAAACCCGTCAGTTTAACATCAGTGGGGAAGCTTCTGGAATCAGTTATTCACGATAGAATTAACAGTCACATGGGAAAATGTGAGTTGATTAAGAAGAACTAGCATGAATTTCTAAAGGAGAAATTGTGTTTAATTAACTTGATTTTGATTTTAACTTGATTTGATTTATTATTGTCACATGTATTAACATATCGCGAAAACATATTTGCACGCTACACAGACCAAACATACTGTTCACAGAGAAGGAAACGAGAGAGTGCAGAGTGTAGTGTTACAATCATAGCTAGTGTGTAAAGAAAGATCAACTTAATACAAGGTGGGTCCATTCAAAAGTCTGATGGCAACAAGGAAGAAGCTGTTTGTGAGTCGGCTGGAACGTGACCTCAGATTTTTGTATCTTTTTGAAGTCTATATTGAGGTGATTAAAGTCCCCATTTGTTATTTTGTTTGTAACAGGTACAATGTGGGTACATTTGCAGATGATACTAAAGTTGGTGGTGTGGTAGATAGTGAAGAGGGGTGTTTTAGTTTACAGAGTGACTTGGGTTGGGTGGGGGGGTGGTGGGTTTTGTGGGTGTGGGTTGTTTGGGGTTGTGTGGTTGGTTGTGGGTTTGTGTTGGGGGGTTTGGTGTTGTGTTGTTGGTGGGTGTGGTGTTGTTGGGTTGGTTTGTTTTTTGGTGGGGGTTGTTTGGGGGTTGTTGTGTTTGTGGGGTTGGGTTTGTTGGTTTGGTGTTTGGTGTGGGGTTGGGGGGTGGGGGTTGGTGTTGTGGTTGGGGGGGTTTGGGGTTGGGTTTGGGTTGTTTTGTTGGGGGGGTGGGGTTTGTTGTTTGGGTTTGTGGGTGGGTGTGTTTTTTGGTGGTGGGGGGTTTTTGGGGTTGGTTTGGGGTTGGGTGGTTTTTTGGTGTTGGGGTGGGTGTGGTGTTGTGGGGTTTGGTGGGTTTGGGTTGTTGTGTTTGGTGGGGTGTTTGTTGGGGGGTTGTTTTTTTTTGGTGGTGGGGGGGTGTTTGTGTGTTTGTTTTGTTTTGTTTATATTATTTCTATCTGAAAAGAATAGGGCCCCGTGTGTTAATGTACGTCGCATCCATTCCACAAAAATACACCACACCGCCACTTCTATGATCTGAATTTGTAAAAGTTGGTGAAAAGTTGTAGCGCACATGCAAAAATTTCCTTAGTCTCCTGAGAAAGTACAGGCAGATTTTCAGGAGGCATTCAATACAGTGCTAACAAACTTGTTAAAACTTGGAGCGCATGGAATAAATGTAAATAGCAATGTGGATATAAAATTGGCTGAATAATAGGAAGCGGAGAGTAATGGTCATTGGAAATCTTTTGGGCTGGAGGAAGGTTTTTAGTGGTGTTCTTCAGAGTTGGCATTGGGATCTTTGCTTTTCATGATACATATTAATGACCTAGATCATGGTGTACAAGGGCTAATTTTTAAAGTTTGCAGATTGATACCAAGCTTAAAAGAATTGTAAACTGTGAAAAGGACAGTGCAAAACTTCTAAAGGACTTAGATAGGTTGGTGGAATGGGCAGATAAGAAGCCAATGAAGTTCATAAACAGTACAGCACAATACAGGCCCTTTGGCCTTCAATGTTGTGTCGAGCTTTGTCCGAAAACAAGATCAAACTATCCAAGCGGTTATTGGATAGGCAAATGGAGCACTCCAGAATTACAGGGAGGGGATAGCTTGATCTTGGGTTTGGACATAGCTCGGCACAACATTGAGGGCTGAAGGGCCTGCACTGTGCTGTAATGTTCTATTTTCTATCCCACTCTCTATCGTTTTGGTCTGTTCCTTGTGCCTATCCAATAATCACTTGAAAGTTCCTAAAGTGTCCAACTCCACTATCACAATAGACAGTGTATTCCACACCCAACCCCTCTGAGTAAAGAACCTACCTCGGACATCCCTCCTATATCTCCCATCATTAACTTTATCGTTATGCCCCCTAGTAACAGCTACATCCACCTGAAGAAATAGTCTCTGAATGTCCACTCTATCTATCCCTCTCATCATCTTATAAACCTCTATTAAGTCACCTCTCATCCTCCTCTGCTCCAAAGAGGAAAACCCAGTTCCCTCAACCTTTCCTCATGAGACCTACCCTCCAAACCAGGCAGCACGCTGGTAAATCTCCTCTGTACTCTGTCCAATACTTCCATATCCTTCTTATAGTGAGCTGACCAGAACTGCGCACAATATCAAGTTCATTGCAGAGAAATGTGAGTGATTGATTTTGGTGGGAAGAACATGGATCAACAATCACCAAAATCTTTCTCCCATTCACGCTGGCGGAATCTTAAGGTCCTGCCGACCATGCATTCCTGCCATGGTGAGGGCAAGGCTATGGCGGAACCATTCTGTTGGCAGCGAGCCCATGCCATCTCACACCACAAAACACACTGCGCAGTGGGAGAAAAATCCCACCCCATAGAAAATAAGGGATAAAATTCTTAAAGAATGCAGGAGCAGAGGGAGCTGGATGCGTATGCATTTAGACCATTGAAGATGGCAGAACAGATGGAGAGAAATAGTATTCTTTCTATATACTTTCGTCTTCTGACAGTGAAGGAACAGATTAATCAGTAGAAAACTGAGACTTTCTGAATTGGAGCAGAGAGTACAAGAACAAAGCGCTAATGCTGAACTTATGCAGACACTAGTTAGACCTCACTAGAATCTTGTATACAGTTCTGGGGGCCACAGGAAAGATGTGAATGCATTGGAGAGAGTGCAGAAGAGGTTTACGAGAATGGTTCCACGGATGAGAATCTTTATGAGGATAGATTGGAGCAGTCGTGACTGTTCTCCTTGGAGAGAAGAAGGCTAAAAGGAGACTTAATAGAAATCATGAGGGATTTGGACAGAGAAGACTGGGAGAAACTGCTCCCCCTCGGAAAAGGATCAAGAACACAGGGGCCGAGATTTAAAATGATTTGCAGAAAAAGTAAATGCAATGTGAGAAAAATCTTTTTCACGCACGTGGTTGGGATCCAGAATGCTGTGGTTGGAAGTGTGCTTGGGCAGGTTCAATCGATGCATTCAAAAGATTATTTGAATTGAAACAATGTGCAGGAATATGGGGAAAGGCAGGGGGATGTTGGTCAATCATAATCCTTATCCAGAGAGCCAATGCAGATACGGTGGGCTGAATAATCTCCTCCTGCGCCATAATAACTCTGTGATTGTTTCGCCTCCCTTCCTTCCTTCCCTCATATCTCTTCCCTCCCCTCTCTTTCTTTATCGATTGGGTTTCTGAAGAAAACAAAAATAAAATTCATGTCACCAGGTTACAATCTGTCTCTCTCTCTCTTTCTCATAGGGCAGCCACTTCACTGGATCTATGACGTGAATCGTTTGGATGAGATCCTGAAGGGTCGCGAGAGCGCTCCTGAATTTGTGGATCCTGGCCAATGTCCGTTCTACCGCCAGCCCACCGGAGCCCAGAGTGGTTATGGGGATCAGACTCTTGCCTTGCTGAAAGCCCTGGTTGAAGGGAAAGGTGAGTGGAAAGTTGGTCTGTAAATGATGGCTGTGTTACCAGAGAGTAAAACACCAGCAAAGGCGGGGAGAAACTTGGAGAATAATTAAGTTGCACTGTGGCATCTCTTCATGCAGGGTTTGAAGTGGAATTGTACAGACAACAATTATATAAAACTTTTGGACCAAACTCGGACTACGATGTCAAGTCAAAGCCAAAAACGCAGGACCAGGTTCAGACAGGAGGATACAGAAATGCTTCTATTAAAGCGTTCCTGACTGCGTATGAAGCAACAAAGGAAAAAACAGGACTCTCTCCAGACCCACAGGTAAACTCCACAAAAAGTAAAGGCCATTCAAGCTGACCTTGTTCTTATTCCAGTTTTTAAAAATGTATTCTTTCACAGGACATGGGCTTCGCTGGCTCGACCAGCATATATTGCCCATTTCTAATTGCCCTCGAGAAGATGGTGGTGAGCTGCCTTCCTGAATCGCTGCAGTCCATGTGGTGTAGGTACACTCAGTGCTGTTAGGGAGGGAGTTCCAAGACTTTAACCCAGTGACAGTGAAGGAATGGATTAATCAGCAATCTCTCCTCATATGAAATATCATGAGGAGAGATTGAGTCGGTTAGAATTATATTCACTGGACTTTAGAAAAGAGAGAGGTGATTTCATCGAAACTTATAAAATTCTAATAGGATTAGACTGGGTAGATTCACAAAGAATGTTCCCAATGGTGAGGAATCCAGAACTCAGGATGATAGTTTGAGGATAAGAGGTAAACCTTTTAGAACTGAGGTGAGGAGGAATTTCTTCACCCAGAGGGCAGTGGAATTCACTCCCACAGAAAGTAGTTGAGGCCAAAATGTTGTCTGATTTCAAGAAAAAATTAGGTATAGCTCTTGGGGTGAAGGGGATGGGGGGAAGGGAGGTGATCAGAATATTGAATTTGATGATCAACCATGATCAAAATGAATGGCAGAATGTGCTCAAAGGGCCAAATGGTCTCCTCTTGTTTCTAGTTTCTATGGTTCTGTAAATAGGCACTGATTCTGGAGAATAGTCCATGGTGACTCTGATGGAACTTGTTGATATCATCATACAGTTGTTTCAATGATTGTTCACCATGAGTCCAAAGGAAAAAGATGTCATCAATGTATCTAGTATATAGCCTCGGTTGAAGATCCCGTCTGGTGAAGAAGTCTTGTTCGAACCTGTGCATGAAGATGTAGGCATATTCAGGTGAGAATTTGGTCCCCATGGCTGTTGATGATATCAACAAGTTCCATCCCACCATCAGACTCACCATGGACTATTCTCCAGAATCAGTTGCATTTTTTATTTATGTCTACTATCGACACCGCATACTGCTGGATCTGTAAATAGGAGCAGGAATAGGCACTCGACTTCACCCCAAAGCCTGCTCCACCATTCAGTAAAATCTGACTATGGCTTCAACTCTACATTCCCGCCTACTCCCAGTACTATATGATTGCCAGGTTAGTCAAGAATCTATCTATCTCTGCTGTAAAAATATCCAATGACCCTACCTTCACTCCCATGTGAGGAAGAGAATTCCAAATATTTATGACTCTCTGAGAAAAGCAAATTCTCCTCATTGCAGTTTTAATAGAACATAGAACATAGAACATTACAGCACAGAACAGGCCCTTCGGCCTTCGATGTTGCGCCGACCAATATAAAAAGCAATGCCCCTCCAAACTAAACCATTCCCTTCTCTTCCATATACTTATCAACTAACCTCTTAAACGCCACCAAACTTGGCGCATCTACAACTGCTGCAGGCAGGGCATTCCACTCCCGAACCACCCTTTGGGTAAAGAACCTACCTCTGATATCCGTCCTATAACTATCACCCCTTAATTTAAAGCTGTGTCCCCTCGTGCTAGCTTTCTCCATCCTAGGAAAAAGGCTATCACTGTCCACCCTATCTAAACCTCTAATCATCTTATATGTTTCAATAAGGTCTCCTCTTAGCCGCCTCCTTTCTAACGAAAACAACCTCAAATCCCTCAGCCTCTCTTCATAAGATCTGCCCTCCATACCAGGCAACATCCTGGTAAACCTCCTCTGTACCCTCTCCAATGCCTCCACATCTTTCTTATAATGTGGGGACCAGAACTGCACACAATACTCCAAGTGCGGCCGCACTAGAGTTTTGTACAGTTGCAACATGACGTTGCGGCTCCGAAATTCAATCCCCTACCAATAAAAGCTAAGACTCCATATGCCTTCTTAACAACCTTATCGACTTGACTGCCTACTTTCAGGGATCTATGCACATATACACCAAGATCCCTCTGTTCATCAACACTATTAAGAATCCTACCATTAGCCCTATACTCTACACATTTATTATTCCTGCCAAAGTGCATTACCTCACACTTTTCCACATTAAACTCCATTTGCCACCTCTCGGCCCAGCTCTGCAACTTGTCCAAGTCTCTCTGTAAACTATAACTCCCCTCTTCACTATCTACCACTCCACCGACTTTAGTGTCATCTGCAAATTTACTAATCCATCCTTCAATACCCTCATCCAGATCATTTATAAAAATTACAAACAGCAGGGGCCCCAAAACAGACCCCTGAGGTACACCACTTGTCACCGAACTCCACAATGAATATCTCCCATCAACCACCACCCTCTGTCTTCTATCTGCTAGCCAATTCCTAATCCAATTAGCTAAATCACCCTCTATCCCATACATCTGCATTTTCTGCAGAAGTCTTCCATGGGCCACCTTATCAAACGCCTTACTAAAGTCCATATATACCACATCAACCGCCTTACCCCATCCACCTCTTTAGTCACTTTTTCAAAAAACTCAATGAGGTTAGTAAGGCACGACCTACCCTTCACAAAACCATGCTGACTATCCCCAATCAATTCATTTCTCTCTAAATAACTATAAATCCTATCCCAAATTATTTTCTCCAATACTTTGCCTACAACAGAAGTAAGACTCATTGGCCTATAATTCCCTGGAAGGTCTCTCTTCCCCTTCTTGAACAACTTTTAAATGGTGGAACCTCATATTTTCAAATTGAGCACACAAACACACAAAATAGGAGCAGGAGTTGATCACCAGGTCCTTCCAGCCTGCCCCACTGTTCAAAATGATCTTGTCTGATTTATGCAGGCTTTGCTACTTTTCCATGCCATTTCCCCATTGCCCTGTATTTCTCGATCTATCAAATATTTATCCGCCTCCAATTTCAACACTTCTAATGATCCAGCCTTCAATATCCTTTGGGGCAGAGAATTTCAGAGATTCAGCACCCTGCGCGAGAAGAAATTTCTACACACCTGAGTTTTAAATGATCGGCCCTTTATCTTGTCACTGTGTCTCCTTGTTCTACTCTCCCACTAGTGAAAATATCTCATCGTCTACCCTGTCAAACCCCATCAAATCTTATATGTTTCAATATGGTTACCTCTCACTCATCTAAACTCCACAGAATACAGAGCCAGAGCATTTAGTGTCTCTGGATAAGACAACCCTCATCTCAGGAATTAGCCTGGTGAATTTCTTTTGGACTGCCTCCAATGTTAATATATACTTCTTTAGATAAAGAGACCAAAACTGTGCACCATGTTCCAGGAGAGGCCGAACCAATACCTGTACAATTGCAACAAAATCTCTTTGGCTGTATTGCTAAAACTTAAGCTGATCCATAAACTCAGTGTCCTGATTGAAAGACGCGTCTCTACTTGACCAATACATATTGGGAGAGAGATGCAGGAAGGATTCCAACTTCCCTGTAAAGTTACATCATGTCAGCACAATCGATATCCAGTGCGGCTCCGTTGTAACACAAAGATTGGGATCCATAAAATGTTATTGTGAAAAAAACGCGATTGCTATAATTACGTTACAGACAACCTCAGTGTCCATCAGACCTCTGTTTATACAATCAGCACACGCTTCATTAACTTTTACTAACCTTTTGATTGGCAGGTCCAGGCTAGATTAAAACAGGCAGTGGGAATGTTTATTTACACAAACACTTTCATGGTCCATTAACTGTGAAGTACTTCCTCTTTTGAACAAATATCTAAAGTAGCTTTTTCTAAGTGAGAATCTCTTTTATCTGAACTGGGCGAAGCGGGGGGAGCAAATGTTTTCTGTCCACAATTTCTTTCTAAGGCAGATTATTTTCATTTTAGAAATAGATTGCAGTAATCAAAAACTTTTCCCCAGAAAGAGCAAAAAAAAGGGTCCAATGATTCATTGCATTATATCCGAATTCATGTAAAATTAGAGTTTCAGTGTACCGTTTTTGCAGGTTTGTATTCCCCACCCAATCTGTCATACTGACTGGATGCTCCAATTATATTAATGCACATTATTTACCTTGGCCAGTAGCATTCGACCTGTCAGCATAATTAGGAATTCATTGGCTAATTGGACCCAAAGGTCTTCCTCTATCACTTAGTAACATGCTTACGTACATCAGACTGGTGTGAGACCATGAGAATTGATAAGGAGTCACTTTCCCGGGCTGGCAAAAGCTGAGTACTTCCAATCATTGCAATTAGCACCTGAACACTCATTGATTCATTGATAATCTCACTTTTCTCCTTTTTATATTAAAGACTTTACTATAATTTATTCTGTGTCCTATCATTACCAGAGAACGCAGTCTCTGATTTCACTTATTCCCACTATACAGTTGCTTTTGATCAGAACTCACAAATACTTTTAAAACCACATTTCAAAGTTACAATACTTGCTAAAAATCCATGATTATTAATCGTATAAATGGTTAATAAATGATACCTTTGTGTAATATATGTAGAAGTCACATTGTGATACTTTTGGTATATATAAGGTATATTATGGTTTCTAACTAACCCGCTCTGCTTTAAAGCAGGGGTTTCAGTATTCCCTGATATACCTCCCTATTGCATTAAAGGCTAATATGCTATTTGCCTTCCCAACTACTTGTTGGGCCAGCTTGCTAGCTTTTTGTGAATCATGCACTAGAACACCCAGATCCCTCTGTACTTCACTCACCTGCAGTCTCTCTCCATTCAGATAATGATTTGCCTTTTGATTCTTCCTGCTCACACTTCCTCACATTAAACTCTATTTCACCCAGTTGCTCAATCTATCTCTATCCCATTGCAGAATCTCAATATCCACATCACAACCTGCCCTTCCACCTATCTTCATATCATCAGCAAATTTAGAAACCTTACATTTTGTTCCTTCTTCCAGGTCATTAATGTAAATAGTGAACAATTGTGGGCCAAGAACGGATCCCTCTGGTTCTCCAATAGTTACATCTTTTCACCCTGAAAAGGACCCATTTATTCTAACTCTCTGTTTTCAGTCCATGCTAACACATTTCCTCCATTTCCATAGGCTTTTACTTTATGCAACAACCTTTTATGCAGCACCTTGTCAAAGGACAAAAAACAGTACAGCACAGGAACAGACCCTTTAGCCCACTAAATCTGCACCGACATGTGATGCTTTTCTAAACTAAAGACCTTTTCTCTCTACAGGGTCAGCATCCCTCTATTCCCTGCCTATTCATGTATATGTTATTGCTATTGTATCTGCTTCTACTACCTCCCCTGCCAGCACATTCCAGGCACTTACCACCCTCTATGTAAAACATTTGTCTTTCACGTCTCCTTTAAATGTTTCCCTGTTTACCGTAAACCTATGTTCCCTAGTTACTGACATTTCAACCTTGGGAAAAAGACTCTGATTATCCAGTCAATCCAAACTTCTCATAAACTTCTATCAGGTCTTTCCTCAGCCTCCGACATTAAAGAGCAAACAAACCAAGTTTGTCTAATCTCTCCTTATAGCTAATACCCTCCAAATCCTAGTAAACATTTTCTGTACCCTTTCTAAAAACTCCACATCCTTCTGATAGTGTGGCAACCAGAACTGTATACAATATTTCAATTGTGGCCTAATTAAATTTCTGTACAGCTGCAAGATGACTTGTCAATTTTTATACTTTGTGCCCCAACTAATGAAGGCAAGCATGCCTTCTCGAGCATCTTATCCACTTGTCATGTATCACCAGTTTGCCTATATCCTCCTGAAGTCAGTTACTGTCAGTTTTGTACCATATTTTGTATTTTGATATTATTTTCTATACTGAAGTCATTAATATATTAATATATACAATGAATTGATAGATATTTTCATTTGACAGATGGATGGTGTGGCGAAGATTGCACCAATTGTCTCTCTATATGCTGGAAACCCCAAACTCCCAGAGTACGTGGAGGAGGTAGTACGAGTCACGCAGGATGACAATCTGGCGGTGAAGTGCAGCATTGCAGGTAGACATCATTGCTGGGCTGTCAGCACGTTGTGATAGTCATGTTTCTTGCATCGAGCTAGGTGTCGATCTCCACATCGAGCCATAAGTCTACTTTTCCCACTTAAAGGGACACTCAGATTATAGTTGTCCAATCATCTTGGGCACAGAAATACTACTGCCTATGTTAACCACAGATACCAATCCCCAATCAGAGGATAGATTAGATTAGGGATACGGGGAGAAGATGGGATTGAGGGATATGGGAAACAGTGAGGTTGAGAGATATGGGGAAAAAGTGGAATTGGATAAGATAGTGTTGTGATCTAAGGTAATAGTAAGATTTTTTTTTGTTTGGAAATCCCAACCTAGGTAATTACAAAAAGACTAAAACCACAATGTTCTAAATGAAAAGAGTTTTACTTCTATCAGGTCTCCCCTCGGCCTCTGACATTCAAGGCCAAACAAACCAAGTTTCTCCAACTTCTTCTCCTCATAGCTAATACCCTCCAAACCAGGCAACATCCTAGTAAACATTTCCTGTACCCTCTCCAAAGTCCAAAAGAGTTTTACAAAAATTATTGAATATAAAAACTACTAACTACATTCCATCTAAAATGGTCAATTACTTTAAAGATACTGAATGTACAATGAACACTGTTATTTACTCTCTAAACCAAATTCTTTTACTCAGATTTCCTTCGACGTTCAAGTTAGAAACTTATCAGATTAATTACATTGCCTCAGTAACGCTTTGGAGGGTCAAATAAACATTGAGATTTCTTGGTCTTTCTCTTCCAAGATTTTCATTCATGGTTTTTCCTTCAAATCTCTTTGAGGTAGCTCATGGTTGTAGACTTCCCTTTCTACACAGTATATCACTAATACCTTAAAGATCGCTGAATCAGGTCAGAGGTTTCCTGGCTGAGATATTCTTTAACTCATTATTAACTTATTTAACTTATTACCTGTAAAATTCTCTGTTGTGTATGTATTGTCTGTCTCTTTAAGACAGTACAGCAGAAGTAAGTCATCTGACTTGAAGGATCAATTGGAACTGAGAGTGAGTGATAACCCCAGTGGATGGAGTCCTCTTTTAGGCATATTCATCGAGCAGCCATGTAGCTAACATCATAAAGACTGGATTAGGACCCCAGGGCAGCCTAGAGCTGTAACTCTTGTACGTAGACTGTAGACTTGGACTACTGTGTGCAGTCCTGGTTGCCTCACTATAGGAAGGATGTGGAAGCTATTGAGAGGGTGCAGAGGAGATTTACAAGGATGTTGCCTGGATTGGGTGGCATGCCTTATGAAGATAGGTTGATGGAGCTAGGTCTATTCTCCCTGGAGAGACGAAGGTTGAGAAGCGACCTGATAGAGGTTTACAAAATGTTGAGAGGGATAGATAATGCAGATAGAACATAGAACATTACAGCGCAGTACAGGCCCTTCGGCCCTCAATGTTGCGCCGGCCAGTGGACCCTCTAACCTAAACTATTCCAATATCATCCATATGCCTATCCACCGAACATTTGAATGCCCCCAAAGTAGGCGAGTCCACAACTGGTGCAGGCAGGGCATTCCACGCTCTCACCACCCTTTGTGTAAAGAACCTGCCTCTCACATCCGTCCTATAACTACCACCTCTTAATTTAAAGTTATGTCCCCTCGTGTTGGTCATCACCATCCGAGGAAAAAGGCTCTCACTATCCACCCTATCCAATCCCTTGATCATCTTATACGCCTCAATTAGGTCACCGCGTAACCTTCTTCTCTCTAATGAAAATAATCTCAGGTCCCTCAGCCTTTCCTCATAAGGCCTTCCCACCATACCAGGCAACATCCTGGTAAACCTCCTCTGCACCCTTTCCAATGCTTCCACATCTTTCTTATAATGCGGCGACCAGAACTGTACGCAATACTCCAAGTGCGGCCGCACCAGAGTTTTGTACAGTTGTAACATAACCTCACGGCTCCTAAATTCAATCCCTCTACCAATAAAAGCTAACACACCGTACGCCTTCTTAACAACTTTATCAACCTGGGTGCCAACTTTCAAAGAGCTATGTACTTGTACCCCAAGATCCCTCTGCTCGACAACACTATTAAGGGTCCTTCCATTAGCCCTATATTTCATATGCCTGTTATTCCTACCAAAGTGAATCACCTCACACTTATCTGTATTGAATTCCATTTGCCACCTCACGGCCCAGCTCTGCAACCTATCTATGTCCCTCTGCAAACTGTAACATCCATCCTCGCTGTCTACAACTCCCCCCACTTTGGTATCGTCAGCAAATTTACTAATCCAACCCTCTACACCCTCATCTAGGTCATTTATAAAAATGACAAACAGCAGTGGCCCTAAAACAGATCCTTGAGGTACACCACTTGTAACTGAACTCCAGGTTGAATATTTCCCATCAACCACCACCCTCTGTCTTCTATCAGCTAGCCAATTCCTAATCCAAACTGCTAAATCACCTTCAATCCCATGCATCTGCACTTTCTGCAGTAGCCTACCATGGGGAACCTTATCAAACGCTTTGCTTAAATACATCAACTACCTCTACCTCTTTGGATGTCGGAGGCTATTTCCCAGGGCTGAAGTGGTCACTACGAGAGGACACAGATTTAAGGTGCTGGGGAGCAAGTACAGAAGAGATGTTTAGAGATAAGTTTTTCACTCAGAGGGTGGTGAGTGAATGGAATTCGCTGCTGTCAGCAGTGGTGGAGGCGAATTCGCTGGGGTCTTTTAAAAGACTTCTGGATGAGTACATGGGATTAAATGGGATTGGGAGTTACAGATAGTTCTATGGCCTAGTAGGTATGGGTATGATCGGCGCAACTTGTGGGCTGATGGGCCTGTTTGTGCTGTAATATTCTATGTTCTATATAATTCCTCTTATTGATAAATACCTCTTCTTCCTAACAAAGTCTGAAATCTCTTGATGCTCGATTGAGCCACGACATTACATATTGACGATGTGATGGAATCAATTGAATGGCACAGTCTATCTGTGAGCATCCGGTATAATTGAAGTTGGAAAAACGGGATAACTCTTTGGTTAATTGACCTAGTGAGAGTTGTTGTGCTAAAGCCAGACCCTGAGGGGCAGTTAATGTACTGAACCCTTTGTCACTGCTGAATAAAGACCTTTGGAAAAATATAAGAAAAATTAAAGTGAAGAAAGATTAACGTTCAGGAACAAGGAATGTGAGACTTGAGGAAAAGAAAAGAGAACAAGAGGTTGAAATAAAAGGAACATTTAGCCAGTTGGAATAAAATCCTGTTTCAGATCTCAAAAAGAGAAATGTTACGAAAGAAAAATTGTGAAGGTTGCGTAGGCTTGGGTTGTTTTTGTTGGAGCAGAGAAGACTAAGGAGTGACCTGATTGAGGTGTACAGTGTTATGAAAGACAGCGACAGAGTAGATAAGGAGCAGCTGTTCCTCTTAGTTAAACAGTCAGTCATGAAGGGACACAAGTTAAAAATGAAGGGTAGGAGGTTTAGGGGGGATTTGAGGATTTGAGGAAGAATCTTTTTACTCAGTGGGGGGTGAGGGTCTGGAAATGCGCTGCCTGGAAGGGTGATGGAGGCGGGATGCCTCACATTCTTTAAAAAAATCTGTATGTGTATTTGGCACATCATAACATTTAGGGCTATGGGCCAAGTGCTGACAGATGGAATTAAGTGAGAGCTCAGGTATTTGCTGCATGTTGGTGCAGACTCGATGGGCCAAAGGGCCACTTCTGTGCATATGATTTGATGAAATCTGGAAAAAAAAGGCAGATATTGGCTACAGTTAAACAAACTCAGAAGTTAAAGGAAAGAAAGTCTCAGTGAGTCACAGAGAGCAGTGGGTGCCTGGATCGCATTGCCAAAGGAGATAGTGAAAGCTGGCACATTAGCAATTTTTAAGAGTCATCTGAATGAATACATGAACAGGGAGGGAATAGAGGGATACGGAGCGAGTAAGGGCAGAAGGTGTTTTTCAGTTTGGTTAGGGCATTATGATCGGCACAGGGTGGGAGGGTCAAAGGACCTGTTCCTTTGATGTACTGTTCTTTATTCTAACGAAGTTTTAATCCTTTTAAACATCATCCAGAATTTCAACTGAACTCTGCTGGTAATAGTGTGCTGTGTAGCCAGATTGTTCTAAATTAAAATTTAAACCCTGCTTGAAACAGAACCACAAACATGTAAGCTGCTCATTGAGCTATGATTAACTTCTTGATAACTCTTTAGTCTGTTATCTCAGAAACCATGTGGTCACATGACCAGTTACCAGAGGCAAAATGCTTTGGCAGGAAGCATCTCCAAGAGAAACCTCGTTCTTAAAGGGACCAGCACCCCAACATGAAATGCAGGTTTTTCTCTGACCATCCCAGCAGGTAGGTGGAATTGAGGAGAAGGTGTGTAGCTGTGAATTGAGGGACAGGTGAATGAATGGGATTGGGAAATATGTGTTTATAGGCTATAAATTGCGGAGGATGGTGGGTTTGAGGAACATGGAGAGGAGGTTTTCCATAAAGACTTTATGCAGTCCCTGACTCCACTTCTCAGTTCTTATGTCTCCACCCTAACCCTCTCTGACCTTTTCCAGCTGCTGCTGTTCTGGAGCAATTCATTCTACAACCCCCAGATAAAGAATTCCTGGAGAAAATGAAGAACCGGCTAGAGCTCAGCATCATTGCCAGCAAGTTACCTGAGATCCTAAAACTGCGTGATACAGCTCACCGTGAGGTGGTGCAGAAGATCGGCAGCTCGTGTGGTAAGCAAATCTAGGGGAATGGTGATGGGAATTGGATGGACCCTGGGATTGAGTGGGTCAGGGAGGGGCAGATTAGGGATGGGGTGGATTAAGGAGGGGCTGCTTTGCAGAGGGATAGATAGGGATTGGGCAAGGCAAAATGGTATTAGATTAGGGCATGGGTAGGATTGTTGTTGGTGCAGACTCAATGGGCCGAATGACCTTTTTCTGCACTGTCAAGATTCTGTGATTGATTATATGATTTATCTATTTTGTCCAGACAGTAAGTTTTTGAATATCGCTATCAAGTCTTCTCTCAACATTCTTTTCTCGAAGGAAAGTAGTTCTAATTTCTTCAACCTGTCCTGCATTCCAATATACAATATATGAATCAGGAGCAGGAGGAGGCCACTCAGCCCCTCCAGCCTCTTGGTCATTCATGGCTGATCTGATTGTAACTTCAATCCTATATTTCTGCCAACCCCAATAACCTTTCAACCCCTTATTTATCAGGAATCTATCCAGTCCTGCTTTAAAAATATTCACATTCTGCTTGTATTCCCTTTTGAGGAAGACTGTGTCAAAGACTCACAGCCTCTGAAACGAAACAGTTCTTATCTCTATCTTAAGTGGCTGGCAGGGTGGCATAGTAGTTAGCACTGCTGCCTCACAACACCAGAGACCTGGGTTCAATTCCTGATTTGGGTCATTGACTGCGTAGATTTTACACATTCTCCCCATATCTGCATAGGTTTCCTCCAGGTGCTCCGATTAGATGGATTGGCCATGCTAAATTCTCCCTCAGTGTACCCGAACAGGCGACAGAGTGTGGCAATTAGGGGATTTTCAACATGTTGCCTGGCCTTTTTTTATTGTTTGATGGTCACTCCCCTTTCTTTCCTTCCTGCATAAGTTGTGGAGTGACCACACTTATCAACATGCTATCCACAGAGCTGCTAATCTACAGATGCTCTGCAGTGTGCTGCCACTCAGATTCCAAAACTCAAGCCTCTCAAGCTACTGCAATTTATTACACTTTCGTGAGAAATGATTATCTAGGATTATCCAGGGTTCTGATAATGTGGAGGAACAGAGAGATCTTGGGGTTCATATCCACAGATCTCTGAAGGCTGCCAGTCAGGTGGATAGAGCCGTGAAGAAGGCTTATAGTGTGTTAGTGTTTATTAACAGGGGGTTTGAGTTTAAAAGCCATGGGGTTATGCTGCAACTATACTGGACCTTGGTGAGACCACATTTGGAATATTGTGTTCAGTTCTGGTCACCTCACTATAAGAAGGATGTGGAAGCAATGGTGATTTACCAGAATACTGCCTGGTTTGGCATTGCTACCACTGACATTGCTACCACTGGCACCACTGACACGGGCACAACAACACCACTGGCTGCAACACTACCACCAACAGCAGCAGCCCAACACTGGCACCAGCACCACCAGCAGCAGTGACTCCAGCTGTACTCAGGCCCTCATTCCCCAGAAATTTCACTGTGTCCTCAACCCATGTCCAGCCCCGAGTCTCCTCCAAACCTGCACTCTGTCATTTTTGCACAGCTCTGATATAAATCCTATTAGTCCTTCTATCCACGTATTCATAGAAATGGAGATTAATCAGCATAAAGGCTGTTTTGTAAAGTGACACTTTTCAGAGAGGTGTTTGTCAAACTGCCCAAAGCGACAGCAGGTGCAGTCAGTAAATGATGGAAGTTCAAGTATGTTGATGTTCTCAATACTGCCTCCTGCCTGTATTACTCGTGCTGAGAATTGTTTTGCTGAGAATAGATTGTGATTATTTAAAAGTAAATCCCAAAACATGATATTGATATCATAAAGGAAAGGTTTCAGGCATCTTCTTGATGCATGTTAATGATTTCTTATTATGCGATATTGTGGAATTTGAGAAGTGTGTTATTAATAAGATGAGTGTAGAATTTAAAATTGAGAGTCAGGCATGTGAGGCCTTTCCTGATGAAAAATTATCAACCTGAAATATTAACTCCTGTTTCTTTCTCTAAAAATACAGTCTGACCAGCTGAAGCCTGTTTTCCCACATCAGTTGGAGCTTTTAAACAGTTTTTCATCAGAAAAGATAAAAGCAAAATACTGCAGATACTGGAATCTAAAAACAGAAAATGCTGGAAAATCTCAGTAGGTCTGACAGCGTCTGTGGCCCATAAGGCCATAAGTTATAGGAGCAGAATTAGGCCACTCGGCCCATCGAGAATGCTCCGCCATTCAATCATGACTGATATTTTTCTCATCCCCGTTCTCTTGCCTTTTCCCCATAACCCCTGATCCCCTTATTAATCTGTCTGAAAGACACTCAATGACCCGGCCTCCACAGCTTTCTGCAGCAAAGAGTTCCACAGATTCACCTCTGGTTCTGACTGTGGACTGAGTCTGGTGACCCTTTGTCAGAACTGGTTTTCCAGCATTTTCTGTTGTCGTTATTATGACGCCTGAACCAGAAGGGAACTAATATCTTGGGGGGAAAATTTGCCAGTGCTATTCAGGGTGGGGGGGTTAAACTGATTCAGAGGGAGGATGGGGCCCTGAGTAGCTCAAATGTAAGGAGAATGAGAATATCGAGGTCGTGAATAAGGTTTCTGGGTCACAGCAGGGTACTGGTAGGTAGGAGGATGGTTTGAAGTGTGTGTACTTCAATGTGAGGAACATCGCAATAAGGTGAACAAACTTGCAGCCTGGATTGGTGCCATTTCAGAGACATGGATACAGCAGGGACAGGAATGGATGTTGCAGTTTCCGGGGTTCAGATGTTTCAGTTGGAGCAGAGTAGGTGGTAGAAGAGGGGGAGGTGTGGCATTGTTAGTCAAAGACTGTATTACGGTGGCAGAAAGGACATGTGATGTGGACCTGTCTATTGAGGTAGTTTGGGCTGAGATTAGAAACAGGAGAGGAGAAGTCACCCTGTTGGGAGTATTTTTATAGGCCTCCAAAAAGTTCCAGGGATGTGGAGGAAAAGATTGCAAGGATGATTCTGGACAGAAGTGAAAATAACAGGGTAGTTGTTATGGGGGATTTTAACTTTGCAAATATTGATTGGAAAAGTTATAGCTCAAGCACGTTAGAGAGGTCAGTTTTTGTACAATGTGTGCAGGAGGATTTTATGACTCAGTATGTAGATAGGCCAACAAGTGGTGAGGCTACATTGGATTTGGTTCTAGGTAATGAACCAGATCAGGTGTTGGACTTGGAGGTAGGTGAGCACTTTGGTGATAGTGACCACAATTCGGTTACGTTTACCTTAGTGATGGAAAGGGATAGACATATACCAAAGGGAAAAAGTTACAGCTGGGGGAAAGGTAATTATGAGGCTATTAGATGAGATTTAGGATACATAGTGTGGAGTAGGAAACTGCAGGGGCTGGGAACACCTGAAATGTGGAACTTATTCAAGGAACAGCTACTGCGAGTCCTTAATAAATATATACCTGTCAGACAGGGAGGAAGTGGTAGAGTGAAGGAACCGTGATGTACTAAAGAAGTTAATTCACTAGTGAAGAGGAAAAAGGAGGCTTATATAAAGATGAGACATGAAGACTCAGTTAGGACACTAGCCAGGAGGGAGCTAAAGAGATAAGAAGAGCTAGAAGAGGACATGAGAAGACTTTAGCGGATAGGATAAAGGAGAACCCTAAAGCTTTTTATAGATATGTTAAGAATAAAAGATTGGTTAGGTCAAGATTAAGGCCAGTCAAAGACAGTAGTGGGAAGTTGTGTATGGAGCCTGTAGAGATTGGTGAGGCACTGAATGAATATTTTTCGTTAGTCTTCACACGAGAAAATGTCAATGGAGTTGGGGAGAATACTGGGATACAGGGTGGTAGACTAGACAGGATAGAGGTACATAAGGAGGAGGTGTTAGCTATTCTTGAGAGTATGAAAATAGATAAATCCCCTGGGCTGGATGGGATTTATCCCAGGTTACTCTGGGAGGCGAGAGAGGAGATTGCAGATTGGCTTTGATCTTCATGTCATCGTTGGCTACAGGTGTAGTGCCGGAAGACTGGAGGATGGCAAATGTTATTCCCATGTTTAAGAAGGGGAGCAGAGACCATCCTGCAAATTATAGACCAGTGAGCCTTACATCTGTCGTGGAGAAAGGTTTGGAAAGAATTATAAGGAATAGGATTTATAGTCATTTAGAAAGAAATGAATTGATTAGGGATAGTCAGCACGGTTTTGTGAAGGGTAGGTCGTGCCTCACAAACCTTATTGAGTTTTTTGAAAAGGTGACCAAAGAAGTGGATAAGGGTAAGGCAGTTGATGTGGTGTACATGGATTTTAGCGAAGTGTTTGATAACATTCCCCATGGAAGACTACTGCAGAAAATGCAGATGCCTGGGATTGAGGGTGATTTAGCAATTTGGATTAGGAATTGGCTAGCTGATAGAAGACAGAGAGTGTTGGTTAATGGGAAATATTCAACTTGGAGTTTAGTTACTAGTGGTGTACCTCAGGGATCTGTTTTGGGGCCATTGTTGTTTGTTGTTTTTATAAATGACCTGGATGAGGGCTTAGAGGCATGGGTTAGTAAATTTGCTGATGACACCAAAGTCGAAGGAGTTGTGGACAGTGAAGATGGATGTTAGTTTTGCAGAGGGACATAGATAAGTTGCAGAGCTGAGCTGAGAAGTGGCAAATGGAGTTTAATGTGGAAAAGTGTGAGGTTATTCACTTTGGTAAGAGTAATATGTGTGCAGAATATAGGGCTAAATGGTAGGACCCTTAGTAGTGTTGATGAGCAGAAAAATCTCGGTGTACAGGTGCATAGATCCCTGAAAGTTGGTACTCAAGTTGATAGGGTTCTTAAGAAGGCGTATAGTGTGTTAGCATTTATTGGTAGAGGGATTGAATTTCGGAGCCAAGGTGTCATGTTGCAACTGTACAAAACTCTGGTGCAGCCACATTATAAGAAAGATGTGGAGGCATTGGAAAGGGTGCAGAGGAGGTTTACCTGGATGTTGCCTGGTATGATGGGTAGGTCTTATGAGGAAAGGCTAAGGGACTTGAAGTTATTTTCATTAGAGAGAAGAAGGCTAAGAGGTGACTTAATTGAGACATATAAGATGATCAGAGGGTTAGATAGGGTGGATAGTGAGAGCCTTTTTCCTCGGATGGAGCTGGATAACACGAGGAGACATAGCTTTAAATTAAGGGGTGGTAGTTATAAGACAGATGTTAGAGGTGGGTTCTTTACTCAGAGGGTAGTAAGGGTGTGGAATGCCCTGCCTGCAGCAATTGTGGACTCGTCAAGTTTAAGGGCGTTCAAATGGTCAGTGGATAGGCATATGGATAGCATTAGAATAGTTCAGGTTAGAGGGTCATTAAATTGGTTCCATTGGTCGGTGCAACATCGAGGGCCGAAGGGCCTGTTCTGCGCTGTAATGTTCTATGTTCTATTATGCAGAATCACTAATCTTATCTGAACATTGTTGAGGCTGTCCTGGTTCATTACACAAAGATAGTGTTATATGTAAAAACGTGACAGAGGAATTTTAACATCTGATTGGTCAGTTGAACTGCCGGGCAATCTGCCTGGATTGGATGCTGGTTTTGTTTTTGTTAAAAGTACCGGGATAAAACATGATATAAACAAGAACATTTAAGAGAAAATAAACCATAAAATAATCAAATTTGGAGAAATGCTGATTGAAGCAAATATCATTAGATAACCCAAAGAACGTGAACACAATTGTTTTAGTGAGGCTTCATTGCTAATCACCTTGTTATTTATTGTAGTTAATACACATTCCATTTAAAAAGGTCATGGATCAATCTTGCTGGGTTAAAACAAATACTGAAGGAAAAAGAAATCTCAAAACTTAAATGGATGAATGCAAATGGGCAATCAGGATGTTGAATTCGATGATCAGCGTTCTATGTTGTCCTATCATTAATCTTGGAATTATTGTCCTTCTGTCCCTGCAGCTATTCCAGGCAACTTACTGAATTCCCTCCACTGTCTGCTGGTGACTCCCAGTCTGAGTGATTACCCTGCCACTGTGAGGCTCACCATGGTAGCTGGAGGATGCAATTGCAGCCGCCTCAGCTTTGTAGGTGAGTGCAGCAGAGTAGCAACCAGGAACAGGTGAGGGTGGAGGGAAGGAAAGCTACCCAGGCTGGGGAAAGGAGGGCAGGGGGGTGGCTACCTGTCGAAATGTGGAGTGTGTTATTGCTTAAGTGAGAATATTAGCGAATGTGAGGCGGGGAGACGAGTGAGTGCGGGGGGGAAATCTGGGTGAGTGCGGGGGGGGGTGTGGGTCTGGGTGAGTGCGGGGGGAATCTGGGTGAGTGCGGGGGGGAATCTGGGTGAGTGCAGGGGGGGATCTGGGTGAGTGCGGGGGGGAATCTGGGTGATGGCGGGGGGAATCTGGGTGAGTGCGGGGGGGGATCTGGGTGAGTGCGGGGGGGAATCTGGGTGAGTGCGGGGGGGATCTGGGTGAGTGCGGGGGGGGATGGGATCTGGGTGGTGCGGGGGGGAATCTGGGTGAGTGCGGGGGGGGATCTGGGTGAGTGCAGGGGGGGATCTGGGTGAGTGCGGGGGGAATCTGGGTGAGTGCGGGGGGGAATCTGGGTGAGTGCGGGGGGGGATGGATCTGGGTGAGTGCGGGGGGGATCTGGGTGATGCAGGGGGGGATCTGGGTGAGTGCGGGGGGGAATCTGGTTGAGTGGCGGGGGGGGAATCTGGGTGAGGTCGGGGGGGGATGGGATCTGGGTGAGTGGCGGGGGGAATCTGGTGAGTGCAGCGCGGTATCTGGGTGAGTGCGGGGGGGGATCTGGGTTAGTGCAGAGCAGGGATATGGTGAGTGTGGGGGGGATCTGGGTGAGTGCAGGTAGGGGGGATCTGGGAGAGTGCAGGGTGGAGATCTGAGTGAGTGCAGGCAGGAATATGGGAGTGTGCGGGGGGGATCTGGGTGAATGCAGGAGGGATATGGGTGAGTGCAGGCAGTGATATGGGTGAGTGTGGAGCAGAGATATGGATGAGTGAGGGGGATATCAGTGAGCACAGGTTCATACGGTTGAGTGCGGGGGGATACGGGTGGCTGTGGGACATGGATATGAATGAGTGCGGAGAGGTGGGGAATGAGAGTGCTGGGATGTGGATGACTGTGCAGTGAGGATATGAGTGAGTGGGTGGGGATATGGGTGAGTGCTGGGAATATGGATGAGTATGGAGCGGGGATATGGGTGAGTGTGGACCAGTAATATGGGTGAGTGTGGGGGATATCAGTGAATGCGGGGAAGATATGGGTGAGTGAGGGTGGATATGGATAGGTGTGTGGCAGGGATATGAATGAGTGAAGGAGGGGAAATGAGTGAGTGTGGAGGGATATGGATGAATTCGGAATGGAGATATGAGTGAGTACAGGGGGATATAAGAAGAAAAGAACTAGGAGCAGGAGTTGGCCATCTGGCCCCTCGAGCCTGCCCCGCCATTCAATAAAATCGTGATTGATCTTTTTATGGACTCAGTTCTACTTACCTGCCTGCTCACCATAACCCTTAAATCCTTTACTGTCCAAAAATTTCTCTATCCTGACCTTAAAAACATTCAATGAGTAGCCTCAACTGCTTCACTGGGAGGGAATTCCACACATTCATAACGCTTTGTGTGAAGAAGTTCCTCCTCAACTCAATCCTAAATCTGCTTCCCCTTATTTTAAGGCTATGCTCTCTAGTTGGGCGGCATGGTATCACAGTGGTTAGCACTGCTACTTCACAGTTCCAAGGACCTGGGTTCAATTCCCGGCTTGGCTCGTGTCTGTGTGGAGTTTGCATATGCTTCTCGTGTTTGCATGGGTTTCCTCCGGGTGCTCCGGTTTCCTCCCACAGTCCAAAGATGTGCGGTTAGATTGATTGGCTATGCTAAAATTGCCCCTTAGTGTCCTAAAATGAACCATTTTAAGGTTAGAAGGATTAGCAGGTAAATGTGTAGGGATATGGGGATAGGGGCTGGGTGCTATTGTGGTCGGTGCAGACTTGATGGACTGAATGGTCTCTTTCTGCACTGTAGGGATTCTGTGATTCTTTCTATGAGTTCTAGTTTCACCCGCCAGTGGCAATAACTTCCCTGCTTCTAGCTTATTTATTCCCTTCATAATCTTATATGTTTCTATAAGATCTCCCCCTCATTCTTCTGAATTCCAGTGAGTATAGCCCCAGTTTACTCAGTCTCTTTTCATAAGCCAACCCTCTCAACTCCAGAATCAACCTAGTGAATCTCCTCTGCACCCCCTCCAGTGCCAGTATATCCTTTCTCAAATAAGGAGAACAAAACTGTACACAGTAACTCCAGGTGTGGCCTCACCAGCATCTTTTACAGCTGCAACGTAATCTCGCTGTTTTTAACCTCCATCTCTCTCGCAATGAAGGACAAAATTCCATTTGCCTTCTTAATTACCTGCTGCACCTACAAACCAACTCCTTGAGATTCCTGCACAAGGACACCCAGGTCCCTCTGCACAGCAGCATGCTGCAATTTTTTACCATTTAAAAAGGATCTTGGAGTCCGGGTCCATAGGATTCTTAAATCTGCTCCGCAAGTGGAGGATGTGGTCAAGAAGGCATATGGTGTACTGGCCTTCATTAATCGAGGAATTGAGTTTAGGAGTCGGGAGGTAATGCTGCAACTTTATAAGACCCTTGTCAGACCCCACTTGGAGTATTGTGTGCAGTTCTGGTCGCCTCACTATAGGAAGGATGTGGAAGCTATTGAGAGGGTGCAGAGGAGATTTACAAGGATGTTGCCTGGATTGGGGGGCATGCCTTATGAAGATAGGTTGAGAGAGCTAGGTCTCTTCTCCCTGGAGAGACGAAGGTTGAGAGGTGACCTGATAGAGGTTTATAAAATGTTGAGAGGAATAGATAGAGTGGATTCTCGGAGGCTATTTCCCAGGACTGAAATGGTTACTATGAGAGGACACAGGTTTAAGGTGCTGGGGGGCAAGTACAGAGGAGATGTTAGGGGTAAGTTTTTCACTCAGAGGGTGGTGAGTGAATGGAATTGGTTGCCATCAGTGGTGGTAGAGGCAAACTCGCTGGGGTCTTTTAAGAGACTTCTGGATGAGTACATGGGATTTAATGGGACTGGGATTTGCAGATAGTTCTATGGCCTGGTAAGTATAGATATGATTGGAACAACTTGTGGGCCGAAGGGCCTGTTTGTGCTGTAGTGTTCTATGTTCTATGCTCTCCCACTGAGAGATTCAACACCTGTCAGGTTCCTTAGCCAGCACTAGATCGAGTACAGCTTCTTCTCTCGTAGGCTTATCCACGTACTGTGTCAGGAAACCCTCCTGAATACATCTAACAAGCTCCTCCCCATCCAAACACCTTACCCTAGGGATATTCCAGTCGATGTTTGGGAAATTAAAGTCTCCCTTTACAACAACTCTGTTATTACTACATCTCTCCAGAATCTGTTTCCCTATCTGCTGCTCAACATCCCTGTTACTATTGGACAGCCTATAGAAAACACCCAGCAAAGTTATCAATTGCTTACTGCTCCTAACTTCCACCCACAGAGACTCTGTCGATAATCCCTCCACAGCATCCACCTTCTCTACAGCCGTGACACTGTCCCTAATCAACAGTGCCACACCCTCCTTCTTTTGCCTTCCTCGCTGTCCTTCCTGAAACATCTGAATCCCGGCACCTGAAGTACCCAGTCCTGTCCCTGAGACAACCAGGTCTCCGTAATGGCCACCACATCATATTCCCAAGCAGTGATCCACGCCCTAAGCTCATAAACTTTATTCACTACACTCCTGGCGTTAAAATAGACATATCTCAAACCTTCGGTCTGAGCGCTTCCTTTCTCCATTACGCATCTATCCTCCCTCTTACACTGTTACAATCCTTCTCTATTTGCGAGCTAACCTCCTCGCTCCCAGTCACCTCACCTCGATTCCCTTTCCCCAACCTTTCTCGTTTAATGTCTCTCCAGTAGCCTTAGCCAACCTTCCCACCAGGATATTGGTCCCCATGGGATTCAAGTGGGTACGGGCGGATATGGGTGAGTGTGGGGGAGTATGGGTGGGTATGGGGTGGAGGAATGGGTGGGTCCTGGGGGGTGGATATGGGTAGGTAAAACAAGTGAGTAATTTTCCCTTTTCCTGCTGCGTTCCAGGTGCCTGTGTTGGAGCTGCAGTCGGATCCAGTGGCATCCCTGCTGACTGGATCAAGAAGACCCAGCATGGTGATGCCATTAAGAAGCTCTCAAAAGATCTTGTTGCTCTCCGAGCATCAGTGTGAGGTGGTGCAGGGTAAAGGTGTGAAACACAATAACTGGAACAAACAAGAAACATCCTTAACTGACCTCCCTAAGGTTACTATGGAACCGTTGCTTCTATACTCTCTCTCTGACTCTCCCATTTTCACTCAGTACCCCAGCCTTCATTCCTGTCCCTCCGCATCCCTCATAAGAATGTAAGAAATAGGAGCAGGAGTAGGCCATCTAGCTCCTCGAGCCTGCCCTGCCATTCAATAAGATCCTTGCTGACCTAATAGTGGTTCAGTTCCACTTATCAGCCTGCTCCCCATAATGCCTCTATTGATCAGAAATCTATCTACCTGTGACTTAAACTCACTATCCCTCACTACCTCCCTCATTCTGTCCCACACTCACAACATCTTCCTTACGCTCCTTCTCTTTCTCCCTTCACATTATCTCATTCCCTTTCCTCCATTGCCCTCCTCCTCCTTCCGCCTCTTCCGTGCTCACTTCCCCATACTCCCTCCATTTCTCCCCCCACATACTTTTCCTCGTTCCCACTGCGTTACTTCCATATCTCCATGTTCGTCCTTCCTCTCTCTGCCCCCTTCCTCCCTCTGCTTCATGATCTCCCTCGCCTTTATGCTTTCCCTCACATTCACCCCTTCTCTCTCACTCCCCCTCTCTTTCCCAGTCTCCCCCACTCCCTCTCTCCTCATGTCTCTCCCATCTCCATGTCGTCCCCTGCTTCACTCCTCCTCTCTCCCTCCCTCTATCTTACCCTTCTCTCCCTTCCCTCTATTTTCCCTCACTATCTCCTCCCTCTTCTCCCTCGCTCTCGCTCTCCCTCTCTCCCTTTAGCTCCCTCTTGCTCTTCCTTCCTTCCTCTTTCTCCCCCTCCCTCTCACTCCCTCTTCTTCGCTCTCTCTCCCCCTCCCCATCACTCTCCCTTCCTGCCTCCCTCTTTTTCCTCCTCGCTCTCATCCCTCTCGCTCTCCCTCTTTCCCTCACTTTCACTTCCCCCTCCCATCCTTCCTCTCGCTTCCCCTTCCTCTCTCTTGCACCACTTCCCTTTGCTCCCCTCCTTCCCTCACTCTCGCTCTCCTTCCCTCATTCTTGCTCCCCCTCCCTCATTCTCACTCCCCCTCCCTCTCACACTCCCCTCCCACTTGCATTCCTTCTTTCCCTCTAGTCTCCCTTCCCCTCCCTCACTCTCGCACCCCCTCCTGCTCATTCCCCATATCTCTCGTTCCCCACCCCTCCTTCCCATACCCCTCCCCCCTTCCTCCCTCTCGCTTCCCCTTCCTCTCTCCTTTCCTCTCACTCCCCTTTCCCTTTTGCTCCGCCTCTCACCTTCCCTACCTCTTGCTTTCCCCTGCTCTCCCTCCTTCCCTCTCCCTCCCCACTCCTTCCTTCTTGCTCGCCTCTCCATTTTGCTCCCCCTCTCTTCCCCCCCTCGCTCCTCCTCACGTGTTTTCCCCCTGCTGGAGTTGGACTGACAACACCAAGTTTAAGTCCAACCGATTTATTTGATAGTAAACTCACAAGCTTTCGAGGGTACACTCTTCATCAAGTGAATGAGGTGTTCTGGTCTCAAACAGCACATATAACAGCACAGACAGTTTACAGATTACCGATTAGAATGCGAATCTTTAAACCTAACCTGCTATTCAAGTCTTAAAGGGCCAACAATGTGAGTGGAAGGAGCACTGAGCACAGGTTAAAGAAAAGTTTATTGTCTCCAGACAGCACAGTAAATGAGATTTTGCAAACCCAGGCAAGTCATGAGGGTTACAGATAGTGTGACATGAACTCAAGATCCCAGTTGAGGCCGTCCTCATGTGTGTGGAACTTGGCTATCAGTCTCTGCTCAACGACTGTGCGCTGTCGTGTGTTGTAAAGGCACGCGACCTCTTAGGAGTTGAGATTGCTGGGTCTTCCCCACCAGCACGATCTCATTCCCCGACTTTTCACCACTGATCCCACCCCTTTCTCTCCTGCAAATCATTCCAACCATTAACCCTTTAACCAAGAATTAACCATCTGGTAGAATCCCAATGCGTGTGCACGTGTCTGTGTGTGAGTGTACAGATGTAAATGGGAGGGTAGTGTATAAACACAGTAAGAAGTCTCACAACACCAGGTTAAAGTCCAACAGGTTTATTTGATAGCAAATGCCACTAGTGGCTCTCGCTCCCCCTCCAAAACCCACAAGTGGCTTTTGCTGCCAAATAAACCTTTTGAACTTTAACCTGGTGTTGTGAGACTTCTTACTGTGTTTACTCCAATCCAATACCGGCATCTCCACATCACAGTGTAGTGTGTAACAGCTCCCAGGAAAAACACTGATACCTACACAGAGGGGACAATGCCTTAGTTTGAAAACCCTGGGGACTAACCAAACATTATGAAAAAACAAACAAGGACTGTGATCAGACTGATCTTTTCCTGTCTTCAGAAAGGATATGTATGCTCTGTAACCTTTACTGGAATTCACAACTCTTCTTGCCTCACTTAATTGCAGCAGGAATTTCGGGAATTCAAAGGACAAAATGTTTCTGAGGCATTTCTTCATGAATATGTAAATATTTGTCAGCCGGCACGAACTCAGTGAGTGAATGCAGCATTCAGTGTAACCACACAGGCCAGTCAGCTCCTGTTTCAATCACTGCTCATGTCAGAGAGATCAGACTGAACTCAGAGTGAGGGTCACTGTAGTTGGTCTCAGTGCTACCTCGGCTAGGAGGATGTAGATCGACAGGCTTTCCTGTACATTGTTGGTCCAGTTACACTTGCTCCGTTGATGTCAAGTTATAAATTCTTGTTTTACTGCAAGCATCAATTTAAATAAATTTATCTGTTGTTAAGTACTGATTTGTGTATGATGAGCCATATATAACTTCACTGAGCAGTGTACAAATGTACAGCCCCAAGTACAACTACACAGGGCCGTGTACAGCTACAAACTAAACATGGGACACCGCAGTACTCTGAGTACCCTTTGTTGTCCAGTACTTCCCCAAGGCGGAGAAGCTACAACATCTTCTCCGGAGCCTTAAACATTGTCATTGATGAAGACGCACATCTCGCCAAGGCCATCCCCACACCCCCACTTCATGCCTTCAAACAACCGCACAACCTCAAACAGTCCGTTGTCCACAGCAGGAGAACAGTGACTATAATACCACACAACCCTGCCACAGCAAACTCTGCAAGACATGCCAGATCATCGACGCAGATGCCATCATCTCATGTGAGAACACCATCCACCAGTACACAGCACATACTCTTGCAACTCGGCTAACGTTGTCTACCTAACACGCTGCAGGAAAGGATGTTCCAAAGCATGGTATATTGAGGAGACCATGCAGACATCACGACTATGGATGAATGAGCATTGCTTGACAATCACCAGTACACAATCATATGTACAACTACACAGGGCCGTGTATAGAGAGCTGTGTACAACTATACAGGACCGTGCGCAACTACACAAAGCCATGTACAACTACACAGGGCTGTGTACGACTACACAGAGCCCTGTACGACTACACAGACTGTGTGCAACTACATAGGGTCGTGTATAACCACACAGGGCTATGTATGACTCTACAGGGCTGTGTACAACTACACATGGTTGTGTACAACTACATAGGGCAGTATACCACTATAAGGGTCATGTTCAATTACAGAATCATGTACGACTACACAGTGCCGTGTACAACTACACAGTGCCGTGTACAACTATACAGAGCTGTGTAGGACTGTACAGGGCCGTGTACAACTACACAGAATCATAAAAATTAGAAGCAGGAAGAGGCCATTTGCCCCTTCAAACCTGCACAGCCACTCATTATGATCATGGCTGATTGTCCAATTCAATAGCCTGATCCCACCTCCTCCCTATATCCTCTGATCCTCTTCACCCCTAACTGCCTCTTGAAACATGCAATGTTTTGGCCTCAATTACTTCCTGTGGTAATGAATTCCACAGGCTCACTACCCTTTAGATGAAGAAACATCTCCTCACCTCCATCCTAAATGGTCTACCCTGAATCCTCAGATGTGACTTCAGTTCTGAACTCTTCCCACCATTGGGAACATCCTCCCTGCATCTACCCTGTCTCATCCTGTTAGAATTTTATAAGTCTCTATGAGTTCTCCCCTCATTTGTCTGAACTCCAGGTTGCACTAACCTAGTCAATCCAAACCTAGTCAAGAGTGAACTCTCCATTCATCTGACAAAGGAACAAACCTCGAAAGCTTGTGAGTTTACTATCAAACGAATCGGTTGGACTTTAACCTGATGTTGTCAGACTTCTTACTGTGTTTACCCCAGTCCAATGCTGGCATCTCCACATCATAAGCCATTCAAGACAGAGTACAAGAATGAGATAGAGAATCTGGTGAACTGATGCAATAGCAATAATCTCTCCCTCAATGTCAACAAAACCAAGGAGATTATCATCGACTTCAGGAAGCACACTGGAGAACAAACCCCTATCTACACAGAGTCATACAGGTTTACAGCATGAAAACAGGCCCTTCGGCCCAACTTGTCCATGCTGCTTTTTTTTAAAACCCCTAAGTTAATCCCAATGCTAATTTAATGCTTTTTAAAAACATTTTAAATGTCAATGTGGATGAAGTAAAAATGGTTGAAAGCTCCAAGTTTTTAGATATCCCGATCACCAATAACTTGTCCTAGCATTCCCCTCCACCAACCACGTCAACATTATTGTTAAGAAAGCCCACTAAAACCTCGACTTTCTCAGAAGACTGAGGAAGATTAGTCAGTTATGCCTCTCACCAACATTCACAGCTTAGTATGGCTCCTGATCTGCCCAAGTCCGCAAGGGACTATGAAAGGTCATGAAATGGTGATACCGGTGTTGGACTGGGGTGGGCACAGTAAGATGTCTCACAACACCAGGTTAAAATCCAACAGGTTTATTTGGCAGCACAAGCTTTTGGAGCACTGTTCATCAGGTGAGTCGATTCTCTACCTCATTCTCACTCACCTGATGAAGGAGTCATAGAGGTTTACAGCATAGAAACAGGCCCTTTGGCCCAACTTGTTTATGCCACCCTCTTTTTAAAAGCCCTAGGCTAATCCCAATTGCCCGCATTTGGCCCATATCTCTGTATACTCATCTTACCTATGTAACTGCCTAAATTCTTTTAAAAGACAAAATTGTATCTGCCTCTATTAGTATTTCTGGTAGCTTGTTCCAGACATTCAGCACCCTCTGTGAAAAAAATCTGCCTCTGGACCCTTTTGTATCTCTCTCCTCTCACCTTAAACCTATGCCCTCTAGTTTTAGACTCTCCTATCTTTGGGAAAAAGTATTGACTATCTATCTTGTCTTTGCCCCTCATTATTTTGTCAAGGGCAGGTCATGCGAGCCTAGTTGAGTTCTTCGAAAATGTGACTGAAGGAAGGAAGGGTGGTGGACGTGGTGTACATGGACTTTAGTAAGGCGTTTGATAAGGTCCCCCATGCAAGGCTTCTGGAGAAGGTGAGAGGGCATGGAATCCAAGGGGCTTTGGCCTTGTGGATCCAGAACTGGCTTGCCGGCAGAAGGCAGAGAGTGGTTGTGGATGGGTCTTGTTCTGCATGGAGGTCAGTAACCAGTGGAGTGCCCCAGGGATCTGTTCTGGGACCCCTGCTGTTTGTCATTTTCATAAATGACCTGGATGAGGAAGTGGAGGGATGGGTTAGCAAGTTCGCCGATGATACAAAGGTCGGTGGTGTTGCGGATGGTCTGGAGGGATGCCAAAAGTTGCAGGGGACATAGACAGGATGCAAGACTGGGCGGAGAAGTGGCAGATGGACTTCAACGCAGATAAATGTGTAGTGGTCCATTTTGGCAGGAATAATGGGATGAAGGAGTACAATATAAGAGGTAGGAGTCTTAGCTGTGTTGTAGAGCAGAAGGATCTCGGGGTCCGGGTCCATAGGACTCTTAAATCGGCCTCGCAGGTGGAGGAAGTGGTCAAGAAGGCGTACGGTGTATTGGCCTTCATTAATCAAGGAATAGAGTTTAGGAGTCAGGAGGTAATGATGCAGCTCTATAAGACTCTTGTCAGACCCCACTTGGAGTATTGTGCGCAGTCCTGGTCGCCTCATTATAGGAAGGATGTAGAGGCTATTGAGAGAGTTCAGAGGAGATTTACAAGGATGCTGCCTGGATTGGGAGGCAGGCCTTATGAAGATAGGTTGAGGGAGCTGGGACTCTTCTCACTGGAGAGACGTAGGTTGAGAGGCGACCTGATAGAGGTTTATAAAATGTTGAGAGGAATAGATAGGGTGGACTCTCAGAGACTATTTCCCCGAGCTGAAATGGTCACTACGAGAGGACACAGATTTAAGGTGCAGGGAAGCAAATACAAAGGAGATGTCAGGGGTAGGTTTTTCACTCAGAGGGTGGTGAGTGAATGGAACCGGCTGCCGTCGGAGGTTGTTGAGGCAAACTCACTGGGATCTTTTAAGAGACTTCTGGATGAGTATATGGAAAAGAATAGGATAGGGGGGGTTATAGATAGGTCTGTGGATTGGTAGATGTGATCGGCGCAACTCGTGGGCCGAAGGGCCTGTTTGTGCTGTATTGTTCTATGTTCTATTTTATAGACATCTACAGGGTCACCGTCAGTCTTCTATGCTCGAGAGAAAAAGTCCCAATCTATCCAGCCTCTCCTTATAACTCAAATCATCAAGCCCTGGTAGCATCCTAGTAAATCTTTTCTGCACTCTTTCTAATTTAATAATATCCTTTCTATAATAGAGTGACCTGAACTGTACACAGTATTCCAACTGTGGCCTCACCAATGTCTTGTACAACTTCAACAAAATGTCCCAATCCTTTATTCAATGTTCTGACTGATGAAACCAAACATGCCAAATGCTTTTTTCACTACTTTGTCCATCTGTGACTCCACTTTCAAGGATCTATGAACATATACCTCTAGAGCTCTTTGTTTTGTAACTCTCCCCAGTGCCCTATCATTAACTGAGTAACTCCTGCCCTGGTTCAATCGACCAAAATGCATCAACTCTTATTTGTCTAAATTAAACTCCATCTGCCATTCAGCCCACTTGCCCAAAATCCCACTGCAATTGGAGATAACTTTCTTCACTGTCCAGTATGCCACCAATCTTGGTGTCATCTGCAAACTTACTAACCATGCCTCCTATATTCTCGTCCAAATCATTAATATAAATGACAAATGACAGTGGACCCAGCACTGATCCCTGAGGCACACCGCTGGTCACAGGCCTCCAGTTTGAAAAACAACCCTCTACAACCATCCTCTAGCTTCTGTCATCAAACCAATTTTGTATCCATTTAGCTATCTCTCCCTGGCTCCTGTGAGATTTAACTTTATGAAACAACCTACTATACGGTACCTTGTCAAAGGCCTTGCTAAAATCCATGTAGACAACATCAACTGCACTGCCCTCATCTACCTTCTTGGTTCGCCCTTCAAAAAATTCAATCAAATTTATGAGACATGATTTTCCACTCACAAAGCCATGCTGACTGTCCCTAATCAGTCCTTGTGTCTCTAAATGCCTGTAAAATCTGTGTCTCCGACAATTTATCCACTATAGATGTGAGGCTCACTGGCCTGTAGTTCCCAGGCTTTTCCCTGCAGCTCTTTTTAAACAAAGGCACAACACTTGTCACTCTCCAATCTTCAGGCACCTCATCCGTGACTATCGATGATTCAAACATCTCAGCTAAGGGACCCGCAATTTTCACCCTAGCCTCCCACAATATCCTGGGATACACTTCATCAGATCCCGGGGATTTTTCTACCTTGATGCGCTTTAAAACTTCCTTTTCTGTAATATGTACACTCCTCAAGACATCACTATTTATTTCCCCAGGTTCCCTAACATCTATGCTTTTCTCAACAGTAAATACTGATGAGAAATATTAATTTAGGATCTTACCCATCTCTTGTGAATCCGCATATAGATGACCTTGTTGGTCCTTAAGAGGCCCTACTCTCTCCTTTGTTACTCTTTTGCTCTTTATGTATTTGTAGAAGCTCTTTGGATTCTCCTTTCCTTTATCTGCTAAAATAATCTTGTGTCTCCTTTTCTCCCTCCTGATTTCAGAGCAGCATTCCGAAAGCTTGTGCTACCAAATAAACCTGTTAGACTTTAATCTGGTGTGAGACCTCTTACCGTCCCTACAAAAGGTCATGAATGTAATCTAATCATCAGATAAACCAGCTTCCCATCCATTTGCACTGTCTATACTTCCGGCTGCCTCAGCAAAGCAGCCAGCATAATTAAGGACTCCAGACATTCTGTCTTCCATTTCCTTTCATTGGGAAAAAGGTACAAAGTCTGAGGTCACATACCAACCAACTGAAGAACAGTTTCTTCCCTCCTGCTATTAGACTTTTGAATGGACCAACCTTGAATTAAGTTGATCTTTCTCTACACCCTAGATCATAGAACATAGAACACTACAGCACAAACAGGCCTTTTGGCCTACAAGTTGCGTCAATCATATCCATACGTACCAGGCCTATCTATAACTCTCAATCCCATTAAATCCCATGTATTCATCCAAAAGTCTCTTAAAAGACCCCAGCGAGTTTGCCTCCACCACCACCGACAGCAGCCGATTCTACTTGCCCACCACCTTCTGAGTGAAAAACTTAACTCTAACATCTCCTCTCTACCTGCTCCCCAGCACCTTAAACCTGTGCCCTCTCGTAGCGACCATTTCAGCCCTGGGAAATAGCCTCCAAGAATCCACTCTATCTATTCCTCTCAACATCTTATAAACCTCTATCAGGTCGCCTCTTAACCTTCGTCTCTCCGGGGAGAAGAGACCTAGCTCTCTCAACCTGTCTTCATAAGGCATGCCCCCCAATCCAGGCAACATCCTTGTAAATCTCCTCTGCACCCTCTCCTAGCTATAATTGTATGAATGTTCTGCACTCTCTCATTTCCTTCTCCATGAACAGTATGCTCTGTATAGCATGTAAGAAGCAATATTTAGAACATAGAACATTACAGCACAGAACAGGCCCTTCAGCCCTCGATATTGCACCGACCAATATAAAAAGCAATGGCCCTCCAAACTAAACCATTCCCTTCTCTTCCATATACTTATCAACTAACCTCTTGAACGCCACCAAACTTGGCGCATCTACAACTGCTGCAAGCAGGGCATTCCACTCCCGAACCACCCTTTGGGTAAAGAACCTACCTCTGATATCCGTCCTATAACTATCACCCCTTAATTTAAAGCTGTATCCCCTCGTGCTAGCTTTCTCCATCCTAGGAAAAAGGCTATCACTGTCCACCCTATCTAAACCTCTAATCATCTTATATGTTTCGATTAGGTCCCCTCTTAGCCGCCTCCTTTCTAACGAAAACAACCTCAAATCCCTCAGCCTCTCTTCATAAGACCTGCCCTCCATACCAGGCAACATCCTGGTAAACCTCCTCTGTACCCTCTCCAATGCCTCCACATCTTTCTTATAATGTGGGGACCAGAACTGCACACAATACTCCAAGTGCGGCCGCACTAGAGTTTTGTACAGTTGCAACATGACGTTGCGGCTCCGAAATTCAATCCCCTACCAATAAAAGCTAAGACTCCATATGCCTTCTTAACAACCTTCTCGACTTGACTGCCTACTTTCAGGGATCTATGCACATATACACCAAGATCCCTCTGTTCATCAAGACTACTAAGAATCCTACCATTAGCCCTATACTCTACACATTTATTATTCCTGCCATAGTGCATTACCTCACACTTTTCCACATTAAACTCCATTTGCCACCTCTCGGCCCAGCTCTGCAACTTGTCCAAGTCTCTCTGCAAACTATAACACCCCTCTTCACTATCTACCACTCCACCGACTTTAGTGTCATCTGCAAATTTACTAATCCATCCTTCAATACCCTCATCCAGATCATTTATAAAAATTACAAACAGCAGGGGCCCCAAAACAGACCCCTGAGGTACACCACTTGTCACCGAACTCCACGATGAATATCTCCCATCAACCACCACCCTCTGTCTTCTATCTGCTAGCCAATTCCTAACCCAATTAGCTAAATCACCCTCTATCCCATACATCTGCATTTTCTGCAGAAGTCTTCCATGGGCCACCTTATCAAACGCCTTACTAAAGTCCATATATACCACATCAACCGCCTTACCCCCATCCACCTCCTTAGTCACTTTTTCAAAAAACTCAATGAGGTTAGTAAGGCACGACCTACCCTTCACAAAACCATGCTGACTATCCCCAATCAATTCATTTCTCTCTAAATAACTATAAATCCTATCCCTAATAATTCTCTCCAATACTTTGCCCACAACAGAAGTAAGACTCACTGGCCTATAATTCCCAGGAAGGTCTCTCTTCCCCTTCTTGAACAACGGGACCACATTCGCTATCCTCCAGTCCTCCGGAACCACACCCGTAACCAACGACGACCTGAAGATCAGAGCCAGAGGCTCTGCAATCTCCTCTCTTGCCTCCCAGAGAATCCTAGGGTAAATCCCGTCCGGCCCAGGGGACTTATCCAACTTCAAACCCTCGAGAATATCTAGCACATCCTCCCTATCTACTTCGATACTTTCCAGTTTGCTACCCTGTACCTCAGTGTTCTCCATAACTACATTACATCACCCTGCGTGAATACCGAAGAGAAATATTTATTCAGTACCTCTCCAATCTCTTCAGGCTCCACGCACAACTTCCCACTGCTGTCTATGACTGGCCCTAATCTTGTCCTAACCAATCTTCTATTCTTAACATATCTAAAGAAAGCTTTAGGATTCTCCTTAATCCTATCAGCCAAAGTCTTCTCGTGTCCTCTCTTAGCTCTCCTCAATTCACTCTTTAGCTCCCTCCTGGCTAATCTATAGCTATCCATTGCACTAACCGAGCCTTCAAGCCTCATCCTGACATAAGCCTCCTTTTTCCTTTTAACCAGCAAATCAACTTTTTTCGTACACCAAGGTTCTCTTACTCGACCATTTCCTCCTTGCCTGACAGGGACATACTTATCAAGGACTCGCAGCAGCTGCTCCTTGAATAAGCTCCACATTCCAGATGTTCCCAGTCCCTGTAGTTTCCTAGTCCAATCTATGCACCCTAATTCTCTCCTGATGGCCTCATAATTACCCTTCCCCCAGCTATAACTACTGCCCCCAGCTTCATGCCTATCCCTATCCATCACTAAGGTGAACGTAACCGAATTGTGGTCACTATCACCAAAATGTTCACTAACTTCCAAGCCTAACACCTGGTCTGGCTCATTGCCCAGCACCAAATCCAATGTAGCCTCACCTCTAGTTGGCCTATCTACATACTGAGTCAAAAAACCTTCCTGCACACTTTGTACGAAAACTGACCCCTCTAACGAGCTAGAGCTATAGCTATTCCAATCAATATTAGTAAAGTTAAAGTCCCCCATAACAATTACCCTATTACTTTCACTCCTGACCAGAATTGACTTTGCAATCCTTTCCTCAACCTCTCTAGAACTTTTAGGAGGTCTATAAAAGACTCCCAACAGAGTGACCTCTCCTCTCCTGTTTCTAATCTCAGCCCATACTACCTCAACAGACAAGTCCTCATCAAACTTCTTTTCTGTCACTGTGATACAGTCTTTGACTAATAATGCCACTCCTCCCCCCCCACCTCCTTCTCTACTCCGACTAAAGACTAAAGCATTTGAACCCCACTGTGTATTAATACATGTGACGATAATAAATCCAATCAAAATTCTGTTCAAGGGCAAATAGGAATGGGCAACAAATGCTATCCCTGTGATGCTCAGGTCCCATGAAAGAAATCTTTTAAAATGCATCAGGTTAACTGCCAAGCTTTTGTTTAAATTTATACCAGGTGATTTCTGTAATAGCAAATGACTTTCACCTCACTTTGAGAAAAGGGCCATCATTCCATTAGATGTTATAATTATTTGTAATGTGCTCCAGTTTGTATTTTTTGTGAAGTGAACAAAGGAAGGGTGAACTGGGAGAGGGATGAAGATGTGAAGTTTGAAAGATAGGGAGGAGCAAGTGAGAGGAGGATAAAAAATGGCAAAGTTAGAACTCATTGTTTGGCCTCAACTGAAAGAAAGCAGGAGTGATCTACTACAACTTCATATCTGGGCAACACATGGAAAATATAACACTTGGCTTAAGGTTTAAAATACAGGGAAGAATGCATGTGTTTAAAATGAGGGATTTGGACCTTAGCAAGGATTGGAGGCCGGAGGGGACTGAACCTGTGAGCATTGATAACACAAAGATACAGAAAGGTTGCAACAGAGAGACAAAACTTGGCTTACAAAACTGTCCTGAATTCTGGCTCCACTCTTTCAGTAGTTTAAGGAGAGTCAGTGTCGTCTTTCACTCTCAGGCATCCTTACCATTGAAGGCAGTCAGTTAGGAGAATCTGTTGCCTTCTTATGGCTCAGTTTAGACCTCAAGGCCACTGTCACCCTGAGCTCTGCAGGAAACCACTCAATGGCCAGAAGTTTGCACTTCTGAGGCAGACATGTGCGCCAAACAGGTGAAGTCGCAGGAGAAGACATGGTGCACACCTCCCAAAATCAATATCAAAATCAGGGCACTCAATATTTAAGTTGACAGGCATGCAAAACTCAGCAACATGCCCACTGACAATCAAGCAAGCAATTTAGTCTATTTCAGAGCCAATTCAATGTAACATTAGAACATAGAACGTAGAACATTACAGCGCAGAACAGGCCCTTCGGCCCTCCATGTTGCGCCGACCAATTAGGAACAAGCAGTGACCCTCTAACCTAAACCATTCCCTTTTCATCCATAAACTTATCTACTAACCTCTTAAACGCCACCAAACTTGGCGCATCTACAACTGACACAGGCAGGGCATTCCATACCCTAACCACCCTCTGGGTAAAGAACCTACCTCTGACATCTGTCCTAAAACCACTACCCCTTAATTTAAAGCTATGTCCCCTCGTGCTAGCTTTCTCCATCCTAGGAAAAAGGCTATCACTGTCCACCCTATCTAAACCTCTAATCATCTTATATGTTTCAATAAGGTCTCCTCTTAGCCGCCTTCTTTCTAACGAAAACAACCTCAAATCCCTCAGCCTCTCTTCATAAGACCTGCCCTCCATACCAGGCAACATCCTGGTAAACCTCCTCTGTACCCTCTCCAATGCCTCCACATCTTTCTTATAATGCGGGGACCAGAACTGTACACAATACTCCAAGTGCGGCCGCACTAGAGTTTTGTACAGTTGCAACATGACGTTGCGGCTCCAAAATTCAATCCCCCTACCAATAAAAGCTAAGACTCCGTATGCCTTCTTAACAACCTTATCGATTTGAGTGCCAACTTTCAGAGACTTACGCACACATACACCAAGATCCCTCTGTTCATCTATTACACGCCCATCTACTTTTACTGTTGGCACAGTGATTGGCCAGCCAGCCATTACACTTGCCTTCAACCCGGCTCCAGGATGGGATCATCTTTCAGCCACAAAATAAAATTAACAAAAGATGTCAAGGGAGACTGAGGTCTGAGTAAGATTCTGCTGCCTAGACACCCATAGCATCAATTAAACATCGATATTTACATCTAACGGTTCGCAGTTTCCTGAGACAGAGATGCAGTGGCTGTATCACTGAGCGAACGTGTTAGAAATGATAGTTGAAAATTTCTCTGTTTGCTGCAGCAGAGATCAGTCTTTCTCAGAGTGTCTCACATGTTTATTGGCTAATCAGAGGAAAATTGCATATTGGGGCAGGGATTCTGATTTGCACTGAATCTAACCCACTCCATGTTCCTGTTAACTCACAGTCTGGCACTAACCCACTCCATGTTCCTGTTAACTCACAGTCTGGCACTAACCCACTCCATGTTCCCATTAACTCACAGTCTGGCACTAACCCACTCCATGTTCCCGTTAACGCCCTGTCTGGCACTAACCCACTCCATGTTCCCGTTAACTCCCTGTCTGACACTAACCCACTCCATGTTCCCGTTAACTCCCTGTTTGGCACTAACCCACTCCATGTTCCCGTTAACTCCCTGTCTGACACTAACCCACTCCATGTTCCCGTTAACTCACAGCTGCACACCCATCCATGTTCCGTTAATCCCTGTCTGACACTAACCCACTCCATGTTCCCGTTAACTCCCTGTTTGGCACTAACCCACTCCATGTTCCCGTTAACTCCCTGTCTGGCACTGACCCACTCCATGTTCCCGTTAACCCCCTGTCTGGCACTAACCCACTCCATGTTCCCGTTAACTCCGTGTCTGGCACTAACCCACTCCACGTTCCCATTAACTCCCTGTCTGGCACTAACCCATTCCGTGTTCCCGTTAACGCCCTGTCTGGCACTAACCCACTCCACGTTCCCATTAACTCCCTGTCTGGCACTAACCCACTCCATGTTCCCGTTAACTCCCTGTCTGACACTAACCCACTCCATGTTCCCGTTAACTCCCTGTCTGACACTAACCCACTCCATGTTCCCGTTAACTCCCTGTCTGGCACTAACCTACTCCATGTTCCCGTTAACTCCCTGTCTGGCACTAACCAACTCCATGTTCCCATTAACTCCCTGTCTGGCACTAACCGACTCCATGTTCCCATTAGCTCCCTGTCTGGCACTAACCCACTCCATGTTCCCGTTAACTCCCTGTCTGGCACTAACCCACTCCATGTTCCCATTAACTCCCTGTCTGGCACTAACCCACTCCATGTTCCCGTTAACTCCCTGTCTGGCACTAACCCACTCCATGTTCCCGTTAACTCCCTGTCTGGCACTAACCCACTCCATGTTCCCGTTAACTCCCTGTCTGGCACTAACCCACTCCATGTTCCCATTAAATCCCTGTCTGGCACTAACCCACTCCATGTTCCCGTTAACTCCCTGTCTGGCACTAACCCACTCCATGTTCCCATTAACTCCCTGTCTGGCACTAACCCACTCCATGTTCCCGTTAACTCCCTGTTTGGCACTAACCCACTCCATGTTCCCATTAACTCCCTGTCTGGCACTAACCCACTCCATGTTCCTGTTAACTCCCTGTCTGGCACTAACCCACTCCATGTTCCCATTAACTCCCTGTCTGGCACTAACCCACTCCATGTTCCTGTTAACTCCCTGTTTGGCACTAACCCACTCCATGTTCCCATTAACTCCCTGTCTGGCACTAACCCACTCCATGTTCTGTTAACTCCCTGTTTGGCACTAACCCACTCCATGTTCCCATTAACTCACAGTCTGGCACTAACCCACTCCATGTTTCGTTAACTCCCTGTCTGGCACTAACCCACTCCATGTTCCCATTAACTCGTTGTCTGGCACTAACCCACTCCATGTTCCCGTTAACTCCCTGTCTGGCACTAACCCACTCCACGTTCCCGTTAACTCCCTGTCTGGCACTAACCCACTCCACGTTCCCGTTAACTCCCTCTCTGACACTAACCCACTCCACGTTCCCGTTAACTCCCTGTCTGGCACTAACCCACTCCATGTTCCCGTTAACTCCCTGTCTGGCACTAACCCACTCCATGTTCCCTGTTAACTCACAATCTGGCACTAACCCACTCCATGTTCCCATTAACTCCCTGTCTGGCACTAACCCACTCCATGTTCCCGTTAACTCGCTGTTTGGCACTAACCCACTCCACATTCCCGTTAACTCCCTCTCTGACACTAACCCACTCCACGTTCCCGTTAACTCCCTGTCTGACACTAACCCACTCCATGTTCCCGTTAACTCCCTGTCTGGCACTAACCCACTCCATGTTAACGTTAACTCCCTCTCTGGCACTAACCCACTCCATGTTCCCATTAACTCCCTGTCTGGCACTAACCCACTCCATGTTCCTGTTAACTCCCTGTTTGGCACTAACCCACTCCATGTTCCCATTAACTCACAGTCTGGCACTAACCCACTCCATGTTCTCGTTAACTCCCTGTCTGGCACTAACCCACTCCATGTTCCCATTAACTCCTTGTCTGGCACTAACCCACTCCATGTTCCCGTTAACTCCCTGTCTGGCACTAACCCACTCCACGTTCCCGTTAACTCCCTGTCTGGCACTAACCCACTCCACGTTCCCGTTAACTCCCTCTCTGACACTAACCCACTCCACGTTCCCGTTAAGTCCCTGTCTGGCACTAACCCACTCCATGTTCCCGTTAACTCCCTGTCTGGCACTAACCCACTCCATGTTCCCGTTAACTCACAATCTGGCACTAACCCACTCCATGTTCCCATTAACTCCCTGTCTGGCACTAACCCACTCCATGTTCCCGTTAACTCGCTGTTTGGCACTAACCCACTCCACATTCCCGTTAACTCCCTCTCTGACACTAACCCACTCCACGTTCCCGTTAACTCCCTGTCTGACACTAACCCACTCCATGTTCCCGTTAACTCCCTGTCTGGCACTAACCCACTCCATGTTCCCGTTAACTCCCTGTCTGACACTAACCCACTCCATGTTCCCGTTAACTCGCTGTTTGGCACTAACCCACTCCATGTCCCCATTTAGTCCCTGTCTGGCACTAACCCACTCTGTGTTCCCATTAACTCGCTGTCTGACACTAACCCACTCCATGTTCCCGTTAACTCCCTGTCTGACACTAACCCACTCCATGTTCCCGTTAACTCGCTGTTTGGCACTAACCCACTCCATGATCCCGTTAACTCCCTCTCTGACACTAACCCACTCTGTGTTCCCGTTAACTCACAGTCTGACACTAACCCACTCCATGTTCCCGTTAACTCCGTGTCTGGCACTAACCCACTCCATGTTCCCATTAACTCCCTGTCTGACACTAACCCACTCCATGTTCCCATTAACTCCCTGTCTGACACTAACCCACTCCATGTTCCCATTAACTCCCTGTTTGGCACTAACCCACTCCATGTTCCCGTTAACTCCCTGTTTGGCACTAACCCACTCCATGTTCCCGTTAACTCCCTGTCTGGCACTAACCCACTCCATGTTCCCGTTAACTCCCTGTTTGGCACTAACCCACTCCATGTTCCCGTTAACTCCCTGTCTGGCACTAACCCACTCCATGTTCCCGTTAACTCCCTGTCTGGCACTAACCCACTCCATGTTCCCGTTAACTCCCTGTCTGGCACTAACCCACTCCATGTTCCCGTTAACTCCCTGTCTGGCACTAACCCACTCCATGTTCCCGTTAACTCCCTGTCTGGCCTAACCCACTCCATGTTCCCATTAACTCTTTTGGCACTAACCCACTCCATGTTCCCATTAACTCCCTGTCTGGCACTAACCCACTCCATGTTCCCATTAACTCCCTGTCTGGCACTAACCCACTCCATGTTCCCATTAACTCCCTGTCTGGCACTAACCCACTCCATGTTCCCCTTAACTCCCTGTCTGGCACTAACCCACTCCATGTTCCCATTAACTCCCTGTCTGGCACTAACCCACTCCATGTTCCCATTAACTCACTGTTTGGCACTAACCCACTCCATGTTCCCATTAACTCCCTGTCTGGCACTAACCCACTCCATGTTCCCGTTAACTCCCTGTCTGGCACTAACCCACTCCATGTTCCCCTTAACTCCCTGTCTGGCACTAACCCACTCCACGTTCCCATTAACTCACTATTTGGCACTAACCCACTCCATGTTCCCATTAACTCCCTGTCTGGCACTAACCGACTCTGTGTTCCCATTAACTCCGTGTCTGGCACTAACCCACTCCACGTTCCCGTTAACTCCCTGTCTGGCACTAACCCACTCCATGTTCCCATTAACTCCCTGTCTGGCACTAACCCACTCTGTGTTCCCATTAACTCCGTGTCTGGCACTAACCCACTCCACGTTCCGTTAACTCCCTGTCTGGCACTAACCCACTCCATGTTCCCGTTAACTCCCTGTCTGGCACTAACCCACTCCATGTTCCCGTTAACTCCCTGTCTGGCACTAACCCACTCCACGTTCCCGTTAACTCCCTGTCTGGCACTAACCCACTCCATGTTCCCGTTAACTCCCTGTCTGGCACTAACCCACTCCATGTTCCCGTTAACTCCCTGTCTGGCACTAACCCACTCCATGTTCCCGTTAACTCCCTGTCTGGCACTAACCCACTCCAAGTTCCCATTAACTCCCTGTTTTGCACTAACCCACTCCAAGTTCCCGTTAACTCCGTGTCTGGCATGAACCCACTCCATGTTCCCATTAACTCCGTGTCTGGCACTAACCCACTCCATGTTCCCGTGAACTCACAGTCTGGCACTAACCCACTCCATGTTCCCGTGAACTCACAGTCTGGCACTAACCCACTCCATTTTCCCGTTAACTCCCTGTTTGGCACTAACCCACTCTACGTTCCCGTGAACTCACAGTCTGGCACTAACCCACTCCATGTCCCGTTAACTCCCTGTTTGGCACTAACCCACTCCATGTTCCCGGAACTCACAGTCTGGCACTAACCCACTCCATGTTCCGTTAACTCCCTGTTGGCACTAACCCACTCCATGTTCCCGTGAACTACAGTCTGGCACTAACCCACTCCATGTTCCCATTAACTCCGTGTCTGCCAATAACCTACTACATGTTCCCGTTAACTCCCTGTTTGGCACTAACCCACTCCACGTTCCCGTTAACTCCCTGTCTGGCACTAACCCCTCCATGTTCCCATTAACTCCCTGTCTGGCACTAACCCACTCCATGTTCCCATTAACTCCCTGTCTGGCACTAACCCACTCCATGTTCCCATTAACTCCCTGTCTGGCACTAACCCACTCCAAGTTCCCATTAACTCCCTGTTTTGCACTAACCCACTCCATGTTCCCATTAACTCCGTGTCTGGCACTAACCCACTCCATGTTCCCGTGAACTCACTGTCTGGCACTAACCCACTCCATGTTCCCGTGAACTCACAGTCTGGTACTAACCCACTCCATGTTCCCATTAACTCCGTGTCTGGCAATAACCTACTACATGTTCCCGTTAACTCCCTGTTTGGCACTAACCCACTCCACGTTCCCGTTAACTCCCTGTTTGGCACTAACCCACTACATGTTCCCGTTAACTCCCTGTCTGGCACTAACCCACTCCACGTTCCCGTTAACTCCCTGTCTGGCACTAACCCACTCCATGTTCCCGTTAACTCCCTGTCTGGCACTAACCCACTCCATGTTCCCGTTAACTCCCTGTCTGGCACTAACCCACTCCATGTTCCCGTTAACTCCCTGTCTGGCACTAACCCACTCCATGTTCCCGTTAACTCCCTGTCTGGCACTAACCCACTCCATGTTCCCATTAACTCCCTGTCTGGCACTAACCCACTCCATGTTCCCATTAACTCCCTGTCTGGCACTAACCCACTCCAGTTCCCTTACTTACTGTTTGGCACTAACCCTCTCCGGTCCGTTAACTCGCTGTTTGGCACTACCCACTCCATGTTCCCGTTAACTCGCTGTTGGCACTAACCCACTCCATGTTCCCGTAACTCCGTGTCTGGCACTAACCCACTCCATGTTCCCGTTAACTCACAGTTTGGCACTAACCCACTCCATGTTCCCGTTAACTCCCTGTCTGGCACTAACCCTCTCCATGTTCCCGTTAACTCGCTGTTTGGCACTAACCCACTCCTAGTTCCCGTTAACTCGCTGTTTGGCACTAACCCACTCCATGTTCCCGTTAACTCCGTGTCTGGCACTAACCCACTCCATGTTCCCGTTAACTCACAGTTTGGCACTAACCCACTCCATGTTCCCGTTAACTCCCTGTCTGGCACTAACTCTCTCCATGTTCCCGTTAACTCGCTGTTTGGCACTAACCCACTCCATGTTCCCGTTAACTCGCTGTTTGGCACTAACCCACTCCATGTTCCCGTTAACTCGCTGTTTGGCACTAACCCACTCCATGTTCCTGTTAATTCGCTGTTTGGCACTAACCCACTCCATGTTCCCGTTAACTCCGTGTCTGGCACTAACCCACTCCATGTTCCCGTTAACTCACAGTTTGGCACTAACCCACTCCATGTTCCCGTTAACTCCCTGTCTGGCACTAACCCTCTCCATGTTCCCGTTAACTCGCTGTTTGGCACTAACCCACTCCTAGTTCCCGTTAACTCGCTGTTTGGCACTAACCCACTCCATGTTCCCGTTAACTCCGTGTCTGGCACTAACCCACTCCATGTTCCCGTTAACTCACAGTTTGGCACTAACCCACTCCATGTTCCCGTTAACTCCCTGTCTGGCACTAACTCTCTCCATGTTCCCGTTAACTCGCTGTTTGGCACTAACCCACTCCATGTTCCCGTTAACTCGCTGTTTGGCACTAACCCACTCCATGTTCCCGTTAACTCGCTGTTTGGCACTAACCCACTCCATGTTCCTGTTAATTCGCTGTTTGGCACTAACCCACTCCATGTTCCATCCCACTAACCAAGTCTCTATAATTTTTGCTAACTCACAATGTTTGGCTCACAGGGTAGTGACCCAGTTTGTTCTGCAGAGCAAACAGTTCACTCTTTACTCAACACCATGCCTTCCAGAGAAAATACAATAGAAGGTCTTTTGAAAGTATTATTTCACAATATTACTCTCTTTGTGTTAAGTCAAAATGTTGATTCTCACCGGGGATACAGGGACCCTCTCGTCTCCTGAAGGTGCTGACTCTCGCTGGGGACACAGAGTCCCTCTCGTCTCCTGAAGGTGCTGACTCTCACTGGGGTATAGGGTCTCTCTCGTCTCCTGAACGTACTGACTCTCAGTGGGGTACAGGGTCCCTCTCGTCTCCTGAAGGTGCTGACTCTCACTGGTGATACAGGGTCCCCCTCCTCCCCTGAAGGTGCTGACTCTCACTGGAGTACAGGGTCCCTCTCCTCTCCTGAAGGTGCTGACTCTCACTGGGGTACAGGATCCTTCTCGTCTCCTGAAGGTGCTGACTCTCATTGGGTTACAGGGTCCCTCTCCTCTCCTGAAGGTATTGACTCTCACTGGGGTACAGGGTCCCTCTCGTCTCCTGAAGGTGCTGACTCTCACTGGGTTACAGGGTCCCTCTCCTCTCCTGAAGGTGCTGATTCTCACTGGGGTACAGGATCCCTCTCGTTTCCTGAAGGTATTGACTCTCACTGGGTAATGTGTCCACAGATGTGTGCCTTTATTCAATGATTTAGCCATGTTAGCAACACTTCAGTACCTGCAGCCATTTTCCACAATTGTAACCCTACTACGCTAACAGCGCCTTACAACATATTGAGTGGCTCTTTCCACTCAATACATTACAGGAAAATGTCAGTGTAGTCAAGGAGAATACTAGTACACAGGGTTGTAGACTAGACAGGATAGAAGTACATAAGGAGGAGGTGTTAGCTATTCTTGAGAGTATGAAAATTGATAAACAAAGGGGGATTGAATTTCGGAGCTGCAACGTCATGTTGCAACTGTACAAAACTCTAGTGCGGCCGCACTTGGAGTATTGTGTACAGTTCTGGTCCCCACATTATCAGAAAGATGTGGAGGCATTGGAGAGGGTACAGAGGAGGTTTACCAGGATGTTGCCTGGTATGGAGGCAGGTCTTATGAAGAGAGGCTGAGAGATTTGAGGTTGTTTTCATTAGAAAGAAGGCGGCTAAGAGAAGACCTTATTGAAACATATAAGATGATTAGAGGTTTAGATAGGGTGGTAAGAACTCAGTAAGAAGTTAGCAACACCAATTATTAATCCAACCGATTTATTTGATAGTAAAATAGCGAGCTTTCAACACTCCGTGTCTTCCTCAGGCAAGTGCAGTGTTCTGGTCTGCAATAGCACACATCAGCACAGACAGTCAGAGATTGCTGATTAGAATGCGAATCCTTACATCTAACCTGCTATTCAAGTGTTAAAGTGGCTAACAATGTGTGTGAAGGGAATCCTGAGCATTGGTTAGAGAATTGTGTATTTTCTCCAGACAGCACAGTAAGTGAGGTTTTTTGCTAACCCAGGCAAGTTACGGGGGTTACAGATAGTGTGTCATGAAGCCAAGATCCCTGTTAAGACCGTCCTCATGTGTGCGGAGCTTGGCTATCAGTCTCTGCTCAGCGACTCTGCGCTGTCGTGTATCACGAAGCCCCCTTGAAGAACATTTACCCGCAGGTCGGAGGCCGAATGCCCATGACTGATAGCAGGTTAGATGTAAGGATTCGCATTCTAATCAGCAATCTCTGACTGTCTGTGCTGATGTGTGCTATTGCAGACCAGAACACTGCACTTGCCTGAGGAAGACACAAGAGTGTTGAAAGCTCATTTTTACTATCAAATAAATCGGTTGGATTAATAATTGGTGTTGCTAAATTCTTACTGAGTTCTTACCACCCCAATCCAACACCGGCATCTTTACATCATAGATAGGGTGGACAGTGATAGCCTTTTTTCTAGGATGGAGAAAGCTAGCACGAGGGGACATAGCTTTAAATTAAGGGGTGGTGGTTTTAGGACAGATGTCAGAGGTAGGTTCTTTACCCAGAGGGTGGTAAGGGTATGGAATGCCCTGCCTGCGTCAGTTGTAGATGCGCCAAGTTTGGTGGCGTTTAAGAGGTTAGTAGATAAGTTTATGGATGAAAAGGGAATGGTTTAGGTTAGAGGGTCACTGCTTGTTCCTAATTGGTCGGCGCAACATCGAAGGCCGAAGGGCCTGTTCTGCGCTGTAATGTTCTATGTTGTATGTTCTAAATCCCCTGGGCTGGATGGGATTTATCCCAGGATTCTCCAGGAGGCTAGAGAGAAGATCGCAGAGCCTTTGGCTTTGATCTTCAGGTCATTCTTGGTTATAGGTATAGTGCCAGACAACTGGAGAATAGAAAATGTTGTCCCCTTGTCAAGATGGGGAGTAGAAAACATCCTGCAAATTATAAACCGGTGATCCTTACTTCTGTTGTGGGCAAAGTTCTGGAAAGAATTATAAAGATGGGATTTATAGTCATCTAGAGAGAAATGAATTGATTAGGGATAGTCAACATCGTTTTGTGAAGGGAAAGTTGTGCCACACAAACCTTTTCGGGTTTTTTGAAAAGTGACCAAAGAGGTGGATAAGGGTAAGGCAGTTGATGTGATATATATGGATTTTAGCAAAATGTTTGATAAGGTTCCCCGTGGTAAGCTACTGCAGAAAATGTAGATGTATGGGATTGAGAGTGATTTAGCAATTTGGATCAGGAATTGGTTAGCTGATAGAAGACAGAGGGTGGTGGTTGATGGGAAATATTCAACTAGGAGTTCAGTTACTAGTGGTGTACCTCAGGGATCTGTTTTGGAGCCACTGCTGTTTGTCATTTTTATAACCGACCTGGATGAGGGTGTAGAGGGATGGGTTAGTAAATTTGCTGATGACACCAAAGTCGGAGGAGCTGTAGACAGTGAGGATGGATGTTACAGTTTGCAGAGGGACATAGATAAGCTGCAGAGCTGGGCTGAGAGATGGCAAATGGAATTTAATGCGGAAAAATGTGAGGTGATTCACTTTGGTAAGAGTAATATGTGTGCAGAATATAGGGCTAATGGTAGAACTCTTAGTAGTGTAGATGAGCAGAGAGATCTTGGTGTACAGGAGCATAGATCCCTGAAAATTGGTATTCAAGTTGATAAGGTTGTTAAGAAGGCGTATAGTGTGTTAGCATTTACTGGTAGGGGGATTGAATTTCGGAGCCGAGATGTCATGTTGCAACTGTCCAAAACTCTGGTGCAGCCGCACTTAGAGAATTGTGTACACTTCAGGTTGTCGCATTATAAGAAAGATGTGGAGGCATTGGAGAGGGTACAGAGGAGGTTTACCAGGATGTTGCCTGGTATGGAGGGCAGGTCTTATGAGGAGAGGCTGAGGGATTTGAGGTTGTTTTCGTTAGAAAGGAGGAGGCTAAGAGGGGACCTTATCGAAACATATAAGATGATTAGAGGTTTAGATAGGGTGGACAGTGATAGCCTTTTTCCTAGGATGGAAAAAGCTAGCACGAGGGGACACAGCTTTAAATTAAGGGGTGATAGTTATAGGACAGATATCAGAGGCAGGTTCTTTACCCAAAGGGTGGTTCGGGAGTGGAATGCCCTGCCTGCAGCAGTTGTAGATGCGCCAAGTTTGGTGGCGTTTAAGAGGTTAGTTGATAAGTATATGGAAGAGAAGGGAATGGTTTAGTTTGGAGGGGCATTGCTTTTTATATTGGTCGGCGCAACATCGAAGGCCGAAGGGCCTGTTCTGTGCTGTAATGTTCTATGTTCTATGTTCTATGGATTTTAGCAAAATGTTTGATAAGGTTCCCCGTGGTAAGCTACTGCAGAAAATGTAGATGTATGGGATTGAGAGTGATTTAGCAATTTGGATCAGGAATTGGTTAGCTGATAGAAGACAGAGGGTGGTGGTTGATGGGAAATATTCAACTAGGAGTTCAGTTACTAGTGGTGTACCTCAGGGATCTGTTTTGGAGCCACTGCTGTTTGTCATTTTTATAACCGACCTGGATGAGGGTGTAGAGGGATGGGTTAGTAAATTTGCTGATGACACCAAAGTCGGAGGAGCTGTAGACAGTGAGGATGGATGTTACAGTTTGCAGAGGGACATAGATAAGCTGCAGAGCTGGGCTGAGAGATGGCAAATGGAATTTAATGCGGAAAAATGTGAGGTGATTCACTTTGGTAAGAGTAATATGTGTGCAGAATATAGGGCTAATGGTAGAACTCTTAGTAGTGTAGATGAGCAGAGAGATCTTGGTGTACAGGAGCATAGATCCCTGAAAATTGGTACTCAAGTTGATAAGGTTGTTAAGAAGGCGTATAGTGTGTTAGCATTTACTGGTAGGGGGATTGAATTTCGGAGCCGAGATGTCATGTTGCAACTGTCCAAAACTCTGGTGCAGCCGCACTTAGAGAATTGTGTACAGTTCAGGTTGTCGCATTATAAGAAAGATGTGGAGGCATTGGAGAGGGTACAGAGGAGGTTTACCAGGATGTTGCCTGGTATGGAGGGCAGGTCTTATGAGGAGAGGCTGAGGGATTTGAGGTTGTTTTCGTTAGAAAGGAGGAGGCTAAGAGGGGACCTGATCGAAACATATAAGATGATTAGAGGTTTAGATAGGGTGGACAGTGATAGCCTTTTTCCTAGGATGGAAAAAGCTAGCACGAGGGGACACAGCTTTAAATTAAGGGGTGATAGTTATAGGACGGATATCAGAGGCAGGTTCTTTACCCAAAGGGTGGTTCGGGAGTGGAATGCCCTGCCTGCAGCAGTTGTAGATGCGCCAAGTTTGGTGGCGTTTAAGAGGTTAGTTGATAAGTATATGGAAGAGAAGGGAATGGTTTAGTTTGGAGGGGCATTGCTTTTTATATTGGTCGGCGCAACATCGAAGGCCGAAGGGCCTGTTCTGTGCTGTAATGTTCTATGTTCTATGTTCTATGGATTTTAGCAAAATGTTTGATAAGGTTCCCCGTGGTAAGCTACTGCAGAAAATGTAGATGTATGGGATTGAGAGTGATTTAGCAATTTGGATCAGGAATTGGTTAGCTGATAGAAGACAGAGGGTGGTGGTTGATGGGAAATATTCAACTAGGAGTTCAGTTACTAGTGGTGTACCTCAGGGATCTGTTTTGGAGCCACTGCTGTTTGTCATTTTTATAACCGACCTGGATGAGGGTGTAGAGGGATGGGTTAGTAAATTTGCTGATGACACCAAAGTCGGAGGAGCTGTAGACAGTGAGGATGGATGTTACAGTTTGCAGAGGGACATAGATAAGCTGCAGAGCTGGGCTGAGAGATGGCAAATGGAATTTAATGCGGAAAAATGTGAGGTGATTCACTTTGGTAAGAGTAATATGTGTGCAGAATATAGGGCTAATGGTAGAACTCTTAGTAGTGTAGATGAGCAGAGAGATCTTGGTGTACAGGAGCATAGATCCCTGAAAATTGGTACTCAAGTTGATAAGGTTGTTAAGAAGGCGTATAGTGTGTTAGCATTTACTGGTAGGGGGATTGAATTTCGGAGCCGAGATGTCATGTTGCAACTGTCCAAAACTCTGGTGCAGCCGCACTTAGAGAATTGTGTACAGTTCAGGTTGTCGCATTATAAGAAAGATGTGGAGGCATTGGAGAGGGTACAGAGGAGGTTTACCAGGATGTTGCCTGGTATGGAGGGCAGGTCCTATGAAGAGAGGTTGAAGGATTTGAGGTTGTTTTCGTTAGAAAGGAGGCGGCTAAGGGGGGATCTTATTGAAGCATATAAGATGATTAGAGGTTTGGATAGGGTGGACAGTGATAGCCTTTTTCCTAGGATGGAAAAAGCTAGCACAAGGGGACACAGCTTTAAATTAAGGGGTGATAGTTATAGGACAGATATCAGAGGCAGGTTCTTACCCAAAGGGTGGATCAGTAAATTTGGATCAGTAATTTGCAGATGATACTAAAGTTGGTGGTGTGGTAGATAGTGAGAGGGGTGTTTAGTTTACAGAGTGACTTGGACAAGTTGCAGAGCTGGGCCGAGAGGTGGCAAATGGAGTTTAATGTGGAAAGTGTGAGGTAATGCACTTTGAGGAACAATAAATGTGTAGAGTAAGGGCTAATGGTAGGGCTCTTAATAGTGTTGAGGAACAGAAGGATCTTGGTGTATGTGTCAATAGATCCCTGAAAGTAGGCAGTCAAGTGGATAAAGTTGTTAAGAAGGCTTATGGAGTCTTAGCTTTTATTGGTAGGGGGATTGAATTTAGGAGCCGCAGCATCATGTTGCAGCTGTACAAAACTCTAGTGCGGCCGCACTTGGAGTATTGTGTGCAGTTCTGGTCGCCACATTATAAGAAAGATGTGGAGGCATTGGAGAGGGTACAGAGGAGGTTTACTAGGATGTTGCCTGGTATGGAGGGCAGGTCCTATGAAGAGAGGTTGAAGGATTTGAGGTTGTTTTCGTTAGAAAGGAGGCGGCTAAGGGGGGATCTTATTGAAACATATAAGATGATTAGAGGTTTGGATAGGGTGGACAGTGATAGCCTTTTTCCTAGGATGGAAAAAGCTAGCACGAGGGGACACAACTTTAAATTAAGGGGTATGAGTTATAGGACGGATATCAGAGGTAGGTTCTTACTCAAAGAGTGATTAGGGAGTGGAATGCCCTGCCTGCAGCTGTTGTAGATGCGCCAAGTTTGGTGGCGTTTAAGAGGTTAGTTGATAAGTATATGGATGAGAAGGGAATGGTTTAGTTAGGAGGGGATTGCTTTTTATTTTGGTCGGCACAACATCGAAGGCCGAAGGGCCTGTTCTGTGCTGTATTGTTCTATGTTCTATGTTCTATGTTCTATGTGGAGGCATTGAAGAAGGTGCAGAGGACATAGAACATAGAACATTACAGTGCAGAACAGGCCCTTCAGCCTTCGATGTTGCACCAACCAATTAAGAGAAAGCAATGACCCTCTAACCTAAACCATTCCCTTTTCGTCATAAACCTATTACTGACGACCCAACTTGGAGCATACTACAAAACTGCAGCAGTCAGGGCATTCAATACCCTACCACCATCTGGGTTAAGAAACCTACTCTGGAATCCGTCCTATAACTACCACCCCTTAATTAAAGCTATGTCCTATCGTGCTAGCTTTCTCCATCCAAGTGAAAAAAGATATCACTGATCCACCCTATCTAAACCTATAATCATCGTATATGTTTCAATAAGCGTCCCCTCTTAGCCGCATTCTTCTAACAAAACAACCTCAAAAGCCATCCACCTCTTTGGTAACTTTTTCAAAAAACTCAATAAGGTTAGTAAGGCACGACCTACCCTTCACAAAACCATGCTGACTATCCCCAATCAATTCATTTCTCTCTAAATAACTATAAATCCTATCCCTAATAATTCTCTCCAATACTTTTGCCCACAACAGAAGTAAGACTCACCGGTCTATAATTCCCAGGAAAGTCTCTATTCCCCTTCTTGAACAATGGGACCACATCGCTATCCTCATGTCTCCGGTCACTTATACCTGTAACCAACGACGACATGAACATCAGAGCCAGAGGTTCTGCAATTGCCTCTCTTGCCTCCTAGAGAATCCTAGGGTAAATCCCGTCCGGCCCAGGGGACTTATCTATTTTCAAACCCTCAAGAATATCTAGCACCTCCTCCTTATCTACTTCAATACTTTCCAGTTTACAACCCTGTATCCCAGTGTTCTCCACAACTACATTTACGTCTCCCTGCGTGAATACCGAAGAGAAATATTTGTTCAGTGCCTCTCCAATCTCTTCAGGCTCCATGCATAACTTCCCACTACTGTCTCTGACTGGCCCTAATCTTGCCCTAACCAATCTTCTATTCTTAACATATCTATAGAAAGCTTTAGGATTCTCCTTGATCCTATCAGCCAAAGTCTTCTCGTGTCCTCTTTTAGCTCTTCTCAACTCACTCTTTAGCTCCCTCCTGGCTAATCTATAGCTATCCAGTGCACTAACTGAGCCTTCAAGCCTCATCCTGACATAAGCCTCCTTTTTCCTTTTAACCAGCGAATTAACTTTTTTAGTACACCATGGTTCCCTTACTCGACCATTTCCTCCTTGCCTGACAGGGACATACTTATCAAGGACTCGCAATAGCTGCTCCTTGAATAAGCTCCACATTTCAGATGTTCCCATGTCCCTGTAGTTTCCTAGTCCACCTATGCACCCTCATTTCCCTCTAATGGCCTCATAATTACCCTTCCCCCAGCTATAACTACTGCCCCAGGTTCATGCCTATCCCTTTCCATCACTAAGGTGAATGTAACCTAATTGTGGTCACTATCACCAAAATGTTTCACCAACTTCCAAATCTAACACGAAAAATCGGTGTACGAAAAGAGTTGATTTGCTGGTTAAGAAGAAAAAGGAGGCTTATGTCAGGATGAGGCTTGAAGGCTCAGGTAGTGCAATGGATAGCTATAGATTAGCTAGGAAGGAGGTAAAAAGTGAATTGAGGAGAGCTAAGAGGGGACACGAGAAGATGTTGGCTGATAGGATTAAGGAGAATCCTAAAGCTTTCTTTCGATATGTTAAGAATAGAAGATTGGTTAGGGCAAGATTAGGGCCAGTCATAGACAGCAGTGGGAAGTTGTGCGTGGAGCCTGAAGAGATTGGTGAGGCACTGAATAAATATTTCTCTTCGGTATTCACGCAGAGTGCTGTAAATGTAGTTGTGGAGAGCACTGAGGTACAGGGTTGCAAATTGGGGAGTATTGTAGTAGATAGGAGTATGTGTTAGAAATTCTCGAGGGTTTGAAGTTGGATAAGTCCACTGTGCCGGACGGGATTTACCCTAGGATTCTCTGGGAGGCAAGAGAGGGATTGCAGAGCCTCTGGCTCTGATCTTCAGGTCCTCGTTGGTTACGGGTGTGGTTCCGGAGGACTGGAGGATAGCGAATGTGGTCCCATTGTTTAAGAAGGGGAAGAGAGACCTTCCTGGGAATTATAGGCCAGTGAGTCTTACTTCTGTTGTGGGCAAGGTATTGGAGAGAATTATTAGGGATAGGATTTATAGTTATTTAGAGAGAAATGAATTGATTGGGGATAGTCAGCATGGTTTTGTGAAGGGTAGGTCATTGCCTTACTAACCTTATTGAGTTTTTTGAAAAAGTGACCAAAGAGGTGGATGGGGCTAAGGCAGTTGATGTGGTATATATGGACTTTAAGGTGTTCGATAAGGTGGCCCATGGAAGACTTCTACAGAAAATGCAGATGTGTGGAATAGAGGGTGATTTAGCTAAATTGGATTAGAAATTGGCTGGCAGATAGAAGACAGAGGGTGGGGTTGATGGAGAATATTCATCGTGGAGTTCGGTGACGAGTGGTGTGCCTCAGGGGTCTGTTTTGGGGCCCTGCTGTTTGTAATTTTTATAAATGATCTGGATGAGGGTATTGAGGGATGGATCAGTAAATTTGCAGATGATACTAAAGTTGGTGGTGTGGTAGATAGTGAAGAGGGGTGTTTTAGTTTACAGAGTGACTTGGACAAGTTGCAGAGCTGGGCCGAGAGGTGGCAAATGGAGTTTAATGTGGAAAAGTGTGAGGTAATGCACTTTGGCAGGAACAATAAATGTGTAGAGTATAGGGCTAATGGTAGGGCTCTTAATAGTGTTGAGGAACAGAAGGATCTTGGTGTATGTGTCAATAGATCCCTGAAAGTAGGCAGTCAAGTGGATAAGTTGTTAAGAAGGCTTATGGAGTCTTAGCTTTTATTGGTAGGGGGATTGAATTTAGGAGCCGCAGCATCATGTTGCAGCTGTACAAAACTCTAGTGCGGCCGCACTTGGAGTATTGTGTGCAGTTCTGGTCGCCACATTATAAGAAAGATGTGGAGGCATTGGAGAGGGTACAGAGGAGGTTTACTAGGATGTTGCCTGGTATGGAGGGCAGGTCCTATGAAGAGAGGTTGAAGGATTTGAGGTTGTTTTCGTTAGAAAGGAGGCGGCTAAGGGGGGATCTTATTGAAGCATATAAGATGATTAGAGGTTTAGATAGGGTGGACAGTGATAGCCTTTTTCCTAGGATGGAGAAAGCTAGCACGAGGGGACACAACTTTAAATTAAGGGTATGAGTTATAGGACGGATATCAGAGGTAGGTTCTTTACTCAAAGAGTGATTAGGGAGTGGAATGCCCTGCCTGCAGCTGTTGTAGATGCGCCAAGTTTGGTGGCGTTTAAGAGGTTAGTTGATAAGTATATGGATGAGAAGGGAATGGTTTAGTTAGGAGGGGCATTGCTTTTTATTTTGGTCGGCACAACATCGAAGGCCGAAGGGCCTGTTCTGTGCTGTATTGTTCTATGTTCTATGTTCTATGTTCTAACACCTGGTCTGGCTCATTGCCCAGCACCAAAGGTTTACCAGTATGTTGCCTGGTATGGTGGGAAGGTCTTAGGAGGAAAGGCTGATGGACTTGAGGTTATTTTCGTTAGAGAGAAGGCTAAGGGGTGGCCTGATTGAGGCATACAAGATGATCAGAGGGTTAGATAGGATGGATAGTGAGAATCAGGGAGGAAATGGACGAGTAAGAGAGCCTTGGTGTACGAAAAAAGTTGATTTGCTGGTTAAGAAGAAAAAGGAGGCTTATGTCAGGATGAGGCTTGAAGGCTCAGATAGTGCAATGGATAGCTATAGATTAGCCAGGAAGGAGGTAAAAAGTGAATTGAGTAGAGCTAAGAGGGGACACGAGAAGATGTTGGCTGATAGGATTAAGGAGAATCCTAAAGCTTTCTTTCGATATGTTAAGAATAGAAGATTGGTTAGGGCAAGATTAGGGCCAGTCATAGACAGCAGTGGGAAGTTGTGCGTGGAGCCTGAAGAGATTGGAGAGGCACTGAACAAATATTTCTCTTCGGTATTCAAGCAGGGAGATGTAAATGTAGTTGTGGAGAACACTGGGATACAGGGTTGCAAACTGGAAAGTATTGAAGTAGATAAGGAGGATGTGCTAGATATTCTTGAGGGTTTGAAGTTAGATAAGTCCCCTGGGTCGGACGGGATTTACCCTAGGATTCTCTGGGAGGCAAGAGAGGCGATTGCAGAGCTCTGGCTCTGATCTTCAGGTCGTCGTTGGTTACGGGTGTGGTTCCGGAGGACTGGAGGATAGCGAATGTGGTCCCATTGTTTAAGAAGGGGAAGAGAGACCTTCCAGGGAATTATAGGCCAGTGAGTCTTACTTCTGTTGTGGCCAAGGTATTGGAGAGAATTATTAGGGATAGGATTTATAGTTATTTAGAGAGAAATGAAGTGATTGGGGATAGTCAGCATGGTTTCGTGAAGGGTAGGTCATGCCTTACTAACCTCATTGAGTTTTTTGAGAAAGTGACCAAGAGGTGGATGGGGGTAAGGCGGTTGATGTAGTATATATGGACTTTAGTAAGGCGTTTGATAAGGTGGCCCATGGAAGACTTCTACAGAAAATGCAGATGTGTGGAATAGATGGTGATTTAGCTAATTGGATTAGGAATTGGCTGGCAGATAGAAGACAGAGGGTGGTGGTTGATGGGAGATATTCATCGTGGAGGTCGGTGACGAGTGGTGTGCCTCAGGGGTCTGTTTTGGGGCCCCTGCTGTTTGTAATTTTTATAAATGATCTGGATGAGGGTATTGAGGGATGGATCAGTAAATTTGCAGATGATACTAAAGTTCGTGGTGTGGTAGATAGTGAAGAGGGGTGTTTTAGTTTACAGAGTGACTTGGACAAGTTGCAGAGCTGGGCCGAGAGGTGGCAAATGGAGTTTAATGTGGAAAAGTGTGAGGTAATGCACTTTGGCAGGAACAATAATGTGTAGAGTATAGGGCTAATGGTAGGGCTCTTAATAGTGTTGAGGAACAGAAGGATCTTGGTGTATGTGTCAATAGATCCCTGAAAGTAGGCAGTCAAGTGGATAAAGTTGTTAAGAAGGCATATGGAGTCTTAGCTTTTATTGGTAGGGGGATTGAATTTAGGAGCCGCAGCATAATGTTGCAACTGTACAAAACTCTAGTGCGGCCGCACTTGGAGTATTGTGTGCAGTTCTGGTCCCCACATTATAAGAAAGATGTGGAGGCATTGGAGAGGGTACAGAGGAGGTTTACCAGGATGTTGACTGGTATGGAGGGCAGGTCCTATGAGGAGAGGTTGAAGGATTTGAGGTTGTTTTCGTTAGAAAGGAGGCGGCTAAGAGGGGATCTTATTGAAGCATATAAGATGATTAGAGGTTTAGATAGGGGGGACAGTGATAGCCTTTTTCCTAGGATGGAGAAAGCTAGCACGAGGGGACACAGCTTTAAATTAAGGGGTATGAGTTATAGGACGGATATCAGAGGTAGGTTCTTTACTCAAAGAGTGATTAGGGAGTGGAATGCCCTGCCTGCAGCTGTTGTAGATGCGCCAAGTTTGGTGGCGTTTAAGAGGTTAGTTGATAAGTATATGGAAGAGAAGGGAATGGTTTAGTTTGGAGGGGCATTGCTTTTTATTTGGTCGGCACAACATCGAAGGCCGAAGGGCCTGTTCTGTGCTGTATTGTTCTATGTTCTATGTTCTATGTTCTAATCTTTTTCCTCAGATGGTGATGGCTAACATGAGGGAACATAGCTTTAAATTAAGAGATGGTAGTTATAGGACGGATGTCAGAGTTGGATACTTTACTCAGAGGGTAGTAAGGGCGTGGAATGTTTGCAGCAGTTGTGCACTCGCCAATTTTAAGGGCATTCAAATGGTCAATAGATAGGCAAATGGATAATATTGGAATAGTTTAGATTAGAGGGTCATTAGATTGGTTCCATTGGTTGGCGCAACATCGAAGGCCGAAGGGTCTGTACTGCGCTGTAATGTTCTATGTTCCATGTTCCAGGCAGTCACAGGTATTTAAGCTCATTTACCAGCACCCTATCATCACCTTCTTAGTCTTTCTCATCTCCAAAGTTGTTTAGTAAAATATTGAACAAAGTTACTGTTCATGTGTTCTGAGCCCCAGGTACGAGGTGTGAGAAACAAGAAGGAGGGGAGGGGTCAGGGAAAGTGGTTTTAAGAGTCTTGAACGCTTATAAGCTCACAGGGTGTTCTTGTATCAGAGCTTTAGATAGCAGGAAGGCACAACTCAGTGGCCAGTTCATTATTCAGGAGATATATGGGTATTTAGCTGGTATCTGTCTGATGACCATCCCTGTGACATTGCCCACATCACTAACTTGACAATGAGTTTATGCTGATGGAATTAACAGAGTTCAGGACCTCTGGGTGGGTGACCTTGTCCTGCCAAGAGAAGCCAAGGATATGTTTGAGACAGCAAAGGTTCAGCCTTTTCTCCAACCTGGCATATACTGTCCAAGCTCCACTACAGTAAATGATTGAGCTGGGGGCATGAGCTTGATAGACAGTCAGACTGTTCCACACTCTCTTACTCAGATAAGATAGAACAGCTGCAGCTCTGTGGGCTCATTTCAACATCAAGTGACAGATTGCTTATGATTGTGGAACCAAGACCTGTGAAACTATCAACAATTTCTCGGGTCACATTATGAGTGCTGTTCGATGGCATCCTCAGCTATGACATTGGTTTTCTGATATTGATGTCAAACCAATCATTTTACAGTCATGGGAAAGTCTGTCCATTTGCCTTTGCAGGTGTTTCTCAGTGTGGAACACCAGTGTGGAATAGGTGGAGGAAACTGCTCTGTTGATGGCTTAATGCATCTGTGCCACTGATCTTGGGTGATCAAAGCTGAACAGTTTCCTCTCTGTAGATGATCTGAAGGTACATCGCAGCAGCAAAGAGAAAGTGCCAGAGTTAGCTGCAGAACACAAACCTGTTTGACCCACAGCACATCTGTAAGGGTTTCGATGTTGTCCAATCTTAGCTGATTTTGACCATCAAGTTGTAATCAAGTCCAAAGGTGTGCAGGTTAGGTGAAAAAGATATGTAGATTTGGGAAGTTATTGGGGTAAACATGTGGTGTTACAGGGATAAGGCAGGGAGTGCACCTGGGTAGGATGTTGTGTTTCAGAGTCAGTGCAAACTCAATGGGCCAAATGGCTTCCTTCTTCAGAAATTCTCTGATTCTGTGAATTATTGCAATCACTGTGGTTTCGCTTTACTCATGTATAAGATCATGGTCTGCATATTCTGGAGCACTGCCCCTCTCTCCAGCAGGACAACAGGAGCTTGTGTAGATGCTGCAGAAGTGCTTGTTTTGCAAGCTTAAGGAGGTCAGGTGATCCAGCATCAGTACCCATGGAACGTGAGTCAATAGCTCTTAAACTTTATTTATTCATTATTCACAAGTGTTTCCAATAACATGGCAATGAAGTCACTGTGAAAATCCCCTAGTCGCCACACTTTGGTGCCTGACAATGTGTGTCTTAGGCCTCATGCCCTTCAGCCCCTCCCCTCACAGTAGGTCCTGTCCTCTTGGCACTGTCCAGTGCTTAATGGACACTGCCACTATTCCAAGCTGAGAGTGCCAGGTGCTCAGTGGGTAGTGCCAGGCTACCAGTGCCCAAGAGGAATACCCCCAACCTGGGCTTCCTGGTGGGGGGGCCTCATTGTTCTATATTGTATTGTTTTCTGTTCTTTACTGGGAATAGAGAGATACAAACATGATTTAATTAAGAACACATGATCAGTGCAGAGTGAATTTAACATTGCCAATGAGGGGAGATTGCAAGAGAGGAGATTGCAGAGCCTCTGGCTCTGATCTTCAGGTCGTCGTTGGTTACGGGTGTGGTTCCGGAGGACTGGAGGATAGCGAATGTGGTCCCGTTGTTCAAGAAGGGAAGAGAGACCTTCCAGGGAATTATAGGCCAGTGAGTCTTACTTCTGTTGTGGGCAAAGTATTGGAGAGAATAATTAGGGATAGGATTTATAGTTATTTATAGAGTAATGAATTGATTGGAGATAGTCAGCATGGTTTTGTGAAGGGTAGGTCGTGCCTTACTAACCTCATTGAGTTTTTTGAAAAAGTGACTAAGGAGGTGGATGGAGGTAAGGCGGTTGATGTGGTATATATGGACTTTAGTAAGGCGTTTGATAAGGTGGCCCATGGAAGACTTCTGCAGAAAATGCAGATGTATGGGATAGAGGTGATTTAGCTAATTGGGTTAGGAATTGGCTAGCAGATAGAAGACAGAGGGTGGTGGTTGATGGGAGATATTCATCGTGGAGTTCGGTGACAAGTGGTGTACCTCAGGGGTCTGTTTTGGGGCCCCTGCTGTTTGTAATTTTTATAAATGATCTGGATGAGGGTATTAAGGATGGATTAGTAAATTTGCAGATGACACTAAAGTCGGTGGAGTGGTAGATAGTGAAGAGGGGTGTTATAGTTTGCAGAGGGACTTGGACAAGTTGCAGAGCTGGGCCGAGAGGTGGCAACTGGAGTTTAATGTGGAAAAGTGTGAGGTAGTGCACTATGGCAGAAATAATAAATGTGTAGAGTATAGGGCAAATGGTAGGATTCTTAGTAGTCTAGATGAACAGAGGGATCTTGGTGTGTATGTGCATAGATCCCTGAAAGTAGGCAGTCAGGCCGAGAAGGTTGTTAAGAAGGCATATGGAGTCTTGGCTTTTATTGGTAGAGGGATTGAATTTCGGAGCCGCAACGTCATGTTGCAACTGTACAAAACTCTAGTGCGGCCGCGCTTGGAGTATTGTGTGCGGTTCTGGTCCCCACATTATAAGAAAGATGTGGAGGCATTGGAGAGGGTACAGAGGAGGTTTACCAGGATGTTGCCTGGTATGGAGGGCAGGTCTTATGAGGATAGGCTGAGGGATTTGAGGTTGTTTTCGTTAGAAAGGAGGAGGCTAAGAGGGGACCTTATCGAAACATATAAGATGATTAGAGGTTTATATAGGGTGGACAGTGATAGCCTTTTTCCTCGGATGGAGAAAGCTAGCACGAGGGGACACAGCTTTAAATTAAGGGTGATAGTTATAGGACGGATATCAGAGGTAGGTTCTTTACCCAAAGGGTGGTTTGGGAGTGGAATGCCCTGCCTGCAGCAGTTGTAGATGCGTCAAGTTTGGTGGCGTTTAAGAGGTTATTTGATAAGTGTATGGAAGAGAAGGGAATGGTTTAGTTTGGAGGGGCATTGCTTTTTATATTGGTCGGCGCAACATCGAAGGCCGAAGGGCCTGTTCTGTGCTGTAATGTTCTATGTTCTATGTTCTAATGCACCTAACCAGCAAATCTTTCAGACTGTGGAAAAAAACCAGAACACCCGCAGGAAATCCATGCAGACACAAGGAGAACGTGCAAACTCCTCACGGGCAGTGACTCAGGAATCGAACCCGGTCCCTGGCACTGTGCGGTGGTACTGCTAAGCATTGTGCCACCATGCCTCCTTAAGCTTCATCACTATGGGTTCAATATGCAACTCTGCCTTGATAGGTAGGCTAGCCATGATGTATAGGGTCTTCTCCCTAGAGTACTAATCAAGTGCTCTACCCATCCATTCAACAGTTTATTACAATCAATGACGACCACCCCACCTTTGTTTTTAATGGACACATTATTGGTCCATTTGCTGACAGACCCCAGGGGGTGGGGGGATGAGGGGAGTGCAATCTTGCTGTCTTGCCTCACTGGTTGATGGCTGGGACAAGCCAATAAGATTGCAAGAGCCAAAAAATCGAGTTCACATCCACTTTCTCACCTCTCCTTCTTACGGTCACTGGATATCCAGTGAGAATTCCATTTAAAGTAGAATTTAAATATTAAAGCTTGGGACACAATTGTCCAGGCTCACCTGCCACACCAGTGAAGACTCTCACTGCTACGAATCATGTGTAGTTCCCATCAACAGGGACATGTTATGATGACCTTGCTGCAGACTGGAGGCCATTGAACAAAGATCAAAGAGAACAAAGAACAATACAGCATAGCAACAGGCCCTTCGGCCCTCCAAGCCTGCACTGATCATGTGTTCCTAATTAAATCATGTTTGTATCTCTCTATTCCCAGTAAAGAACAAAAAACAATACAATATAGAACAATGAGGCCCCCCCACCAGGAAGCCCAGGTTGGGGGTATTCCTCTTGGGCACTGGTAGCCTGGCACTACCCACTGAGCACCTGGCACTCTCAGCTTGGAATAGTGGCAGTGTCCATTAAGCACTGGACAGTGCCAAGAGGACAGGACCTACTGTGAGGGGAGGGGCTGAAGGGCACGAGGCCTAAGACTCACATTGTCTGTACTTTTAAGACTTAACATAGACATAGAACATTACAGCGCAGAACAGGCCCTTCGGCCTTCGATGTTGCGCCGACCAATTAAGAAAAAGCAATGACCTTCTAACCTAAACCATTCCCTTTTCGTCTATAAACTTGTGATTACCGTAAAGACTTGCATTCTAATCATTATTCCATAAATTGAGTTTGTGTCTTTATATGTCCTGTTTAGCTATAGTTTGAGTACGTTAGAGGCGTCAGTTTTTATCCAATGTGTGCAGGAGGATTTTATGAGTCAGTATGTAGATAGGCCAACAAGTGGTGAGGCTACATTGGGTTTGGTACTGGGTAATGAACCAGATCAGGTGTTGGATTTGGAGGTAGGTGAGCACTTTGGTGATAGTGACCACAATTCGGTTACATTTACCTTAGTGATGGAAAGGGATAGGCATATACCAAAGGGCAGAAGTTATAACTGGGAGAAAGAAAATTATGAGGCAATTAGGCAAGATTTACGATACATAGGTTGGAGTAGGAAACTGCAGGGGCTGGGAATATATGAAATGTGGAACTTGTTCAAGGAACAGCTATTGTAAGTCCTTGATAAATGTTCACCTGTCAGGCAGGGAGGAAGTTGTTGAGCGAGGGAACCATGGTCTACTAAGAACGTTGGTTCTCTGGTGAAGAGGAAAAAGGAGGCTTATGTAAAGATGAGATGTGAAAACTCGATTAGGGCACTGGAGAGTTATAAATTAACCAGGGAGAGGCTAAAGAGAGAGTTAAGAAGAGCTAGAAGAGGACATGAGAAGACTTTGGCGGATAGGATCAAGGAGAACCCTAAAGCTTTCTATAGGTATGTCAAGAATAAAGGACTGATTAGGGCAAGGTTAGGGCCAGTCAGAGGCAGCAGTGGGAAGTTGTGCGTGGAGCCTGAAGAGGAATGAGAAGCACTAAATGAATATTTTTCATCAGTGTTCACGCAGGAAAAAGTCAATGTAGTCAAAGAGAAAACTGGGATACAGGGTTGTAGACTAGACGAGATTGAGGTACAAAGAGAGGAGGTGTTAGCAATTCTTGAAAGTATGAAAATAGATAAGTCCCCTGGGCCAGATGGGAATTACCCTAGGATTCTCTGAGAGGCTCGGAAGGAGACTCAGAGCCTTTGGCTTTGATCTTCATGTTGTGATTGGCTACAGGTATAGTGCCAGAAGATTGGAGAATAGCAAATGTTGCCCCCTTGTTCAAGACGGGGAAAAGAGACCATCCTGGGAATTATACACCGGTGAGCCTTACTTCTGTTGTGGGCAAACTAGAGAGAAATGAATTGATTAGGGATAGTCAACATGGTTTTGTGAAGAGTAGGTCGTGCCTCACAAACCTTATTGAGTTCTTTGAGAAGGTAACCAAAGAGGTGGATAAGGGTGAGGCAGTTGACGTGGTGTATATGGATTTTAGTAAAGCCTTTGATAAGGTTCCCCATGGAAGACTACTGCAGAAAATGTAGATGCATGGGATTGAGGGAGATTTAGCAATTTGAATCAGGAATTGTCTAGCTGATAGAAGACAGAGGGTGGTGGTTGATGGGATATATTCAACTTGAAGTTCAGTTACTATGGTGTACCTCAGGGATCTGTTTTGGGTTCACTGCTGTTTGTCATTTTTATAAATGACCCAGATGAGGGTATAGAAGGATGGATTAGTAAATTTGCGGATGACACTAAAGTTGGAGAAGTTGTAAACATTGAGGATGGATGTTACAGTTTGCAGAGGGACATAGATAAGCTGCAGAGCTGGAGTGACAGGTGGCAAATGGAGTTTAATGCAGAAAAGTGTGAGGTGATTCACTTTGGAAGGAGTAACAGATGTACAGAACATAAGGAAGGACTCTTGGTAGTGTTGACGAGCAGAGAGATCTCGGTGTACATGTGCATAGCTCCCTGAAAGTTGGCACCCAGGTTGATAGGGTTGTTAAGAAGGCGTACAGTGTGTTAGCTTTTATTGATAGAGGGATTGAATTTCGGAGCCGAGACGTCATGTTGCAACTGTACAAAACTCTGGTGTGGCCGCACTTGGAGTATTGTGTACAGTTCTGGTTGCAACATTATAAGAAAGATGTGGAGGCATTGGAGAGGGTACAAAGGAGGTTTACCAGGATGTTGCCTGATATGGTGGGTAGGTCTTATGAGAAAAGGCTGAGGGACTTGAGGTTGTTTTTATTAAAGAGAAGAAGGTTAAGAGGTGACCTAATTGAGGCATACAAGATGATCAGAGGATTAGATCGGATGGATAGTGAGAGCCTTTTTCATCAGATAGTGATGGCTAACATGAGGGGACATAGCTTTAAATTGAGGTATGATAAACCATAGGATGGATATCAGAGGTGGGTTTTTTTCTCAGAGGATAGTAAGGGTGTGGAATGCCCTGCCTGCAGCAGTTGTGGATTTGCCAACTTTAAAGGTGTTCGAATGGTCATTGGATAGATACATGGATTACATTATAATAGTTTAGGTTAGAGGGTCATTAGATTGGTTCCATTGGTCAGCATAACATTGAAGGCCGAAGGTCCTGTACTGTGCTGTAATGTTCTATGTTCTATGTTTGTGAACAGAACTCTCACCCACCTGACAAAGGCGAAGCTCGTGCTCCGAAAACTTTTGCTACCAAATAAACCTGCTGGACTTTAACCTGGTGTTGTGAGTCTTCTTACTGTTTTTATAGCAGCAGGGAACATGAGCAAGGAGATTGTATTAAACTTACATAAAATCCCAGTGCATCCTCAACTGGAATATTGCAGTCAGTTCTGGGTGCCACACTTTGGGAAGATTGTAAATACCTTGGAGAACAAAGAACAAAGAACAAAACAGCACGGGAAACAGGCCCTTCAGCCCAACGAGCCCGCGCCGCCACCTTCATGTTCCCACTTCTACCTGTGATCCCTGTCTATGTTTATAGATCTATGCATTGGAACCAAATTTGAGACAATTTAGAGAAAATTTGTTCTGCCAGTCAGCCTAAGAGCACATCTTTGGGATGTGGGAGGAAACCGGAACACCTGGAGAAAACCCACGCAAGCATGGGGAGAATGTGCAAACTCCCACAGACACAGGCCCAAATCCATGTATCTGCACAGCACAGCGATAGTTTGGAAATTTACCAGAGTGAGATCTAGGCTGAGGGACTTCACTCTTTATTTTTCATTTGTTTGCTGGCTGGGCCAGCATTTATAGTCTATGGCTCTGCAGTCACGTGTAGACCAGACCAGATAAGGACGGCAGATTTCCTTCCCTAAAGGACATTAATGAACCAGATGGGGATTTCACAATGATTTCACTGCCATCATTAGACGGTTATTTCCAGATTTTATCTGCTGTGGTGAGATTCGAAACCAGGTTCCCAGAGCCATTACCCTGGTTCTCTATATTACTGGTCCAGTGACAATAGCACTGTGCCACTGCCTCATCTTACATCAATGTGGAGAGACAGGAGAAGCTGGGATTGTTCCCCTTAGAGCAGAAAAGGGGAAATTATAATCAAAGCATTCAGAATCATCAGGGATTTTGCTAAAGCAAATAAAGAGAAACTGTTTCCAGTGGCAGGAAGATCAATAACCAGAGGATATTGAAGATAACATAACTTGAACAAAAGCTGGAAATGAGAGGCAAGATTTTGTTACACAGCAAGTTGTGATCTGGAAAGCACTGCCTGAAAGAGGGCAGGAAGCAGATTCATTAATAACTTTCAAATGCTTGAAAAGAGAGCTGTTTCAGGGCTGGAAGAAAGAGCAGGGAAAACAGGATTAATCTTTCAAAGAGACAGCACAAGCACCCAGAGCCAACTAGCTCCTTTGCGTTGCAGGGTTCTCCAATTGTATGATCACACAGTTTAAAGATTAACCAGACAGTGTGACTCAGAAACTCTTGAAATTCAGACCAAGGCTTGCCAATTAAACAAGGCTCCACTTGACCCTACGGCTACTATCACAGTGCTTCATACATTACGTAACAAGCTGGATATTTGGCATGTCCGCTATGACTCTCACCAAGTTTTACAGATGCATCATAGAAAGCATTCTTTCTGGTTGTATCACAGCTTGGTCTGGGTTCCTGCTCTGTCCAGGACTGCAAGAAACTACAAAGGCTGTGAACGTAGACCAGTCCATCACGCAAACCAGCCTCCCATCCATTGACTCTATACTTCCTGCTGCCTCAGGAAAGCAGCCGGCATAAATAAGGACTCCACGCACCCCAGACATTCTCTCTTCCACATTCTTCCATCAGGAGAAAAATACAAAAGTCTGAGATGGGGATTTCACAATGATTTCACTGCCATCATTAGACGGTTATTTCCAGATTTTATCTGCTGTGGTGAGATTCGAACCCAGGTTCCCACAGCCATTACCCTGGTTCTCTATATTACTGGTCCAGTGACAATAGCACTGTGCCACTGCCTCATCTTACATCAATGTGGAGAGACAGGAGAAGCTGGGATTGTTCCCCTTAGAGCAGAAAAGGGGAAATTATAATCAAAGCATTCAGAATCATCAGGGATTTTGATAAAGCAAATAAAGAGAAACTGTTTCCAGTGGCAGGAAACCAACTGGCTCAAAAACAGCTCCTTCCCTGCTGCCATCAGACTTTTGAATGGACCTACCTCGCATTTAGTTGATCTTTCCCCACACCCTAGCTATGACTGTAACACTACATTCTGCATTCTCTCATTTCCTTCTCCATGAACGGTATGTTTTGTCTGTATAGGGCACAAGGAACAATACTTTTCACTGCATACAAATGCATGTGACAATAATAAATCAAATCAATAAATATCTTTATTTCAGGCAAGAATAATTTTGCAAGATTATGTCACAGCAATGTAGAAATATTAGGTACAGGAGGAGGCCATTCAGCCCCTCAAAAGTTTTCCACTATTAAAATGGATTGAATGGATTAGTAACTTGATTCCATTTATCTGCCTTTCCTCCATATCCCTCATTGTTTTGCAGTGAAATTCTATCACACCAATGCTGTCAAAATAATGCAATGCTGATTTTATGATGCCATTGTATGGGTTTTTTAAAAAATAATTGTGCACCTTAAATCCTGTGACAAACTTCAGTAGGACGCCTCGCAACACTAGGTTAAAGTCCAACAGGTTTATTTGGAATCATGAGCTTTCAGAACACTGCTCCTTCATCTGGTGAGTCACTCTGACTTTATGTTATACTCACCGGATGAAGGAATGGTGTTCTGAAAGCTTGTGATTCCAAATAAATCTGTTGGACTTTAACTTGGTATTGTGAGACTTCTTACTGTACCCACCTGTCCAACGCTGGCATCTTCACATCATGACAAACTTTGTTTAGCGAGAGAAAGAAGAATTTGGTATTCTTGAGGAGAAACATAAAAAACATAACAGGAAAAACAGATGAACTTGGGGCCTTAATGTTTGCGAGGAATTTGGATGTGGTTGCAGTGACAGAGACGTGGTTAAAGGAAGGGGAGCAGTGGCAGCTAAATATTCCTGGGTATAAGTGTTTCAGGCGTGACAGGGGAGGGTCCAGAAGAGGTGGGGGAGTGACGTTGCTAGTTAGGGAGAACATCACAGCGGTGCAGAGTACAATACAGAGGAGTTAGGAGTGGAGTCGCTGTGGGTGGAGTTGAGGAATAGAAAGGGGGCGATTACTCTGCTAGGGGTGTATTATAGGCCACCCAACAGCCCGTGAGTAGTTGAAGAAGGCATATGTAAAGACATTTTGGATAGGTGCAGAAAGAACAGTCATTATAGTGGGAGATTTTAATCTCCCTACGGTGGATTGGAAAGTACCTAGAGCTGGGGTTTCGGACGGGGAGGAATTTGTAAAATGTGTACTGGAAGGATCGTTGGAGCCGTATGTGGCTAGCCTGTCTAGAGAAGGGGCTATATTGGATTTAGTTCTGAGTAATGAGCCAGGGCAGGTGGTTGATGTTGTAGTGGGGGAACATGTGGCTAACAGTGACCACAATTCTATCTACTTTAGGATTCAGATGGAAAAGGATGCTTGTTGCCCTAGGGGCAGGGTGCTGAAGTGGGGAAGGCTAACTACAGTTGGATTAGGCAGGAACTTATGGAAACTGATTGGGAATGGTTGTTCGAGGGTAAGTCCACGCTAGGCATGTGGGATTCTTTCAAGGGAATACTGAAAATGTTGCAAGAAAGATATGTGCCGGCTAAGAGGAAAGATGGGAAAGGTAGAACATAGAACATAGAACATTACAGCACAGAACAGGCCCTTCGGCCTTCGATGTTGCGCCGACCAATATAAAAAGCAATGCCCCTCCAAACTAAACCATTCCCTTCTCTTCCATATACTTATCAACTAACCTCTTAAACGCCACCAAACTTGGCGCATCTACAACTGCTGCAGGCAGGGCATTCCACTCCCGAACCACCCTTTGGGTAAAGAACCTACCTCTGATATCCGTCCTATAACTATCACCCCTTAATTTAAAGCTGTGTCCCCTCGTGCTAGCTTTCTCCATCCTAGGAAAAAGGCTATCATGTCCACCCTATCTAAACCTCTAATCATCTTATATGTTTCGATTAGGTCCCCTCTTAGCCGCCTCCTTTCTAACGAAAACAACCTCAAATCCCTCAGCCTCTCTTCATAAGACCTGCCCTCCATACCAGCAACATCCTGGTAAACCTCCTCTGTACCCTCTCCAATGCCTCCACATCTTTCTTATAATGTGGGGACCAGAACTGCACACAATACTCCAAGTGCGGCCGCACTAGAGTTTTGTACAGTTGCAACATGACGTTGCGGCTCCGAAATTCAATCCCCCTACCAATAAAAGCTAAGACTCCATATGCCTTCTTAACAACCTTCTCGACTTGACTGCCTACTTTCAGGGATCTATGCACATACACACCAAGATCCCTCTGTTCATCAAGACTACTAAGAATCCTACCATTTGCCCTATACTCTACACATTTATTATTTCTGCCATAGTGCATTACCTCACACTTTTCCACATTAAACTCCATTTGCCACCTCTCGGCCCAGCTCTGCAACTTGTCCAAGTCTCGCTGCAAACTATAACACCCCTCTTCACTATCTACCACTCCACCGACTTTAGTGTCATCTGCAAATTTACTAATCCATCCTTCAATACCCTCATCCAGATCATTTATAAAAATTACAAACAGCAGGGCCCCAAAACAGACCCCTGAGGTACACCACTTGTCACCGAACTCCACGATGAATATCTCCCATCAACCACCACCCTCTGTCTTCTATCTGCTAGCCAATTCCTAATCCAATTAGCTAAATCACCCTCTATCCCATACATCTGCATTTTCTGCAGAAGCCTTCCATGGGCCACCTTATCGAACGCCTTACTAAAGTCCATATATACCACATCAACGCCTTACCCCCATCCACCTCTTTAGTCACTTTTTCAAAAAACTCAATGAGGTTAGTAAGGCACGACCTACCCTTCACAAAAACATGCTGACTATCCCCAATCAATTCATTTCTCTCTAAATAACTATAAATCCTATCCCTAATAATTCTCTCCAATACTTTGCCCACAACAGAAGTAAAACTCACTGGCCTATAATTCCCTGGAAGGTCTCTCTTCCCCTTCTTGAACAACGGGACCACATTCGCTATCCTCCAGTCCTCCGGAACCACACCCGTAACCAACGAAGGATTAGAGAACCGTGGATTACTGGGGATATTGAGATTTGGTTAAGTGTTAGAGCTTCTAGGTAGCATTAAAATTGTTAAATCTCCGGGGCCTGATGGCATTTATCGCAGGCTGCTTAGGGAGACACGAGGTGAAATTGCTGGGCCTCTGACGCAAATCTTTGTCTCTTCTTTGGACACGTGTGAGGTCCCAGAGGACTGGAGAATAGGTAATGTTATGCTGTTGTTTAAAAAGGGTAGTAGGGATAACCCTGGAAATTATAGGCCGGTGAGTTTGACGTCAGTGGTAGGGAAGCGGAAGTGGAGGGGATTCTTAGAGATAGGATGTATAGGCACTTAGAGCGTTACGATCTGATTAGGGATACGTAGCGTGGATTTGTTAAGGGGAGGTCGTGCCTTACGAATCTGGTAGAATTTTTTGAGGAGGTGACGAAAACGGTGGACGAAGGGCGAGCCGTTGATGTCGTCTATATGGATTTCAGTAAGGCATTTGACAAAGTCCCTCGTGGGAGGTTAGTTGAGAAGGTCAAGGCTAATGGAATACAAGGACAGGTAGTTAGATGGATAAGTAACTGGCTTGGTAATAGGAGACAGAGAGTAATAGTGGAAGGGTGTTTCTCTATCTGGGGGTTGGACACTAGTGGTGTGCCACAGGGCTCAATACTGGGACCTCTTCTATTTGTAATATATATAAATGACTTGGAAGAGGGAGTAAGTGGAGTGATCAGCAAGTTTGCAGATGATACAAAGATGGCTGGACTTGCAGATAGTGAGGAGCATTGTCAGGTGATGCAGCAGGACATAGATAGGCTGGTAGCTTGGGCAGACAGATGGCAGATGGAATTCAATCCTGATAAATGTGAGGTGATGCATTTCAGGAGAAAGAATGTAGAGGGGAGGTATATGATAAAGGGTAGACCTATTAAGAGTATAGAAACGCAGAGGGACCTGGGGGTGCAGGTGAACAAGTCTCTGAAGGTGGCAGAGCAAGTGGAGAAGGTTGTGAAGAAAGCATATAGTATGCTAGCCTTTATAGGAAGGGATATAGAGTACAAGAGCTGGCCTTTAATGTTGCAGTTGTATAAAACGTTGGTTAGACCTCATTTGGAATACTGCGTCCAGTTCTGGTCGCCTTACTACCGGAAGGACGTGGAGACTCTGGAGAGAGTGCAGAGGAGGTTTACCAGGATGCTGCCTGGTATGGAAGGTCTGCGTTATGAGGAGAGGTTAGGCAAATTGGGACTGTTTTCCTTAGAAAGACGTAGACTTAGAGGAGATCTAATAGAGGTGTACAAGATTATGAGGGGTATAGATAGAGTAAACAGGGTTAAGCTTTTTCCTAGGATGGACTCGAATAGCACGAGGGGTCACGGGCTTAGGGTGAGGGGGGTAAGGTATAATTTGGATGCTAGAGGGAGTTTTTTCACACAGAGGGTGGTGGGGGTATGGAATGCGCTGCCAAGTAAAGTGGTGGAGGCAGGTACTCTGGAGTTATTTAAGAAATAGTTAGATGGGCACATGAACAGAATGGGAATGGAGGGGTATAGAAAACTGATTTAAAATAGGGATCATGAGCCTTGGGAGTCCCTGGGAAGTGTGTAAATTGATGATATTGATGTACTTGTTTTTATCCTACAGGTGCTTTGGTCCACCTTGTTGTCTAACGAGGGGCATACACATGATGGGTCGTGAGAGGGCTGCTCTTGGATTTTTTTCGAGAGTATCCTAGTGCTTCACGTCGTTAGTGTACGCTTGACCTGGACCATTTGATGGGCAACACGACAGCTCAGTGACTATCGCTGTGCTGTGCAGATACATGGATTTGGGCCTGTGTCTGTGGGAGTTTGTGCATTCTCCCCGTGCTTGCGTGGGTTTTCTCCGGGTGCTCCGGTTTCCTCCCACATCCCAAAGATGTGCTCTTAGGCTAATTGGCAAAACAAATTCTCCCTAAATTGTCTCAAATTTTGTTTTTAATCCATAGATCTATAAACATGGACAGGGATCACGGGTAGAGGTGGGAACATCGGGGTGGCAGCGCGGGCTCGTTGGGCTGAAGGGCCTGTTTCCCATGCTGTTTTGTTCTTTATTGTTTGTTCTAAAACAGGAGCAGGATGAGGCCATTCAGCCCTTTGAGCATGCTCTGTCATTCATCACAATCATGGCCGATTGTCATCCAACTTACTAACCTTATTGAGTTTTTAGAAAAAGTGACCAAAGAGGTGGATGGGGGTAAGGAAGTTGATGTGGTATATATGGACTTTAGTAAGGCGTTCGATAAGGTGGCACATGGAAGGCTTCTGCAGAAAATGCAGATGTATGGGATTGAGGGTGATTTAGCTAATTGGATTAGGAATTGGCTAGCAGATAGAAGACAGAGGGTGGTGGTTGATGGGAGATATTCATCGTGGAGTTCGGTTACAATGGTGTACCTCAGGGATCTGTTTTGGGGCCCCTGCTGTTTGTAATTTTATAAATGATCTGGATGAGGGTATTGAAGGATGGATTAGTAAATTTGCGGATGACACCAAAGTCGGTGGAGTGGTAGATAGTGAAGAGGGGTGTTATAGTTTGCAGAGAGACTTGGACAAGTTGCAGAGCTGGGCCGAGAGGTGGCAAATGGAGTTTAATGTGGAAAAGTGTGAGGTAATTCACTTTGGCAGAAATAACAAATGTGTAGAGTATAGGGCTAATGTAGGATTCTTAATAGTGTTGATGAACAGAGGGATCTTGGTGTATATGTGCATAGATCCCTGAAGTTGGCAATCAAGTCGATAAGGTTGTTAAGAAAGCATCGGAGTCTTAGCTTTTATGGTAGGGGGATTGAATTTCGGAGCCGCAAGGTCTGTTGCAACTGTACAAAACTCTAGTGCGGCCACACTGAGTATTGTGTGCAGTTCTGGTCCCCGCATTATAAGAAAGATGTGGAGGCATTGGAGAGGGTACAGAGGAGTTTACCGATGTTGCCTGGTATGGAGGGCAGGTCTTATGAAGAGAGGCTGAGGGATTTGAGGTTGTTTTCGTTAGAAAGAAGGCGGCTATGAGGAGACCTTATTGAAACATATAAGATGATTAGAGGTTTAGATAGGGTGGACAGTGATAGCCTTTTTCCTAGGATGGAAAGCTAGCACGAGGGGACATAGCTTTAAATTAAGGGGTGGTGGTTTTAGGACAGATGTCAGAGGTAGGTTCTTTACCCAGAGGGTGGTAAGGGTATGGAATGCCTTGCCTGCGTCAGTTGTAGATGCGCCAAGTTTGGTGGCGTTTAAGAGGTTAGTAGATAAGTTTATGGATGAAAAAGGAATGGTTTAGGTTAGAGGGTCACTGCTCGTTCCTAATTGGTCGGTGCAACATAGAGGGCGGAAGGACCTGTTCTGCGCTGTAATGTTCTAACTCAGTAGTCTAATCCTACACTGAGATCCTGGGTTCGAATCCTACACAGCAGATAAAATCTGGATTTAAAAGTCTAATGATGGCCGTGAAGCCATCGTGAAATCCCCATCTGGTTCATTAATGTCCTTTAGGGAAGAAAATCTGCCGTCCTTACCTAATCTGGCCTACATGTGACAGCAGAGTCACAGAATGTGGAAATAAGTACAAAGAACAAAGAACCATCAGGCCCCGAAGATTTATCAGTTTTAATGCTACCTAGAAGCTCTAACACTTCCTCTCTCAGTACAGATATTTCTCTCAACTGGTCCACAGCTCCCTCATAGACAGGAGCTGTCAACAAGCCCCTCTCCTTCGTGAATACCGACACAAAGTATTCATTCAGGAAATTAGTGATATCTTGAAGAGTGTCATAGTACAGAGAAGGAGCTGCTGGAAATCTTAAAGTGCATCAAAGTAGATAAATATCCGGGATCTGATGAAATGTATCCCAGGACTTGGTGGGAGGCTAGGGAGGAAATTACGAATCCCCTTGCCAAGATATTTGAATCGTTGGATGAAGTGCCTGAAGATTCAAGGGTGATAAATGTTGTGCGTCTGTTTAAAAAGAGCTGCAGGGAAAAGCCTGGGAATTATAGGCCAGTGAGCCTCACATCTGTGGTGGGTAAATTGTTGGAAGGTATTTTGAGAGACAGGGTCTACGAGTCACAAGGACTGATTAGGGACAGTCAGCGTGGCTTTGTGAGTGGAAAATCATATCTCATAAATTTGATTGAGTTTTTTGAAGAGGTAGCCAAGAAGGTAGATGAGGGCAGTACCATTGATGTTGTCTACATGGACTTCAGCAAGGCCTTTGACAAGGTACCACATGGTAGGTTGTTGCATAAGTTTAAATCTCACAGAATCCAGGGTGAGGTATGTAAATGGATACAAAATTGACTTTGGAGGGTGGTTGCAGAGAACTATTTTTCGAACTGGAGGCCTGAGACCAGCAGTGTGCCTCAGAGATAAACGTTGTGTCCACTGTTACTTGTCATTTATTATATAGAACATAGAACATAGAACATTACAGCACAGAACAGGCCCTTCGGCCTTCAATGTTGCGCCGACCAATATAAAAAGCAATGCCCCTCCAAACTAAACCATCCCCTTCTCTTCCATATACTTATCAACTAACCTCTTAAACGCCACCAAACTTGGCGCATCTACAACTGCTGCAGGCAGGGCATTCCACTCCCGAACCACCCTTTGGGTAAAGAACCTACCTCTGATATCCGTCCTATAACTATCACCCCTTATTTAAAGCTGTGTCCCCTCGTGCTAGCTTTCTCCATCCTAGGAAAAGGCTATCACTGTCCACCCTATCTAAACCTCTAATCATCTTATATGCTTCAATAAGATCCCCTCTTAGCCGCCTCCTTTCTAACGAAAACAACCTCAAATCCCTCAGCCTCTCTTCCTAAGACCTGCCCTCCATACCAGGCAACATCCTGGTAAACCTCCTCTGTACCCTCTCCAATGCCTCCACATCTTTCTTATAATGCGGGGACCAGAACTGTACACAATACTCCAAGTGCGGCCCACTAGAGTTTTGTACAGTTGCAACATGATGTTGCGGCTCCGAAATTCAATCCCCCTACCAATAAAAGCTAAGACTCCATATGCCTTCTTAACAACCTTATCGACTTGACTGCCTACTTACAGGGATCTATGCACAAATACACCAAGATCCCTCTGTTCATCAACACTATTAAGAATCCTACCATTAGCCCTATACTCTACACATTTATTATTCCTGCCAAAGTGCATTACCTCACACTTTCCACATTAAACTCCATTTGCCACCTCTCGGCCCAGCTCTGCAACTTGTCCAAGTCTCTCTGCAAACTATAACACCCTCTTCACTATCTACCACTCCACCGACTTTAGTGTCATCTGCAAATTTACTAATCCATCCTTCAATACCCTCATCCAGATCATTAATAAAAATTACAAACAGCAGGGGCCCCAAAACAGACCCCTGAGGTACACCACTTGTCACCGAACTCCAAGATGAATATCTCCCATCAACCACCACCCTCTGCCTTCTATCTGCTAGCCAATTCCTAATCCAATTAGCTAAATCACCCTCTATCCCATACATCTGCATTTTCTGTAGAAGTCTTCCATGGGCCACCTTATCAAACGCCTTACTAAAGTCCAAATTAAAGTATTATAAATGATTTGGATGAGAATATAAGAAGCATGGTTAGTAAGTTTGCAGATGACACTAAGATTGATGGCATAGTGGACAATGAAGCAACTTGCAATGGGATCTTGATCATTTGGCTGACATAGCACATAGAACACTACAGCCCATCAGGCCCTTCAGCCCACAAGTTGTGCCGATCATATCTATACTTACTAGGCCATAGAACTATCTGTAACTCCCAATCCCATTAAATCCCATGTACTCATCCAAAAGTCTCTTAAAAGACCCCAGCGAGTTCGCCTCTACCACCACTGATGGCAGCCGATTCCATTCACTTACTACCCTGGAGATGGAGTTTAATTTAGACAAATGTGAAGTAATGCATTTTGGTAGATTGAACCAGGGCAGGACTTACTCAGGGAATGATAGGATGTTGGGGAGAGTTCCAGAACAAAGAGATCTAAAGGTACAGGTTCATAGCTCCTTGAAAGTGGAGTCACAGGTGGACAGGGTGGTGAAGAAGGCATTCAGCATGCTTGGTTTCATTGGTCAGAACATTGAACACAGGAGTTGGGACATTTTGTTGAAGTTGCACAAGACATTGGTAAGGCCACACTTAGAACATAGAACATAGAACATTACAGCGCAGATCAGGCCCTTCAGCCTTCGATGTTGCGCCGACCAATTGAGAAGAAGCAATGACCCGCTAACCTAAACCATTCCCTTTTCATACATAAACCTATCCACTGACCACTTAAACACCCCCAAACTTGGCGCATCTACAACTGCTGTCGGCAGGTCATTCCATACCCTTACCACCCTCTGGGTAAAGAACCTACCTCTGACATCCGTCCTATAACTACCACCCCTTAATTTAAAGCTATGTCCCCTCGTGCTAGCTTTCTCCATCCGAGGAGAAAGGCTATCACTGTCCACCCTGTCTAATCCTCTGATCATCTTATACACCTCAATAAGGTCTCCTCTTAGCCACCTTCTCTCTAATGAAAACAATCTTCTCTTTATGGAAGAGAAGGGAATGGTTTAGTTTGGAGGATCATTGCTTTTTTCATAATGGGTCGGCGCAACATCGAAGGCCGAAGGGCCTGTTCTGCACTGTAATGTTCTGTGTTCTATGTTCTAACCTCAAATCCCTCAGCCTCTCCTCATAAGACCTTCCCTCCATACCAGGCAACATCCTGGTAAACCTCCTCTGCACCATCTCCAATGCCTCCACATCTTTCTTATAATGTGGCGACCAGAACTGTACACAATACTCCAAGTGCGGCCACACTAGAGTTTTGTACAGTTGCAATATGACGTTGCAGCTCTGAAACTCAATCCCCCTACAATAAAAGCCAAGACTCCGTATGCCTTCTTAACAATCTTATCGACTTGAATTGCCAACTTTCAGGGATCTATGCACATATACACCAAGATCCCTCTGTTCATCAAACACTATTAAGAGTCCTACCATTAGCCCTATACTCTACACATTTGTTATTTCTGCCAAAGTGAATTACCTCACACTTTTCCGCATTAAACTCCATTTGCCACCTCTCGGCCCAGCTCTGCAACTTGCCCAAGTCTCTCTGCAAACTATAACACCCCTCTTCACTATCTACCACTCCTCCAATTTGGTGTCATCCGCAAATTTACTAATCCATCCTTCTATACCCTCATCCAGATCATTTATAAAAATTACAAACAGCAGATGCCCCAAAACAGATCCCTGAGGTACACCACTTGTAACTGAACTCCACAATGAATAATTTCCATCAACCGCCACCCTCTGTCTTCTATCTGCTAGCCAATTCCTAATCCAATTAGCTAAATCACCCTCAATCCCATACATCTGCATTTTCTGCAGAAGCCTTCCATGGGGAACCTTTTCGAACGCCTTACTAAAGTCCATATATACCACGTCAACTGCCTTACCCCCATCCACCTCTTTAGTCACCTTTTCAAAAAACTCAATAAGGTTTGTGAGGCACAACCTACCCTTCACAAAACCATGCTGACTATCCCCAAACAATTCATTTCTCTCTAAATAACTATAACTCCTTTCCTAATAATTCTTTCCAAAACTTTGCCCACAACAGAAGTAAGACTCACCGGTCTATAATTCCCAGGAAAGTCTCTATTCCCCTTCTTGAACAATGGGACAACATTCGCTATCCTCCAGTCTTCCGGCACTATACCTGTAACCATTTACTACCTGAAGACCAGAGCCAGAGGCTCTGCAATCGCCTCTCTCGCCTCCCAGAGAGTCCTAGGGTAAATCCCATCCGACCCAGGGGACTTATCTATTTTCAAAACCTCAAGAATATCTAACACCTCCTCCTTATCTTCTTCAATACTATCTAGTTTACAACCCTGTATCCCAGTGTTCTCCACAACTACATTACGTTTCCCTGCGTGAATACCGAAGAGAAATGTTTGTTCAGTGCCTTTCCAATCTCTTCAGGCTCCACGCACAACTTCCCACTGCTGTCTATGACTGGCCCTAATTTTCCCCTAACCAATCTTCTATTCTTAACATATCTAAAGAAAGCTTTAGGATTCTCCTTGATCCTATCAGCTGAATTCTTCTCATGTCCTCTTTTTGCTCTTCTTAACTCATTTGTTAGCTCCCTCCTGGCTAATCTATAACTCTCCAGTGCACTAACTGCGCCTTCAAGCCTCATCTTGACATAAGCCTCCTTTTTCCTTTTAACCAGCAAATCAACTTTGTTTGTGCACCGTGGTTCCCTTACTCGACCATTTCCTCCTTGCCTGACAGTGATATACTTATCAAAGACTCGCAGTAGCTGTTCCTTGAATAAGCTCCACATTTCAGATGTTCCCAGCCCCTGTAGTTTCCTAGTCCAACCTATGCACCCTAATTCTCTCCTAATAGCCTCATAATTACCATTCCCCCAGCTATAACTACTGCCCCCAGCTTCATGCCTATCCCTATCCATCACTAAGGTGAACGTAACCAAATTGTGGTCACTATCACCAAAATGTTCACCAACTTCCAAGTCTAACACCTGGTCTGGCTCATTGCCCAGCACCAAATCCAATGTAGCCTCACCTCTAGTTGGCCTATCTACATACTGAGTCAAAAAACCTTCCTGCACACTTTGTACGAAAACTGACCCCTCTAACGAGCTAGAGCTGTAGCTATTCCAATCAATCACTTGGAATACTGTGTATAGTTCAGGTCACCCTATTATAGAAAGGATGTTATTAAACAATAAGAGTGCAGAAAAGATTTACTAGGATGCTACTGAGACTTGATGGATTGAGTTATAAGGAGAGGCTGGATAGACTGGGACTTTTTTCTCTGGAGCGTAAGAAGCTGAGCAGTGATCTTATAGAGGTTTATAAAATAATGAGGGGAATAGATCAGCTAGATAGTCAATGTCTTTTCCCAAAGGTAGGGGAGTCTAAAACTAGAATGCATAGGTTTAAGGTGAGATGGGAGGGATACAAAAGTGTTCAGAGAGGAATTTTTTTTCACACAGAAGGTGGTGAGTGTCTGGAATAAGCTGCCAGAGGTAGTAGTAGAGGCAGGTACAATTTTGTCTTTTAAAAAGCATTTAGACAGTCACATGGGTGCAATGGGTACAGAGGGATATGGGCCAAATGTGGGCAACTGGGATTAGCTTAGGGGTTTAAAAAAAATGGAGACATGGACAAGTTGGGCCGAAGGGCCTGTTTCCACACTGTAAATCCCTATGATTCTATGAGTCTTAATGCTGTCAGGGTTGGCCAATAAATGCTGGCCCAGCAAGCAAACAAATGAAAAAAGAAATGACTGAAGTCCCTCAGCCCTGATCTCATTCTGGTAAATCTCCAAACCTTCTCCAAGGTATTTACATCCTTCCCAAAGCGCGGCACCCAGAACTGGCTGCAATATTCCAGTTGAGGATGCACTGGGGTTTTATGCAAGTTTGACATAATCTCTTTGCTCATGTTCCCTGCTGCTATATATAAAGTCGTGATGTAGAGATGCTGGTGGGGTAAACACAGTAAGAAGTCTCACCAGGCTTAAACCTGATGTTATGAGACTTCTCACTGTAAATAAAGCCCAGGATACTGTATATTTCGTTAACTGTGCTGTCAACATGTCCTACCACCTTTAATGATTTATGCAAACATAGAAACATAGACAATAGGAGCAAGAGAAGGCCATTCGTACCTTTGAACCTGCTCCACCATTCATTACAATGACGGCTGATCATCCAACTCAATAGCCTAATCCCGCTTTCTTCCCATAACCTTTGATCCCATTTGCTCCAATCCAGCTGCCTGTTGAATACATTCCATGTTTTGGCATCAACTACTTCCTGTGGGAATGAATTCCACAAACTCACCACTCACCGGGTGAAGAAATGTCTCCTCATCTCTGTTCTAAATGGTCCATCCTCAATCCTCAGACTGTGACCCCTGGTTCTGGATTCCCCCACCCTCAGGAATATACTCCCTGCATCTACCCTGCCTAGTCCTGTTAAAATTTTACAAGTCTCTATGAGATCCCTCCCTCATTCGTCTGAACTCCAGTGAAAACAATCCTAACTTGGTCAATCTCTCCTCATACATCAGTTCCACCATCCCTGGGATCAGCCTGGTAAACCTTCGCTGCACTCCCTCGAGAGCAAAAACATCCACCCTCAGAAAAGCAGACCAAAACTGCACACAATACTCTAGGTGTGGCCTCACCAACCCCTGTATAATTGCAACAATACATCTCTGCTCCTGTACTCGAAACCTCTTACAATGAAGGCTACCATACTATTTGCACATTTATCCCAGGTTCCACTGCTCCTGCACCCCCTTTAGAATTTCCCCTTTATTTTGTTGTCTCTCCTCATGCTTGTTTCTGAAAGGCATCACTTCTCTGCGTTAAATTTGACCTGCCATATTTCTGTCTGTCCGCATCCTTCTCATTGTTCACTACATTCTGACTCCCATATGATGTGGCAGCTCATTCATATCTACCTAAAGGAGCAGTGGTCCAGGTACTGACTCCTGGGGAACAGCACTGTGTACACCCCTTTCAGACTGGTGAAACAGTAACTCATCACCACTTTCTGACCCATGGCAAATTATATGCAAGTTGTGCTGTCCTTTAACCTCCTGGGTTTCGATTATGTGAAATTTGATTTGTGAAACTTTATCAAAAGGTCTTTCGAAAGAGCCTGTGAGACAGGAACTGTTTGTTCTGACACTGACCTCTCTGCTTCAGTGAGATCTTGTGTTTGTTTTGGAAAAGGTGATGTTGGCTGGCTATGTATATAATCCTCAGTTTTAGGCACAATACTGAGTCCAAGCACAGAGCTGCTGAGTGACCATGAAGTTCCTTTTGGGAGGATTGTGCCTGTCTTTGGCTCTCGCTTTCAGTCTCGCTCTTCCTGTGTGAGTATTTGCATTTATCCTGAGTTGTTGAGGATGTCATATGCTCAGTTATAGGCACTCAAGTAGATGGCTCATAGAGTCTGCTATTGAGGCATACACCAGGGATACCTGGATGTCTGAGTTAGAATCAAAGAGATTTACAGCATGGAAAGAGGCCCTTAAGCCCAACCTGTCCATGCTGCTCAGTTTTTACCACTAAGCTAGTCCCCAGTTGCCCGCATATGGCCCTTTTCCATCTGTACCAAGCTGACCCATGTAACTGTCTAAATGCTTTTTAAAAGACAAAATTGTACCTGCCTCTATTACTATTTCTGGCAGCTTGTTCCAGACACTCACCATCCTCTGAGTGAAAAAATTGCCCCTCTGGACCTTTTGTGTCTCTCCCCTCTCATCTTAAACCTATGCCCTCTAGTTTTAGACTCCCCTACCTTTGGGAAAAGATATTGACTATCTAGCTGATCTGTGTCCCTCATTATTTTATAGACCTCTATAAGATCACCCCTCAGCCTCCTATGCTCCATAGAAAAAAGTCCCAGTCTATACAGCCTCTTCTTATAACTCAATCCATCAAGTCCCGGTAACATCCTAATATATATCTCCTTCAATCTTTCTAGTTTAATAATATCCTTTCTACAATAGTGTGGCCAAAATTGCACACAGTATTCCAAGTGTGGCTTTATCAATGTCTTGTACAACTTTAACAAGACATTCCAACTTCTGGATTCAATGTTCTGACCAAATTTAATTTAAATGAAAAAACTCACATGTTTAGTTCTGCACAGTTTCAATCCAAATTAAGAGATGAAATTAGTTTCATTTGAATTTTCGAAAAGAATAAGATAGTGGATACATCAGAAACTGGGAGAGGTTATTTCTCTTCTGGATTTTTTGATGTGATGTGCTGCCCACGATGTGTGTTCCTTTTGATTTATACTAGTGCTGTAATTGTGTTGCTGGATATGTTACTGAATGATTAATCCAGAATTAGGGAGTGGTGAGAATGTGAATCTTAATATCACAGGAACAGACAATGCTGGAAAATCTCAGCAGGTCTGACAGCCTCGGAGGGGAGAGAATAGAACAAATGGTGCTCTGACATCTAGATTGGATTTTAGGAAAAGCAATGCAAACCAAGGTCAAGGGCAGCATGAATGTCGCGCTTGAGGAGATGTGGTATAAGCAGCATGTTCCATGTCTTTGAGTTCTTTGATGAGCGAACAGAGTCGATCAATGAAAGTACCAGATTACAAACTTTGTCAGAGAATAGAAGCACATAACATTATACACTAGCTTAGATGGGAAGAAGTAGTGGTTTTCTGACTGGGCAAAAATGTATAAAAGCATAAGAAATGGGAGCAGAAGTGGCCATTCAGCCCCTCAAGCTTGTTCCACCATAGAACATAAAACATTACAGCACAGTACAGGTCCTTCGGCCCTCGATGTTGCGCTGACCAGTGGAACCAATCTAATGACCCTCTATCCTAAACTATTCCAATGTTATCCATATGCCTATCCACTGACCATTTGAACACCTTTAAACTTGACGAGTCCACAATTGCTGCAGGCAGGGTATTCCACACCCTTACTACCCTCTGAGTAAAGAACCCACCTCTAACATCCATCCTATAACTACCACCCCTTAATTTAAAGCTATGTCCCCTCGTGCTAGCCAACTCCATCCGAGGAAAAAGGCTCTCACTATCCACCCTATCTAACCCTCTGATCATCTTATATGTCTCAATTAGGTCACCCCTTAGCCTTCTCTCTGACGAAAATAACCTCAAGTCCCTCAGCCTTTCCTCATAAGACTTTCCCACCATACCAGGCAACATCCTCCTCTGCACCCTTTCCAATGCCTCCACATCTTTCTTATAATGTGGCGACAGAACTGTACACAATACTCCAAGTGCGGCCGCACCAGAGTTTTGTACAGTTGCAACATGACCTCACAGCTCCAAAATTCAATCCCTCTACTAATAAAAGCGAACACACCGTACGCCTTCTTTACAACCTAATCAACTTGAGTACCAACTTTCAGGAATCTATGCACATGTACACTGAGATCTCTTTGCTTGTCGACACTGCTAAGAGTCCTTCCATTAGCCCTATATTCTGTACACGTATTACTCTTACCAAAGTGAATCACCTCACATTTTTCCGCATTAAATTCCATTTGCCACCTCTCAGCTTATCTATGCCCCTCTGCAAATTGTAACATCCATCCTCACTGTCTACAACTCCTCCAACTTTGGTGTCATCAGCAAACCCATCTTCTACTAACCCATCCTTCTACACCCTCATCTAGGTCATTTATAAAAATGACAAACAGCAGTGGCCCCAAAACAGATCCCTGAGGTACACTACTTGTAACTAAACTCCAAGTTGAATATTTCCCATCAATCAACACTCTGTCTTCTATCAGCTAGCCAATTCCTAATCCAAATTGCTAAATCACTCTCAGTCCCAGGCATCTGCATTTTCTGTAGTAGCTTACCATGGGGAATGTTATCAAACACTTTGCTAAAATCCATATACACCACATCAACTGCCTTACATTTATCCACTTCTTTGGTCACCTTTTCAAAAAACTCGATAAGATTTGTGAGCCATGACCTACCTTCCCAAAACCATGTTGACTATCCCTAATCAATTCATTTCTCTCTAGATGACTATAAATCCTATCCTTATAATTCTTTCCAAAACTTTCCCCACAACAGAAGTAAGGCTCACAGGTCTATAATTTGCAGGATGGTCTCCGCTCCCCTTCTTAAACAAAGGGACAACATTTGCCATCCTCCAGTCTTCCGGCACTACACCTATAGCTAACGATGACATGAAGATCAAAATAAAAGGCTCTGCAATCTCCTCTGTAGTCTCCCAGAGTAACTTGGGATAAATCCCATTCAGCCCAGGGGATTTATCTATTTTCATACTCTCAAGAATAGCTAACACCTCCTCCTTATGTACCTCAATCCCATCTAGTCTACAACCCTGTATCCCAGTATTCTCCTCAACTACATTGACTTTTTCCTGAGTGAGTACTAACAAAAAATATTCATTTAGTGCCACCATTCAGCTAGATCATTGGTTGACCCACTCCACTATCTCAACACCAACTTCCTGCTCAGACCTCTATTGTTTGACATGAGTGGGATGCCAGGAATCGAATCCAGGCCCCTGGCACAGCAATGCTAACCATTGTGCCACGGCACCACCCATGGACCTCTATCTGGAGAATACTGCATTTTCTGAGGAGAGATTACAGGAAATCTGGAACTGAAGGTGAGAGAATGGAGAGGCACAGTGATTAGCACTGTTACCTCACACTACCGGGGACCTGGGTTTGATTCCTGGCTTGGGTCACGGTTTGTGTAGAGTCTACACATTCTCCCCTGGTTTGCTTGGGTATCCTCCAGTTGCTCCGGTTTCCTCCCACAGTCTGAAAGATGCGCTGGTTAGATGCATTGGCCATGCTAAATTCTCTCTCGGTGTATCCAAACAGGTGCTGGAGTGTGGCAACTGGGGGATTTTCACAGTAATTTCATTGCAGTGTTACTTGTGATACTAATAAATTAACTTTAAAAAAAGGAGTATTTCCTGAGAACCACTTCATTAAAGTGATTTGTTGTTTCATTCCAGCATGATCATTCCAGGTCTGGAGAACATCACGCACGGTGGAATGAGTGAGCACCACCCACATCCCAACATTCCAGGTCAGTATCCACACTGCTATTCTCGCCACCCTCTAAAATCAGGAGGAGACAATTTAGCCACTCAATCTAAGACCACAAGAACCAAGAGCAGGTATAAGAAATTCAGGCCCTCTAGCCTGTTCAGCTATTCAATATGACCATGGCTAATATTGTCTTGGCTTGAACTCCACTTTCCTGCCCGTTCTCTTTAACCCTTTAACCCATTACTAATTAAAAATCTCTCTATCACTTCTTTCTACCCAGCATTCACTGACGGCTAAACTGTGATCTAACTTTACAAACCCACCATTGCTCGAGAACTTGGGGGAATGTCTTGAGGAGTGTGCATATTAAGAAAAGGAAGTGCCAGAAGTTTTAAAATGCATCAAGATAGATAAATCCTGGGACATGATGAAGTGTATCCCAGAACACTGTGGGAGATTAGGGAGGAAATTGTGGATTCTCCTAGCCAAGATATTTGAATCATTGATAGTCACGGTGAGGTGCCTGAAGACTGGAGAGTGGCAAATGTTGTGTCTTTGTTTAAAAAGGGCTGCAGGGAAAAGCCTGGGAACTACAGGCCAGTGAGCCTCACGTCTGTAGGTATTTTGGGAGACAGAATTTACGGGCATTTAGAAATGCAAGGACTGATTAGGGACAGTCAGCATGGCTTTGAGTGGAAGATCATGTCTCCCAAATTTGAGTTTTTTGAAGGGGTAACTAAGAAGGTAGATGAGGGCAGTGCAGTTGATGTTGTCTACATGGACTTTCGCAAGGCCTTTGACAAGGTACTGCATAGTAAGTTGTTCCATACAGTTAAATCTCACAGGATCCAGGGTGAGGGATCTAAATGGATACAAAATTGGTTTGATGACAGAAGCCAGAGGGTGGTTGTAGAGGGTTGTTTTTCAAACTGGAGGCCTGTGACCAGCAGTGTGCCTCAGGGATCAGTGCTGGATCCACTGTTATTTGTCATTTATATTAATGATTTATTTCGAGAAGAAATTAGATGTTGCTCTTGGGGTTAAAGGGATCAAGGGATTTGGGAGGAAGGGGAGAAATCAGAATGTTCAATTTGATGATCAGCCATGATCAAAATGAATGATGGAGCAGGCTCGAAGGGCCGAATGGCCTCCTCATGATTCTAATCTCTATGTTTCTATGTAAGTTCCTAGATATTATCTCAGTCATTGCAACAGTTTAGCCTTCTTTCTTTTAGTGTCTATGATTTATTCTTCAGGTTCTCCTGATCGTTGTGATGGTCTCGGATTTGATGCAATCACCCTGGATGAGCAAGGAGTCATCAATTTTTTCCGAGGTAAGACTTGGCAGCAGAGGCCAGAGTCAGACAGCAGAATTTCCTCACATCCTCCCAGCCTAAATAACAACCTCTGTGACTGTCTCCACATAATTCTTGCTCCGCACTTGCATGCATTACCAGCAAATGTTTATTTAGTGCTAAAACCAAAAATTAAAGAACAAAATACAAACAAGCAATATAGAACATAAAACATAGAACATAGAACATTACAGCACAGAACAGGCCCTTCGGCCTTCGATGTTGCGCCGACCATTATAAAAAGCAATGCCCCTCCAAACTAAACCATTCCCTTCTCTTCCATATACTTATCAACTAACCTCTTAAACGCCACCAAACTTGGTGCATCCACAACTGCTGCAGGCAGGGCATTCCACTCCCGAACCACCCTTTGGGTACAGAACCTACCTCTGATATCCATCCTATAACTATCACCCCTTAATTTAAAGCTGTGTCCCCTCGTGCTAGCTTTCTCCATCCTAGGAAAAAGGCTATCACTGTCCACCCTATCTAAACCTCTAATCATCTTATATGTTTCAATTAGGTCCCCTCTTAGCCGCCTCCTTTCTAACGAAAACAACCTCACATCCCTCAGCCTCTCTTCATAAGACCTGCCCTCCATACCAGGCAACATCCTGGTAAACCTCCTCTGTACCCTCTCCAATGCCTCCACATCTTCTTATAATGTGGGGACCAGAACTGCACACAATACTCCAAGTGCGGCCGCACTAGAGTTTTTTACAGTTGCAACATGATGCTGCGGCTCCTAAATTCAATCCCCCTACCAATAAAAGCTAAGACTCCATATGCCTTCTTAACAACCTTATCGACTTGACTGCTTACTTTCAGGTATCTATGCACAAATACACCAAGATCCCTCTGTTCATCAACACTATTAAGAATCCTACCATTAGCCCTATACTCTACACATTTATTATTCCTTCCAAAGTGCATTACCTCACACTTTTCCACATTAAACTCCATTTGCCACCTCTCAGCCCAGCTCTGCAACTTGTCCAAGTCTCTCTGCAAACTATAACACCCCTCTTCACTATCTACCACTCCACCGACTTTAGTGTCATCTGCAAATTTACTAATCCATCCTTCAATACCCTCATCCCGATCATTTATAAAAATTACAAACAGCAGGGGCCCCAAAACAGACCCCTGAGGTACACCACTTGTCACCGAACTCCAAGATGAATATCTCCCATCAACCACCACCCTCTGTCTTCTATCTGCTAGCCAATTCCTAACCCAATTAGCTAAATCACCCTCTATCCCATACATCTGCATTTTCTGCAGAAGTATTCCATGGGCCACCTTATCAAACGCCTTACTAAAGTCCATATATACCACATCAACCGCCTTACCCCCATCCACCTCTTTGGTCACTTTCAAAAAACTCAATAAGGTTAGTAAGGCACGACCTACCCTTCACAAAACCATGCTGACTATCCCCAATCAATTCATTTCTCTCTAAATAACTATAAATCCGATCCCTAATTATTCTCTCCAATACTTTTCCCACAACAGAAGTAAGACTCACTGGCCTATAATTCCCTGGAAGGTCTCTCTTCCCCTTCTTAAACAATGGGACCACATTCGCTATCCTCCAGTCCTCCTGAACCACACCCGTAACCAACGAGGACCTGAAGATCAGAGCCAGAGGCTCTGCAATCTCCTCTCTTGCCTCCCAGTGAATCCTAGGGTAAATCCCGTCCGGCCCAGGGGACTTATCCAACTTCAAACCCTCGAGAATATCTAGCACATCCTCCCGATCTATTTCGATACTTTCCAGTTTGCTACCCTGTACCTCAGTGTTCTCCATAACTACATTTACATTACCCTGCGTGAATACCGAAGAGAAATATTTATTCAGTACCTCTCCAATCTCCTCAGGCTCCATGCACAACTTCCCACTGCTGTCTATGACTGGCCCTAATCTTGTCCTAACCAATCTTCTATTCTTAATATATCTAAAGAAAGCTTTAGGATTCTCCTTAATCCTATCAGCCAAAGTCTTCTCGTGTCCCCCCTTAGCTCTCCTCAATTCACTCTTTAGCTCCCTCCTGGCTAATCTATAGCTATCCATTGCACTAACCGAGCCTTCAAGCCTCATCCTGACATAAGCCTCCTTTTTCCTTTTAACCAGCAAATCCACTTTTTTCGTACACCAAGGTTCTCTTACTCGACCATTTCCTCCTTGCCTGACAGGGACATACTTATCAAGGACCCGCAGCAGCTGCTCCTTGAATAAGCTCCACATTTCAGATGTTCCCAGTCCCTGTAGTTTCCTAGTCCAACCTATGCACCCTAAATCTCTCCTAATAGCCTCATAATTACCATTCCCCCAGCTATAACTACTGCCCCCGCTTCATGCCTATCCCTATCCATCACTAAGGTGAACGTAACCGAATTGTGGTCACTATCACCAAAATGTTCACCAACCTCCAAGCCTAACACCTGGTCTGGCTCATTGCCCAGCACCAAATCCAATGTAGCCTCACCTCTAGTTGGCCTATCTACATACTGAGTCAAAAAACCGTCCTGCACACTTTGTACAAAAACTGACCCCTCTAACGAGCTAGAGCTATAGCTATTCCAATCAATATTAGTAAAGTTAAAGTCCCCCATAACAATTACCCTATTACTTTCACTCCTGACCAGAATTGACTTTGCAATCCTTTCCTCAACCTCTCTAGAACTTTTAGGAGGTCTATAAAGACTCCCAACAGGGTGACCTCTCCTCTCCTGTTTCTAATCTCAGCCCATACTACCTCAACAGACAAGTCCTCATCAAACTTCTTTTCTGTCACTATGAAATATGAACCAGAACTGGCAGTATCTCTCATAAGGTGTACCACTGACAAGATATACCACTGACAGGGTGTACCACTGACCGGGTGTTTCACTCTAGAACACTGCATTTGCCTGACGAAGACGAAAAGGTAGAAAGCTCGCAGATTTACTATCAAATAAATCGGTTGGATTTAAAATTGGTGTTGCTAGATTTTTACAGAGTGTACCACTGACAGGGTGTACCACCGACAGGATGTACCACTGATAGAGTGTATCACTGACAGGCTGTACCACTGACAGGGTGTACCATCGACAGGGTGTACCACCGACAGGGTGTACCATCGACAGGGTGTACCACTGACAGGATGTACCACTGATAGAGTGTACCACTGACAGGGTGCACCACTGACAGAGTGTACCATCGACAGGGTGTACCACCGACAGGGTGTACCACTAATAGAGGGTATCTCTGACGGGGTGTACCACTGATAGCGTGTATCTCTGATAAAGTGACCAGGATGCAACCCACATACAAACTTATGGACATAATCGGGAAAGCTGGATAGGTGATATTGAGGGAAATAAGACACTAGTTAGTCCTCAGCTGGAATATTATGCACTGTTCTAGGTGCCACACTGTAGGAAGGATGTGAATGCATTAAAGAGAGTGCAGAAGAGGTTTACAAAAATGGTTTTAGGCATGACAAACTTCGGCTATGAGGATGGATTTGAGAGGTTGGGTTAGGCGTAGGTTCTCCTTAGAGAGAAGAAGACTAGGAGGAGATTTGTAGCTGTTACTAGGGGGCATAACTATAAGGTTCATTTTGGGAGATATAAGAGGGATGTCCGAGATAGATTCTTCACTCAGAGAGTGGTTGGGGTGTGGAATATACTGCCTGCTGTAATAGTGGAGTCAGATGCTTTAAGAACTTTCAAGCGGTTATTGGATAGGAACATGGAGCACACCAGAATGATAGGGAGTGGGATAGCTTAATTTTGGGTTTGGACATAGCTTGGTACAACATTGAGGGCTGAAGGGTCTGTACTGTACTGTTCTATGTTTCTATGTTTCTATTAGTCAGAGATGTTCAAAATCATAAAATGGCTGGACTGAGTAGACAGGGAAAAACTGCTCCCACTTGTAAAAGGATCAAGAACGAGAGATCACAGACTTAAAGTGATTTGCAAAAGAAACAAATATGATGAGAGAAAACTTGCATCCCAACACTGAACCGTGAGGCACATCACGAGTCACTGATCGCCAACCAGAAAAACACCCATTTACCCCCACTCTTTGCTTTCTGTTTTTTAACCAATCCTCTATCCGTGCTAATACATTACCCATAACACTGTGCACCTTTATCTTGTGTAGCATCTTTGATGCAGCATCTTGTCAAATGTCTTCTGGAAATTCAGATACACCACATCCACATGTTCCCCATTGTCCACTGCACATGTAATGTCCTCAAAAAATTCCACCAAATTAGTCAAACACAACCTGCCCTTCATGAACACATGCTGTCTCGCCTATGGGATAATTTCATAGAACATTGAACACTACAGCACAAACAGGCCCTTCGGCCCACGAGTTGCACCGATCACATCTATATCTACCAAGCCATAGACCTATTTATAACCCCCAATCCCATTAGATCCCATATACTCATCCAGAAGTCTTTTAAAAGACCCCAGTGAGTTTGCCTCTACCATCTTGGAAAGAATTATAAGGGATAGGATTTATAAGCATCTAGAGAGAAATAAATTGATTAGGGATAGTCAGCACGGTTTTGTGAAGGGTAGGTCGTGCCTCACAAACCTTTATTGAGTTTTTTGAGGAGGTGACCAAAGAGGTAGATAAGGGTAAGGCAGTTGATGTAGTGTATATGGATTTTAGCAAAGCGTTTGATAAGGTTCCCCATGGTAGGCTACTGCAGAAAGTGCAGATGCATGGGATTGAAGGTGATTTAGCAGTTTGGATTAGGAATTGGCTAGCTGATAGAAGACAGAGGGTGGTGTTGATGGGAAATATTCAACCTGGAGTGCAGTTACAAGTGGTGTACCTCAAGGATCTGTTTTAGGGCCACTGCTGTTTGTCATTTTTATAAATGACCTAGATGAGGGTGTAGAGGGTTGGATTAGTAAATTTGCTGACGATACCAAAGTGGGGGGAGTTGTAGACAGCGAGGATGGATGTTACAGTTTGCAGAGGGACATAGATAGGTTGCAGAGCTGGGCCGTGAGGTGGCAAATGGAATTCAATACGGATAAGTGTGAGGTGATTCACTTTGGTAGGAATAACAGGCATATGAAATATAGGGCTAATGGAAGGACCCTTAATAGTGTTGTCGAGCAGAGGGATCTTGGGGTACAAGTACATAGCTCTTTGAAAGTTGGCACCCAGGTTGATAAAGTTGTTAAGAAGGCGTACGGTGTGTTAGCTTTTATTGGTAGAGGGATTGAATTTAGGAGCCGTGAGGTTATGTTACAACTGTACAAAACTCTGGTGCGGCCGCACTTGGAGTATTGCGTACAGTTCTGGTCGCCGCATTATAAGAAAGATGTGGAAGCATTGGAAGGGTGCAGAGGAGGTTTACCAGGATGTTGCCTGGTATGGTGGGAAGGCCTTATGAGGAAAGGCTGAGGGACCTGAGGTTATTTTCATTAGAGAGAAGAAGGTTACGCGGTGACCTAATTGAGGCGTATAAGATGATCAAAGGACTGGATAGGGTGGATAGTGAGAGCCTTTTTCCCGGATGGTGATGACCAACACGAGGGGACATAACTTTAAATTAAGAGGTGGTAGTTATAGGACGGATGTCAGAGGCAGGTTCTTTACACAGAGGGTGGTGAGGGCGTGGAATGCCCTGCCTGCAGCAGTTGTGGACTCGCCTACTTTGGGGGCATTCAAATGTTCGGTGGATAGGCATATGGATGATATTGGAATAGTTTAGGTTAGAGGGTCCACTGGCCGGCGCAACATCGAGGGCCAAAGGGCCTGTACTGCGCTGTAGTGTTCTATGTTCTATGTTCTATCACCGACGGCAGCCGATTCCATTCACTCACCACCCTCTGAGTGAAAAACTTACCCCTAACATCCCCTCTGTATTTGCTTCCCTGCACCTTAAATCTGTGTCGTCTCGTAGCGACCATTTCAGCTCGGGGAAAATAGTCTCTGAGAATGCACCAGATGTGTTTCTACCCAGATGTATTTAGGATCTCATCCCTTTTTTTCACCTATGTCGTTTATACCTCTGGCTGTTTGCCCTCCCCCTTCAGAATGTCCTGCAGTCGCTCCGAGTCATCCTTGATCCTAGCACCAGGGAGGCAATATACCATCCTGGAGTCTCGTCTGGGGGCACAGAATTTAATTGTAAGGGAATCCCCTGTAACTATTGCACTGACACACCTTTTACCCTTACCCTCTGCAGCAGAACCAACCACAATGCAATGAGTTTGGCTGCTGCTGCTTTTCCCAGGGAGGTCATTCCCCGAACAGTATCCAAAACGATATATCTATTCAGCAGAAGAATGGCCACAGGAGATTCATGCACTGTCTGCCTATCTCTCATGCTCTGTCTTTCTGCCTCTGCCTTTCTCTCCACTTCCTGCCTGTGGAGTCTGCGCCTGCAGTGTGACCACCTCTCTATAGTTTGAAGATAAGAGGTAAATCTTTTAGAACTGAAGTGAGGAAAAATTTCTTCACCCAGAGGATGGTGAATGTGTGGAATTCACTCCCACAGAAAATATTTGAGGATAAAACAGTATGTGATTTCAAGAAGAAATTAGATATAACTCTTGGGGCTATTATACGTGAGTCACTTGAGCAGACTGAGAATGGCCTAGAGAATGACCAATGAGTGGCGTAGGCTTGGAGGGCCGAAGGGCCTGTTTCCTGTGCTGTGCAGTTCTTTGTTCTAAAGAGATCAAGGTAAATGGGGGGAAGGGGGATCAGGATATTGAATTTGATGATCAGTCATGATCAAAATGAATGGCGGAGCAAGCTCAAAGGGCTGAATGGCCTCCTCCTGCTTTTAGTTTCTACATTTCTATGAACGGAGCTTTTGGTGGTCAATAAAGCTAACCATTTTCACCTCTATAATATCACCTGATTTCACTACTGATTCTATGGACTTAAAACGTTAACTGTGTATCTCTCCTCACAGACACTGCCAGATCTGCTGAGTTTCACCAGCGTCCTCTGCTCTTGATTTAGATTTCTGTATCTGCAATATTTTGCTTCAGAAAGTTTTGACATTGTGAGATTTAGAAAACCTGACTGTTCTCTCCATTGCTTCCTGATTAACAGATGAGTTTGTGTGGAAAGGTTTCTTTGGTCCTGCTGACTTTATTAATAATACCTGGCCCCTACTGCCGAGTCACATTGATGCAGCATTCCGCATGCACCACAAAGCCTCCCCTCAACATCACGACAGGATGTTTTTCTTCAAGGTAAGCTCATCAGATTACCGTATCCATGGCACCAGATCTCCAGCAAACCTGCAATTTTCAGTCAGGGCCCAATGTGGTGGGAAAACCAAAGGCTAGATTTGAAGTTATTTGACCTTCAGTGGCATTACCATCACTGAATCCCCACTATTAACACACGGGGGGTTACCACCAACCTGAGACTCAAATGGGACTAGCCATATAAACACAGTGGCTATCAGAGTGGGTCAAGCCACTCACCACCCTGACTTGGAAATATATCACCATTCCTTCACTGTTATTGGGTCAAAATCCTGGAAAATCCTTCCTAACAGCACTGTGAGTGTAATCACACTACAGGGACCGTAGTGTTTCAGCAAGGCAGCTTTACCACCACCTTTTCAGAAAGGCAATTCAGGATTGACAATAAATGCTGGTCTATCCAGAGTAGGTCACATCTTGTGAAAGAATAATAAAGTATTCATTGGTGTAGAGGCATCAACAGAGTTAAAGCCACTAATATTAGGATTAAAAACTCCCATTCTCTGCTTATCTGGCACAGAAACTGTTAGGTACCAATCCTAATAAATTGCAGGATGCAGAGGAGGCAGACATAGAACACAGTACAGGCCCTTCGGCCCTCAATGTTGTGCTGAGCTTTGTCCAATCAAGATCAGTCTATCCCACTCTCTGAACAGTGTTTAAAGTATGAAGTTTATTTATTATGTCTCAAGTAGGCTTACATTAACACTGCAACAAATGTACTGTGAAAATCTCCTAATCACCACATTGTGGGCGCCTGTTTGGGTACACTGAGGGAGAATTTAGCATGGCAATGCACCCTAACCAACACATCTTTTGCACTGTGGGAGGAAACTGGAGCACCTGGAGGAAACCAGGCACAGAGAGAACGTGCTGACTCCACACAGACACTGACCCAAGGCAGGAACTGAAAGATTCCCATGGTAATAATTCTATAATAGAATCATAGAATCCCTTCAGAGAGATGCCATTCAGTCCTTTGAGTCTGTAGTGACACAATCCCACTCAGGCCTTGATACAAAGGGGCAACCCTGTTCCCTGTAACTCCAAGTTTGGTGACGTTTAAGAGGTTAGTTGATAAGTATATGGAAGAGAAGGGAATGGTTTAGTTTGGAGGGGCATTGCTTTTTTTATTGGTCGGCACAACATCGAAGGCCGAAGGGCCTGTTCTGTGCTGTAATGTTCTATGTTCTATGTTCTAAGTTTTATCCCTCTAATCCGCTGAACCTACATATCTTGGGACACAAAGGGTCAATGTTACATGGTCAATCCATCTAATTTACACATCTTTGGATTGTGGGTGGAAAGGGAGCACCCGGAGGAAACCCATGAAGACATGGGGAGAACGTGCAGACTCCACACAGTCACCCGAGGGCAAGATTGAACCCGGGTCCCTGGCACTGTGAGGCACAGTGCTAACCACCGTACTGCCCAGAATGGAGACATGGACAGAGTGCAAGGAAGACTGGGATATATACAAATTCCACATGCTTTACAACAACTGTTAATATTTCTTCATAGATGACAAGTAGGTGTTGCTGGGAAGAACTGCATTTATTGCTCAGGTCTATTTGCCCTGCTTGTGCTGTTACAGTGGGCAGTTAACAAGCAACACTATTGCTGTTTGTTGTGAGTCACATATAAAATTTCCTTCCATTAATTAGGGAAACAAATGCATTTCAAAACATTTGACAAGGTTTTCATGTTTTAATTCCAGTTTTTTATTGAATTCAAAATTCACCATCTCAGTGTTGGATGAGTCACTAGTCCAGTAACTAAAGCACTGTTTCACGTTGCAATGTTTGTTTATGTAAGCAGACAACTCTCTCCCTTCCCAAACACTGTCTAAAATCATTCATTGGCCTCTCATTGATTTTCAGGGAAATCAGGTTTGGCAATATTATGGCAGATCGCCAGAAGGTGTCTTCCTGATCCATGACAAGTTTCCAGGAATTCCAGATAATTTAGGGGCTGCAGTGGAATGTCCAGTCGGAGAGTGCACAAAGGATTCTGTGCTCTTTTTCAAAGGTAAGGCAATTTACTTGGACGAGAAACTTAACATCTCGTCCTGATGTATTCAACAGGATATGTGGAGCAATCCCTCAGCACTGACCCTCTGGCAGTGCGGCGCTCCCTCAGCACTGACCCTCTGACAGTGCGGCGCTCCCTCAGCACTGACCCTCTGACAGTGCGGCGCTCCCTCAGCACTGACCCTCTGACAGTGCGGCGCTCACTCAGCACTGACCTTCTGACAGTGCGGCGTTCCCTCAGCACTGACCCTCTGACAGTGCGGCGCTCCCTCAGCACTGACCCTCTGACAGTGCGGCACTCCTTCAGCACTGACCCTGTGATAGTGCAGTAATGCGCTACTCTGTTCTGGGTTCTGTGCAGTACGTATTGAAAGTTCAATTATTAGGTTAATTGACCCCATGTTGAATGTGATGTGTTACGGGGATGGGATGGGAAGCAGGCCTGATCCACAATTTCAATCCTCATCCATCATCCTTATCCATAACCCCTATCTTAACGAAGACCCCGATCATTCAAGTATCCCTAACATCTGACCTTGACATGAACCCCCAACTTAATCTGAATCATAGAAACTTAAAAGATAGAGTCAGTTTGGAGGCCATTCGGCCCTTTGACCTGCTCTGCTATTCATTACAATCATTCAACTCAATAGCCTAATCCTGCTTTCTCATAGAATCCCTAGAGTGGAAGGCCAATCAACCTAAACCACACATCTTTGGACTGTGGGAGGAAACCGGAGCACCCGGAGAAAACCCACATAGACATGAGGAGAATGTGCAAACTCCAAACAGTCATCCAAGGCCAGAATTGAACCCGGATTCCTGATGCTGTGAGGCAACAGTGCTAACCACTGTGCCACCATGCCGACCCCAGTAATTCAGGACCTTTGATCCCATTTGCCCTAAGTGCTATATCCAGCAGCCTCTTGAATAGATTCAATGTTTTGGCATCGACTACTTCCTGTGGTAATAAATTCCACAGGCTCACTACTCTTTGGGTGAAGAAATGTCTTCTCATCTCTGTTCTAAATGGTCTACCCTGAATCCTCAGACTGACCCCTGGTTCTGAACTCCCCCACCAGTGGGAACATCTTCCCTGCATCTACCCTGTTGATGTTGAGCCCTGTTAGAAATTTTATACATCTCTATAAGATCCCCCCTCATTCATCTGAACTCCAGTGAAAACAATCCTAACCTGGTCAATCTTTTCTCATACATCAGTCCCACCATCCCCAGAATCAGCCTGGTAAACCTTCGCTGCACTCCCTCAAGAGCAAGAACATCCATCCTCAAAAAAGCAGGCCAAAACTGCACACAATACTCTAGGTGTGGCCTCACCAATGCCCTGTATAATTACAACAATACATTCCTGCTCCTGTACTCGAAACCTCTCGCAATGAAGGCCAACATGGCATTTTCCTTCTTTACCGCCTGTTGCACCTACATGCTTACCTTCAGTGACTGGTGCTCAAGGACACCCAGGTCCCATGCACACTTCCCATCTTCCAATTTACAGCCATTCAGATAGTAATCTGCCTTCTTGCTTTTGCTTCCAAAGTGAATAACCTCACACTTATCCAAATTATATTGAATCTGCCATTGATTTGCCCACTCACCCAATCTGTTCAGATCGTTCTGAAGGATCTCTGCATTCTCGTCACAGTTCACCCTCCCACCCAACTTGGTATCATCTGCAAACTTTGAGATGTTACTTATTGCTCCTTCATCTAAATCATTAATATATATTGTGAATAGCTGGGGGCCCAGCACCGATCCCTGTGGCACTCCACTAGTTACTGCCTGCCAATTTGAAAAGCACCCATTAATTCCTATTCTTTGTTTCCTCTCTGCCAACCAGTTTTCTATCTCAATACACTTCCCCCAATCCCATGTGCTTTAATCTTGCACATAATCTTTTATACAGGACTTTGTCAAATGTTTTCTGGAAGTCCAAATATACCACATTGACTGGTTCCCCCTTGTCAACTCCACTAGTTACACCTTCAAAGAATTCCAACAAATTTGTCAAGCATGATTCCACCTTCATAAATCCATGCTGACTCTGTCTGATCCTGTCACTGCTTTCTAAATGGTTCGCTAACCCCTAACCTTAACCCTCACTCTACTGTGTCTCATTGAAATGATAAGGTCCTGGGTCATAGTCATAGAGTCAGAGAGGATTACAGAATGGAAACAAGCCCTTCGGCCCAACTTGTTCATACTGCCACTTTTTTTAACCCCAGAAGCCCATTTGCCCGCATTTGGCCCATATCCTTCTACACCCATCTTATCCATGCAACTGGTTAAATGCTTTTTAAAAGACAACATTATATCTACTTCTATGACTACCTCTGGCAGTTTGTTCCAAACACTTACCACCCTCTGTGTGAAAAAATTCCTCTCTGGACCCTTTTGTATCTCCCCTCTCTCACCTTAAACCTATGCCTTCAAATTCAATCTACCAAAATGCATCACCTCGCATTTGTCTGAATTAAAATCCATCTGCCATTTGTCAGCTCTTTGGCCCAATTGATCAAGATCCTTTTGCAATCCTAGATAATCTTCTTCATTGTCCACTATGCCACTAACCCATCCCCTACTTTTACATAGAACATAGAACATAGAACAATACAGCACAGAACAGGCCCTTCGGCCTTCGATGTTGTGCCGACCAAAATAAAAAGCAATGCCCTCCAAACTAAACCATTCCCTTCTCTTCCATATACTTATCAATTAACCTCTTAAACGCCACCAAACTTGGCGCATCTCAACAGCTGCAGGCAGGGCATTCCACTCCCTAATCACTCTTTGAGTAAAGAACCTACCTCTGATATCCGTCCTATAACTCATACTCCTTAATTTAAAGCTGTGTCCCCTCGTGGCAGCTTTCTCCATCCTAGGAAAAAGGCTATCACTGTCCACCCTATCTAAACCTCTAATCATCTTATATGCTTCAATAAGATCCCCTCTTAGCTGCCTCCTTTCTAACGAAAACAACGTCAAATCCTTCAACCTCTCTTCATAGGACCTGCCCTCCATACCAGGCAACATCCTGGTAAACCTCCTCTGTACTCTCTCCAATGCCTCCACATCTTTCTTATAATGTGGCGACCAGAACTGCACACAATACTCCAAGTGCGGCCGCACTAGAGTTTTGTACAGCTGCAACATGATGCTGAGGCTCCTAAATTCAATCCCCCTACCAATAAAAGCTAAGACTCCATAAGCCTTCTTAACAACTTTATCCACTTGACTGCCTACTTTCAGGGATCTATTGACACATACACCAAGATCCTTCTGTTCCTCACCACTATTAAGAGCCCTACCATTAGCCCTATACTCTACACATTTATTGTTCCTGCCAAAGTGCATTACCTCACACTTCTCCACATTAAACTCCATTTGCCACCTCTCGGCCCAGCTCTGCAACTTGTCCAAGTCACTCTGTAAACTAAAACACCCCTCTTCACTATCTACCACTCCACCAACTTTAGTGTCATCTGCAAATTTACTAATCCATCCCTCAATACCCTCATCCAGATCATTTATAAAAATTACAAACAGCAGGGGCCCCAAAACTTTTCTTTTGGGGAAAGATATTGACTATCCAGCTAATCTGTGTCCATCATTATTTTATAGACCTTTATATGATTATTTCTCAGCCTCCTTTCTATAACAGGGTGACCAGAATTGCACACAGTATTCCAAGTGTGGCCTTACCAATGTCGTGTACAACTTCAACAAGACGTCCCAATTCCTGAATTCAATGTTCTGATCGATGAAACCAAACATGCCGAATGCCTTCTTCACCACTCTGTCCACCTGTGACTCACTTTCAAGGAGCTATGAACATGTACCTCTAGATCTCTTTGTTCTGTAACTCTCCCCAACGCCCTATCATTAACGGAGTAAATCCTGCCCTGGTTCAATCTACCAAAATGCATCACCTCGCATTTGTCTGAATTAAACTCCATCTGCCATTTGTCAGCTCTTTGGCCCAATTGATCAAGATCCTTTTGCAATCCTAGATAATCTTCTTCACTGTCCACTATGCCACCAATCTTGGTGTCATCTGCAAACTTACTAATCATGCCCCCTATATTCTCATCCAAATCATTCATATAAATGACAAATAAGAGTGGACCCAGCACTGATCCCTGAGGCACACCATTGGTGATAGATCTCCAGTTTGAGAAATAACCCTCTACAACCACCCTCTAGTTCTGTCAACAAGACAATTTTATATCCATTTAGCTACCTCACTCTGGATCTCATGAGATTTAACCTTATGCAACAATCTACCATGTAATACCTTGTCATCTTTAAATGCCTATAGATCCTGTCTCTCAAAATACCTTCCAACAATTTATCCATCACAAATGTGAGGCTCACTGGCCTGTAGTTCCCAGGCTTTTCCCTGCAGCTCTTTTTAAACAAAGGCACAACATTTGTCACTCTCCAATCTTCAGGCACCTCACTCGTGACTACCGATGATTCAAATATCTCAGCTAGGGGACCCGCAATTCCCTCCCTAGCCTCCCACAATGTCCTGGGGTACATTTCATCAGGTCCTGGGGATTTATCTACTTTGATGCATTTTAAGCACCTCTACCTCCTTCTCTGTAACATGTACACTCCTCAAGACATCATTATTTATTTTCCTAAGTTCTCTAACATCCATGCTTTTCTCAACAGTAAATACTGATGAGAAATATTCATTGACAATCTCACCCATCTCTTGTGGATCTGCACATAGATGACCTTGTTGATCCTTAAGAGGATCTACTCTTTTTCTTGTTACTCTTTAGTCCTTTATGTATTCGTAGAAGTTCTTTGGATTCTCTTCTGCCTTATCTGCCAAAAAAACTTTGTGTCCCCTTTTGCCCTCCTGATTTCTCTCTTAACTCTACTCCCACACCCTCTATATTCTTCAAGAGATTCACTTGATCCCAGCTGCCTATACATGTCATGTGCCTCCTTCTTCTTCTTGACCAGGGCCTCAATATCCTGAGTCATCCAGGGTTCCCTATTTCTGCCAGCCTTGCCCTTCATTCTAAAGGAATGTGTTTACCCTGAACCCTGATTAACACACTTTTGAAAGTGTGCCACTTACAGACATCCCTTTTCCTTCCCACAGACTCCCCCAATTAACTCTTAAAAGTTCCTGTCTGATATTATCAAAATTGGCCTTGCCCCAATTTAGATTTTTAACTTTTGGGCCAGACCTATCATTCTCCATAACTATCTTTAAAACTAAAAGAATTATGGTCATTGGTCCCAAAGTGTTCCCTCACTGACACTTCTGTCACCTGCCCTTGTGTGTCTAAATGTCTGTAAATCCTGTCTCTCAAAATACCTTCCAACGACTTACCCACCACAGATAGGAAGCTCACTGGCCTATAGTTCCCAGGCTTTTCCCAGCAGCCCTTTTTTAAACAAGGCACAACATTTGTAAGCTTTTTGAGTATGAGCCGTAAAAGAAAGAGAAACTCTGTGACTCTCTGTGCAGGAGAAACCGTGTACGAGCTAAATCTGAACACCATGACAGTGAAGGAAAGGAAATGGCCTGGAGTTCATTCCTGCACAGCATCCCAAAGATGGCTGGAGAGACATTTCTGTTTCCAAGGAACAGCTTTCATTCGCTTCAAACCCAGTACTGGTGAAGTTCCTCCAGGCTATCCAAAGGATGCAAGGGATTATTTCATGAGATGTGAAGGCCGAGGTGAGAGAATGTTATTGTTGCTGTTGAAAAGGCACAAAAGCAGAAACGAGTGAGTGGAAAATTGTGAATCACAAATTTGACTGAGTTTTTTTGAAGGGATAACAAGAAGATCGATGAGAGCAGTGCAGTTGATGCTGTCTACGTGAATTTTAGCAAGGCCTTTGACAAGGTATCACATGGTAGGTTATTGCATAAGGTTAAATGTCACAGGATCCAGTGTGAAGTATCTAAATGGATACAAAATTGGCTTGATGGCAGAAGCTAGAGGGTGATTGTAGAGGGTTGTTTTTCAAACTGTGACCAGCGGTGTGCCTCAGGGATCAGTGCTGGGTCCACTGTTTTTATCATTTATATTAATGATTTGGATGAGAATATAGGAGGCATGGTGAGTAAGTTTTCAGATGACACCAAGATTGGTGGCATAGTGGACAGTGAAGGTAGTTATCTAAGATTGCAATGGGGATCTTGATCAATTGGGCTAATGGGCTGATGAATGGTAGATGGGGTTTCATTTAAGTAAATGATGCATTTTGGTCGATTGAACCAGGGCAGGACTTACTCAGTTAATGATAGGGCGTGGGAAGAGTTGCAGAACAATAGGATTTAGAAGTACAGGTTCATAGCTCCTTGAAAGTGGAGTCACAGGTGGACAGAGTGGTGAAGAAAGCATTCAGCATGCTTGGTTTCATTGGTCAGAACATTGAATACAGGAGTTGGGATGTCTTGTTGAAGCTGTACATTGGTAAGGCCACACTTGGAATATTGTGGGCAGTTCTGGTCACCCTGTTATAAAAAGGATATTATTAAACTAGAAAGAATGCAGAAAAGATTTATCAGGATGCTACTGAGACTTGATGGATTAAGTTATAAGGAGAGGCTGGATAGACTGGGACTTTTTGCTCTGGAGTGTAGGAGGCTGAGGGGTGATCTTATAGAGGTCTATAAAATAATGAGGGGTATAGATCAGCCAGATAGTCAATATCTTTTTCCAAAAGTAGGGGAGTCTAAAACTAGAGGGCATAGGTTTAAGGTGAGAGGGGAGAGATACGAAAGTGTTCAGAGAGGCAATTCTTTTCACACAGAGGGTGGTGAGTGTCTGGAACAAGCTGCCAGAGGTAGTAGTAGAGACAAGTACAATTTTGTCTTTTAAAAAGCATTTAGACAGTTACATGGGTACAATGGGTATAGAGGGATATGGGCCAAATGAGGGCAATTGGGATTAACTTGGTGAAAGAAATTGGACAAGTTGGGCCGAAGGGCCTGTTTCCATACTGTAAACTGTGAATCTGTGATATTAACACAGAGGGTGGGATCTTAACAGATCTTTCTGTTGAACAGGACATGGAAAAATGAACGGAACATCAGCTGATACCATCTACAACCGATGCAGCAACCGAACATTTGACGAATTCACTGAGGATCAATTAGGAAGGATGTATGCGTTCCGAGGTAAGCAACACACTGAGGAACAGAGTCCCCACTCACTGAGGGACAAAGAACATAGAACATAGAACACTACAGCACAAACAGGCCGTTCGGCCACAAGTTGTGCCGATCATATCTATACCTACCAAGCCATAGAACTATCTGTAACTCCCAATCCCATTAAATCCCATGTACTCATTCAGAAATCTTTTAAAAGACCCCAGCGAGTTCACCTCTACCACCACTGACAACAGCCGATTCCATTCATTCACCGCCCTCTGAGTGAAAAACTTACCTCTAACATCTCCTCTGTATTTGCCCTCCAGCACCTTAAATCTGTGTCCTCTCGTAGTGACCATTTCAGCCAGGGGAAATAGCCTCCGAGAATCCACTCTATCTATTCCTCTCAACATCTCTATCAGGTCGCCTCTCAACCTTCGTCTCTCCAGAGAGAAGAGATCTAGCTCTCTCAACCTATCCTCATAAGGCCTGCCTCCCAATCCAGGCAACATTCTTGTAAATCTCCTCTGAACTCTCTCAATAGCTTCCACATCCTTCCTATAGTGAGGCGACCAGAACTGTACACAATACTCCAAGTGGGGTCTGACGAGGGTCTTATAAAGTTGCAGCATTACCTCCCGACTCCTAAACTCAATCCCTCTATTAATGAAGGCCAGTACACCATACGCCTTCTTGACCACATCCTCCACTTGCGAGGCAGATTTAAGAGTCCTATGGACCTAGACCCCAAGATCCTTCTGCTCCTCAACACTGCCAAGACATCTACCCTTGATATTATACTCCTTCGTCCCATTGGTCCTGCCAAAATGGACCACTACACAGTTATCTGGTTGAAGTCCATCTGCCACTTCTCCGCCCAGTTTTGCATCCTATCTATGTCCTGCTGCAACTTCAGACATCCCTCCAGACCATCCACAACACACCGACCTTCGTATCGTTGATGAACTTACTAACCCATCCCTCCACTTCCTCATCATTTATGAAACTACCAAACAGCCAGGGTCCTAGAACAGATCCCTGGGGCAGTCCACTGGTGACTGACCTCCATGCAGAAAAAGATCCATCCACAAATACTCCCTGCCTTCTGCAGGCAAGCCAGTTCTGGATCCACAAGGCCAAAGCCCCTTGGATCCCATGCCCTCTCACCTTCTCATGAAGTTTTGCATGAGGGATTTACCAAACACCTTGCTGAAATGCATGTAAACCACATACACTGCTCTTCCTTCGTCAATGAGTCCCCACTCACTAAGGGATAGAGTCCCCACTCACTAAGGGATAGAGTCCCCACTCACTGAGGGATAGAGTCCCCATTCACTGAGGCACAGAGTCCCCCACTCACTGAGGGACAGAGTCCCCACTCACTGAAATGTTTCTGAGGACATGTCAGGAGTAAGTTTTTCACAGTAAGACGTCTGACAACACCAGATTTAAATCCAACCGATTTATTTGATAGTAAACTCACAAGCTTTTGACCCTCTGGTCTTCGTCAGGTGAATGAGGTGTTCTGGTCTCAAACCCCTCATTCAACTGACAAAAACCAGAGGGTCGAAAGCTTGTGAGTTTTTACTATCAAATAAATCAGTTGGATTTAAAATTGATGATGTCAGAGTTCTTACTGTGTTTACCTCAGTCCAATGCCGGCATTTCCACATTGTAAGTCTTTCACTCAGAGGGTGGTGGGTGAGTGGAATTGGCTGCCAGCGATGGTGGTGGAGGCGGATTCAATAGGGTCTTTTAAGAGACTCCTGGATGAGTATATGGGACTTAGTAATATCAAGGGTTATAGGGAAGCCTAGTAGGTATGGATATGATCGGCGCAACCTGTGGGCCGAAGGGCCTGTTTGTGCTGTAGTTTTTCTATGTTCTATGTTCTAAGTTCAATTGAGCCTTTCAAGGGGAAATGAGATGAATGTTTGAATGGAAACAATGTGTAGGGGTCTGGGGGAAAGGCAGGAGAGCACTAAGTCATGATGCTCATTTATACAACCAGTGACGGATGGTCTCCTTCTGCACTGGAACAATTCAGTGAATCTCTGAAATTTCAGACAATTCTTGACAGTTTCCTGTTCATCACCATCAGCTGGTTCATTTTCCATGGCAATCAGAATCTACTTTCCAACCAATCAGCCCTCTCTTCTCACGCAGTGTTGTTTTCCCCAGCATTCCTGCAAACCTGATGAGTGCAAAATGAGAAGTTTTAGAACATAGAACATAGAACATTACAGCGCAGAACAGGCCCTTCGGCCTTCGATGTTGCGCCAACCAATTAAGAAAAAGCAATGACCCTCTAACCTAAACCATTCCCTTTTCATCCACAAACTTACCCACGGACCTCTTAAACGCCCCCAAACTTGGCACATCTACAAACTATCCTCATAAGGCATGCCTCCCAATCCAGGCAATTTTGACATGTCTATCTTTTAGAACAATACTAATACTGTTTAGAGAAGGAAATTTGTTATCTTTACTGATCAGGCCTATATGTGAGTCCCAATCTGGAGTCATGTTGTTGTCTCTTAGCTTCCCCATTTAAAATAAACAGAAGCATAGACAATAAGAGCTGAAGGAGGCCATTCTGCCCCTTGGGGCTGCTCTGCCAATTGAATATAATCATGGCTCCATTTCAACACTATTGTCCCCATTTCCCCATTCCCCTCAATGCCTTTAGTGTCTGGAAGTCTATTTGTTTCCTCTTTAAATATATTCAGTAACAGTGGTCCAGCAAGCTACTCAGCTCAGGGCAATCAGGGATAGGTAACAAATTCTCTCCCAGCCAGTGACCCCCACACCTCATGGAAGAGTAAAAAACCTGAAAAATGGGCACTTGTAAGGTAGTATCAGTAACATTGGTGAAGAGACCAGAGTCCAATAGGGGTAACTTCCCAAGCACTGGGCTCAATGGGAGTAATAGTCATTCTGTGCCAAGATTCTCAGCAACATTCTATCCTGGCTGGTTCTGAATTAAACTGGTCTTTTTGGTGGTTTTCCAGATAACCTGTATTTTCGATTGGACTCAGCTCGAGATGGCTGGCATCCATGGTCAATCAATTCCAGTTGGCCCTCTCTACACGGGAAAATCGATGGTGTTTTCACCTGGGACAAGAAGATGTATTTTATCCAGGTATGCCTGACCACAGCTTCCCAAATGTCCAGTGTTCACAGTGCTCAGTCTGTGTGTTTCTGACTGTTTCACAGCATGCAAAGTTTGCCTGTTCCTCAGACTTTGTGTGTGTGTGTGTGTGTGTGTGTGTGTGTGTATATCTGCAGACCTGTGAATCTGCGGGAAATTATTAGAGAAAATTCAGAAAGAAAGGTTTAATCTCCACTTGGAAAGGCATGGGTTAACTAGGGCAAGTCAGCATGGCTTTGTCAGAGGGAGGTCATTTTTAACAAATCTGATAGAATTTTTCAAAAAAATGAAGTGTGTGGATGAGGGAAGTGCAGTCAATGTAGTCTATATGGATTTTAGCAAAGCTTTTGACAAAGTCCCACGTGGGAGATTAATTCACAAAGTCAAAGCACTTGGAATCCAAGGCAACTTGGTGAGATGAATCAGAAACTGGTTAAGTAATAAGACATTACATGTGCAGTGCACAATGGGGAACCTGTGGATGTGGGTGTATCTGCATTTCCAGAAGGTATTTGACAAGATGCTGCACCAAATCTTATTGAAGCATATAAGATGATTAGAGGTTTAGATAGGGTGGACAGTGATAGCCTTTTTCCTAGGATGGAGAAAGCTAGCACGAGGGGACACAGCTTTAAATTAAGGGGTATGAGTTATAGGACGGATATCAGAGGTAGGTTCTTTACTCAAAGAGTGATTAGGGAGTGGAATGCCCTGCCTGCAGCTGTTGTAGATGCGCCAAGTTTGGTGGCGTTTAAGAGGTTAATTGATAAGTATATGGAAGAGAAGGGAATGGTTTAGTTTGGAGGGGCATTGCTTTTTATTTTGGTCGGCACAACATCGAAGGCCGAAGGGCCTGTTCTGTGCTGTATTGTTCTATGTTCTATGTTCTATGTTCAAAGGCTGCTACATAACATAAAGGTGCACGGTGTTATGGGTAATTTATTAGCCTGGATAGAGGATTGGTTAACTAACAGAAAGCAAAGAGTGGGGGTAAATGGGTGTTTTTCTGGGTGTCTATCAGTGACTAGTGATGTGCTCAGGGATCAGTGTTGGGGCCACAATTGTTTACAATTTACAGAGATGGTTTGGAGTTGGGGACCAAGTGTAATGTGTCAAAATTCTCAGATGCAAAGTGTGCAAAAGATAGTGAAAGTCTGCAAAGGGATACAGATAGTCTAAGTGAGTGGGTGAGGGTCTGGCAGATGGAGTACAATGTTGGTAAATGTGAGGTCATCCATTTTGGCAGGAATAACAAATGGACTATTGTTTAAATGGTAAAAGATTGCAGCATGCTGCTGTGCAGAGGGACCTGGGTGTCCTTGTGCAAGAATCTCAAGGAGTTGGTTTGCAGGTGCAGCAGGTAAGAAGGCAAATGGAATTTTGTCCTTCATTGCTAGAGAGATGGAGTTTAAAAAGAGTGAGGTTATGGTACAGCTGTATAAAATACTGGTGAGGCCAACCTGGAGTTACTGTGTACAGTTTTGGTCTCCTTACTTGAGAAAGGATATTCTGGCATGGAAGGGCAAGGGGGTACAGAGGAGATTCACTCGGTTTATTCCAGAGTTGAGAGGATTGACTTATGAGGAGAGACTGAGGAGACTGGGCCTATACTGATTGGAATTCAGAAGAATGAGGGGAGATCTTATAGAAACATATAAGATTATGAAGGGAATCGATGAGATAGAAGCAGGAAAGTTGTTTCCACTGGCGGGTGAAACTAGAACTAGGGGGCATGGCCTTAAAATAAGGGGAGAAGATTTAGGACTGAGTTGAGGAGGAACTTCTTCACCCAAAGGGTTATGAATCTGTGGAATTCCCTGCCCAGTGAAGCAGTTGAGGCTACTCATTGAATGTTTTTAAGGCAAAGATAGATAGATTTTTGATCAGTAAAGGGATTAATGGTTATGGTGAGCGGGTGGGTAAGTGGAGCTGAGTCCACAAGAAGATCAGCCATGAGCTTATTGAATGGTGGAGCAGGCTCGAGGGGCCGAATGGCCCACTCCTGCTCCCAGTTCTTATGTTCTCATGCTCTTGTGACACAAAGGGTGTTGGTAGAAGGCTGTGTGAGTGATTGGAGCCAAGTGTCCAGTCACATACCACAAGGTTGAAGTACTGGAACTCTTCTTATTTGTTAAGTACATAAATGGTATAGTGTGGGGGGGAAGATTTTTAATAAATTTGATAACACCAAGATCGGTCGGGTGGTTAATAGTGAAGAGGAAGGTTGTGGGTTACAGGATGATATCAATGGATGATGGGCAGAGCAGTGGCAGGTGGTATTTAATCCTGATAAGTGCGAGGTGATATCAAGACAGGGGAGTATTTATTCAATGGCAGACACTGGGAAATTCACAGGAACGGATGAATCTCGGGAATTATTCACAGGTTACTGAGAGCAGCACAGCATATGAACAGAATAGTTAAAAAGGCATATGGAACACTTGCTAGTATTAGATGTGACATAGAATATAAGGGCAAGAAGGTAATACTGGAGTTGTACAGAAAATAGAATCCCTACAATGCAGAAGGCCATTCAGCCCATCAAGCCTGTGCTGATAACAATCTCACCCGGGCCCTATCTGCATAAACAGACACATTTACCCTGCTAATCCCCCTGACACCAAGGAGCAATTTAGCATGGTCAATCCACCTAACCCACTCTCTTTGGAGTGTGGAAGAAAACCGGAGCACCTGGTGGAAACCCACGCAGACATAGGGAAAATGTGCAAACTCCACACAGACACCCAAGGCCTGGGTCCCTGGCATTGTGAGGCAGCAGTGATAACCACTGTCCCACCGTGCTGTCCAGGTCGACTACTGTGTTCAGTTCTGGTCACCTCACTACAGGAAGAATGTGATTTAACTAGAGGGGGATTTAACTACAGAGGAGATTCACCAGGATGTGTTCTGGGACAGAGTGTTTGAGTTGTAGGGAGAGAGGCTGGCATTGTTTTTTCCAGGCCAGAGAAGTCTAAGCGGGGACATGATTGAGGTGTATAAGGTTATGAGGGGAATAGACAGGGTGAGTAAGAAGCAGCTGTTCCCCTTGGTTGAGGAATCAATCACGAGAGGACAGAGTTTTAGGGTGAGGGGCAGCAGAATCAGACAGGATTTGAGAAAACATTTTTCTACTCAGAGGGTGGTGGGAACCTGGAATGCGCTGCCTGGGAAGGCAGTGGGGGCCAGAAACCTTACAACCTTCAAATTATATTTAAATAAACAATTGCAGTATCACAATATTCAAAGATATGGGACAAGTGCTGGAAAAGGGGTGAGTGCAAATTCAGTGGTAGTTATTGTCAATGCAGACTCGATGGGCTGAAGGGCCTTTTCTGTGCTATGTGACTCGATGATTCTATATGTGAGTTTCTGATAATTCCCTCTGCCCATCATTTCCTCTTTACAATCATTCATTTGATATTGTCTCTCACTGTTCTCCTGACCATTATGAATCATTTCACATTTCTTTGCATTAAATGTCATCTGCTGCTTGTCTGCCCACTCCACTAACTTATCTGTTAACGTTCTACACTATCCACCTCACAGTTCACATTGATTCCAAGTTTCAAATCATCCTTACAATTTGAAATAGTGCTCTGTTTACCGAGACCATTAATAAACGTCAAGAAATGCAGGGGCCACAACTCCAATCCCTGCGGAATTCTACTGAAAACCAGTCCAAAAAGAAACATTCACCAATATTCTGTTTCCTGTCACCCAGTCAACTGGTATCCCTGTTGCTGCTGTCTATTTCATTCTCGGAACTATAATTTTTCTCACAGGTCTATTGTGTGGCACTTTTGTAAATTCATATACACCACATCAACAGAATTACCCTCATCAACCCTCTCTGTCAATCATAGAATTCCTACAGTGCAAAAGGAGGCCATTCGGGCCATCGAGTCTGCACTAACCACAGTCCAACGGGCTCTATCCCCATAATCTCATGCATTTACCCTCGCTAGTTCCCCTTACACTAAGGGGCAATTTATCACAGCCAGTTAAACTAACTCGCCCATCTTTGGACTGTGGGAGGAAACCAGAGCACATGGAGGAAACCCATGCATACACGGGGAGAACACGCAGACTGCACACAGACAGGGACCCAAGCCGGGAATTGAACTCAAGTCCCAGGCACTGTGAGGCAGCAGTGCTAACCGTTGTGCCACTGTGCCATCCCTATTTCTGTTTCTGACTGAAATAATAATCACTAATTCCCTAGAAATAGTAGTGGAGGGGGTGCTGTAAAATCAAATGGAAATGATTTAAAACTAACCCAAGATATGATCCTAATGAATGTTTGTTTAACTTTCAGGGACCACAGCTATTCATATACAAAGCAGAGGCACAATACACACTAATTGAAGGATACCCAAAACCTGTCGCAGAAGAGCTGGGAATCCACGATGCTGTCGTTGATGCAACATTTATTTGCCCAGGGAGTTCCATTCTTTACGTCATCTTGGGTAAGACAATTGCTAATGTTCATGTGGGGAGTCTAATGGGAATTCAGAAAGAATATTTCGGGATTTAATTTGATTTATTATTGTTACATGTGTTAACATACAGTGAAAATTATTGTTTCTTGTGTGCAGTATGCTATGAAAAGCATACTGTTCATAGAGAAGGAAAGAAGAGCATGCAGAATGTAGTATTACAGTCATAGCTAGGGTGTAGAGAAAAATCAGCTTAATGCAAGGTAAGTCCATTCAAAAGTCTGATAGCAGCGGGGAAGAAGCTGTTCTTCAGTCACTTGGTACATGATCTCAGACTTTTGTACCTTTTTCCCAATGGAAGAAGGTGGAAGGAAGATCAGTGCTGAGGGAGTGCCGCACTGTCAGAGGGTCAGTGCTGAGGGAGTGCCGCACTGTCAGAGGATCAGTGCTGAGAGAATGTTGACTGTCAGAGGATCAGTACTGAGAGAATGTTGACTGTCAGAGGGTCAGTACTGAGGGAACATAGAACATAGAACACTACAGCACAAACAGGCCCTTCGGCCCACAAGTTGCGCCGATCGTATCTATACCTACCAGGCCATAGAACTATCTGTAACTCCCAATCCCATTAAATCCCACGTATTCATCCAGAAGTCTCTTAAAAAACCTCTAACATCTCCTCTGTACTTGCCCCCCAGCACCTTAAACCTGTGTCCTCTCATAGCAACCATTTCAGCCCTGGGAAATAGCCTGCGAGAATCCACTCTATCTATTCCTCTCAACATCTTATAAGTCTCTATCAGGTCGCCTCTCAACCTTCGTCTCTCTAGGGAGAAGAGACCTAGCTCTCTCAACCTATCTTCATAAGGCATGCCCCCCAATCCAGGCAGCATCCTTGTAAATCTCCTCTGCAACCTCTCAATAGCTTCCACATCCTTCCTATAGTGAGGTGACCAGAACTGCACACAATTCTCCAAGTGGGGTCTGACAAGGGTCTTATAAAGTTGCAGCATTACCTCCCGACTCCTAAACTCAATTCCTCTATTAATGAAGGCCAGTACACCATATGCCTTCTTGACCACATCCTCCACTTGCGGGACAGATTTAAGAGTCCTATGGACCCAGACCCCAAGATCCTTTTGCTCCTCAACACTGCCAAGACTCCTACGCTTGATATTGTACTCCTTCATCCCATTGGTCCTGCCAAAATGGACCAACACATATTTCTCCGCATTGAAGTCCATCTGCCATTTCTCCGCCCAGTCTTGCATCCTATCTATGTCTCGTTGCAACTTCAGACATCCCTCCAGACCATCCACAACACCACCAACCTTCGTATCGTCGGCGAATTTACTAACCCCATCCCTCCACTTCCTCATCCAGGTCATTTATGAAAATGACAAACAGCAAGGGTCCTAGAACAGATCCCTGGGGCACTCCACTGGTGACCGACCTCCATGCAGAAGACCCATCCACAACTACTCCCTGCCTTCTGCCGACAAGCCAGTTCTGGATCCACAAGGCCAAAGCCCCTTGGATCCCATGGCCTCTCACCTTCTCAAGAAGTCTTGCATGGGGGACCTTATCAAACACCTTGCTGAAATCCATATAAATCATGTCCACTGCTCTTCCTTCATCAATGTGTTCAGTCACATTTTCGAAGAATTCAACTAGGCTCGTAAGGCACGATCTGCCCTTAACAAAGCCATGTTGACTATTTCTGATCATATTGAATTTCTCTAAATGCTCGTGAATCCTATCTCTCAGAATCCTCTCCATCAGCTTACCGACCACTGAGGTCAGACTCACTGGTCGGTAATTGTCTGGGCTATCCCTGTTCCCCTTCTTGAAAATAGGCACCACATCCGCAATCCTCCAATCTTCTGGAACCTCTCCCGTCTCCATCGATGACACAAAGATCATCACCAGGAACTCTGCAATCACTTCCCTCACCTCCCACAATAACCTGGGGTACATCTCATCCGGACCCGGCGACTTATCTACCTTGATGGAATTTAACAGTTCCAACACCTCCTCTTTCTTAATGTCCACATACTCAATCTTTTCAGTTTGCTGCATTCCTATAGTACAATCCCCCAGATCATTCTCCACTGTGAATACTGAGGCAAAGTACTTGTTAAGCACCTCTGCCATTTCTTCCGGATTCACACAGACTTTTTCCTCCTTCACCTTTTATAGGTCCTATCCCTTCTCATCTTTTTATTCTTCACATATTTATAGAATGTCTTGGGATTCTCCTTAATCGTATCCGCCAAAGACTTCTTGTGACCCCTTCTGGCTCTTCTAATTTCCTTTTTAAGTTTTCTTCTACATGTCTTATACGCCTCTAGATCCTTAACATCCCCCAGCTCCCTGAACCTTTTATACAATTTTCTTTTCTTCCTAACTAGGTTTATCACAACCTTTGTGCACCATGGTTCTCTTGACCTACCAAAACCTCCTTGTCTCACCGGAACATTGTCATGCAGAGCTCCAAACAAACGTTCCTTGAAAATCGGCCACCTTCATAGAACATAGAACATAGAACAATACAGCACAGAACAGGCCCTTCGGCCTTCGATGTTGTGCCGACCAAAATAAAAAGCAATGCCCCTCCAAAACTAAACCATTCCCTTCTCTTCCATATACTTATCAATTAACCTCTTAAACGCCACCAAACTTGGCGCATCTACAACAGCTGCAGGCAGGGCATTCCACTCCCTAATCACTCTTTGAGTAAAGAACCTACCTCTGATATCCGTCCTATAACTCATACCCCTTAATTTAAAGCTGTGTCCCCTCGTGCTAGCTTCCTTCAGTACTTTTCCCCAAGAACACCTCCTTCCAGTTTACTCTTCCAATTTCCTGCTTAATGATTTCATATTTCACCCTACTCCAGATAAACACTTTCCTATCCTGCCTGATCCTATCTCTTTCCAATGCTATCGTGAAGGAGATAGAATTATGATCACCATTCCCAAGATGCTCTCCTACCGAGAGATCCGACACCTATCCTGGTTCATTAGCTAGTACCAGGTCAAGTACGGCCTCTCCTCTCGTAGGATTATCCACGTGCTGTGTCAGAAAACCCTCCTGAACACACCTAACAAACTCCACACCATCCAAACCCCTTACCCTGGGGACATTCCAGTCAATGTTTGGGAAATTAAAGTCTCCCATCACGACAATTCTGTTATTTCTACATCTCTCTAGGATCTGTTTCCCTATCTGCACTTCAACGTCCCTGTCACTATTGGGCGGCCTATAAAAAACAAAGAACAAAAAAAAAAACAGCACAGGAAACAGGCCCTTCAGCCCAACGAGCCCACGCCGCCACCTCTGTGTCCCACCTGTACCCGTGATCCCTGTCTATGTTTATAGATCTATGGGTTAAAAACCAAATTTGAGACAATTTAGGGAGAATTTGTTTTGCCAATCAGCCTAAGAGCACATCTTTGGGACGTGGGAGGAAACCAGAGCACCCGGAGAAAACCCACGCAAGCACGGGGAGAATGTGCAAACTCCTACAGACACAGGCCCAAATCCATGTATCTGCACAGCACAGCGATAGTCACTGAGCTGTCGTGTTGCCCATCAAATGGTCCAGGTCAAGCGTACACTAACGATGTGAAACACTAGGATACTCTCGAAAAAGATCCAAGAGCAGCCCTCTCCCGACCCATCGCGTGTATGCCCCTCGTTAGACAACAAGGTGGACCAAAGCACCTGTAGGATAAAACAAGTACATCAATATCATCATCTATTTACACACTTCCGAGGGACTCCCAAGCCTCATGATCCCTATTTTAAATCAGTTTTCTATACCCCTCCATTCCCATTCTGTTCATGTGCCCATCTAAGTATTTCTTAAATACCTCCAGAGTACCTGCCTCCACCACTTTACTTGGCAGCGCATTCCATACCCCCACCACCCTCTGTGTGAAAAAACTCCCTCTAGCATCCAAATTATACCTTACCCCCTCAAAATCCTATCTTGGTTGCAATGAAATCTTATGGTCCAATGCGGCCCAATTTCAATTCTTTGTAAGTGAATGGATTTTAAACAAGTTAACACCTTGCCAATAATTTCAGAAAGCCAAACTCGCTACTGATTATTCAGTTAGTAAGTTATTGTCTATTACTAAAAGTAGCAATGTTAGACTTGAAATCTCCAACTCAACACAGAGCAGTATCTCTTTTAGCTACACCAAAGAATGAGCAGCACGGTGGCACAGTGGTTAGCATTGCTGTCTCACAGTGCCAGGGACCCAGGTTCAATTCTGGCCTTGGGTGACTGTGTGGGTTTCCTCTGGGAGCTCTGGTTTTTTTCCACACTCCAAAAATGTACAGATTAGTTGGATTGGACATGATAAATTGCCCCTTATTGTCCAAAGATGTGTAGTCGGGCTGGAGTAAGATACATTTGCAAAAAGCATCTAGCAAAGTTTTCAACTCCTTGCTGTTCCTAACTTCCACCCACAGAGACTCCGGAGACAGTCCCTCCACGGCATCCTCCTTCTCTACAGCTGTGACACTGTCCCTGATCAACAGTGCCACTCCCCCACCTCTTCTACCTCCCTCTATGTCCTTCCTGAAGCATCTAAATCCTGGCACCTGAAGTACCCAGTCCTGTCCCTGAGACATCCAAGTCTCTGTAATGGCCACCACATCACATTTCCAAGCAGCAATCCAGGTCCTGAGCTCATCCACTTTATTCACTGCACTCCTGGCATTAAAATAGACACACTTCAGACCCTCAGTCCGGGTGCTTCCCTTCTCCATCACCTGTCTAACCTCGCTCTCATACTGTCTATAATCCTGCTCTACTTGGGAGCTAACCTCCTCGCTCCCAGTCACCTCATCTCGATTCCCTCCCCTCAACCTTTCTAATGATCCCTTACTGTGATTGTCCATAGATCTCTGAAGGCAGAAATAGAGTGGTAAAGAAGGCATATGACACACTCACCTTTATCAGTTGGGGTGAGGTCATGTTGGAGTTGTATTGAACTTTGGCGAGGCCACAGCTGGAATATTGTGTGTAGTTCTGGCTGCCACATTACTGAAAGGATGTAATTGCATTGGAGGGGGTGCAGTGGAGATTCACCAGGATACTGTTTGGGACGGAGCAGTTATGTTATCAAGAGAGGCTGATTAGCCTTGAATTGCTTTTATTGGAGCAGAGGAGACTGAGAGGTGACCTGATTGAGGTGTACAAGATTATGAGGGACACGGACGGAGTGGATAAGGAGCAGCTGTTCCCCTTAGTTGAAGGATCAGTTATGAGGGACACAAGTTAAAAATGAGGGGTGGAATGTTCAGGGGGGATTTGAGGAAAAAATGTTTTAATCAGAGGAGTGTGATGGTCTGGAATGCGCTGCCTGGGAGTTTGATGGAAGCAGGATGCCTCATGTCCTTTAAAAAGTACCTGGATGAGTATTTGGCACATCATAACATTCAGGGCTCTGGGCCAAGTACTGGCAAGTGGGATTACGTGGGCAGGTCAGGACCTGCATCGGTACAGACTCAATGGGCCGAAGGGCCTCTTCTCTATTGCAGTATTCTGTGAAAACAGCAGCCTCTGCAATACCTTAATGACCTCACCATCAATTCATGTGACTAGCTCTTAAAGCAACCTGCAACCTGTTTAAATATATAACACCCCTTCCCCTTTACTTCTGTGGTCATGACAACCAATTACTACAATGTTATACACAGGATCAATAACATTCTGGACACAGGGCTGTGCAGCATTAATCATTACACACAGCCGATAAGAAAGTCAATCAGGAAGATATGTATTCACCTTTGGTTGCACAAGATATTGTGAAATTTGACTGTCCTTGACCCTAGAGTTATGATTTGGAACTTCAGTAGGCGTTTCGTCTCTTGGAACTAATTCTGTATCATTCTCAAGTTAGAACATAGAACATAGAACATAGAACAATACAGCACAGAACAGGCCCTTCGGCCTTCGATGTTGTGCCGACCAAAATAAAAAGCAATGCCCCTCCTAACTAAACCATTCCCTTCTCATCCATATACTTATCAACTAACCTCTTAAACGCCACCAAACTTGGCGCATCTACAACAGCTGCAGGCAGGGCATTCCACTCCCTAATCACTCTTTGAGTAAAGAACCTACCTCTGATATCCGTCCTATAACTCATACCCCTTAATTTAAAGTTGTGTCCCCTCGTGCTAGCTTTTTCCATCCTAGGAAAAAGGCTATCACTGTCCACCCTATCCAAACCTCTAATTATCTTATATGTTTCAATAAGATCCCCCCTTAGCCGCAAAGTTAAGTATTTATTAGTGTCACAAAGTATTGTATTTATTAGTGTCACAAATAGAACATAGAACATTACAGCGCAGAACAGGCCCTTCGGCCTTAGATGTTGCGCCGACCATTATAAAAAGCAATGCCCCTCCAAACTAAACCATTCCCTTCTCTTCCATAAACTTATCAACTACCCTCTTAAACGCCACCAAACTTGGCGCATCTACAACTGCAGCAGGTAGGGCATTCCACTCCCTAACCACCCTCTGGGTAAAGAACCTACCTCTGATATCCGTCCTATAACTATCACCCCTTAATTTAAAGCTGTGTCCCCTCGTGCTAGCTTTCTCCATCCTAGGAAAAAGGCTATCACTGTCCACCCTATCTAAACCTCTAATCATCTTATATGTTTCGATAAGGTCTCCTCTTAGCCGCCTCCTTTCTAACGAAAACAACCTCAAATCCCTCAGCCTCTCTTCATAAGACCTGCCCTCCATACCAGGCAACATCCTGGTAAACCTCCTCTGTACCCTCTCCAATGCCTCCACATCTTTCTTATAATGTGGGGACCAGAACTGCACACAATACTCCAAGTGCGGCCGCACTAGAGTTTTGTACAGTTGCAACATGACGTTGCGGCTCCGAAATTCAATCCCCCTACCAATAAAAGCTAAGACTCCATATGCCTTCTTAACAACCTTATCGACTTGACTGCCTACTTTCAGGGATCTATGCACATATACACCAAGATCCCTCTGTTCATCAACACTATTAAGAATCCTACCATTAGCCCTATACTCTACACATTTATTATTCCTGCCAAAGTGCATTACCTCACACTTTTCCACATTAAACTCCATTTGCCACCTCTCGGCCCAGCTCTGCAACTTGTCCAAGTCTCTCTGCAAACTATAACACCCCTCTTCACTATCTACCACTCCTCCGACTTTGGTGTCATCCGCAAATTTACTAATCCATCCTTCAATACCCTCATCCAGATCATTTATAAAAATTACAAACAGCAGGGGCCCCAAAACAGATCCCTGAGGTACACCACTTGTAACCGAACTCCACGATGAATATCTCCCATCAACCACCACCCTCTGTCTTCTATCTGCTAGCCAATTCCTAATCCAATTAGCTAAATCACCCTCTATCCCATACATCTGCATTTTCTGCAGCAGCCTTCCATGGGCCACCTTATTGAACGCCTTACTAAAGTCCATATATACCACATCAACTGCCTTACCCCCATCCACCTCTTTGGTCACTTGTTCAAAAAACTCAATAAGGTTAGTAAGGCACGACCTACCCTTCACAAAACCATGCTGACTATCCCCAATCAATTCATTTCTCTCTAAATAACTATAAATCCTATCCCTAATAATTCTCTCCAATACTTTGCCCACAACAGAAGTAAGACTCACTGGCCTATAATTCCCTGGAAGGTCTCTCTTCCCCTTCTTGAACAATGGGACCACATTCGCTATCCTCCAGTCTTCTGGAACCACACCCGTAACCAACGACAACCTGAAGATCAGAGCCAGAGGCTCTGCAATCGCCTCTCTTGCCTCCCAGAGAATCCTAGGGTAGGATTAAATGTAAATGGGCTTACATTAACACTGCAGTAAAGTTCCCGTGAAAATCCCCTGATCGTCACAATCCGGCGTCTTTTTGGGTACACTGAGGGAGAATTTAGCTTGGACAGTGCACCTAATCAGCACGCCTTTCAGACTGTGGGTGGAAACCAGAGCATCCGGAGGAAACCCACAAGGACACAGGGAGAATGTGCAGACTCCACACAGTGATGCAAGCCAGGAATCAAACCCAGGTTTTGGTGCTGTGAGGTAGCAGTGCTAACACTGTATCACCGTGCTGGTATAGTAGCAAAGACACAATCATCAGGCAACTCAGATTAGGTAAGTCTTCTGCAGTAATATTCACAACTCTCAGGACCAAAGAAGTCAGTACTTGTGAGGATAATTTTAAGAAATTGCTCTGTGTTTTCTTGCTTTTATTTAAGTTTTATTAAAATCTGTTTCTCTCTCCCCCAAACTGAAATTCAATCATTTTGTGATCACTGCTTTCTCAGGACACCTTCACTATGAGATCATTAATTCAGCTAGCCTCATTGCACAACTTTAGTATAATTTGTGCTGTGATTGGCTTTAGAACGTACTGCTCTGAGAACTGGTTCTGAAAACTCTATCAGCTCATCATCCAGGCTCCCTTTGCCAATCTGAATCATCCAATTAATATATAGATTGAAATCACCTATTATTATTGCTGTACCTTTTTCACAAACCCCCATTCTTCCTTCCTGTACATCTCATTCAACAGTGTGGTTACTGTTAGTAAGCCTAGAAGTCATTATCAAAAATAACTTCTTACTTTAACTATTTCTCATCTCTTCCCAAACAGATGCATGACTTAATCTCCAGAACTAAAGAAATCTCTCTATGTTATACCAATTAACAGAGCTTCCTCTCCATCTAGCACGAGGGGACAGAGCTTTAAATTAAGGGGTGGTAGTTATAGGACGGATGTCAGAGGTAGGTTCTTTACCCAAAGGGTGGTTAGGGAGTGGAATGCCCTGCCTGCGGCAGTTGTAGATGCGCCAAGTTTGGTGGCGTTTAAGAGGTTAGTTGATAAGTTTATGGAAGAGAAGGGAATGGTTTAGTTTGGAGGGTCATTGCTTTTTTTCATAATTGGTCGGCGCAACATCGAAGGCTGAAGGGCCTGTTCTGCGCTGTAATGTTCTATGTTCTATGTTCTATCTTTTCCCCACTTCCCACCTTTCTAAATGTCAGCTACCCCTTGAATATTCAGGTTCCAGTCTTTGTCATCCTGTAACCATGTCTCTGTAATTGTCTTTATTTGAAGTGTCAATTCATCTGTCTTGTTATTGCTGCCAAATATTCTGTGTGCTCAGCTCTACAGGAGAGGAGCAAAATTCTATCCCGCTATATCCAGTGTATGGCTGGGACCAAAACAGCCGATCACACTCCAAGATACACCATACCCAATCACACACAGGGACAGATAACACAGCCAAACAGACACCATAGAACATAGAACATAGAACATTACAGCGCAGAACAGGCCCTTCGGCCTTCGATGTTGCGCCGACCATTATAAAAAGCAATGACCCTCCAAACTAAACCATTCCCTTCTCCAGGACAAAACCAGGACAAATCAAACAGCCAATCACATTCCAAGATATGTCACATAGCCAATCATAACGCTGAGATACATCACTTGGTCAATTAATAAAAAGCAAAATTACTGCGGATGCTGGAATCTGAAACCAAAAGAGAAAATGCTGGAAAATCTCAGCAGGAGATACAAAGCTGACACAGGTCATCCAGACTCGAAACGTCAGCTCTTTTCTCTCCTTACAGAAGCTGCCAGGCCTGCTGAGATTTTCCAGCATTTTCTCTTTTGGTTTCACTTGATCAATTGGTGTCCTGACCATACTAAGATGGTCATTATTGCTTCTGGGATCTTGTTGTATGCAAACTTCAGTAGCAACTTTATTTCATAAAGTTCTTCTTTGGCTTTGTGAGGTTCTGAGATTTTGAAAGACGCTAGGGAAATGTAATCTTTTCCTGTCTGACGTTGCAGGTAATCAGGTGCAGACCATCAACCTAGAGAAGAGTCCCAGGGTTCTGGATAATGGGTTCCGAATTGGACATCCCCACGTAGACGGGGCCATTTGCAACACAAATGGTGTCTATCTGTTCATCGGCACAAAATACTACAAGTATGATTCAGTCAGTGATCTCAGTGCTTGGACAAATACTCCAGATCCACACAGCATCAGCCGGGACTTCATGCACTGTGCAGACTGATTGGATAGTCTCAGAGCAGGCGGGAGATGACTTTCAGTTCAGCATCAAATGGGAAGGTTCTTTTGGTCACCAATAATCAAAGCACATTTCCTGAAACTCAGCAATCATTACTGCAGGTTCTCACTGAATATAAACCCTTTCTGTTGACATCACTGTATAACACTGCAGACTTCTTGCTGATCTGTAATTCCCTTTAATAAAATGGCTGTTCTTGTAGATTCTCATTGTCTGTTTGGGATTTTCAACAATATTCTGCTCCCTCTCTGGCTCAGGGGCTGGGCACACACAAATTACTGAACAAATTCAACCAAACCTTTGAGGCTTTTTTACCTGCAGATTGAGTGTTGTAGACACAGGTGATGATGTGAGGGACTGAGCTGAACAGACAAGAAATATTCTGGAGTAAATTCCCCTGCGTTATGTATTTGTTACAAGATATTGGTTACAGTTTGGTAGGTCTGCAGAAATCTTTGTCATCATACTTAAGTACGGGAACTGTGTACAAATACACGGTAAAACATTTAAGCTCAAAGCCATCTCCATGCTTGCTGGTACACACAGCTCTGTCCAACATGAGACTGACTCTGGTGTAGGTCATGTACTCTGTTACATCACTATGTGAGCAGTACTGTCCCATGTTAACCCTGTATGTATTCATGATGTGGAGATGTCAGCGTTGGACTGGGGTAAAACAGAAAGAAATCCCACAACACCAGCTTAAAGTCCAACTACTTTATTTGTAGCAAATGCCCCAAACTTTCAGAGCAGGCTGTCCTTTCGTCAGGTGGCTGGGAGTTCTCAAATAAACTTTTATTTATTTGAGAACTTTCAGTTGGTGTTATGGGATTTCTTTCTTTTTAACCTTATATGTACCAGATTAATATACTGCACTCCTGATGTGAACAGTGCACAATCCACTGCACCCTTCTTGAAATGAACTATGTTCCACCACGGATGATCACTGCTGCTCACTGGGTATAGAATCCTATGGTGCAGAAAGAGGTCATTCAGCCCACTGAGTCTACTCCAACATTTATCATGGCTGATATGATTCTTATTCCCATTCTCCTGCCTTCTCCCCATAACCTTTGATCCTCTTATTGATCAAGAACCTATCTATCTCTTCTTAAAAACATCCATTGACTTGGTATCTTACAGCTCTCTGTGGCAAAGAGTCCACTCTCTGGCTGAAAAAATTCCCCTTCATCTCAGTTTTGAGTTGTCCCCTCTGGTTTCTCCCACTAGTGGAAATATCCTCTCCATGTCCACTCTATCCCAGGCCTAGCAGTATTCTGTAAGCTTCAATGAGATCCCCTCCTCATCCTTTTAAACTCCATCAAGTACAGACCCAGAGCCCTCAACCTTTCCTCATATGGCAAACCTCCATTCCTGGTATCATTCTTCGGAACCTCCTCTGGATCTTTTCCAAGACCAACACCTCACAATATTCCAAATGGAGTCTGACTAAACCTTTATACAACCTCAGCAGTACATCACTGCTCTTATATTCCAGCCTTCTAGAAATGAATTTGTCTTTCTAACTGCCAACTGAACCTGCACAGGAGTGGCACAGTGGTTAACATTACTTCTTCACAATGCCAGGGAGCCGGGTTTGAATCTCAGCTTGGGTCACTTTCTGTGTGGAGTTTGCACGTTCTCCCTGTGTCTGCATGGGTTTCCTTCGGTGCTCCAGTTTCTTCCCACATTCTGAAAGACGTGCCGGTGCATTGATCCAAACATGCACCAGACTGTGGCAACTAGGGAATTTCACAGTAACTTCATTGCAGTGTTAATGGAAGCCTTACTTGTGACAAATAAATGAAATTTACCTTTAATGAGTCCTGAACCAGGACCCCCAAGTCCCTTTGTGCTTCAGATTCCCAAAGCCTTTCTCTGTTTAGAAAATAATCTACACCTCTATTCTTCCACCAAAGTGCAAAATCTCACACTTTCCCATATTCAGCAGAGCTAATCAATCTAACTCCCACAGCTTGTGCATATGCTTCTCTTATTGAAGCATATAAGATGATTAGAGGTTTAGACAGGGTGGACAGTGATAGCCTTTTTCTAGGATGGAGAAGCTAGCACGAGGGGACAAGCTTTAATTAAGGGGTATGATTATAGGACGATATCAGAGTAGTTCTTTACTCAAAGAGTGATTAGGGAGGGAATGCCCTGCCTGCAGCTGTTGTAGATGCGCCAAGTTTGGTGGCGTTTAAGAGGTTATTGATAATATTGGAAGAGAAGGATGGTTTAGTTTGGAGGGGCATTGCTTTTTATTTTGGTCGGCACAACATCGAAGGCCGAAGGGCCTGTTCTGTGCTGTAATGTTCTATGTTCTTGATCAATACCCTTCTTTCAGCCAGAGGTTTAAAGCAGGAAAGAGGCCCTTCAACCCATTGTGTCTGCTCCTATCTAAACTAATCCCACTTCCCAGTACTTAGTCCATAGCCCCGTATGCTGTGGCATTTCAAGTACCCATCTGAACATTTCTTAAATGCTGTGAGGGTTCCTGCCTTTAATCTCTTTCGGACACTGAATTCCAGATTCCTGCCACATTCTGAGTGAAAGTATTCCTTCTCAAATCCTCTCTAAATCTCCTGCCCCCTGGTTATTGACCCTTCTACCAAGGGGAAACTTTTCTTCCCATTTAATCATTTGATATCTCTCATAATTTTACACCATAGTGTATACATAGTGCAGCATAGTGACACAGTGGGCTAGCACTGCTGCCTCACAGCGCCAGAGATCCAGGTTCAATTCCAGCCTTGGATCACTGTCTGTATGGAGTGTGCACGTTCTCCCTGTGTCTGTGTGAGTTTGCTCTGGGTGCTCTGGTTTTCTCCCAAAGATGTGCAGCTTAGGGGCAAGTTTATCATAGCCAATCAACCTCCGTGTCAGGGGATTAGCAGGGTAAAGATGTAGCTTATGAGGATGGGGCCTGGGTGAGATTGAAATTCTCCAGCTCAGGTAACATCGCAGTGAATGCTCCACTGCATCCTCTTGAGAGCAATCACATCCTTCCTGTAGTGTGATGACCAGAACTGCACACACTATTCTAGCTGTGGCCTCATCGGTGTTTTATACAGCTCCATCACACTTTCCCTACTCTTATGTTCTATTCCTCAGCTAATAAAGTTAAGTATTGCATATACCTTCTTAACCACTTTATCTACCTACCCTGCTGCCTTCAGCGATCTTTCAACCTACACCCCAGGGTCCCACTGATCCTTTGTGACTTCCCAGCATCCTACCACTCGTGGCGTTGTTAGCCCTCCCAATATTAATGACCTTAAACTCTGCAGGGTTAAATTCCATTTGCTGCTGTTCTGTATCTGAACAATCCATCTATATCGTCCTGATATCTAAGGCTTTCCTCCTCAGTAGCAATTTGTGTATCATCTATGAACTTACTGATCATATCCCCACCTTCACACCCTCACACTCACGTTCAGATCGTTAATATGCACTACAAGCAGCAAGGCACCCAGCACCAATCCCTGCGGAACGCCACTGGACACAGACATCCAGTCACAAAAACAATCTTTGTCCTTCATTCTCTGCCTCCTGCACTAACCCAATTTTGGATCCAATTTGACAAATTGCCCTGGATGCTGTGGGTGCTTAGCTTCTTGATAAATATCTCATATGGAAAATTGTCAAAAGCCTTACTGAAGTCCATGCAGAATATATCTTAGTTGGGAGGTTAGCTGGAGTGTTTCAGCAGGGTTTAAACTAATATGGAGGGGGGGAAGGGATGAGACCGATAGCTCGATAGGAAGCAAGATGGGAGGTAGAGTAAGGTTGGATGAGAGGAAATTCACCAGGGAGAAGGAGGTTCCGAGTGGGCTTGGAGGTCTGGAGTGTGTCTGTTTCAATGCGAGGAGCGTAACGGGAAAAACGGATGAACTTGGGGCCTTACTGTTTGCAAGGAACTTGGATGTGGTTGCAGTGACAGAGATGTGGTTAAAGGAAGGGGAGCAGTGGCAACTGAACATTCCTGGGTATAAGTGTTTCAGGCATGACAGAGGAGGGTCCAGAAGAGGTGGGAGAGTGGAGTTGTGAGTTAGGGAGAGCATCACAGCGGTGCAGAGGGAGGACAATACAGAGGAGTTAGGAGTGGAGTTGCTGGGGTGGAGTTGAGGAATAGGAAGAGGGTGATTACTATGCTAGGGGTGTATTATAGGCCACCCAACAGCCCGCGGATAGTTGAAGAAGGCACATGTAAAGACATTTTGGATAGGTGCAGAAAGAACAGAGTCGTTATAGTGGGAGATTTTAATCTCCCTAGGGTGGATTGGAAAGTACCTAGAGCTGGGGGTTCGGACAGGGAGGAATTTGTAAAATGTGTACTGGAAGGATCGTTGGAGCAGTATGTGGCTAGTCCGACTAGAGAGGGGGATATATTGGATTTAGTTCTGAGTAATGAGCCAGGGCAGGTGGTTGATGTTGTAGTGGGGGAACATGTGGCTAACAGTGACCACAATTCTATCTACTTTAGGATACAGATGGAAAAGGATGCTTGTTGCCCTAGGGGCAGGGTGCTGAATTGGGGGAAGGCTAACTACGGTCGGATTAGGCAGGAACTTATGGAAACTGATTGGGAACGGTTGTTTGAGGGTAAGTCCACGCTAGACATGTGGGAATCTTTCAAGGGAATACTGAAAATGTTGCAAGAAAGATATGTGCCGGCTAAGAGGAAAGATGTGAAAAGTAGGATTAGAGAACCGTGGATTACTAGGGATATTGAGGACTTGGTTAGGAAGAAAAGAGAGACGTATGATAGGTCAAAGCAGCTGGGAACAGAGAGAGTGTTGGAGGAATATAGAGAGAGTAGGAGGGAGCTCAGACGGGGAGTTAGAAGGGCAAAAAGGGGGCATGAAATGGTTTTGGCGGATAGGATTAAGAAAAATCCAAAGGCTTTTTACTCCTATGTTAGGAATAAAAGGGTGGTTAGAGGAAAAATCGGACCTCTTAGGGACAGAGGAGGGGAACTGTGCTTAGAGCCCGAGGGAATAGCGGAGATCCTGAATGAATACTTTGTGTCGGTATTCACGAAGGAGGGGCTTGTTGACAGCTCCTGTCTCTGAGGGAACTGTGAACCAGTTGAGGGAAATATCCATACCAAGGAAGGAAGTGTTAGAGCTTCTAGGCAGCATTAAAACTGATAAATCTCCGGGGCCTGATGGCATTTATCCCAGACTGCTTAGAGAGGTGCGAGGTGAAATTGCTGGGCCTCTTACACAAATCTTTGTCTCTTCCTTGGACACAGGTGAGGTCCCAGAGGACTGGAGAATAGCTAATGTTATACCGTTGTTTAAAAAGGGTAATAGGGATAACTCTGGGAATTATAGACCGGTGAGTTTGACGTCAGTGGTAGGGAAGCTGTTGGAGGAGATTCTTATTGATAGGATGTATAGGCACTTAGAGCGTTGCGATCTGATTAGGGATACACAGCAGAGATTTGTTAAGGGGAGGTCGTGCCTTACAAATCTGGTAGAATTTTTTGAGGTGACAAAAATGGTCGACAAAGGGCGAGCCCTTTATGTTGAATATATGGATTTCAGTAAGGCGTTTGACAAAGTCCCTCATGAGAGGTTAGTTGAAAAGGTCAAGGCTAATGGATACAAGGACAGGTAGCTAGATGGATAAGTAACTGGCTTGGTAATAGGAGACAGAGAGTAATAGCAGAAGGGTGTTTTTCTAGCTGGAGGTCGGTCACTAGTAGTGTGCCGCAGGGCTCGGTACTGGGACCTCTTCTATTTGTAATATATAAATGACTTGGAAGAGGGAGTAAGTGGAGTGATCAGCAAGTTTGCAGACAATACAAAGGTGGCTGGACTTGCAGATAGTGAGGAGCATTGTCAGACGATGCGGCAGGACATAGATAGACTGGTAGCTTGGGCAGACAGATGGCAGATGGAATTCAATCCTGACAAATGTGAGGTGATGCATTTTGGGAGAAAGAATGTAGAGGGGAGGTATATGATAAAGAGTAGACCTATTAAGAGTATAGAAATGCAGAGGGACCTGGAGGTGCAGGTACACAAGTTTCTGAAGGTGGCAGAGCAAGTGGAGAAGGTTGTGAAGAAAGCATATGGAATGCTAGCCTTTATAGGAAGGGGTATAGAGTACAAGAACTGGCCTTTAATGTTGCACTTGTATAAAACGTTGGTTAGACCTCATTTGGAATACTGCGTCCAGTTCTGGTCGCCTTACTGCCAGAAGGACATGGAGACTCTGGAGAGAGTGTAGAGGAGGTTTACCAGGATGCTGCCTGGTATGGAAGGTACGAGTTACGAGGAGAGGTTAGGCAAATTGGGACTGTTTTCCTTAGAAAGACATAGACTTAGAGGAGATCTGATAGAGGTGTACAAGATTATGAGGTGTATAGATAGAGCAAACAGGATTAAGCTTTTTCCTAGGATGGACTCAAATAGCACGAGGGGTCACGGGCTTAGGGTGAGGAGGGTAAGGTATAATTTGGATGCTAGAGGGAGTTTTTTCACACAGAGGGTGGTGGGGGTATGGAATGCACTGCCAAGTAAAGCAGTGGAGGCAGGTACTCTGGAGTTATTTAAGAAATACTTAGATGGGCACATGAACAGAATGGGAATGGAGGGGTATAGAAAACTGATTTAAAATAGGGATCATGAGCCTTGGGAGTCCCTGGGAAGTGTGTAAATAGATGATGATATTGATGTACTTGTTTTTATCCTACAGGTGCTTTGGTCCACCTTGTTGTCTAACGAGGGGCATACACGCGATGGGTCGTGAGAGGGCTACTCTTGGATTTTTTTCGAGAGTATCCTAGTGCTTCACGTCGTTAGTGTACGCTTGACTTGGACCATTTGATGGACAACACGACAGCTCAGTGACTATCGCTGTGCTGTGCAGATACATGGATTTGGGCCTGTGTCTGTGGGAGTTTGCGCATTCTCCCTGTGCTTGTGTGGGTTTTAACATAGAACACTACAGCACAAACAGGCCCTTGGGCCCAAAGGTTGTGCCGAACACATCAAAAACCTACCCAGCCATAGACCTATCTATAACCCCCAATCCCATTGGATCCCATATACTCATCCAGAAGTCTTTTAAAAGACCCCAGCGAGTTCGCCTCGACCACCACCGACGGCAGCCGATTCCATTCACTCACCACCCTCTGAGTGAAAAACTTTCCCCTAGCATCCCCTCTGTACTTGCTTCCCTGCACCTTAAATCTGTGCCCTCTCGTCGCGACCATTTCAGCCCTGGGAAATAGTCTCTGAGAGTCCACCCTATCTATTCCTCTCAACATCTTGTAAACCTCTATCAGGTCGCCTCTCAACCTTCGTCTCTCCAGGGAGAACAGTCCCAGCTCCCTCAACCTGTCTTCATAAGGCATGCCTCCCAATCCAGGCAACATCCTTGTAAATCTCCTCTGCGCCCTTTCAATAGCTTCCACGTCCTTCCTATAGTGAGGCGACCAGAACTGCGCACAGTACTCCAAGTGTGGTCTGACAAGGGTCCTATAAAGCTGCAGCATTACCTCCTGACTCCTGAACTCAATCCCTCGATGAATGAAGGCCAGTACACCGTAAGCTTTCTTAACCACATCCTCCACCTGGGAGGCTGATTTGAGAGTCTTATGGACCCGGACCCCAAGATCCCTCTGCTGGGCCCACTGTGGGTTTTCTCCGGGTGCTCCGGTTTCCTCCCACAACCCAAAGATGTGCTCTTAGGCTGATTAGCAGAACAAAAATTCTCCCTAAATTGTCTCAAATTTGGTTTCAATGCATAGATCTATAAACATCAACAGGGATCACAGGTAGAAGTGGGAACATCGAGATGGCAGCGCGGGCTCGTTGGGCCGAAGGTTCTGTTTCCCGTGCTGTTTTGTTCTTCGTTCTTTGCACATCAACCTACACTGCCCTCATCTACATACAGAGTTACCTCCTTGGAAAATTCACCCAGATTTATTAGAGTTATAGAGGTTTACAGCATGGAAACAGTCTCTTTGGCCCAACTTTTCCATGCCATCCATTTTTTTAAACCACTAAGCTAATCCCAATTGCCTGCATTTGGCCCATATCCCTCTATAACCATCAAACGCATGTAACTATCTCAATGCTTTTTAAAAGACAACATTGTACCCACCTCTACTACTACCTCTGGCAGCTTGTTCCACCCTCTGTGTGAAACACTTGCCCCTCTGGACACTTTTTGTCTTTCCCCTCTCACCTTAAACCGATGGCTCTAGTTTTACACTCCTCTACCTTTGGGAAAAGATATTGATTATCTAGCTGATCTGTGCCTCTCCTTATTTTATAGACCTCTATAAGATCACCTTTCAGCTTCCTACGCCCCAGAGAAAAAAGTCCCAGTCTATCTAACCTCTCCTTATAACCCAATTAATCAAGTCCTGGTAACAACCTATAAACCTTCTCTGCAATCTTTCTCGTTTAATAACATCCTTTCTATAATAGGGTGACCAGAATAACACACAGTATTCCAAGTGTGGCCTCACCAATGTCTTGTACAACTTCAACAAGACGAGCCAACTCCTGTATTCAATGTTCTGACCGATGAAACCAAGCATGCCGAATGCTGCCTTCACCACTTTGTCCACCTGTGACTCCACTTTCAAGGAGCTATGAACCTGTACCCCTAGATCTGTCTGTTCTGTAACTCTCACCAATACCCTACCATTAACTGAGTAACTCCTGCCCTGGTTCAATCGACCAAAATGCATCAACTCGCATTTGTCTAAATTAAACTCCATCTGCCATTCGTCAGCCCACTGGCCCAATTGATCAAGATCCCGCTGCAATCAGAGACAACTTTCTTCACTGTTTAAAATGCCACCAATCTTGGTGTCACCTGCAAACTTTTTAACCACGCCCTCTATATTTTCATCCAAATCATTAATATAAATGACAAATAACAGTGGGCCCAGTATTGACATCCATACCAAGAGAGAAAGTGTTAGAGCTTCCAGTTTGAAAAACAACTGTCTACAAGCATCCTCTGGTTTCTCTCAAGAAGCCAATTTTGTATCCACTTAGATATCTCACTCTGGATCCCGTGAGATTTAACTTTATGTACCATGTGGTCCCTTGTCAAAGGCCTTGCTAAAGTCTATGTAGACAACATCAACTGCACTGCCCTCATCTACTTTCTTGGTTACCCTTTCAAAAACCTAATTGTTCCTTTGGAACACTGTGGAGAGGCAGTGATTTGCGAGTGGAGAGCTTGTGAGTGAGTAGATATTTTAAGTCTAAATTTTACTAGTTTTTTTAAACTTTTTAAACTTGTAAACCCGGAAGGTGTTGCAAAGCACCTTGGGTAGTGTAGTTTTTTTTTCAACCTCACTATAAATTGGGGTGGTGTGGAATCCCGATACTCTACACAAGTAGAGTATCCCAACCTCCCCCCCCCACTCCTCTAACCTAAAAAAAGAGAGAGAGAGACAGAGAGGAGCTCTGAGAAGGAGCAGGTAAGTTTGTTTTTGTGTGAGCTGTAAGGTCCTTGGCTCACAGGGCCTAAGCAAAAAGGGGAGGCAAGGTAAGTTTTTTTTTAAATCTTTCTTACTTTTTTTTTCTCTGGGTTACTAAAAAGGGGCAAGCATGGGTGTGAGGCCAGCATGTTGTTGCCAGTGTAACATGTGGAAGGTCTTGGAGGCTCCTGGTCTCCCAGATGTCCATACCTGTGATTGCTGTGTGGAGCTGCAATCCCTACGGGACCAGGTAAAAGAACTGAAAATGCAGCTTGAGGACCTTCGACTCATTAGGGAGAATGAGGAGATTATTAATAGGAGATACAGACAAGTAGTCACACCAGGGCAAAGGGGAGAAGGCACATGGGTAACTATTAGGAAGGGGAAACCGCAGGTGATGGAAAGTACACCGGTGGATGTCCCCCTTCAAAATAAGTACTCTTGCCTGAGTACTACTGTGGGGGACAGCTCATCCAAGGGAGGCAGCGGTGGCCAGCTCCCTGGAGCTAAACAAAAACCTAAAAAACAGAGTAAAAAGGCAGTGCTTATAGGGGACTCCCTAATGAGGGGGGCGGACAGGCGTTTTTGTGGACGCAGACAGGAGTCGCGGATGGTGATATGTCTCCCTGGAGCTGGGATTCGGGATGTTTCTGGACGCATCCCAGACATCCTGAAAGGGGAGGGTGAGGAACTGGAAGTTGTAGTACATATAGGTACTACTGACATAGGCAGGAAGAGGGCAGTGGACATGAAAAGGGATTATAGGGAACTGGGTAGGCAGCTGAGAGAGAGGAAAGCGAAGGTAGTAATCTCAGGATTGCTGCCTGCGCCTCGGGAGAGTGAGAGCAGGAATAGTATGAGGGGGAGGTTGAATACGTGGCTGAGGGACTGGAGCAGGGGGCAGGGATTCCGGTTCCTGGATCACTGGGACCTCTTTAGGGGCAGGTGTGACCTGTACAGCAAAGACGGGTGGCACCTGAATCCCAGGGGGACTAATATCTTGGCGGGAAGACTGGCTAGGGCTACTGGGGGGACTTTAAACTAGAAAGGTTAGGGGGAGGGAATAGTGATATGGAGACTGGGAGCAAGGAAGTTAGCTCCCAGGTAGGGAAGGACTCTAGGCAGGATGAGAGGCAGGTTAGACGAGTGGGGGAGAAGGGAAATGTCCAGTCTGAGGTACTGAGCTGTGTCTATTTTAATGCCAGGAGTGTAGTAAATAAGGTGGATGAACTTAGGGCGTGGATTGCTGCTTGGGATTGTGATGTGGTGGCCATTACAGAGACTTGGATGTCTCAGGGACAGGACTGGGTACTACAGGCCCCGGGATTCAGATCCTTCAGGAAGGACAGGGAGGGAGGCAAAAGAGGTGGTGGAGTGGCACTGTTGATCAGGGACAGTGTCATGGCTGCAGAGAAGGTGGATACAGAGGAGGGAATGTCTACGGAGTCTCTGTGGGTGGAAGTTAGGAATAGCAAAGGGTCGGTGACGTGGCTGGGTGTATTCTATAGGCCGCCCAATAGTGACAGGGAAGTTGAGGTGCAGATAGGGAAACAGATACTGGAGAGATGTAGAAATAACAGAGTTGTTGTGATGGGAGACTTCAATTTCCCAAACATCAACTGGAATATCCCAAGGGTAAGGGGTTTGGATGGGGAGGAGTTTGTTAGGTGTGTTCAGGAGGGATTCCTGACACAGCACGTGGACAAGCCTACGAGAGGAGAGGCTGTACTGGACCTGGTACTAGCTAATGAACCAGGACAGGTGATGGATCTCTCGGTAGGAGAGCATTTTGGGAATGAATGGAGATCATAATTCTATCTCCTTCACCCTTGCATTGGAAAAGGATAGGATCAGGCAGGCTAGGAAGGTGTTTGTCTGGAATAAGGGGAAATATGAAGACATCAGGCGGATGTTGGGGCAAATAAACTGGAAGGAGGTGTTCTTGGGAAAAAGCACAGAAGGAAGGTGGCAGATATTCAAGGAATGCTTGTCTGGAGCTCTGCACGACAACGTTCCAGTGAGACAAGGAGGTTTTGGTAGGTCGAGGGAACCATGGTGCACGAAGGCTGTGGTGAACCTAGTCAGGAAGAAAAGAAAGGTGTATAAAAGGTTCAAAGAGCTAGGAGATGTTGGGGATCCAGAGAAGTATAAGGCTTATAGAAGAGAGCTTATAAAGGAAATTAGGAGAGCCAGAAGGGGTCATGAGAAGGCCTTGGCTTGTAGGATTAAGGAGAATCCCAAGGCCTTCTACAAATATGTAAAAGTGAAAGGATAAGAGAAGGGATAGGACATATAAAAGGTAAAGGGGGAAAAGTTTGTATGGAACCGGAAGAAATGGCAGAGGTGCTTAATGAGTACTTTGCCTCAGTATTCACGGTGGAAAGTGATCTGGGAGGATGCACTACAAGTTTGCAGCAGACTGAAAAGATTGAGTATGTAGATATTAAGGAAGCAGATGTGTTAGAACTTTTAAATGCTATCAAGATAGACAAGTCTCCAGGACCAGATGGAATGTACCCCAGGTTACTGTGGGAGGTGAGGGATATCATTGCAGAGCCCCTGGCGATGATCTTTGCGTCGTCGATGGAGACGGGAGAGGTTCCGGAGGATTGGAGGATTGCGGATGTGGTCCCTATTTTCAAGAAAGGGAACAGGGATAGTCCTGGAAATTACCGACCGGTGAGTCTGACCTCAGTGGTTGGTAAGCTGATGGAGAGGCTTCTGAGGGACAAGATTTACGAGCATTTGGAGAAGTTTAGGTTGATTAGAAATAGTCAGCATGGTTTTGTAAAAGGCAGGTCGTGCCTTACAAGCTTAATTGAGTTCTTCGAAAATGTGACTGAACACATTGACGAAGGAAGAGCAGTGGACGTGGTGTACATGGACTTCAGCAAGGCATTTGACAAGGTCCCACATGCAAGACTTCTTGAGAAGGTGAGAGGCCATGGGATCCAAGGGGCTTTGGCCTTGTGGATCCAGAACTGGCTTGCCTGCAGAAGGCAGAGGGTGGTTGTGGATGGCTCTTTTTCTGCATGGAGGTCGGTCACCGGTGGAGTGCCCCAGGGATCTGTTCTAGGACCCTTGCTGTTTGTCATTTTCATAAATGACCTGGATGAGGAAGTGGAGGGATGGGTGAGTAAGTTCGCCGATGACACGAAGGTCGGTGGTGTTGTGGATGGTCTGGAGGGATGTCAAAAGTTGCAGCAGGACATCGACAGGATGCAAGACTGGGCGGAGAAGTGGCAGATGGACTTCAACGTGGATAAATGTGTTGTGGTCCATTTTGGCAGATCCAACGGGATGAATGAGTACACTATCAAAGGTAGGAGTCTTAGCTGTGTGGAAGAGCAGAGGGATCTTGGGGTCCGGGTCCATAAGACTCTCAAATCGGCCTCCCAGGTGGAGGATGTGGTTAAGAAAGCTTACGGTGTACTGGCCTTCATTCATCGAGGGATTGAGTTCAGGAGTCAGGAGGTAATGCTGCAGCTTTATAGGACCCTTGTCAGACCACACTTGGAGTACTGTGCGCAGTTCTGGTCGCCTCACTATAGGAAGGACATGGAAGCTATTGAAAGGGTGCAGAGGAGATTTATAAGGATGTTGCCTGGATTGGGAGGCATGCCTTATGAAGACAGGTTGAGGGAGCTGGGACTGTTCTCCCTGGAGAGACGAAGGTTGAGAGGCGACCTGATAGAGGTTTACAAGATGTTGAGAGGAATAGATAGGGTGGACTCTCAGAGACTATTTCCCAGGGCTGAAATGGTCGCGACGAGAGGGCACAGATTTAAGGTGCAGGGAAGCAAGTACAGAGGGGATGCTAGGGGAAAGTTTTTCACTCAGAGGGTGGTGAGTGAATGGAATCGGCTGCCGTCGGTGGTGGTCGAGGCGAACTCGCTGGGATCTTTTAAAAGACTTCTGGATGAGTATATGGGATCCAATGGGATTGGGGGTTATAGATAGGTCTATGGCTGGGTAGGTTTTGATGTGTTCGGCACAACTTGTGGGCTGAAGGGCCTGTTTGTGCTATAATGTTCTATGTTCTAACCTCTTCAAAAAACCTGAACATGATCTCCTCCTAGCAAATCCATGCTCTCTACCCTTGAATAATCCATCCCCATTAAATCTCCCCTTAACTTCTTCTGCTCTCAGGAGAACAATCCCAGCTTCTCCGCATTAACTGAAGTCCCTCATCTGTGATCAATGTGTTCCAGCACCTTTCCATTTACGAAAGATAATGGACATGCAGCAAATAATCCATTTCAGATAGCGGAGAAGTGGGGTGGTATTTGTATGGTGCCCCTCTGATGATGGCTGAAGAAATCAACATTTGAAGGGCAGGTTCTGCCACACGTGTGGTACGTAAATCTACCTGGCATCATTTTGCAAGTGATTGCAGAAACTGGAACCTGAAACAAAAACAGAAAGTACTGGAAATTCTCAGCAGGTCTAACAGCAGGGGGAGACTGCTGCGAGGTTGGTGTTTGCAAGACTGTTTGTTTAAAAAGGAGTTTTTTCTGTTTGTAGAGTTTTAAAAAAGGTGCAAGTGCATGAAGTACACAGACTGAAACAATTATATCAAGAAGCCAAGACAACATGCTGTTTTTAAACTTTAACCAATCAATTTAAAATAGGGGCATTTGAATAACAGCAGCCTATCAGATTTGACTTTGATGTTTTAGTAATCTGACAACCAATCCTATTGTGGGAAAGTTGGTATGTCATCGGGGGTATAACAGCCAGCTCCCAGCTCCTGACAGACAGACAACAACTGCCTCTGCCACAGCTCACAACTTTTAGCTCAAAGCTTCTGGACAGAAAAGATATTAAGGGGAGGCAATAGTGTAGTGGTATTGTCGCTGGATTAGTAATCTAGCCACCCAGGGTAATGTACTGGGGACCCATGTTCAAATCCCATCACAAGTGATATTGACATTTGAATTAAATAAAAAATCTGGAATTAAGAAACTACTGATGACCATGAAACCATTGTCAATTGTTGGAAAAACTCATCTGGTTCATTAATGTCCTTTAGGGAATGAAATCTGCTGTTCTTACCCAGTCTGGCCTACATGTGACTCCAGAGCCACAGCAATGTGGTTGTCTGCTAACTGTCCTCTAAAATGGGATGGGCAATAATTGCTAGCGCTGCCAGTGATATCCACATCCACATTCTCTGCCCGTTGAAGTTGTGGAGGCTACCTCGCTGAATATATTTAAGTCACGGATAGATAGGTTTCTGATAGACAAGGGAATTAAGGGTTATGGGGAGAAAGCGGGAAAGTGGAACTGATCCACTTCAGATCAGCCATGATATTGAATGGCGGGGCAGGCTCGAGGGGCTGGATGGCCAACTCCTGCTCCTATTTCTTATGTTCTTATGAAAGAATCCAAAAAGAAGCCAGAAGTTCCGAACAGAAGAAATCATGAAAGACGACAGAAGATTCTGGAAGATCACACAAATTTGATTGAGTTTTTTGAAGAGAGAACCAAGAAGGTAGATGAGGGCAGTGCAGTTGATGTTGTCTACATGGACTTTAGCAAGGCTTTTGACAAGGTACCGCATAGTAGATTGTTTCATAAAGTTAAATCTCACTAGATTCAGAGTGAGGTATCTAAATGCATGCAAAATTGGTTCTTGACACAAGCCAGAGGGTGGTTGTAGAAGATTGTTTTTCAAACTGGAGGCCTGTGACCAGCAGTGTGCCTCAGGGATCAGCACTGGGCCCACTGTTATTTGTCAATTATATTAATGATTTGGAGAGAATATAGGAGGCATGGTTAGTAAGTTTGCAGATGACACCAAAATTGATGGCATAGTAGACAGTGAAGAAAGTTATCTCCAATTGCAACAGGATCTTGATCAATTGGGACAGTGGGCTGACGAATGGCAGATGGAGTTTAATTTAGACAAATATGAGATGATGCATTTTGATAGATTGAACCAGGGCAGGACTTATTCAGTTAATGGTAGGGCATTGGGGAGAGTTCCGGAACAAACAGATCTAGGGTATAGGTTCATAGCTCCTTGAAAGTGGAGTTACACGTGGACAGAGTGGTGAAGAAGGCATTCAGCATGCTCGGTTTCATCAGTCAGAACATTGAATACAGGAGTTGGGACGTTTTGTTGAAGTTGTATAAGACATTGGTAAGGCCACACTCGGAATACTGTGTAATTCTGGTCACCCTATTATAGAAAGGATATTATTAAACTAGAAAGAGTGCAGAAATATTTACAAGGCTGCTACGGGGACTTAATGATTTGCGTTAGAATGAGAGGCTGGATAGACTGGGACTTTTTTCCCTGTAGTGTAGGAGGCTGAGGGGTGATCTTAGAGAGATCTATAAAATAATGAGGGACACAGATCAGCTAGATAGTCAACATTTAGACAGTTACATAGGTAAGATGTGTAAGTTACTAGACAGGATTCTGAGATAAGATATACAGGCATTTGGAAATACAAAGCTTGATTAGGGGTTGTCAGGATGGCTTTGTGCATGAGAGATCATGCCTTATAAATTTGTTGGTGTTCTTTGATGAAGTGACCAAGAAGGTTGATGAGGGCAGGGTAGTAGATGTAGTCTATATGGACGTTGATAAAGTTCCACATAGTCGGCTGCACTGGAAGGTTAGATGACATGGAATGCAGAGAGAACTGGCAAGTTGGATATACAATTGGCTTGATGATAGGAAGTAGAGGGTTATGGTGGAAGGATACTTGTTGGACTGGAAGCTTGTAACTAGTGGTGTGCCTCAGGAGTCAGTGCTGGGCCCATTGCTGTTTGTGATCTATATCAACAATTTGGATGAGAATATACAAGGCATGATCAGTAAATTTACAGATGACACTAAAATAAGTGGTATGGACAGTGAGGAAGGTTATCAAAAATTGCAGTAGGATCTTGATCAGCTGTGGAAGTGCACCGAGAAATGTGATGTGGTGGCCATTACAGAGACTTGGATGTCTCAGGAACAGGACTGGGTACTACAGGTCCCAGGTTCCAGATGCTTCAGGAAGGACAGGGTTGGGGGCAAAAGAGGTGGTGGAGTGGCACTGTTGATCAGGGACAGCGTCATGGCTGCAGAGAAGGTGGATGACGTGGAGGGAATGTCTACAGAGTCTCAGTGGGTGGAAGTTAGGAACAGCAAAGGGTCGATAACTTTGCTGGGTGTATTCTATAGGCCGCCCAATAATGACAGGGAAGTTGAGGTGCAGATAGGGAAACAGATCCTAGAAAGATGTAGAAATAACAGAGTTGTCGTGATGGGAGATTTCAATTTCCCAAACATCGACTGGAATATCCCAACGGTAAGGGGTTTGGATGGCGAGGAGTTTGTTAGGTGTGTTCAGGAGGGTTTCCTGACACAATACATGGAAATAATTTTAAAGCCTATATCGCTCGTTCTGGCCCTACACCGGCTGTATCTGTGACACTCTGTCATGGAGAAGTGGGAGTAAACCTTGATGTCCAATGCTTAGGAATTCAACTCCCAAAGGGTTAATCATTGGTCACCAATTAGCAGCAAAATCGCACATTGCAGGACTGACTAAATTGGCACAGTTGCCTTATGAAGGAAGACAGTAAGAAGTCCTTAAAGGGCTTTAAACTGGTGTTGTGAGATTTCTTACTGTGTTTACCCCAGTCCAACGCTGGCATTTCCACATCATGAAGGAAGAGTCAGGGAGCTGCTGAAACAACTATCATGATGGGCCAAATGACCTCTACAACAACTACCACCTGCACAGCTTGATTGGAGAGCACACTTGTCACTGTCTGGCAATAAAGATTCTCAGTTAAAGAAAATGGAAGCAGATTCAAACTAAATTCAACCCACACCCACTATGCCCTGAACTATCTGATTTGGTTTAATATATCTGAACCCACAATGTGCCAATCAACTACAGGTGCATTCCTATGCCAAGGGTACATTTTATTCAGAGGCTCCCAGGGTCAGTGTTAAGATTCAGAGGTTATTCCCCTTCAAGATGTAATGTTGAATTCGCCAAAGAGGATCGTGATTGAACCAAAATTCCTCATGCCCACTTCTCTGCTGTTTCTGTGTAACTCTCAGCCCCCCTATAGATCAGAAATCTCTCTCAACTTTAAATATATACACACGGACGCTAATCCTACAACTCTCTGTTGCAAGAAGTTCCAAACATTCACAACCCTCAGAGAGAAGAAATTCCTCCTCATCTCAGTGTTAAATTGGTGTTCCTTTATTCTGAGGCAATGCCCTCTGTCCCAGACATGGGATATTCCCATGAAGGGGAATATCCTCTCAGTGTTTACCCTGTCAAAGCTCTTTAAAAATCTGGTTTGTACCAAGGAGATTACCTCTGATTCTTCTAAACTCCAATGAATAGATTCCCAGCCTGTTTAACCTTTCCTCATAAAACAATCCCCCCCCGTACCAGAGACCATCCCAGTGAACCTTCTCTGAGCTGCCTTCGATGAAATAATATCTTTCTTTAACAAATGTGTAGAGTAACAAATGTGTAGAGTATAGGGCTAATGGTAGGACTGTTAATAGTGTTGAAGAACAGAGGGATCTTGGTGTACATGTGCATAGATCCCTGAAACTTAGCAATCAAGTCGATAAGGTTGTTAAGAAGGCATATGGAGTCTTAGCTTTTATTGGTAGGGGGATTGAATTTCGGAGCCGCAACGTCATGTTCCAACTGTACAAAACTCTAGTGCGGCCGCACTTGGAGTATTGTGTGCAGTTCTGGTCCCCACATTATAAGAACGATGTGGAGGCATTGGAGAGGGTACAGAGGAGGTTTACCAGGATGTTGCCTGGTATGGAGGGCAGGTCTTATGAAGAGAGGCTGAGGGATTTGAGGTTGTTTTCGTTAGAAAGACGGCAGCTAAGAGGAGACAACTTATCAACATAGAAACATAAACATAGAACAATACAGCACAGACAGGCCCTTTGTCCCTCGATGTTGTGCCGACCAAAATAAAAGCAATGCCCCTCCAAACTAAACCATTCCCTTCTCTTCCATATACTTATCAATTAACCTCTTAAATGCCACCAAACTTGGCGCATCTACAACAGCTGCAGGCAGGCATTCCACTCCCTAATCACTCTTTGAGTAAAGAACCTACCTCTGATATCCGTCCTATAACTCATACACCTTAATTTAAAGTTGTGTCCCCTCGTGCTAGCTTTTTCCATCCTAGGAAAAAGGCTATCACTGTCCACCCTAGCCAAACCTCTAATTATCTTATATGTTTCAATAAGATCCCCCCTTAGCCGCCTCCTTTCTAACGAAAACAGCCTCAAATCCTTCACCCTCTCTTCATAGAGGGGGGAAAATGGGGTGGGCGTGTGGGGTGGGATGGTGTTGGGGGAAAGGAGGAGTGAGAGCGTGCTTGAAGGGAAGAGGAGAGGGAGAGCAGTGAAGGGGGGACAGGGAGAAGGAGGGGACAGTGAGGGAGAAGGGGAATGGGGAGAGTCGGGAGTGGAAGGAGGAGGCCCAGCTAGCCCGCCCGCCCTGCGAGCCTGCCCCCCCTGCCGTTCATTACGATCGTGGCTGAATGCCCAACTCAGTATCAGAGTGGTTAGCACTGCTGCCTCACAGCGCCACGGACCTGGGTTCGATTCCCAGCTTGGGCTACATTCTCCCCATATTTTCGTGGGTTTCCTCTGGGTGCTCCAGTTTCCTCCCACAGTCCAAAGATGTGCTGGTTAAGGTGCATTGGCCATGCTAAATTGCCCCTTAGTGTGTAGGTTAGGTGGATTAGCTGGGGTGGTTGTGCTAGTTGAGTGAGGGCCTGCGTGGGATTATTGTCGGTGCAAACTCAGTGGGCCAAATGGTCTCCTCATGCACTGTAGGAATTCTATGTTTCTATGATAAATCCGGAAAGAATGTTTTCTGTAATTTGTAAAAGATGGTGAAAGTTGTAGCTAATGTGTCAAATTTCCTCAATTCTTCTGAGAATTTGGAGACATGATGATCTTTCTTAACTATAGTTTCAGCATGGGGGAACCAGGACAGGTTGTTGGTGATCTGGAAACTTGGAGCTTTCAACCATTTCTAATTCGTCTCCATTGATGTAGTCAGGGGTATGTTCTCCACTACACTTCCTGAAGTCGATGACAATCTCCCTCGTTTTGTTGACATTGATATACATTATTGTTGCCGCACCAGTTCACCAGATTCTCTGTCTTTTTCCTGTACTCTGTCTTGTCATTGCCTGAGATCCAACCAACAATGGTGGTGTCATAAGCTTTCTTTGATTTGATTTGTTGTCACACCTATTCGTATAAGATGAAAATATTGTTTCCTGCGCACTATGCAGACAAAGAATACCGTTCATAGAGAAGGAAAGGGTGCAGAATGTAGTGTTACAGTATTGCTAGGCTGTAGAGAAAGATCAGCTTAATGCAAGGAAATCCATTCAGAAGTCTGATAGTAGCAGGGAAGAAGCTGTTCTTGAGGCAGTTGGTACGTAACCTCAGACTTTTGTATCTTTTGCCCGACGGAAGAAAGTGAAAGAGAGAATGTCTGGGATGCGTGGGCTCGATTATGCTAGCTGCTTTACTGAAGCAGGAGGAAACGTAGACGGAGTCAATGAAAGGCCGGTTTCACAACTCTTTATAGCTGCTTGCAGTCTTGGATACAGCAGGAGCCATACCAAGCTGTGATACATCTGGAAAGAATGCTTTCTATGGTGCATCTGTAAAAGTTGGTGAGAGTTGTAGCTGACACACCAAATTTCCTTAACCTTCTGAGAACGTAGAGGCATTGGTGGGGCTTTCTTAACTGTAGTGTCAGTGTGGAGGAATCAGGACAGGTTATTGGTGATGTGGACAGCTATAAACCTGAAGCTCTTGACTGCGTTCCTATTGATGTAGATGGGCAAATTTTAAGCAAACTTGAAAGTGAAGTTGGGGTAAAATTTGGCGACGCAGTCACAAGTACAAAAGGAGTATAGTGAAGGCGAGGGCACAGCTGTTGAGGATAATTGTGGAAATGGTGTCATTACCTATCCTTATTCATTGCAGTCTGTGGGTTAGGAGAAAGTTGATAGATGAGGAGGGGAGTGAGTGAAGTGGGCGGGGGTGGGAAATGGGTTAAATGGAGAGGGTGAGTTGGGTAAATAAGTGGGTGAAGGTGGTAGTTGACAGTGGGAGAGGGTAGATGTGGGGAAGAGGGAGAAGAAGAGATTAATTCGAGAAGGGATGCGTGGGGTAGATGGGGCGTGTGCTGGATGTGAAGGGGTTGGTGTGGACAAAGGGAAAAATAGTAGATTGGGGGGGATGATAGATGTGGAGGGGGTAAATCACCGAGGATTGATGAAAGGGAGAGTAAATCATTGGGGGTCAATGTGACAGGATAAATCATTGGGGGGGTGACGCGGAGGGGGTAAATCATTTGGGGGGTCGATGCGGGGGGGGTGAAATCATTTGGGGGGGGGTCGATGCCGGGGGGGTGATGGGGGGGTCGATGCGGGGGGCATTTGGGGGTGGGGAATCATTTGGGGGTCGATGCGGGGGGGTGAATCATTGGGGGGGCGGGGGGGTGAATCATTTGGGGGGGTCGATGCGGGGGGTGGAATCATTTGGGGGGGGGTTGCGGGGGGGTGAATCATTGGGGGGGGGGTCATGCGGGGGGGTTCATTTGGGGGGGTCGGGGGGGGGAATCATTTGGGGGGGTCGATGCGGGGGGTGAATCATTTGGGGGGGGTCGATGCGGGGGGTGATCATTTTTGGGGGGGAATCATTGGGGGGGGTGATGGGGGGGGAGGGGGGGGTGATCATTTTGGGGGGGTCGATGCGGGGGTGAATGTTGGGGGGGGGTCGATGCGGGGGGTTGAATCATTTTGGGGGGGGTCGATGCGTGGGGGTCGATGCATCATTTGGGGGGGGATGCGGGAATCATTTTTGGGGGGGGTCGATGCGGGGGGGTGAATCATTTTGGGGGGGGTCGATGCGGGGGGGTGAATCATTTTGGGGGGGGGGGGGGGGTCGATCGCGGGGGGGTGAATCATTTGGGGGGGTCGAATGCGGGGGGGGGGAATCATTTTGGGGGGGGGTCGATGCGGGGGGGTGAATCATTTTGGGGGGGTGATGCGGGGGGGTGAATCATTTTGGGGGGGGTGGTCGGGGGGGGGGTGGAATCATTTTGGGGGGGCGATGCGGGGGGTGATCATTTTGGGGGGGGATGGGGTGAATCATTTTGGGGGGGGGGATGGCGGGGGGGAGGAGAGGGTTGGGAGGGTGAGGTGAAACAGTAGGGGTGGGGTGAGGCAGTCGGTAGCGTAGATTAGGAGAAGGGTTACAGTGGTGCAGGCATGTGATGGAAATGGGGAGGGGATGTTGGGGCAGATGCGGACAGGTTTAATAAGGCAGAGAAGCTGGGTTAAATAGGGAGGGGCTGTGGGAATGCAGCGTGGGAGGGGGGTGGTTTTTCGCTGTACTTTATCACAGAAGGTGTGAGTGTCGCAGTGAGCAAACATTCTGTAAGAACACCAAAATAAGCCGAGCTGACAGAGCAGGTGCAGACAGCACACAGCCTGTGAGCAGGAGGAATGGGGTGTCTGAGGATGTGTTTATGTGGCCAAGTCTGGAGTTTACTGTCTGCAGCCAACCCCGGGGCTGATATGAGAGGCCCAAGCCCAAGAGATGGAGCAGGGGTTCAGCGCTGGAGTGCAGAAGGCAAAGGGCAGGTCTGTGTTTGGGATGCTTGCTGTTGATCTTGATGTATCTCTGATTGAGAGGCTGGCAGATGCTGAGTGGTGTCGGTATTGTGACTATATTGGCAAATGCAGCCTCTGACTGAAGTCTAATTGTTGCGTTTTCTGGGTTTCTGTGTGCTGAAGAGCAGAGAATATAGCTAAATAGCAGCAGGAAAGCAAGATGTATTTAAAAAAACAAATTTCACATCCTGGATGTTTAATTTTAGTGTAGTTGTTATGAAGAATGTGCATGGAAACCATTTCAGGCACAGCAGGATCACACAACCAGGCCAGAGACAAATGACCAGTTGGTCAACTGCTTTTTCAGTGATAAACATGGGTTTGGACTTTCGAGTGGGGTGGGGGAGGGGGTGTGTCACAGGATTGATTGCGTCTACATCGGGGTGCACGCAAGCCTTGGGTGAATGTTTCATGTGGAAACAGATAATCTGAGCAGGTGCCATTGGTCAGCAATGGCTGTTATTTTAGGTACAGTAAAACTCCCTCTGATCTGTCCCTATCAAAGACTCCCAGGATAGGAACAGGTGTGAGGGAATACTGCACTGTCAGAGGATCAGTACTGAGGGAGTGCCGCACTGTCGGAGGGTCGGTGCTGAGGGAGTGTCGGAGGGTTGAAGTACTGTCTTTCAGAGGAAATCTTAATCCCAGGGCCTGCCTGATTTTGTGCTGGATGTTGAAAGTATCTTCAATATTCCCCTCTCAGCCAGCACCTCTGATATTTCCCATTCCCCACTCTTCCAGTTTGCGGGATCTTGCTGTGTGTAAATATCTTTGGGTGTTGATAGCTGCTTCCTTGTTGTAAAAGAATAAGGCACTGTTGACATTTCCTGGAATTCTGCACAGTTCTGAACCGTCTAGAATGTGCAGGTTAGATTGATTGGCTATGTTAAATTGCCCCTTAGTATCAGGAGATTAATTGGGTAAATTTCTGGGGTCCTGGGTGTAGGACCAGCTGGGATTGTTGTCAATGCAGGCTCAATGGGCAGAATGGCAACCTTTTTCACTGTAGGGATTCTAACATCTGGAAGATGCTGATGCTGTTACTCTGACTTGTCAGTAAATGCTGACCTGGCAATTAGTTTACAGTTGATGTTGTCTACATGGATTTTAGCAAGGCCTTTGACAAGGTAGGTTGTTGCATAAGGTTAAATCTCCTGGGATCCAGAGTGAGGTAGCTAAATGGATACAAAATTGGTTTGGTGACAGAAGCCAGAGAAAGGATAGTTGTAGAGAGTTGTTTTTCAAATTGGAGGCCTGTGACCAGCGCTGCTACAAGGATCAGTGCTATGTCCACTGTTATTTGTCATTTATATTAATGATTTGGATGAGAGTATAGGAGGTGTGGTTAGTAAGTTTGCAGATGACACCAAAATTGGTGGCATAGTAGACAGTGAAGAAAGTTATCTTGGATTGTAATGGGACCTTGGTCAATTGGGCCAGTGGGCTGACCAATGGTATTTGATTTGATTTATTGTCACATGTATTAATATAGTGAAAAGTATTGTTTCTTGTGCATTTTAGAGACAAAACATACCTTTCATAGAGAAGGAAATAAAAATGCAGAATGTAATATAACAGTCACAGCTAGGGTATATAGAAAGATCAACTTAATGTAAGGCAAGTCCATTCAAGAGTCTGACAGCAGCAGGGAAGAAGCTGTTATTGAGTCAGTTGACAAGTGACCTCAGACCTTTGTATCTTTTTCCCAAAGGAAGAAGTGGAAGAGAGAATGTCCTGGGTGAGTGGGGTTCTTAATTATGCTGGCCGCTTTGCTGAGGCAGCAGGAAGTGTAGACACAGTCAATAGATGGGAAGCTGGTTTGAATGGCAGATGGAATTCGGTTTAGATGAATGTGTTTTGGTAGATTGAACCAGAGTAGGACTTATTCAGTTAATGGTAGGGCGTTGGGGAGAGTTACGGAACAGAAATGTGGAGGTACATGTTCATAGCTCCTTAAATGTGAAGGCACAGGTGGACAGGGTGATGAAGAAGGCATTCAGCATGCTTGGTTTTATTGGTCAGAACGTTGAATACAGGAGTTGGGATGTTTTGTTGAAGTTGTACAGGACATTGGTAAGGCCACACTTGGAATACTGTGTTCAGTTCTGGTCACCCTATTATAGAAAGGGTATCATTAAACTAGAAAGAGTGCAGAAAAGATTTACTAGGATGCTACCGGGACTTGAGTTATAAGGGGAGGCTGGAAAGACTGGGACTTTTTTTCTCTGGAACGTAGGAGGCTGAGGAGTAATCTTATAGAAGTCTATAAAATAATGAGGTCCACAGGTCAGCTACATAGTCAATATCTTTTCCCAAAGACAGGGGAGTCTAAAATTAGAGGGCATAGGTTTAAAGTGAGAAGGGAGAGATATAAAGTGTCCAGAAGGGCACATTTTTCATACAGAGGGTGGTGAGTGTCTGGAACAAGCTGCCAGAGGTAGTAGTAGAGATGGGTACAATTTTGTCTTTTAAAAAAGTGTTTAGACAGTTACATTGGTAAAATTTGTATAGAGGGACATGGGCCAAATACGGGCAGTTGGGACTAGCTTTTAGGGGTTTAAAGAAAAGGACGGGTGGGCAAGTTGGGCTGAAGGGCCTGTTTCCAAGCTGTAAATCTATGACAAATAGTAATTGGATGACTGGTTTCAGGAGTAACATTGTCCCAGGCACTGGAGGCATTTCCTCAGAACTGCATAACTGATCAAATGTCAGTCTGTTTCCATCACCCCTATCTAATGAAGCCAGTTCACCCTTCCCCAACTCAGCAAGGACGTATCTACCCTGCTCTGGACTGTGTTTCATTGAAAATGTAGAAAATAGGAGCTGGAAGAGGCCATTTGGCCCTCTGAGCCTGCTCTGCCATTCATTATGGCTGATCCCATTTGTCACCCCCTCCCCCTTCCATGTCTTTTGATCCCCTTTGCTCCAAGAACTCTATCTAATTGCTCTTGAAAACATATAATGTTTTGGTCTCAGCTTCTTTCTGTGGTAGTGAATTACACAGCTTGACCAATCTCTGGGTGAAGAAATGTCTTATCATCTTGGTCCTGAATGATCTACCTTGTTTTTTTTTCATTTATGGGGCATAGATGTCGCTGGCTGGTCAGCCATTTATTATTCATTCTTAGTTGCCCGAGGGCAGTTGAGAATCAATCATATTGCTGTGGCTTTGGAGTCACATGTAGGCCAGACTGGGTAAGGATGGCAGATTTCCTTCCCTATAGGACATTATTGAACCAGATGGATTTTTCTGACAGTCAACAAGGATTTCACGGTCATCAATAAATTCTTAATTTGAAATGTTTTTATTGAATTCACCCCCATCTGCTATGGTGGGATTCCAAGCCACATTCCCAGAACATTGAATTTCTGAATTAATAGCCTAGCCTATCCCTCAAGGCTGTGTGAAGTTGTAATCTGCAATAGCATGACTGGTTTTATGTGATTCTGTGTTTAGGTTTGTTGATGCAGTGGTTGGGAAACTGGAAGTAAGGACTCGCCATTGTCAGGGAAATATCACAAGTATGATGGTGATATGGCTTACTATCAAAGTTTATGGAATGGTGTTAGTAGCAGCTGTTTAACTGTCCCCTCTGTTTAATTTCAGAGTGATAGAAGCACCATGTCAAGCTCTGTCAGTAATCAGCCAGGCCTGGTGAATGTCACAAGTTGTGTGACCCCAACACTGACTCTCAACCTACGCTCCTCACACAATGAGCTGCTTAATGCTGACATCAAGAAGTCAACACCACCCAAGGGGCGTAAGGTTTATGCTTCCACTGATCTTCAAGCTGCTATGGGACTGGCTGATGAAACAGCCAATAGCAAGTGGCTAAAGGACGGGAGGAACCAGATGCGCAAGGCGGCGGAGAATGAGAGGAAGGACCAGAATCGGAACATTACCTCAAAGGTGGGAGAGTCTGAGAGTTCAGCAAACAAGGAAGAGCCAGAATCAGGAGATAAGGATCAAACAGTGAGCCAGGCTCCCACCCAGAGTAAAGGCTTTCTCAGTTACTATATGGGCTTAGAGCTCTCTCTTGATGCGTGTGGTGGTAATTCTGACAAAGGACAGCCTCTGGTAATCCAGTTAGATCAGGGAGACTTTGAGAACTGTGAGTCTCACTCGGCTGCTCTGCAATCTGATATCCAGCCGAGCTCAGTGGTAGATGGAGAACCATCGGTGGAAGATGCTGCAAAATCCAGACTAACTGACCCAATAGAGGCTCCCAGTGAACATCGGAAAAACTCCTGTCTGTTCTTTGGAATGAGGAATACGGCTGCAAGTGATGAGGACTCGAGTTGGACGAGCCTGTCCCAAGGTAGTGCTTCCTGGAGCTCCCCTGATGATATTGGTACGTTCCAACTTCTCTTCAGTTTCATTCATGGGATATGGGTGTTGGGAGATCTGATGACATAGGAGTAGGGGAAGGCCATTCAGCCCCTTGAGCTTACTTTACCAAGCAATGGGATGATTGCTGATCTGATTATGACCTCAATTCCACTTTCCTGCACGTTCCCAAATCCCGTCCCCATTTTTTATAGATCAGAAATATGTCTAACTCTGCCTTAACTTAACTTACTGTGGTCCCATTGTTCAAGAAAGGGAATAGAGACTTTCTGGGGAATTATAGGCCAGTGACTAGGGATTTACCCTAGGGATTTACCCTAGGGATTTACCCTAGGGATTTACCCTAGGATTCTCTGGGAGGCAAGAGAGGAGATTGCAGAGCCTCTGGCTCTGATCTTCAGGTCGTCGTTGGTTACAGGTGTGGTTCCAGAGGACTGGAGGATAGCGAATGTGGTCCCATTGTTCAAGAAGGGGAAGAGAGACTTTCCGGGGAATTATAGGCCGGTGAGTCTTACTTCTGTTGTGGGCAAAGTATTGGAGAGAATTATTAGGGATGGATTTATAGTTATTTAGAGAGAAATGAATTGATTGGGGATAGTCAGCATGGTTTTGTGAAGGGTAGGTCGTGCCTTACTAACCTTATTGAGTTTTTTGAAAAATTGACCAAAGAGGTGGATGGGGGTAAGGCAGTTGATGTGGTATATATGGACTTTAGTAAGGCGTTCGATAAGGTGGCCCATGGAAGGCTTCTGCAGAAAATGCAGATGTATGGATTGAGGGTGATTTAGCTAATTGGATTAGGAATTGGCTAGCTGATAGAAGACAGAGGGTGGTGGTTGATGGAAATTATTCATCGTGGAGTTTGGTTACAAGTGGTGTACCTCAGGGATCTGTTTTGGGGCCCCTGCTGTTTGTAATTTTTTTAAATGATCTGGATGAGGGTATTGAAGGATGGATTAGTAAATTTGCGGATGACACCAAAGTCGGAGGAGTGGTAGATAGTGAAGTGGGGTGTTATAGTTTGCAGAGAGACTTGGACGAGTTGCAGAGCTGGGCCGAGAGGTGGCAAATGGAGTTTAATGTGGATTAGTGTGAGGTAATTCACTTTGGCAGAAATAACAAATGTGTAGAATATAGGGCTAATGGTAGGACTCTCAATAGTGTTGAAGAACAGAGGGATCTTGGTGTATATGTGCATAGATCCCTGAAAGTTGGCAATCAAGTCAATAAGGTTGTTAAGAGGGCATACGGAGTCTTAGCTTTTATTGGTAGGGGGATTGAATTTCGGAGCCACAACGTCATGTTGCAACTGTACAAAACTCTAGTGCAGCCGCACTTGAAGTATTGTGCGCAGTTCTGGTCCCCGCATTATAAGAAAGATGTGGAGGCATTGGAGAGGGTACAGAGGAGGTTTACCAGGATGTTGCCTGGTATGGAGGGCAGGTCTTATGAAGAGAGGTTGAGGGATTTGAGGTTGTTTTCGTTAGAAAGAAGGCGGCTAAGAGGAGACCTTATTGAACATATAAGATGATTAGAGGTTTAGATAGGGTGGACAGTGATAGCCTTTTTCCTAGGATGGAGAAAGCTAGCACGAGGGGACATAGCTTTAAATTAAGGGGTGGTAGTTATAGGACGTATGTCAGAGGTAGGTTCTTTACCCAGAGAGTGGTAAGGGTATGGAATGCCCTGCCTGCTGCAGTTGCAGATGAGCCAAGTTTGGTGATGTTTAAGAGGTTAGTAGATAAGTTTATGGACGAAAAGGGAATGGCTTAGGTTAGAAGGTCATTGCTTTTTCCTAATTGGTCGGTGCAACGTCGAAGGCCAAAGGGCCTGTTCTGCGTTGTAACGTTCTATGTTAAATGGGAACAATAGAACATTACAGCGCGGAACAGGCCCTTCGGCCCGCAAAGTTGCGCCAACCAATTAAGAAAAAGCAATGACCCTCTAACCTAAACCATTCCCTTTTCCTCCATAAACTTATCTACTAACCTCTTAAACGCCACCAAACTTGGCGCATCTACAACTGACGCAGGCAAGGCATTCCATATCCTTACCACCCTCTGGGTAAAGAACCTACCTCTGACATCTGTCCTAAAACCACCACCCCTTAATTTAAAGCTATGTCCCCTCATGCTAGCTTTCTCCATCCTAGGAAAAAGGCTATCACTGTCCACCCTATCTAAACTTCTAATCATCTTATATGTTTCAATAAGGTCTCCTCTTAGCCGCTTTCTTTCTAACAAAAACAACCTCAAATCCCTCAGCCTCTCCTCATAAGACCTGCAATGACCCAGTTTGCACTGTTCACTGGAAATTGGGGGTAGGGGAAGAACATGGAGGGGGAGAAAGGGTTTGCTTTGGTTTGATATTGTCACATGTATTAACATAGAGTGAAAATTATTGTTTCTTGTGTGCTATACAGATAAAGCATTCTGTTCATAGACAAAGAAAAGAGAGAGTTCAGAATGTAGCGTTACAGTCATAGCTAGGGTGCAGAGAAAGATCAACTTAATGCGAGGCAAGTCATAGAGGTTTACAGCAAGGAAGCGGGCGCTTCGGCCCAGCTCGTCCATGTCTCCCTTTTTTTTGTTTAAGACTCCTATACTAATCCCAATTGCCCATATTTGGCCCACATCCTACCATAGATGTGATCGGCACAACTTGTGGGTCGAAGAGCCTGTTTGTGCTGTAGTGTTCTATGTTCTATATACCCATCTTAACCATGTAACTACGTAAATGCTTTTTAAAAGGTAAAATTGTACCTGCCTCCACTACTACCTCTGGCAGCTTGTTCTAGAGACTCACCACTCTGTGTGAAAAGAGTGCACCTCTGGACTCTTTTTTGTATCTCTATCCTCTCACCTTAAAGCTATGCCCGTTAGTTTTAGACTCCTCTACCTTTGGGAAAAGATATTGACGACCTACCTTGTCAATGTCCCTCCTGGGGGGTGGAAATATCAATGAGACTGTGAGGTTAGCTCCCAGGTAGGGAAGGACTGTAGATAGTATGAGAAGGGGGGTAGGTGGGTGGTGGAAAAGGGAAATATCCTGACTGAGGGGCTGAGGTGTGTCTATTTTAACGCCAGGAGTGTAGTAAATAAGGTAGATGAGCTTAGGGCATGGATTGCTGCTTGGGAGTGTGATGTGGTGGCCATTACAGAGACTTGGTTGTCTCGGGGACAGGACTGGGTGCTCCAGGAGGGACAGGGTTGGGGGCAAAAGAGGAGGTGGTGTGGCACTGTTGATCAGGGACAGTGTCATGACTGTAGAGAAGGTGGAAGACGTGGAGGAAATGTCTACGGAGTCTCTGTGGGTGGAAGTTAGGAACAGCAAAGGGTTGATAACTTTGCTGGGTGTATTCTATAGGCCGCCCAATAGCGACAGGGAAGTTGAGGCGCGGATAGAGAAACAGATCCTAGACAGATGTAGAAATAACAAGGTTGTCGTGATGGGAGATTTCAATTTCCCAAACATCGACTGGAATATCCCAAGGGTAAGGGATTTGGATGGTGTGGAGTTTGTTAGGTGTGTTGAGGAAGGTTTCCTGACACAGTGTGTGGAAAAGCCTACGAGAGGAGAGGCTGTACTTGACCTGGTGCTTGCTAATGAGCCAGGACAGGTGTCGGATCTCATGGTAAGTGAGCATGTTGGGAATGGAGATCATAATTCTACCTCTTTCACGATAGCAATGGAAAGAGATAGGATCAGGCAGGCTAGGAAGGTGTATGTCTGGAGAAAGGGGAAATATGAAAACATTGGGCAGGTAATTGGACGTAGAAACTGGAAGGAGGCATTCTTGGGGAAGAGTACAGAAGGAAAGTAGCAGATATTCAAGGAATGTTTGTCTGGAGCTCTGCAAGACAATGTTGTGAGGAGACAAGGAGGTTTTGGTAAGACGTGGGAACCATGTCGCATGAAGGTTGTGGTGAACCTAGTCAGGAAGAAAAGAAAAAGGTGTATAAAAGGTTCAGAGAGCTAGGGGATGTTAGGGATCTAGAGCAGTATAAGGTGTGTAGAAGGGAACTTAAAAAGGGAATTAGGAGAGCCAGAAAGGGTCATGAGAAGGCCTTGGCAGGTAAGATTAAGGAGAATCCCAAGGACTTCTACAAATATGTGAAAAGTAAAAGGATGAGAAGAGAAGGGATAGGACCTATAAAAGGTGAAGGGGGAAATGTCCGTGTAAATCCGGAAGAAATGGCAGAGGTGCTTAACGAGTACTTTGCCTTGGTATTCACGGTGGAAAGTGAACTGGGAGATTGTACTGCAGGTTTGAGGCATACGGAAAAGATTGAGTATGTGGATGTTAGGAAAGAGGATGTGTTAGACCTGTTAAATTCTATCAAGATAGACAAGTCGCTGGGACCGGATGGGATGTACCCCAGGTTATTGTGGGAGGTGAGGGAAGTGGTTGCAGAGCCTCTGGCAATGATATTTGCATCGTCCATGGAAATGGGAGAGGTTCTGGAGGATTGGAGGATTGTTGATGTGGCTCCTATCTTTAAGAAAGGGAACAGGGATAGTCCAGGAAATTACCGACCAGTGAGTCTGACTTCAGTGGTTGGTAAGCTGATGGAGAGGCTTCTGAGGGATAAGATATATGAACATTTGGAGAAGTTTAGACTGATTAGAAATAGTCAGCATGGTTTTGTCAAGGGCAGGTCATGCCTTACGTTCTTCGAAATTGTGACTGAACACATTGACAAAGGACGAGTGGTGGACATGGTGTACATGGACTTTAGCAAGGCGTTTGATAAGGTCCCCCATGCAAGGCTTCTGGAGAAGGTGAGAGGACATGGGATCCAAGGGTCTTTGGCCTTGTGGATCCAGAACTGGCCAATTTATGGACTTCAATTTATGGAAGTCCAATTTATGGACTTCAGCAAGGCATTTGACAAGGTCCCACATGCAAGACTTCTTGAGAAGGTGAGAGGCCATGGGATCCAAGGGGCTTTTGGCCTTGTGGATCCAGAACTGGCTTGCCTGCAGAAGGCAGAGGGTGGTTGTGGATGGCTCTTTTTCTGCATGGAGGTCGGTCACCAGTGGAGTGCCCAGGGATCTGTTCTAGGACCCTTGCTGTTTGTCATTTTCATAAATGACCTGGATGAGGAAGTGGAGGGATGGGTGAGTAAGTTCGCCGATGACACGAAGGTCGGTGGTGTTGTGGATGGTCTGGAGGGATGTCAGAAGTTGCAGCATGACATCGACAGGATGCAAGACTGGGCGGAGAAGTGGCAGATGGACTTCAACACGGATAAATGTGTTGTGGTCCATTTTGGCAGATCCAACGGGATGAATGAGTACACTATCAAAGGTAGGAGTCTTAGCTGTGTGGAAGAGCAGAGGGATCTTGGGGTCCGGGTCCATCAGACTCTCAAATCGGCCCCCCAGGTGGAGGATGTCGTTAAGAAAGCTTACGGTGTACTGGCCTTCATTCATCGAGGGATTGAGTTCAGGAGTCAGGAGGAAATGCTGCAGCTTTATAGGACCCTTGTCAGATCACACTTGGAGTACTGTGCGCAGTTCTGGTCACCTCACTATAGGAAGGACATGGAAGCTATTGAAAGGGTGCAGAGGAGATTTACAAGGATGTTGCCTAGATTGGGAGGCATGCCTTATGAAGACAGGTTGAGGGAGCTGGGACTGTTCTCCCTGGAGAGACGAAGGTTGAGAGGCGACCTGATCGAGGTTTACAAGATGTTGAGAGGAATAGATAGGGTGGACTCTCGGAGACTATTTCCCAGGGCTGAAATGGTCGCAACGAGAGGGCACAGATTTAAGGTGCAGGGAAGCAAGTACAGAGGGGATGCTAGGGGAAAGTTTTTCACTCAGAGGGTGGTGAGTGAATGGAATCGGCTGCCGTCGGTGGTGGTTGAGGCGAACTCGCTGGGGTCTTTTAAAAGACTTCTGGATGAGTATATGGGATCCAATGGGATTGGGGGTTATAGATAGGTCTATGGCTGGGTAGGTTTTGATGTGTTCGGCACAACTTGTGGGCCGAAGGGCCTGTTTGTGCTGTAGTGTTCTATGTTCTAAGGTCAGTGGTATTGTGGATGGTCTGGAGGGATGTCAGAAGTTGCAGCAGGACATAGACAGGATGCAAGACTGGGCGGAGAAGTTGCAGATGGACTTCAACGCGGATAAATGTGTAGTGGTCCATTTTGGCAGAAATAATGGGATGGAGGAGTATAATATAAGGGGTAGGAGTCTTAGCTGTGTTGTAGAGCAGAAGTATCTCGGGGTCCGGGTCCATAGGACTCTTAAATTGGCCTCGCAGGTGGAGGAAATGGTCAAGGAGGCGTACGGTGTACTGGCCTTCATTAATCGAGGAATAGAGTTTAGGAGTCAGGAGGTAATGATGCAGCTCTATAAGACTCTTGTCAGACCCCACTTGGAGTATTGTGCGCAGTTCTGGTTGCCTCACTATAGGAAGGATGTGGAGGCTATTGAGAGAGTTCAGAGGAGATTTACAAGGATGCTGCCTGGATTGGGAGGCAGGCCTTATGAAGATAGGTTGAGGGAGCTGGGACTCTTCTCACTGGTGAGACGTAGGTTGAGAGGCGACCTGATAGAGGTTTATAAAATGTTGAGAGGAATAGATAGGGTGGACTCTCAGAGACTATTTCCCCGAGCTGAAATGGTCACTGTGAGAGGACACAGATTTAAGATGCAGGGAAGCAAATACAAAGGAGATGTCAGGGGTAGGTTTTTCACTCAGAGGGTGGTGAGTGAATGGAACCGACTGCCGTCGGAGGTTGTTGAGGCAAACTCACTGGGGTCTTTTAAGAGACTTCTGGATGAGTATATGGAAAAGAATAGGATAGGGGGTGATAGATAGGTCTGTGGATCGGTAGATGTGATCGGCGCAACCCGTGGGCCGAAGGGCCCGTTTGTGTTGTGTGGTTCTATGTTCTATTATTTTATAGATCTCTATGAGGTCACCCTTTAGCCTCCTACGCTCCAGAGAAAAGTCTATTGAGCATCTCCTTATAACTCAATCCATCAAGTGCCATTCGCATCCTAGTAAATCTTTTCTGCACTCTTTCTTGATTAATAATATCCTTTCTATAATAGTGACCAGAATTGCACACAGTATTCCAAGTGTGGCCTTACAAATGTCTTGTTTGACTTCAACAAGACGTTCCAAATCCTGTATTCAGTGTTCTGGCCAATGAAACCAAGCATGCTGAATGCCTTCTTCACCACCCTGTCCACCTGTGACTCCCTTCCAAGGGGCTGTGAGCATGCGCTCCTAGATCTCTTTGTTCTGTAACTGTCCGCAGTGCCCTACCATTAACTGAGTCCTTTCAAAGGTCTGACAGCAACAGGGAAGAAGTTGTTCTTGAGTAGAATGGTACATACATAGAACAATACAGCGCAGTACAGATCCTTCATCCCTTGATGTTGTGCCGAGCTTTGTCCAAAACCAAGATCAAGCTATCCCACTCCCTATCATTCTGCTGTGCTCCATGTGCCTATTCAATAACCGCTTGAAAATTCCTAAAGTGTCCGACTCCACTATCACAGCAGGCAGCCCATTCCACATCCCAACCACTCTCTGAATAAAGAATCTACCTCGAACATCTTTCCTATATCTCTCCCCATAAACCTTATACTTATGCCCCCTAGTAACTGCTACATGCATCTGAGCAAATAGTTTCTGAATGTCCACTCTATCTATCCCCCTCATCATCTTATAAACCTCTATTAAGTTGCCTCACGTCCTCTGCTCTAAAGAGAAAAGCCCCAGCTCCCTCAATCTTTCCTCATAAGACCTACCCTCCAAACCAGGCAGCATCCTGGTAAATCTCCTCTGCACTCTTTCCAATGCTTCCACATCCTCCTTATAGTGAGGTGACTAGAATGAACACAGTATTCCAAATGTGGTTTCACCAAGGTCCTGTATATTTGCAGCATAACCTCACGGCTCTTAAACCCACTGTTAATAAACACTAACACACTATAAACCTTCTTCACAGCTCTATCCACTTGAATGGCAACCTTCAGAGATCTGTGAACATGAACCCCAAGATCTCTCTGTTCCTCCACATTCCTCAGAACCCTGCCATTGACCCTGTAGACAGCATTCAAATTTGTCCTACCAAAATGAATCACCTCACACTTATCAGGGTTAAACTCCATCTATCACATTTCGGCCCAGCTCTGCATTGTATTAATGTTTCTTTGCAGCCTACAACAGCCCTCCACCTCATCCACCAATCTTGGTATCAGCAGCAAATTTATCCTTGCCATGCCGTGTGACCCTATCCCTCTCCATTGTAATAATGAAAGACACCGAACTGTGGTCGCTATCTCCAAAGCGCTCTCCCACAAACAAATCTAACACTTGGCCCAGTTCATCACCCAGTACCAAGTCCAATGTGGCCTTACCTCTTATCGGCTTATCCACAGGAAACCCTCCTGCACACACTGTACAAAAACTGCCCCATGTGAACTATTCGACCTATAAAGATTCCAATCAATATGAGGAAAATTAAAGTCACCCATGATAACTATCCTGTGACCTCCACACCTATCCATAATCTGCTCTGCAATTTCCTCCTCCACATCTCTCTTACTATTGGGGGCCTATAGAAAACTCCTAACTGACTACTGAGGTAATATGGGCTGAAGTTAGAAATAGGAAGAGCGGTCATATTGTTATCGTGGGAGAGGGGCAAGGTTTATAATTGGGGCCGGGGTAATTATGATGCGATGAGGCAAGAATCAGGGAGCATAAAATGGGAAGAGAAACTGTCAGGGAAAGGCACATGAAAAGTGGAGCTTGTTCAAGGAACAAATACTGCGTGTCCTTGGTAAGTATGTCCCTGGCAGGCAGGGAGGGAATGCCCGAGTGAAGGATCCATGTTTCAGAAGAGGTTGAATGTCTTGTCAAGAGGGAAAAGGAAGCATATGTCAGGATGAGAAAACGAGGTTCAGTTGGGTCACTTGAGGGTTACAAGGTAGCAAGGAATGAGCTAAAACAAAGGGCTTAGAGCTAGGAGGGTGCAAGAAAAGTCCTTGGTGGGACTCACCGTAGTGGGTCGGATCTCAAACAGTGATGAAACAAAGTACAGGAATGAGATAGAGAATCTGGTGAATTGATGCAGCGACAATAACCTCTCCCTCAATGCCAACAAAATTAAGGAGATTGTCATCAACTTCAGGACGTGTAGTGGAGAACATAACCTCAGACTTTTGTGTCTTTTTCTCGAAGGGAGAAGGCGGAAGAGAGAATGTCTGGGGTGAGTGGGGTCCTTAATTATGCTGTCTGCTTTGCTGAGGCAGCGGGAATGTAGACAGAGTCAATGGATGAGAGGCTGGTTTGGATGATAAATTGACTACATTCATGATCTTTTGTACTTTCTTTTGGTCTTGGATAGAGCAGGAGCCCATACCAAGCTGTGATACAGTGGAAAGAATGCTTTCTATGGTGCATCTGTAAAAGTTGGTGAGAATTTAGCTGACATGCCAAATTTCCTTTGTTTTCTGAGAAAAAAATATTGGTCGGCTTTCTTAACTGTAGTGTCGGCACGGGGGAGGGGTCCAGGACAGGCTATTGGTGAGCTGCAAACGTAAAAACTTGAACCTTTCAACCATTTCTACTTCATCCTCATTGATGTAGATAGACAAGGGCATACTCTCATTTATGCTTCCTGAAGTCGATGACAATCTCCTTCATTTTGTTGACATTGAGGGAGAGATTATTGTTGCCGCACCAGTTCACCAGATCCTCTATCTCGTTCCTGTACTCTGTCTCATCATTGTTTGAGATCTGACCCACTACAGTGGTGTCATCAGAAAACTTGAAAATTGAATTGGAGGGGAATTTGGCCGCACAATCATAGGTGTATAAGGAGAATAGTAAAGGGCTGAGAACACAGCTTGTGGGGCACCGGTGTTGGGGATGATGGTGGAGGAGTGGTGTTGCCTATCCTTACTGATGTAGTTTGTACGTTAGGAAGTTCAGGATCCAGTCGCAGTGGGAGGAACGGAGCCCCAGGCTGTGAAGTTTGGATATGAGTTTCGTAGGAATAATGGTGTTGAAAGCTAAGCTGTAGTCAGTAAATAGGAGTCTGACATAGGTGCCCTTGTGATTTGGGTGTTCTAGGGATGAATACAGAGCCAGGGAGATGGCTTCAGCAATAGGACAGTGTTCACAAGATAACCTTTCCTGAAAGGGAATTGAAACAGGTTAGATTATAAAACTATCTGTCAGTTTTACAATCACCCATCATGCCAGGTTGGGACTTTGCAGAAACAAAGCAGCCAGCTTGGGTATGGGAATGCAGTATGGTATGGAGGGATCTCAGCCCTGGCAATGTCTTACTCTGCCCATCGGCAGCTGTTAGCTGGCTAAATGTCCCATTCCATTCAGCACACAGACGCATGGCTATGTGTGCTGCCGCCTCCTCACTCTTTTTTTTCAAGTATATTTCTGTTTATTTCATGGCGTGATTAGACAGTCAGTCAGGAGCCTGTGTACCTGACTGATCTCGGGTGATTATTGCTGTTTGCTCCTCTTATCAGTCTAATGATATTCCTCCTCAGCCCACAGTTCATTCCTACCAGTGTTTGCCCAGGGCTGTGCCTTGTTCCACTCTATCATTATCAGTTTGTGTTTGTTCCTGAAACTTGGACAAGATCACTATATCTTTGCTTTACTCTGTATCTAACCCCATGCTGTACCTGTCCTGGGAACGTTTGATGGGGGCAGTTTAGAGGGAGCTTTACTTTGGTATCTAACCCCGTCCTATATCTATGAATATGCAAAATAGGCACAGAAGTAGACCGTTCCAGTCTACTCCACAATTCAATAAGAGCATGGCTGATCTGTTTGTGTTTCTGCAGAGAGTAGTGATGGATGGATTTTTCAGAATGGAGATCTGTAGCTAGTGCTGGGACCTCTGTTGTCCGTAGTATACATACATGATCTGGAGGAAAATGTGGGTGGCCTGATTAGTGAGTTTGCAGAGGACATGAAGATTGGTGGAGTTGCAGATAGTGCTGGGGATTGTCAGAGGATACAACAGGATATCAATAGATTGGAGACTTGTGCTTAGACATGGCAGGTGGAGTTTAACCTGGACAAATGCGAGATGGTGTATTTTGGACAATCAAATTTAGGTGCGAATTATACTGTAAATGGCAGAACCCTTAGGAACATTAACATACAGAGGGATCTGAATGCGCAGATCCACAGTTCCCTAAAAGTGGCCAAGGTGATTAAGAAGGCATACGGCATGAGTACAACAGTTGGGAAATCATGTTACAGCTATGTAAAACCTTAGTTAGACCGCATTTGGAATATGATCGACACACCACCAGAAGGACATGGAAGTTTTGGAGAGAATGCAAAGGAGATTTAGCAGGATGTTGCCTGATCTTGAGGATGTTAGTTATGAAGAGAGATGGAATAAACTAGGAATGTTTTACTGGAAAGACTGAAGCTGAGGGAAGACCTGATAGAGGTCTATAAAATGATGAAGGCACAGACAGGGTGGATAGTCAGAGGCTTTTTCCCAGAGTCAATGTGTCAATTACAAGATTCAACATGAGAGGGAGAAAGTTTTCTCCCACACCCCAAAGATATGCTCTTAGGCTGATTGGCAAAATAAATTCTCCCTAAATTGTCTCGCTAATTTGGTTCCGATGCAGATTTCTATAAACATAGACAAGGGTCATGGGTGAAAGTGGGAATGTCGAGGTGACAGCGTGGGCTCGTTGGGCCAAAGGGCCTGTTTCCCATGCTGTGCTGTTCTTTGTTCTTTAAGGGAGACATGTGGGGGAAGTTTTTCACCCAGAGAGTGGTGGGTGCCTGGAACGCATTGCCAGAGGAGGTGGTGGAAGCAGGCACATTAACAACATTGAAGAGGCATCTGGATGGGTACATGAACAGGGAGGGAATGGAGGGATATGGACGGAGTAAGGGCAGATGGGTTTTTTAGTTTAGTTAGGGCATCATGATTGGTATGGGTTTGGAGTTCAAAGGGCCTGCTCCTGTGCTGTAGTTTTCTTTGTTTTTTGTTCTTTGAGATCCGACCCACTACAGTGCTGTCATCAGCAAACTTGATAATGGAGTTAGGGTGAATTTTGACCGTACAGTTTTAAGGGACTGAGGACAGTTTTGCAGGGCACCAGTGCTAAGGATAAGTCAATTTCTTCATACTGAAGATCATCCTGGTGAAACGTCTGTGTACTGCCTTCAATGAACTAATATCTTTCCTTAAATCAGGTAACCAAAATTGCTCACAATTCTTCAGATGTGGTTTCACCAGTACTCTGTAAAGTTGCAACAAGACTTCCCCACTCCTATACCCCAAGCCCCTTGAAATAAGGGCCAACATTCTGTTGGCCTTCCTGCTATGTCTGTGTGCTAGCTTTCTGTGTTTTATGCACAAATATTTTCAAGTCTCTTTGTGTTGCAGCTTTCTGCAGTTTATCTTAGAACATAGAACAATACAGCACAGAACAGGCCCTTCGGCCTTCGATGTTGTGCCAACCAAAATAAAAAGCAATGCCCCTCCAAACTAAACCATTCCCTTCTCTTCCATATACTTATCAATTAACCTCTTAAACGCCACCCAACCTGGCGCATCTACAACAGCTGCAGGCAGGGCATTCCACTCCCTAATCACTCTTTGAGTAAAGAACCTACCTCTGATATCTGTCCTATAACTCATACCCCTTAATTTAAAGCTGTGTCCCTGGATTGAATTTCGGAGCCGCAACGTCATGTTGCAACTGTACAAAACTCTAATCTTCATTTAACAATACTCTGTTCTTTAGAACAACTTCACATTTTTTTCAATTATACTGTATTTGCCAAATTTTTCCCCACTTTTACCTGTCAATATCTCTTTGTAAATGTTCTCTTCACATACTTTCTGATCTTTGTACATTTACTCCCCTCATCAAAGTCATTGATCTAAATTGTAAAAACCTCCCAGCACAGACACTGCAGGACTCCACTCACCCACAGCATGCCAATCAGAAAGACCCTTTCATGCATCCTTTGTTTTCTGCCAATCTTCAATCCGGCTTTAGTCTGCTTCTATTTAGTATTAATGTAAACTTCAGTAAGAGAAGCTCTGAATGTTCCCCTCCTGCTCTGTGTAAATTCCAATGGGGATGCAGAACTTGTCCCAGTTCCCTCGCATCCCTTCCTGCTATCCCTACTCTCTGTCTGCAGGGAACTGGGACCCTGAATCTCCAGGCACAGGGAGGAAGCAAACTCCAGGTCACACTCTCTCCTGATCTTTGCAGGAATTGCACCTTTCTGACACAGCCTCTCCCTTCCCTTTGGTAGGGGGATTGAATTTCGGAGCCGCAACGTCATGTTGCAACTGTACAAAACTCTAGTGCGGCCGCACTTGGAGTATTGTGTGCAGTTCTGGCCCCCACATTATAAGAAAGATGTGGAGGCATTGGAGAGGGTACAGAGGAGGTTACCAGGATGTTGCCTGGTATGGAGGGCAGGTCTTATGAGGAGGACCTAATCGAAACATATAAGATGATTAGAGGTTTAGATAGGGTGGACAGTGATAGCCTTTTCCTAGGATGGAGAAAGCTAGCACGAGGGGACACAGCTTTAAATTAAGGGGTGATAGTTATAGGACGGATATCAGAGGTAGGTTCTTTACCCAAAGGGTGGTTGGGAGTGGAATGCCCTGCCTGCAGCAGTTGTAGATGCGCCAAGTTTGGTGGCGTTTAAGAGGTTAGTTGATAAGTATATGGAAGAGAAGGGAATGGTTTAGTTTGGAGGGGCATTGCTTTTTATATTGGTCGGCGCAACATCGAAGGCCGAAGGGCCTGTTCTGTGCTGTAATGTTCTGTGTTCTATGTTCTATGTTCACTCATTTTTCCCTCCTCTCATCTTTCCAGCTGTTCCCCTTAACGCCTTCCATTATTTTTTTTAATTCTCGTGAGGAGTACGAAGGCTATTTGACCGTTAACTGCTTTTTACACCATTCACAATAGTCACTAGCTCCCTGCTCCTTTCTCACAGATCTCAAATTTCCACCCGCTGATTACTCACGCTCTCTCTACCTCAGTGACCTCCTGATCTCTCCTTGCCTCAGTGTGTCCTGTCCCCTTCCGAATGGTTGGAGAGGCATCAGATTCTCTCTTTCTAGGGTTGGTGGAGCTGAGGATTTGCTCTTCTCCCTTGGGGTGAACGGATTGGTAGGTGTAGGGCATTGAATTTGAGAGGTTGCAGTCAGTGCGGCAACAGAATTGGGGGACAGAGCTGAGGTGTGGGTGGGGCTGGAGAGGGTGGGATGGAATGGGGCATGATTAAGAAACGAACTAAGATCATCATTGGAGAGCCTATGGCACAATGGGGGAAGGGTGGGGATTGTTGTGTCCCTTCAGGGTGGCAGTGTCACCGTTGTTGCTGAGATTGGGTGCCAGGAATACTGTGACATGTTGGATGGATTGGGACCTTTAACACTGCAACTGAAGTGCTCCATTGTTGCGTCCAGTGGGTGAGTGCGGCATTGGGACTAAGAGCATGACAACGTCACACCTGGGGGCTGGGGGGGGAGTTTCCTGGGGTCAGAGTCTGGGATTGGGGCAGGACTCAGATTGTGGGTGGGGTCACGATTTGGGGGGGGTGGGTCTGGGATTGGGGCGGGGCCTCTGGGACAGCCTGCGTGTCTTTGGGATGAATCAGCAGTCAGAGCTCCTGTAAGAAGGATGAAGGATTATTTCTTGGCCATCGTACTGTTTGATCATTGGCCAGGTACAGTGTCAATTCCCATAGTAACCATCACAGAGCCTCTGCAATGCTGCCCATTCCCTTGCTGCTGTTGAGATTATCCACTGAAACTGTTGTGTGAAATAAGAAATTGTGAGAAGTCGATTATCTCCGGCTGAATCTGTCCCAGGATCTGCGGACTGTTTCAGCAGTGGAGACTGCCTGTGAAATCAGAATGAACCACACTGATAGGAGTGGATTTGGCTGGGGAGGGGGGGGGAAGGAAAGGAGGAAAGGAGGAAGTGTGGTCAGGTGTGAGTAAGGAGGGAAGGGAGTGAGGCTGAGGAGAGAGGAGGGACCAGGCTGGGGAGAGTGAGTGGGTGTGAAAGACAGTGGAATGAAGGTCGGATATGGAAGGGGAGAAGTGGGCGCGTGTCAGGGGAGTGGAAGGCAGGAGAGGATTGCTGAATTGGCCTGGTCCAAATATTGTGATTTGATATGATTCTTCACACAGAGGGTGGTGAATATGTGGAATTCACCTCCACAGAATGTATGTAGTTGAGGACAAAACATTGTTGTGTGATTTCAAGAAGAAATTAGATATACCTCTTGGGGCTAAAGGGATCAGGGGATATGAAGGGAAGGGGGATCAGGGTATTGAATTTAATGATCAGCCATGATCAAAATGAGCAGAGCAGACTCGAAGGGCCGAATGGCCTACTGCTTGTTTCTATGATTTAATTTGATTTATTATTGTTACGTAGAACATTACAGTGCAGAACAGGCCCTTCGGCCTTCGATGTTGCGCCGACCAATTAGGAACAAGCAGTGACCCTCTAACCTAAACCATTCCCCTTCCATCCATAAACTTATCGACTAACCTCTTAAACGCCACCAAACTTGGCGCATCTACAACTGACATGTATCAGTATATAGTGAAAAATATTATTTCTTGTGCGCTATATAGACAAAGCATACCGTTTATAAAGAAGGGAAGGAAAAAGTGCAAAATTTTTCTATGACCGGAGGAAATTCTATCTAAATAAAACGTGAGGAATCAACTGGCAACTTAAAATTTGGAAAAAGCAAAGACACACCATGTGCAATCGATCCTGCAAAGTTGTTTTCACTAACCTCTGGGAGAATAAGAAGGTGAAAAGGTGGAAATGACAAGGACGTGAGAGGCACTGTTCTCTTGCAATTTGTACAGGAGCTTTGGCTTTTCACCATGTTTATTAATGCATTAGATTTTTTTTCATTTGTGGGACATGGATGTCGCTGGCTGGCCAGCATTTATTGCCCATCCCTAGTTGCTCTTGATAAGGTGGGGGTGAGTTGCCTTCTTGAACCACTGCGGCCCATGTGCTGTGGGTTGACCCACAATTCCTTTAGGGAGGGAATTCTAGGATTTTGACCCAGTGATTGCAAAGGAATGATAATATATTTCCAAGTCAGGATGGTGAGTGGCTTGGGGGGGAACTTGCAGGTGGTGGCGTTCGCAGGTATCTGCTGCCCCTGTCCTTCTAGATGGAAGTGGTCGTGAGTTTAAAGGTGCTGTCTAAGGATATTTGGTGAATTGCTGCAGTGCATCTTGTAGATAGTCCACACTGCTGCTACTGAGCATCGTTGGCAGAGGGAGTGGATGTGGTGCTAATCAAGCAGCTACTTTGCCCTGGATGGTGTCAAGCTTGAGTGTTGTTAGAGCTGCACCCATCCAGGCAAGTGGGGAGTATTCCATCACACTACTGATTTGTGCCCTGAGATGATAGATAGGCTTTGGGGAGTCAGGAGGTGAGTTACTCACTGCAGCATTCCCAGACTCTGACCTAATCTTGTAGCCACTGTGTTTATGTGGTGAGTCCAGTTGAGTTTCTGGTCAATGGTGACCCCAAGGAAACTGACAGTGGGGGATTCAGTGATGGTTACACCATTCAATGTGAAGGGGTGGTGGTTACTGTATCTCTTATTGGTGATGGTCATTGTCTGACATTTGTGTGGCTCAAATGTTACTGCCACTTGTCAGCCCAAGCCTGGATATTGTCCAGATCTTGCTGCATTTGAACATGGACTGCTTCAGTATCTGAGGAGTCGTGAATAACGCTGAAGATTGTGCAGTTGTCAGCGAACATCCCCATTTCTGACCTCATGATGGAGGGAAGGTCATTGATGAAGCAGCTGAAGATGGTTGGGCCCAGGACACTATCCTGAGGGACTCCTGCAGGGATGTCCTGGAGCTAAGAGCCTGACCCTCCACAACCACAACCATCTTCCTATGTACCAGGTATGACTCCAACCAGTGGAGTGTTTTCCTCCCTGATACCCACTGATTCCAGTTTCACTCGGGCTCCCTGATGCCACACTCAGTTGAATGCAGCCTTGATGTGAAGGACTGTCACTCTCCCCTCACTTCTGGAATTTAGCTCTTTTGTCCATGTTTGAACCAAGGCTATAATAAGGTCAGGAGCTGAGTGACCCTGGTGAAACCCAAACTGGGTGTCACTGAGCAGGTTATTGCTGAGCAGATGCTGCTTGATAGCTTTGTTGGGCCAAAGGGCCTGTTTCCCATGCTGTTTTGTTCTTTTTTGTTCTTTGTTCTTGATAGCGCTGTCAATGATGCCTTCCATCACTTTACTGATGATGGAGAGTAGACTGATTGGGCAGTATTTAGCCGGGTTGGATTTGTCCTGCTTTTTGTGTACAGCACATACCTGGGCAATTTTCCACATAAAAAGCTTATTTTTAAAGTTTATTTATTAACATTGCAAAAAGTTTCTGCGAAAATCCCTGAGTTGCCACTTCAGCAAGGTGTTTGATAAGGTCCCCCACGCAAGACTTCTTGAGAAGGTGAGAGGGCATGGGATCCGAGGGGCTTTGGCCTTGTGGATCCAGAACTGGCTTGCCTGCAGAAGGCAGAGAGTGGTTGTGGATGGGTCTTTTTCTGCATGGACATAAGTCACTAGTGGAGTGCCCCAGGGATCTGTTCTGGGACCCTTGCTGTTTGTCATTTTCATAAATGACCTGGATGAGGAAGAGTGGAAGGATGGGTTAGTAAGTTTGCCGATAATACAAAGATCGGTGGTGTTGTGGATGGTCTGGAGGGATGTCAGAAGTTGCAGCGGGACATAGATAGGATGCAAGACTGGGCGGAGAAGTGGCAGATAGACTTCAACATGGATAAATGTGTAGTGGTCCATTTTGGCAGGACCAATGGGATGAAGGAGTACAATATCAAGGGTAGGAGTCTTAGCAGTGTTGAAGAGCAGAAGGATCTTGGGGTCCAGGTCCATAGGACTCTTAAATCGGCCTTGCAGGTGGAGGATGTGGTCAAGAAGGTTTATGGTGTGCTAGCCTTCATTAATCGAAGAATTGAGTTTAGGAGTCGGGAGTTAATGCTGCAACTTTAGAACATAGAACATTACAGCGCAGAACAGGCCCTTCGGCCTTCGATGTTGCGCCGACCAATTCGGAAAAAGCAATGACCCTCTAACCTAAACCATTCCCCTTTCATCCATAAACTTATCTACTAACCTCTTAAACGCCACCAAACTTGGCGCATCTACAACTGACGCAGGCAGGGCATTCCATACCCTTACCACCGTCTGGGTAAAGAACCTACCTCTGATATCCGTCCTATAACTACCACCCCTTAATTTAAAGCTATGTCCCCTCGTGATAGCTTTCTCCATCCTAGGAAAAAGGCTATCACTGTCCACCCTATCTAAACCTCTAATCATCTTATATGTTTCAATAAGGTCTCCTCTTAGCCGCCTTCTTTCTAAAGAAAACAACCTCAAATCCCTCAGCCTCTCTTCATAAGCCTCCATACCAGGCAACATCCTGGTAAACCTCCTCTGCACCCACTCCAACGCCTCCACATCTTTCTTATAATGCGGGGACCAGAACTGTACACAATACTCCAAGTGCGGCCGCACTAGAGTTTTGTACAGTTGCAACATGACGCTGCGGCTCCGAAATTCAATCCCCCTACCAATAAAAGCTAAGACTCCATATGCCTTCTTAACAACCTTATTGACTTGATTGCCAACTTTCAGGGATCTATTAACATATACACCAAGATCCCTCTGTTCATCAACACTGTTGAGAGTCCTACCATTAGCCCTATACTCTACACATTTGTTATTCCTTTATAAGACTCTTGTCAGACCCCACTTGGAGTACTGTGTGAAGTTCTGGTCGCCTCACTATAGGAAGGATGTGGAAGCTATTGAAAGAGTGCAGAGGAGATTTACAAGGATGTTGCCTGGATTGGGAGGCATGCCTTATGAAGATAGGTTGAGGGAGCTGGGACTCTTCTCCCTGGAGAGACGAAGGTTGAGAGGCGACCTGATAGAGGTTTATAAAATGTTGAGAGGAATAGATAGGGTGGATTCTCAGAGGCTATTTCCCAGGGCTGAAATGGTCGCTATGAGAGGACACAGATTTAAGGTGCAGGGAAGCAAGTACAGAGGAGATGTTAGGGTAAGTTTTTCACTGAGGGTGGTGAGTGAATGGAATTGGCTGCCGTCAGTGGTGGTAGAGGCGAACTCGCTGGGGTCTTTTAAAAGACTTCTGGATGAGTATATGGGATGTAATGGGATTGGGGGTTATAGATAGGTCTATGGCTTGGTAGGCATAGATGTGATCGGCGCAACTTGTGGGCTGAAGGGCCTGTTTGTGCTGTAGTGTTCTGTTCCAGTGCCTGTTTGGGTACACTGAGGGAGAATTTAACATGGCCAGTTCACCTAGCCTGCACATCTTTGGACTGTGGGAGTAAACTAGAGCACCCAGAGGAAACTCATACAGACATGGGGAGAATGTGCAAATTCCTCACAGACAGTGACCCAAGCCGGGAATGGAACCTGAGTCCCTGGCGCTGAGAGGCAGCAGTGCTAACCACTGTGCCATCCCATTGTGGGACAGATGTCAGTGTTGTAACTGTACTGGAAGAGCTTAGCTAAGAGAGTGGCAAGTTGTGGAGCACAAGTCTTCAGCACTATTGCCGGAATGTTATCAGGCCTCACTGCCTTTGCAGCATCCATTCAATCATTTCTTGATATCACATGGAGTGAATTGAATTGGCTGGAAATTGGAGTCTGAGATGCTGGGGACCATTGGAGGAGGTGGATCATCGACTCAGGACGAATATGACTCGGGACGAATACTTCAGCCTTGTCTTTTGCACTGATGTGTTGGGCTCTTCCATCATTGAGGATGGGGATATTTGTGGAGCCTCCTTCTCCAGTGAGATGTTTAATTGTCCATCACATTTTCAACTGGATGTGGAAGAACTGCAGAATTTACATCTGATCCGTTGATTGTGGGATCGATTAGCTCTGTCTATTACCTGCTGTTTTTGCTATTTGGCATGCAAATAGTCCTGTTTTGTAGCTTCACCAGGTTGATACCTCATTTTTAGGTATGCCTGGTTCTGCTCCTGCATGCGCTCCTGCACTCTCCATTGATGCGGAGATGCCAGCGTTGAACTGGGGTAAACACAGTAAGAAATCTCACAACACCATGTTAAAGTCCAACAGGTTTATTTTGTAACATAAGTCACTAGCCTTCAGTGCGCTGCTCCTTCAGGTGAGTGGGAGTCCTGTTCACAAGCAGGCCATATAAAGACACAAACTCAATTTACAAAATAATGGTTGGAATGCAAGTCTTTTCAAATCTTAAAGGTACAAACAATGGGTGAAGAGAAGATTAAGCACAGGTTAAAGAGATGTGCATTGTCTCCAGCCAGGACTGTTAGTGAGATTTTGGAAGCCCAGGCAAGTCGTGGGGGTTACAGATAGTGTGACATGAACCCAAGATCCCGGTTGATGCTGTCATTATGTGCAGAACTTAATTATCAGTCTTTGCTCAGCGACTCTGCATTGTTGTGTGTTGTGTATTGTGAAGGCTGCCTTGAGAACGCTTACCGAAGATCAGAACCGAATCCAGTGACTGCTAAAGTGTTCCCCAACAGGAAGAGAACTGTCTCTTGTTTGGTGATTGTCGAGCAGTGTTCATTCATCTATTGTCATGACATCTATGTGGTTTACACCAACACTCCCCACGATGATGGCATTGCTGCAATTGCCTCAGTACTCAATGCCAACAGCTGCCAGTTTCCAGATGCAATTTTACAACTCATTCACTTCACCCTGGAGCATAATGTCTTCACCTTCAATAACCAGTTCTTCATCCAGGCATACAGAACAGCCATGGGACCAAATCTGCACCTCAATATGCCAACATCTTCATGCACAGGTTCAAACAAGACCTCTTCACCGCGCAGGACCTTCAACTGATGCTATACACTAGATACATCGACATTTTCTTCCTTTGGACTCATGGTGAACAATCACTGAAACAACCATATAATGACATCAACAACTTCCATCCCACCATCTGACTACTCTCCGGAATCAGTTGCATTCTTGGACACATGCATCTCCATTAAGGACGGTCACCTCAGCACCTCACTGTACTGCAAGCCCACGGATAATCTCATGGTGCTCCACTTCTGCAGCTTCCACCCTAAACATGTTAAAGAAGCCATTCTCTACAAACCCTCTATATACACAGGATCTGCTCAGATGAGGAGGATAACAACAGACACTCTAGACAATGAAAGATGCCCTCATAAGAACAGGATATGGTGCTTGACTCATCGATCGACAATTCCAACGTGCCACAGCGAGAAACTGCACTGACCTTAGAAGACAAACGCGGGACACGGTGGACGAAGTACCCTTCATCGTCCAGTACTTCCCTGGAGCGGAGAAGCTACGACATCTTCTCCAGAGCCTTCAACGTGTTGTTGATGAAGACAAACATCTCACCAAGGCTATCCCCACACTCACACTTGCCTTCAAAAACTGCACAAGCTCAAATAGACCATTGTCTGCAGCAAACTATCCAGTTTTCAGGAGAACAGTGACCACGATAGAGATGGAGGGATATAGGAGACTGTTTTAAATAGGGATCAAGAGCCTTGGGCTGTTCCTGAGAATCAGTTGATTCCTATGGACCTTCCAACATATTTTCTGGCTCATTTGTTTTATTTTTGAGCTTCTGGGATTCCATTGAATGTTTGCATAAGATGTGTATGTTATTGATGTTTTCCTCCTTTATTCTACAAGTGCTTCGGTCCGCCTTGTTGCCCAACAAGGGGCATATACGTGATTGGTCATGCGAGGGTTGCTCTTCGATGTTTTGAGAGTAGCCTAGTACTTCACGTCATTAGTGTACACTGAAACTGGACCAGTTGATGGGCAACATGACAGCTCAGTGACTATCGCTGTGCTGTGCAGATACGTGGATTTGGGTCTTTGTCTGTGTGAGTTTGTGCATTCTGCCCGTAATTGCGTGGGTTTTCTCCAGGTGCTCCGGTTTCCTCCCACAACCCCAAAGATGTGCTCTTAGGCTGATTGATGAAACAAATTGTCCCTAAATTGCTCCCCTCAGTCTGGTTTCCAGTGTGGATTTCCATAAACGTAGACAAGGATCCTGGGTGGAAGAGGGAGCTCCACATTGTTAAAATAGCACGTGGGCTCGTTGGGCCAAAGGGCCTGTTTCCCGTGCTGTGTTGTTCTTTGTTTTTTGATACCACACAACCCTGCCGCAACAACCTCTGCAAGATATGCCAAATTGTTAACACATATGCCATCACCTCATGTGAGAACACAATCCACCAGGTACACCGTATATACACTTGCAACTTGGCCAACATTGTCTAGCTGATACGCTGCAGGAAAGGATGTCCCAAAGCATGGTACATTGGGAAGGCCATGCAGACGCTATGACAACAAATGAATGAACACCGCTTGACAATCACGAGGCAAATCTGTTCTCTTCCTGTTGGGGAACACTTCACCGGTCACGGGATTCAGCCTCCAACCTTCAGGTAAGCGTCCTCCAAGGCGTAAGGATATATTGGCCTTGGAGGGAGTACAGAGAAGGTTCATCAGGCTGATATCGGCAATGAGGGGGTTAGCCTACGAGGAGAGATTGAATAGACTGGGCCTGAACTTGGAGTTTAGAAAGCTGAGGAGGGATCTCATAGAGACTTATAAGATAATGAAGGGGCTAGATAAGTACAGGTAGAGAGATTCTTTCTGCTTAGAAAGGATAGCAGAACTAGAGGGCACAGTGTCGAAATAAAGAAGGGGGGGGAGCGCAGTTTAGATCGGAGTTGAGAAGGAACTTCTTCACTGAAAGGGTGGTGAATCTCTGGAATTCTCTGCCCATTGAAGTGATGGAGGCTACCTTGTTGAATATATTTAAGTCACAGGTAGATAGGCTTCTGATAGACAAGGGAATTAAGGGTTATGGGGAGAAAGCGGGAAAGTGGAACTGATCAACTTCAGATCAGCCATGATCTTATTGAATGGAGGGTCAGGCTCAAAGGGCTAGATGGCCTACTCCTGCTCCTATTTCGTATGTTTTAAGGAGGCCTTCATGACACATGACAGCACAGAGTCGTTGAGCAGAGACTGATAGCCAAATTCCGCACACATGAGGATGGTCTCAACCAGGATCTTGGATTCATGTCACACTATCTGTAACACCTCATGACTTGCCTAGGCTTACAAAATCTCACTTACTGTCCGTCTGGAAACAAACCACATCTCTCTAATCTGTGCTTAACGCTCTCTCCACTCGCCTTGTCTGTACTTTTTGAGATTTGATTTTCTGTAAAGACTCGCATTCCAACCATTATCTTGTAAATTGAGTTTGTGTCTTTGTATCTCCTGTTTGTGAACAGAATTCCCACTCACCTGACAAAGGAGCAGAAGTGTTCCGAAAGCTAATGGCTTTTGCTATCAAATAAACCTGTTGGATTTTAACCTGGTGTTACGAGACTTCTTATTATGTTTTAAATCCACACGGCAGAAAATTATCTTGTCCGATGGTGTTTAACTAATCTGTTTCCTCCCAGTTTCTCTTCCTGTTTTTGAGCATTCCTTCCTTACTTCATGGACATTGTGATCTGTACAAATTCTGTATTTTGTTCTTTAATGCTTTGATTTCTATTCCATAACTCCAGGTTACTTTAAATGATGGAAGAATCTTATCATCTGTTGCAGCTTCATTGACACTCTCCAGATATAACATCATCTCGTTCCCTTCAGATCACCTCATTCATGACCCCATAACAGCCCTTATTCTTTTACAGAAAGTGATTACTTTCCAATCTGTTAGCATTTAATTGCACCAACTTAAAACAACAGATTTCACATGTTCACATATGCATTGCCTGAGTTAACATTTACTCAGCATGGGTAATATAAACAAAAAATAAATGTTCCTTTTATAAAATTATCCCAAATTTGAATAGTGACATCAAAAGCTGAGAATATGTTTAATTCATCTCTTCCAGCAACAAAAAATTTTGAAACTCAAAAATCCATACGGACCAACTCTTATTGCCTCCTACTTGTCAAGAATTAGAATTGTGTTTATTATTCCCTTAAATTTTAGATAACTTCCTCTTTTAAATGAGTTGCGATATCCATAGACTCAATTATTCAAACAATTAAATAGAGTAATTATATCCAGGCATGACCGTTTTCACGGAAGAGTCGAGTTATCAGAAGCAGTAGTGCCTATATGTATGGATGTTAAAAATAACTGGTCATAAATACTTGAATTCAGAGGGCAACAGCTAACTCTGAATGAGTACAATTATCACTACATTAAGATAAATAATCTTGAGGTCTTGAAGCTGCTGGACTTATCTGTGATTTATGATTACTTATTTTTAAAAAACAAAATCTCAAAATATTCATTCGGCTTGGAGCCAGTTGGATTAATTTGGTCTCAATATATCTGTCAATTTAAAAAGAAATTAAAATTCATAATCCCCATTGTTCAAATTCTGAATCAGCAAATTAGATGCTTCGTGTATTTAAACAGAAAATAGCAAAATCTCTGCCAGTTGGAGGAAAAAAAAACAAGTTTTCAAATGTAATGATATCATCACTGTCCCTTAATAAAACTAAACAAAGGAAGGAGCTCATGGTCTCCTTAAACAAAGAGCCCTGTCTTTAAATTTCAATTTAGGTCCTTTTTCCACAATTTGATCTAAGAGTATCCAGGATTATTCCAAGCTTAAACTAGTTATTTCTAAAATACGCCATATATATACACTCATGTTTAAAAAAATTCCACTGACTTGCTGAGAATACTTTTCACTGTATACTAATATGTGTGACAATAACAAATCAAATCAATCGACTCAAGAACAGCTCCTTCCCTGCTGCCATCAGATTTTTGAATGGACCTACTTTGCATTAAGTTGATCTTTCTCTACACCCTAGCTATGGCTGTAACGCTACATTCTGCGCCCTCTCATTTCCTTCTCTATGAATGGTACGCTTTGTATAGCGGAAGAAACAATACTTTTCACTGTGTACTAATACATGTGACAATAATAAATCAAATCAAGAATTGCCTTCCAAGTAACTTCGACAATATCAATCATCATTTCTATATCCTGAGCAGTGACTGGCCAACAACCATACCCAAGATTAAAAAATTTCAAACATTTACCTTATTTCAAATTACGCTTAATTCAGCTCAGCAGCCGTTTCATTTTAAACTCCATATTGAAACTAGAATTACACACTATTTAAGACAAAACAACAGACAGCATTAAAGCTAGCAACACAGAAAAATCCAAACAACTTATTTATTAGACACACACTTATTCGTGGAAGCTTCCCATTCAGATATTCTCTCCATGTCATTCAATTTTGCTTTCATTCACTCTTAACAATTTAAAACTGAAATGATAATTGAATACTGAAAGAAAACAAGGAAAATTAGAATTGTTTTATTGGGTTCATTAATAGTTTGGTTAAACTTGTTCATTGGTGGTTAGATAAATAAATTGTTATTTGTTGATTTTAGAGAGTGTGTCAGGGAGTTATTTTGATTTAATTGTGAGAAGTTGCGAAAAGAAGGTCACACTACTTTATACTCACTTTAAGCGATTATGAGGTGAGGTGCTCCTCTTCAAGTGGTTAGGGGCTAGTTCTCAGAGGGGGATCAACCTCTGCTTCATTAACGCACCTCAATGGCTTTCAGACAAGAGAGAAAAGAATCACAGGTGCTGCAACACACAGACAGCCACACAAATTTTCTTATCTGCAGACAATCAGAATGCAGTGATTCAAACTCTTTTCCCAATTGTTATTAGCTTTTTCCAGTCATGTACTGTTTTAGCACTCATCTGAGTCTGCTGCCATGCTTACTGTGCAGAGATGGCCCTGTAGGAATCCACCCCTGTTTTACATCATGTCAACCATTAATTTGCAATATTTCTGGTGAAGGGATAGAGTTCCTTCGTGTCCCCATTCTGTGATCACCAAAGACTTCTAGCTTGAGGACACACCTCATCAAGCAAAACCACACACGCTTACATACTCTCGCAGGCGCGCAAACTAGAGCAATTAGCATCGCCAATCCATCTAATCTGCACATCTTTGGAGTGTAGGAGCAAACCCTCAGAGACTTGGGAAGAACGTGTAAGCTCCAGGGAGAGAGAGAGAGACACCCAGGCCAGAATCAAACCAGCTCCTTGGAGCTGTGATGCAGCAGGGCTAACCAGTGTGGCACCATGCCGTGATGGGAGAGGGAGAATATGCTGGGCCGTAAGGTTACACATTGTGGTTGAGCACAATTCAGCTGCAACTGATGGTCCACAGAGCTTCATTAATTCAGTTTTGATTGTTCAAAGTATAGAACATAGAACACTACAGCACAAACAGGCCTTTTGGCCCACAAGTTGCACTGATCATGCCCATACCTATTAGGCCATCGAACTATCTGTAACTCTCAATCCTATTTAATCCCATGTACTCATCCAGAAGTCTTTTAAAATACCCCAGCAAGTTTGTCTTCACTACCACCAACGGCAACCGATTCCACTCATTCACCACCATGAGTGAAAAACTTAGCCTAACGTCTCCTCTGTACTTGCTGCCCTGCACCTTAAACCTGTGTCCTCTCGTAGCGACCATTTCAGCCCTGGGACATAGCCTCCGGGAATCCACCCTATCTATTCCTCTCAACATTTTATAAACCTCTATCAGGTTGCCTCTCAACCTTCGTCTCTCCAGGGAGAAGAGACTTAGCTTCCTCAACCTATCTTCATAAGGCATGCCTCCCAATCCAGGCAACATCCTTGTAAATCTCCTCTGCATCCTCTCAATAGTTTCCACGTCCTTCCTGTAGTGAGGCGACCAGAATTGCACACGCTACTCCAAGTGGGGTCTGACAAGAGTCTTATAAAGTTGCAGCGTTACCTCCCGACTCCTAAACTCAATCCCTTGATTAATGAAGGCCAGTACACCATACGCCTTCTTGACCATATCCTCCATCTGTGAGGCCGATTTAAGGGTCCTATGGACCTGGACCCCGAGATCCTTCTGCTCCTCAACACTGCTAAGACTCCTACCCTTGATATTATACTCCTTCATCCCATTGGTGCTGCCAAAATAGACCACTACGCACTTATCTGCGTTGAAGTCCATCTGCCACTTCTCTGCCCAGTCTTGCATCCTATCTATGTCTTGCTGCAACTTCTGACATCCCTCCAGACTATCCACAACACCACCAACCTTCGTATCATCAGCGAACTTATTAACCCATCCCTCCACTCCCTCATCCAGGTCATTTATGAAAATGACAAACAGCAAGATCCTAGAACAGATCCCTGGGGCACTCCACTGGTGACCGACTTCCATGCAGAAAAAGACTCATCTACAACCACACTCTGCTTTCTGCAGGCAAGCCGGTTCCAGATCCACAAGGCTCGTAAGGCACGACCTGCCTTTGACAAAGCCGTGTTGACTATTTCTGATCAAGCTAAACTTCTTTAAATGCTCATAAATCTTGTCCCTCAGGATCCTCTCCATTAACTTATTGACCACTGAGGTCAGACTCGTTAGTCGGTAATTTCCCGGGCTATCCCTGTTTCCTTTCTTGAAAATAGGAACCACATCCACAATTCTGCAATCTTCCGGAACCTCTCCTGTCTCTATTGACGATGCAAAGATCATCGCCAGGGGCTCTGCAATCACATCCCTCACCTTCCACAGTAACCTGGGGTACATCCCATCTGGGCCCGGCGACTTGTCTATCTTGATAGAATTTAAAAGTTCCAACACATCCTCTTTCTGAACATCCACATACTCAATCTTTTCAGTCTGCTGCAAACTTGTAGTACAACCTCCCAGATCTTTTTCCACCGTGGATACCGAGGCAAAGTACTCATTAAGCACCTCTGCCATTTCTTCTGGTTCCACACAAACTTTTCCCCCTTCACTTCTCATCCTTTTACCCTACACGTATTTGTAGAACACTTTGGGATTCTCCTTAATCTTTCCCGCCAAGGCCTTCTCATGACCCCTTCTGGCTCTTCTAGTTTGCTTTTTAAGCTCCTTTCTACAAGCCTTATACGCCTTTACTTCCTTAACATCTCCTAGTTCTCTAAACCTTTTGTATCCCTTTCTTTTCTTCCTGACTAGATTCATCACAACCTTTGTGCACCACAGTTCCTATGTCTTACCATAACCCCCTTGTCTCATCAGAACGTTGTCGTGTAGAGCGCCAGACAAATATTTTTTGAAAATCAGCCACCTTCCTTCAGTACTTTTCCCCAAGAACACCTCCTTCCAGTTTACTCATCCAATTTTTTTGCCTAATGATTTAATATTTCCCCCTGCTCCAGATAAACACCTTCCTATCCTGCCTGATCCTATCTCTTTCCAGTGCTATTGTGAAGGAGATAGAATTATGATCACCATCCCGAGATGATCTCCCACTGAGATCTGATATCTGGCCTGGTTCATTAGCCAACACTAGGTCAAGTACAGCCTCTCCCTTCGTAGGCTTATCCACATGTATCCTGTTTAGTCCAATAGTTCCACACAAGATGGAGAGTGTTCACTCCTACCAATGGACAATGAATCTGCAGCAATTAGATTGGTGAACATGAGATTAAATAGGTCTTTCCCTCTTGTTGGTTCCCTCATCACCTGTCACAGGCTCAGTCCAACAGCTATGTTCTTTCAGACCTGGTCAACAGCATCAATAATGATGCTACCAAATCAATCTTGGCGATGGACATTGAAGTTCCCCACAGAACACATTCTGTGCCTCTGCTAACATTGTAGCACATGGAACTCATATGGGGAGATTTGGAAATATATCACCATTCCTTCATTGTTACTAGGTCAAAATCTTGGAGACCCTTCCCTAACAGCATCATGGGGTGTACATACACCACATGGATTGCAGCAATTCAAGAAGGCAACTCACCACCACCGTCTCAAGGGCAACTAGGCAACATCACATTGCGCATTGCCGCGCACAGAGATCCCTGCATGTGGTGCCTGATGCAATATTTCAAAGCCATCTCAGCCTTTTGGCTAAGGTCAGATCAAATGCGGAAGGGGGTGTGATGCCTTGTAGGGAATTTAGGGTGAATAAAAATTTGTAAAAAGGGCAATTAGAGATGGCCTATAACTACAGGCCTTGTCAGCAATACTCACTCCCAGTGAATAGAACAAGCTTCACTACGTGTGCCTGACGTGTTTTATGCATGTGCAGTCCTGTTCAACCTGTGTGGTTGTATTGGAGTTGACTGGTGCATTGATGTCTCTGTGGTTAAAGAGCTTCATTCACCACACTCAGTGCCTGGACAAAGATGTGATGCTATCCTCCCACCTAGCAATAAACGTTTGACCCCATGGATTGGGTGGGGGTGGTCTGCGATGGTAACGTACTGCTGGGTCCAGTCTGGAGAAAGATTACGCCAGTTCTGTACCCACTTCAGCACAATTTGCTATGGTTGGAGTCTCATGGTGATTTCAGTCCCAGCCTTGGCTGCACTATTGAGTGGGGGGGGGGGGGTATATCCTTCAACATTGTTAGTATTTTTAGTAACCAGCAATCTAGATTATCTATACTTTCACATTAAAGAGTTTGGTGACATGGTGCAGTCATGGGCAGTTCCTCTGCTGATTTCTCTATGATATCCCTGCAAAACAACATTTTCATCTATTCCAGGTTAAATTCCCAGAGGCCTTCTGACTTTACCCCAAACCCAGTGTTTGGGTTTCTCTGGCATGTCAGATTCCTGGAATTTATAAAAGAAAGTTTGAGGTTTCTCTCCGCCAGCTCCGGAGGAGACTCCTGCATCCAGGGGAGGATTCAATAGTGAAGATACCGGCATCAGAATGGAGAGTAAAGTTTGTATTTACTGGGACACGGGCTTGGGTTTGTATATATTGGGACACGGGCTCGTGATTGTGTTTACAGGGGCATAAGTCCAGCTTTGTGTTTACAGGGATACGGGCCTGAGCTTGCGTTTACTCCTGTTTGAAGTTATCTGCTTCTGCTGCCCTTTCAGGCATTGCCTTCCAAATCACAACAACTATCTCCCTGCTGTGGCTCTGATATAATTAACCTGAAACATTAACTCTGTTTCTCTTTCCAAAGGTGCTACCAGACCTACTGAGTATTTCCAGTATTTGCTGTGTATTATTAGGAATTGATTGTTGATGAGCCTGTTTATATTTGTAATTCAGATCCTATCTGGAATCGGAACTCATTTGAGACAGATGCAGACTTGCCTTCTGGCTGGATGAGAGTGCGGGATACCTCAGGGACCTATTACTGGCACATTCCCACGGGAACAACTCAATGGGAACCACCACCTCCTGCCTGCGACCAGGAACAGGGATCTCGGAAACCCTCGATCATGTCACAATGTACAACCCCTTCAGAGGAACAGCAGGTAAATGCAGCAGGAGGTTGTACAGTTGGGTTGGGTGACAATGGAGGGCTTACGTGGAATGGAGAAAGAGAGCTGTAAATCTGGAAAGAATAAGGGCAGAACAGTAGCACAGTGCTTAGCACTGCCGCTCCGCAGCTTGAGGGACCTGTGTTTGATTCCTGGCTTGGGTCACTGTCTGTGTGGAATTTGCATATTCTCCTCATGTCTGTGTGGATTTCCTCCCACAGTCCAAAGATGTGCAGGTTAGGTTGATTGGCTGTGCTAAAAAAAAAATTGTCCCATAGTGTCTTGAGATGCGTAGGGTTAGAGAAATTAGCATGTAAAAATGTAAGGATATGGGGTTACAGTCGGGGTGGGATTGTGATCAGTGCAGATTCAGTGGGACCAAATGACCTCTTTCCACACTGTAAAGTTTCTGTGATTTTAAATGGGGAGAAAGTGGTTGGAACATAACGTAGGAAATAGGAGCAGGAAAGGACCATTCTGCTCATCATTCCTGCTTCACCATTCAATGTGATCAAGGTTGATATGCCTCGTTTCCACAAATCCCTCAAACACCTATCCATCCCAGATTTTTATATAACTAATTGTAGACCATTTACAAACCTCAGGGAGAGAAAGAGAATTCCAAAGATTTACAACCCTCTGAGTGAAAATATTTCTCCTGATCTCGGTCTTAAATGATCAGCCCCTTATACTGAGACTGGCTCCTTGTTCTTGATTCCCCAGCCAGGAGAATCCATCTGTCAGTATCCATCCTGTCAAAATCTTCAAAGCTTGTATATGTCAATCAGATCTTTCTTCTAATCTTTAGAGAATATAAGACCAAGAGACCTAGGAGTAGAAGTAGGTCACTTGGCCTATTTTGTATGTTAAACCATTCAATGAGATCATGAAAAGATACTCGTCAGCTCCGCTTCCCCGCCTTATCTCCATAACCCTCAATTCCATTACTGATCAAAAATCTGTCTATCTCAGCTTTGAAAATACTTAACAGGCCAACCTCTACAGCCCAACGTGATAAAGAATTCCACAGATTTACTACCTTCTGACAGAAGAAATTCATCCTCATCTCTGTCTTAAGTGGATAGCTCCTTCCTTCATCTGAGATGCTGCCCTCTAGTCCGAGACTTTCCCACAAGGAGAAACAACCTCTCAGCATCTACCCTGTCAAACCACCTGAAAATGCGATATGTCTCAATAAGATCGCTTCTCATTCTTCTAAACTCCAGTGAGTACAGGCTCAACCTACTCAACTTCTTCTAAGAAAATTCCTCCATAACCGGGATCAACCTAGTGAACCTTCAGAGAAGTGGTAAATAGTGAAGAGGGGTGTTCTAGTTTGCAGAGAGACTTGGACAAGTTGCAGAGCTGGGCCGAGAGGTGGCAAATGGAGTTTAATGCGGAAAAGTGTGAGGTAATTCACTTTGGCAGGAATAACAAATGTGTAGAGTATAGGGCTAATGGTAGGAATCTTAATAGTGTTGATGAACAGAGGGATCTTGGTGTATATGTGCATAGATCCCTGAAAGTTGGCAATCAAGTCGATAAGGTTGTTAAGAAGGCATATGGAGTCTTAGCTTTTATTGGTAGGGGGATTGAATTTCGAGCCGCAACGTCATGTTGCAACTGTACAAAACTCTAGTGCGGCCGCACTTGGAGTATTGTGTGCAGTTCTGGTCCCCACATTATAAGAAAGATGTGTAGGCATTGGAGAGGGTACAGAGGAGGTTTACCAGGATGTTGCCTGGTATGGAGGGCAGGTCTTATGAGGAGAGACTGAGGGATTTGAGGTTGTTTTCGTTAGAAAGAAGGCAACTAAGAGGAGACCTTATTGAAACATATAAGATGATTAGAGGTTTAGATAGGGTGGACAGTGATAGCCTTTTTCCTAGGATGGAGAAAGCTAGCACGAGGGGACATAGCTTTAAATTAAGAGGTGGTAGTTATAGAACGGATGTCAGAGGTAGGTTCTTTACCCAAAGGGTGGTTAGGGAGTAGAATGCGCTGCCTGCTGCAGTTGTAGATGAGCCAAGTTTGGTGGCGTTTAAGAGGTTAGTAAATAAGTTTATGGATGAAAAGGGAATGGTTTAGTTTGGAGGGTCATTGCTTTTTCCTAATTGGTCGGCGCAACATTGAAGGCCGAAGGTCCTGTTCTGCGCTGTAATGTTCTATGTTCTTCTCCACCTTCTTCCATCAGGAAAAAGATACCAAAGTCTGAGATTATGTACCAACTGACTGAAGAACAGCTTCTTCCCTGCTTGGATGGACCTACCACTTATGAAGTTGATCTTTCTCTACACTCTAGCAATGACTAGCTAGAGTACGAAAAAAGTGTACGAAAAAAGTTGATTTGCTGGTTAAGAAGAAAAAGGAGGCTTATGTCAGGATGAGGCTTGAAGGCTCAGTTAGTGCAATGGATAGCTATAGATTAGCCAGGAAGGAGCTAAAAAGTGAAGTGAGGAGAGCTAAGAGGGGACACGAGAAGATGTTGGCTGATAGGATTAAGGAGAATCCTAAAGCTTTCTTTCGATATGTTAAGAATAGAAGATTGGTTAGGGCAAGATTAGGGCCAGTCATAGACAGCAGGGGGAAGTTGTGCGGGGAGCCTGAAGAGATTGGTGAGGCACTGAATAAATATTTCTCTTCGGTATTCACGCAGAGTGCTGGAAATGTAGCTATGGAGAGCACTGAGGTACAGGGGTGCAAATTGGGAAGTATTGTAGTAGATAGGGAGGATGTGTTAGAAATTCTCGAGGGTTTGAAGTTGGATAAGTCCCCTGGGCCGGACGGGATTTACCTAGGATTCTCTGGGAGGCAAGAGAGGAGATTGCAGAGCCTCTGGCTCTGATCTTCAGGTCCTCGTTGGTTACGGGTGTGGTTCGGAGGACTGGAGGATAGCGAATGTGGTCCCATTGTTTAAGAAGGGGAAGAGAGACCTTCCAGGGAATTATAGGCCAGTGAGTCTTACTTCTGTTGTGGGCAAAGTATTGGATAGAATTATTAGGGATAGGATTTATAGTTATTTAGAGAGAAATGAATTGATTGGGGATAGTCAGCATGGTTTCGTGAAGGGTAGGTCATGCCTTACTAACCTCATTGAGTTTTTTGAGAAAGTGACCAACGAGGTGGATGGGGGTAAGGCGGTTGATGTAGTATATATGGACTTTAGTAAGGCGTTTGATAAGGTGGCCCATGGAAGACTTCTACAGAAACTGCAGATGTGTGGAATAGAGGGTGATTTAGCTAATTGGATTAGGAATTGGCTGGCAGAGAGAAGACAGAGGGTGGTGGTTGATGGGAGATATTCATCGTGGAGTTCGGTGACGAGTGGTGTGCCTCAGGGGTCTGTTTTGGGGCCCCTGCTGTATGTAATTTTTATAAATGATCTGGATGAGGGTATTGAGGGATGGATCAGTAAATTTGCAGATGATACTAAAGTTGGTGGTGTGGTAGATAGTGAAGAGGGGTGTTTTAGTTTACAGAGTGAATTGGACAAGTTGCAGAGCTGGGCCGAGAGGTGGCAAATGGAGGTTAATGTGGAAAAGTGTGAGGTAATGCACTTTGGCAGGAACAATAAATGTGTAGAGGATAGGGCTAATGGTAGGGCTCTTAATAGTGTTGAGGAACAGAAGGATCTTGGTGTATGTGTCAATAGATCCCTGAAAGTAGGCAGTCAAGGGATAAAGTTGTTAAGAAGGCATATGGAGTCTTAGCTTTTATTGGTAGGGGGATTGAATTTAGGAGCGCAGCATCATGTTGCAACTGTACAAAACTCTAGTGCGGCCGCACTTGGAGTATTGTGTGCAGTTCTGGTCCCAACATTATAAGAAAGATGTGGAGGCATTGGAGATGGTACAGAGGAGGTTTACCAGGATGTTGCCTGGTATGGAGGGCAGGTCCTATGGAGAGAGGTTGAAGGATTTGAGGTTGTTTTTCGTTAGAAAGGAGGCGGCTAAGAGGGGATCTTATTGAAGCATATAAGATGATTAGAGGTTTAGATAGGGTGGACAGTGATAGCCTTTTTCTAGGATGGAGAAAGCTAGCACGAGGGGACGCAGCTTTAAATTAAGGGGTATGAGTTATAGGACGGATATCAGAGGTAGGTTCTTTACTCAAAGAGTGATTAGGGAGTGGAATGCCCTGCCTGCAGCTGTTGTAGATGCGCAAGTTTGGTGGCGTTTAAGAGGTTAATTGATATGGAAGAGAAGGGAATGGTTTAGTTTGGAGGGGCATTGCTTTTTATTTTGGTCGGCACAACATCGAAGGCCGAAGGGCCTGTTCTGTGCTGTAATGTTCTATGTTCTATGACTATAATGCTACTTGCTGCACCTTTCCTTTCTTTGTCTATGAACAGTATGCTGTGTCCATATAGCGACTAGAAACAATACTTTTTACCGTATACTAATACATGTGACAATAATAAATCAAATCTTGCTCCATTTAAATAATGTTCAACTCCTTTATTATTCCTACCAAAGTGCACAATTTAACAGTTTCCTACATTATTTCCACCCATATGGATTCTACATCTTCTGATCCAAGATCATTTCATGCTATCACACTTATTTCATATCATAGTAACAAAACTATCCCACTATCCTTTCTGTCCAGTTTATCCTTATGAAAGTCTCATACCCTTGAATATTTAGTTCCCAGTTTGGGTCTCTTTGTAACCACTGTAATGACTCGCTGTAATGACTAAGATCAAACCCATTAACCTGAACTTGTGCCATTAATGTGTTAATTTGTAAAAGATAATCATAGAGTCATACCTGTCTTTACTACTCCATTTGGCAGCTTGTTCCAGCTACTTGTACTACCTGCATTTAGGTAAAGAGCCATTAATTTTGTCTTTTTACCATTTTTTTTCTCCCTTTGGTTCTAATTGTTGCATTTTTTTATGTTTGTCCTCTCTTGCCTTCCTGTCACAGTCTTAGTATCTTTACCTAAATAGTTGCCTTACAATGCTGCCATATCCTTTTGTTTTGTAAGCCTATGAATCCCCTCTCCAGAACCACCATTTGTCATTTATATTAATGATTTGATAGATTGAACCAGGGCCGGACTTACTCAGTTAATGATAGGGTGTTGGGAAGAGTTACAGAACAAAGAGATCTAGGGGAATATGTTCATAGCTCCTTGAAAGTGGAGTCACAGGTGGACAGGGTAAAAAAGGCATTTGGCAAACTTACTTTCATTTATCAGAACATTGAATACAGGAGTTGGGCATCTTGTTGAAGTTGTACAAGACATTGGTCAGGCCACACTTGGAATAGTGTGTACAGTTCTGGTCATCCTATTGTAGAAAAGATATTATTAAATTAGAAAGAGTGCAGAAAAGATTTACTAGGTGTTATCGGGACTTGATGGATTGAGTTATAAGGAGAGGCTGAATAGACTGGGACTTTTATCTCTGGAGCTTAGAAGCTGAAGAGTAATCTTACAGAGGTCTATAAAATAATGAGGGGCATAGATCAGCTAGATAGCTAATATCATTTCCCAAAGATAGGGGAGTCTGAAACTAGAGGGCATAGGTTTAAAGTGAGAGAGGAGAGATACGAAAGTGTCCAGAGGAGCGATTTTTTTTTCACACAAAAGGTGGTGAGTGGCTGGAACAAACTGCCAGAGGTAGTACTAGAAGTGGGCACAATTTTGTCTTTTAAAAAGCATTTAGATAGTTACATAGCTACAATGGGTATAGAGGGATATGGGCCAAATGCAGGCCGTTGGGATTAGTTTAGGCATTTTTGAAAAAAAAGGGGCAGCATGGACAAGTTGAGCTGTAGGGCCTGTTTCCATGCTGTAAACTTTTATGACTCTATCCCTCACACTGTTTGGGTTAAAGTTCCCCTTGCCGGGTAATAGCGGAGCCAGGAGAAATGAGATCCTACAGCTGAATGCGTGGCTGAAGGACTGGGGTAGGGCAGAGGGTTTCATATTCATGGATAACTGGGAAGCCTTTGTGAAAGAAGGGCACCTGTATAGAAGGGATGAGGAACACTTAAATGGGAAGGGTGTGGATATCTTAGCTGGAAGGTTAGCTGGAGTGTTTCGGCAGGATTTAAACTAATATGGAGGGGGGGAGGGGCTGAGACCAATAGCTCGGTAGAGAGCGAGATGGGAGATCGAGTAAGTTTGGATGAGAAGAAATAGACCAGGGAGAAGGAGGTTCCGAGTGGGCTTGGAGGTCTGGAGTGTGTCTGTTTCAATGCGAGGAGCGTAACGGGAAAAACGGATGAACTTAGGGCCTTAATGTTTGTGAGGAACTTGGATGTGGTTGCGGTGATGGAGACATGGTTAAAGGGAGGGGAGCAGTGGCAAGTGAACATTCCTGGGTACAAGTGTTTCAGGCGTGACAGAGGAGGGTTCAGAAGAGGTGGAGGAGTGGCGTTGTTAGTTAAGGAGAGCATCACGGTGGTGCAGAGGGAGGACAATACAGAGGAGTTAGGAGTGGAGTCGCTGTGGGTGGAGTTGAGGAATAGAAAGGGGGCGATTACTCTGCTAGGGGTGTATTATAGGCCACCCAACAGCCCGCGGGTAGTTGAAGAAGGCACATGTAAAGACATTTTGGATAGGTGCAGAAAGAACAGAGTCGTTATAGTGGGAAATTTTAATCCCCCTAGGGTGGATTGGAAAGTACCTAGAGCTGGGGGTTTGGACGGGCAGGAATTTGTAAAGTGTGTACTGGAAGGATCATTGGAGCATATGTGGCTGGCCCGACTAGAGAAGGGGCTTTATGGGACTTAGTTCTGAGTAATGAGCCAGGGCTGGTGGTTGATGTTGTAGTAGGGGAACATGTGGCTAACAGTGATCACAATTCTGTCTACTTTAGGATACAGATGGAAAATAATGCTTGTTGCCTTAGGGGCAGGGTGCTGAATTGGGGGAAGGCTAACTACGGTCAGATTAGAACATACAACATAGAACATTACAGCACAGAACAGGCCCTTCGGCCTTCGATGTTGCGCCGACCAATATAAAAAGCAATGACCTTCCAAACTAAACCATTCCCTTCTCTTCCATATACTTATCAACTAACCTCTTAAACGCCACCAAACTTGGCGCATCTACAACTGCTGCAGGCAGGGCATTCCACTCCCGAACCACCCTTTGGGTAAAGACCTACCTCTGATATCCGTCCTATAACTATCACCCCTTAATTTAAAGCTGTGTCCCCTCGTGCTAGCTTTCTCCATCCTAGGAAAAAGGCTATCACTGTCCACCCTAGCTAAACCTCTAATCATCTTATATGTTTCGATTAGGTCCCCTCTTAGCCGCCTCCTTTCTAACGAAAACAACCTCAAATCCCTCAGCCTCTCTCATAAGACCTGCCCTCCATACCAGGCAACATCCTGGTAAACCTCCTCTGTACCCTCTCCAAAGCCTCCACATCTTTCTTATAATGTGGGGACCAGAACTGCACACCATACTCCAAGTGCGGCCGCACTAGAGTTTTGTACAGTTGCAACATGACGTTGCGGCTCCGAAATTCAATCCCCCTACCAATAAAAGCTAAGACTCCATATGCCTTCTTAACAACCTTATCGACTTGACTGCCTACTTTCAGGGATCTATGCACAAATACACCAAGATCCTTCTGTTCATCAACACTATTAAGAATCCTACCATTAGCCCTATACTCTACACATTTATTATTTCTGCCAAAGTGCATTACCTCACACTTTTCCACATTAAACTCCATTTGCCACTTCTCGGCCCAGCTCTGCAACTTGTCCAAGTCTCTCTGCAAACTATAACATCCCTCTTCACTATCTACCACTCCACCGACTTTCGTGTCATCTGCAAATTTACTAATCCATCCTTCAATAACCTCATCCAGATCATTTATAAAAATTACAAACAGCAGGGGCCCCAAAACAGACCCATGAGGTACACCACTTGTCACCGAACTCCAAGATGAATATCTCCCATCAACCACCACCCTCTGTCTTCTATCTGCTAGCCAATTCCTAACGCAATTAGCTAAATCACCCTCTATCCCATACATCTGCATTTTCTGCAGAAGTCTTCCATGGGCCACCTTATCAAACGCCTTACTAAAGTCCATATATACCACATCAACTGCCTTACCCCCATCCACCTCTTCAGTCACTTTTTCAAAAAACTCAATAAGGTTAGTAAGGCACGACCTACCCTTCACAAAACCATGCTGACTATCCCAATCAATTCATTTCTCTCTAAATAACTATAAATCCTATCCCTAATAATTCTCTCCAATACTTTGCCCACAACAGAAGTAAGACTCACTGGCCTATAATTCCCTGGAAGGTCTGTCTTCCCCTTCTTGAAGAATGGGACCACATTCGCTATCCTCCAGTCCTCTGGAACCACACCCGTAACCAACGACGACCTGAAGATCGTCGAGGAGGAAATGGTCGAGTAAGAGAACCTTGGTGTACGAAAAAAGTTGATTTGCTGGTTAAAAGGAAAAAGGAGGCTTATGACAGGTTGAGGCTTGATGGCTCGGTTAGTGCAATGGATAGCTATAGATTAGCCAGGAGGGAGCTAAAGAGTGAATTGAGGAGAGCTAAGAGAGGACATGAGAAGACTTTGGCTGATAGGATTAAGGAGAATCCTAAAGCTTTCTTTAGATATGTTAAGAATAGAAGATTGGTTAGGGCGAGATTAGGGCCAGTCATAGACAGCAGTGGGAAGTTGTGCGTGGAGCCTGAAGAGATTGGTGAGGCACTGAATAAATATTTCTCTTCTGTATTCACGCAGAGTGCTGGAAATGTAGCTGTGGAGAGCACTGAGGTACAGGGTTGCAAATTGGGGAGTATTGTAGTAGATAGGGAGGATGTGTTAGAAATTCTCGAGGGATTGAAGTTGGATAAGTCCCCTGGGCCGGACGGGATTTACCCTAGGATTCTCTGGGAGGCAAGAGAGGAGATTGCAGAGCCCCTGGCTCTGATCTTCATGTCGTCGTTGGTTACAGGTGTGGTTCCGGAGGACTGGAGGATAGCGAATGTGGTCCCGTTGTTCAAGAAGGGGAAGAGAGACCTTCCAGGGAATTATAGGCCAGTGATTCTTACTTCTGTTGTGGGCAAAGTATTGGAGAGAATAATTAGGGATAGGATTTATAGTTATTTAGAGAGTAATGAATTGGTTGGAGATAGTCAGCATGGTTTTGTGAAGGGTAGGTCGTGCCTTACTAACCTCATTGAGTTTTTTGAAAAAGTGACCAAAGAGGTGGATGGGGGTAAGGCAGTTGATGTGGTATATGTGGACTTTAGTAAGGCGTTCGATAAGGCGCCCCATGGAAGGCTTCTGCAGAAAATGCAGATGTATGGGATTGAGGGTGATTTAGCTAATTGGATTAGGAATTGGCTAGCTGATAGAAGACAGAGGGTGGTGGTTGATGTAAGTTATTCATCGTGGAGTTCAGTTACAAGTGGTGTACCTCATGGATCTGTTTTGGAGCCCCTGCTGTTTGTAATTTTTATAAATGATTTGGATGAGGGTATTGAAGGATGGATTAGTAAATTTGCGGATGACACCAAAGTCGGATGAGTGGTAGATAGTGAAGAGGGGTGTTATAGTTTGCAGAGAGACTTGGACAAGTTGCAGAGCTGGGCCGAGAGGTGGCAAATGGAGTTTAATGTGGAAAAGTGTGAGGTAATACACTATGGCAGAAATAATAAATGGGTAGAGTATAGGGCAAATGGTAGGATTCTTAGTAGTCTAGATGAACAGAGGGATCTTGGTGTGTATTTGCATAGATCCCTGAAAGTAGGCAGTCAGGTCGAGAAGGTTGTTAGGAAGGCATATGGAGTCTTGGCTTTTATTGTAGAGGGATTGAATTTCGGAGCCACAACGTCATGTTGCAACTGTACAAAACTCTAGTGCGGCCGCACTTGGAGTATTGTGTGCAGTTCTGGTCCCCACATTATAAGAAAGATGTGGAGGCATTGGAGAGGGTACAGAGGAGGTTTACCAGGATGTTGCCTGGTATGGAGGACAGGTCTTATGAAGAGAGGCTGAGGGATTTGAGGTTGTTTTCGTTAGAAAGGAGGCGGCTAAGAGGGGACCTAATCGAAACATATAAGATGATTAGAGGTTTAGATAGGGTGGACAGTGATAGCCTTTTTCCTAGGATGGAGAAAGCTAGCACGAGGGGACACAGCTTTAAATTAAGGGGTGATAGTTATAGGACGGATATCAGAGGTAGGTTCTTTACCCAAAGGGTGGTTCGGGAGTGGAATGCCCTGCCTGCAGCAGTTGTAGATGCGCCAAGTTTGGTGGCGTTTAAGAGGTTAGTTGATAGGTATATGGAAGAGAAGGGAATGGCTTAGTTTGGAGGGGCATTGCTTTTTATATTGGTCGGCGCAACATCGAAGGCCGAAGGGCCTGTTCTGTGCTGTTATGTTCCATGTTCTATGTTCTATGAAGATCAGAGCCAGAGGCTCTGCAATCGCCTCTCTTGCCTCCCAGAGAATCCTAGGGTAAATCCCGTCCGGCCCAGGGAACTTATCCAACTTCAAACCCTCAAATTAGGTAGGAACTTATGGAAACTGATTGGGAACGGTTATTCGAGGATAAGTCCACGCTAGGCATGTGGGGTTCTTTCAAGGGAATACCGGAAATGTTGCAAGATAGATATGTGCCAGCCTAGAGGAAAGATGGGAAAGGTAGCATTAGAGAGCTGTGGATTACTACGGATATTGAGGACTTGGTTAGGAAGAAAAGAGAGGCGTATGATAGGTCAAAGCAGCTGGGAATGGAGACAGCGTTGGAGGAATATAGAGAGAGTAGGAGGGAGCTCAAACAGGGAGTTAGAAGGGCAAAAAGTGGGCATGAAATGATTTTGGCAGATAGGATTAAGGAAAATCCAAAGGCTTTTTACTCCTATGTAGGGATAAAAGGCTGGTTAGAGGAAAAATTGGACCTCTTAGGGACAGAGGAGGAGAAATGTGCTTAGAGCCTGAGGGAATGGCAGAGATCCTGAATGAATACTTAGAACATACAACATTACAGCACAGGCCCTTCAGTCCTCGATGTTGCGCCGACCAGTGGAACCAATCTAATGACCCTCTAACCTGAACTATTCCATTTTCATCCATAAACCTATCCACTGACCACTTAAACGCCCCCAAACCTGGTGCATCTACAACTGCTGCAGGCAGGGCATTCCATGCCCTCACCACCCTCTGGGTAAAGAACCTACCTCTGACACCCATCCTGTAACTACTACCTCTTAAGTTAAAGCTATGTCCCTTCATACTAGTTTTCTCCATCTGAGGAAAAAGGCTATCATCGTCCACCCTGTCTCATCCTCTGATCATCTTATATGCCTCAATAATGCCTCTTAGCCGCCTTCTCTCTAATGAAAATAACCTCAAATCCCTCAGCCTTTCCTCATAAGACCTTCCCTCCATACCAGGCAACATCCTGGTAAACCTCCTCGACATAGAACAAGAACAAACTAGAACATACAGCACGAACAGGCCCTTCCCCCGTTGTCCGACCAAAAAAACAACCCCAACAACCCCCCACCAACAAACCCAAACCAACAACACCACACCACCCAACACCAAAAACCACCCAACCCAAACCAAAAACCCCCCCACAAAAAACACACCACAAACCAAACAACAAAAACCCACCCCCCAAAACACCCAACCCACCCCCAACCTTCCCTCCATACCAGGCAACATCCTGGTAAACCTCCTCTGTACCCTCTCCAATGCCTCCACATCTTTCTTATAATATGGCGACCAGAACTGTACACAACACTCCAAGTGCGGCCGCACCAGAGTTTTGTACAGTTGCAATATGACGTTGCGGTTCCGAAATTCAATCCCCCTACCAATAAAAGCCAAGACTCCCTATGCCTTCTTAACAACTTTATCAACTTGAGTGCCAACTTTCAGGGATCTATGCACACATACACCAAGATCCCTCTGTTCGTCAACACTATTAAGAGTCCTACCATTAGCCCTATACTTTGTACAATTGTTATTTCTGCCAAAGTGAATTACCTCACACTTTTCCGCATTAAACTCCATTTGCCGCTCTCAGCCCAGCTCTGCAACTTGTCTAAGTCACTCTGCAAACTATAACACCACTCTTCATTACCTACAACTCCTCCAACTTTGGTGTCGTCAGCAAATTTAGTAATCAATCCTTCTATATCCACATCCAGATCATTTATAAAAATTACGAACAGCAGAGGCCCCAAAACAGATCCCTGAGGTACACCACTTGTAACTGAACTCCGTGATGAATAATTTCCATCAACCACCACCCCCTGTCTTCTATCAGCTAGCCAATTCCTAATCCAATTAGCTAAATCACTCTCAATCCCATACATCTGCATTTTCTGAAGAAGCCTTCCATGGGAAACCTTATCGAACTTTGTGTCGGTATTCAGGAACGAGAGGGGCTTGTTCACAGCTCCTGTCTCTGAGGGAGCTGTGGACCAGTTGAGGGAAATATCCATACCGAGGCAGGAAGTGTTAGAGCTTCTAGGTAATATTAAAACTAATAAATCTCCAGGGCCTGATGGCATTTATCCCAGGCTGCTTAGGGAGGTGCGAGGTGAAATTGCTGGGCCTCTGACACAAATCTTTGTCTCTTCTTCGGACACAGGTGAGGTCCCAGAGGACTGGTGAATAGCTAATGTTGTACCATTGTTTAAAAAGGGTAGTAGGGATAACTCTGGGAATTATAGGCCGGTGAGTTTGACGTCAGTGGTAGAGAAGCTGTTGGAGGGGATTCTTAGAGATAGGATGTATAGGCACTTAGAGCCTTGCGATCTGATTAGGGATACGCAGCATCGCTTTGTTAAGGGAAGGTCGTGCCTTACGAATGTGGTAGAATTTTTTGAGGAGGTGACGAAAACGGTGGACGAAGGGCGAGCCGTTGATGTTGTCTATATGGATTTTAGTAAGGCATTTGACAAAGTCCCTCATGGGAGGTTAGTTGAGAAGGTCAAGGCTCATGGGTTACAAGGACAGGTAACTAGATGGATAAGTAACTGGCTTGGTAATAGGAGACAGAGAGTAATAGCGTAAGGGTGTTTTTCTAGCTGGAGGTCAGTCACTAGTGGTGTGCCGCAGGGCTCAGTACTGGGACCTCTTCTATTTGTAATATATATAAATGACTTGGAAGAGGGAGTAAGTGGAGTGATCAGCAAGTTTGCAGACAGTACAAAGATGGCTGGACGGGCAGATAGTGAGGACCATTGTCAGACGATGCAGGAGGTCATAGATAGGCTGGTAGCTTGGGCAGATAGATGGCAGATGGAATGTAATCCTGATAAATGCGAGGTGATGCATTTCGGGAGAAAGAATGTAGGGGGGAGGTATATGATAAAGGGTAGACCTATTAAGAGTATAGAAACACAGAGGGACCTGGGGGTGCAGGTGAACAAGTCTCTGAAGGTGGCAGAGCAAGTGGAGAAGGTTGTGAAGAAAGCATATAGTATGCTAGCCTTTATAGGAAGGGGTATAGAGTACAAGAGCTGGCCTTTAATGTTGCAGTTGTATAAAACGTTGGTTAGACCTCATTTGGAATACTGCGTCCAGTTCTGGTCGCCTTACTACCGGAAGGACATGGAGACTCTGGAGAGAGTGCAGAGGAGGTTTACCAGGATGCTGCCTGGTATGGAAGGTCTGAGTTACGAGGAGAGGTTAGGCAAATTGGGACTGTTTTCCTTAGAAAGACGTAGACTTAGAAGAGATCTAATAGAGGCGTACAAGATTATGACGGGTATAGATAGAGTAAACAGGGTTAAGCTTTTTCCTAGGATGGACTCGAATAGCACGAGGAGCCACGGGCTTAGGGTGAGGGAGGGTAAGGTATAATTTGGATGCTGGAAGGAGTTTTTTCACACAGAGCGTGGTGGGGGTATGGAATGCACTGCCAAGTAAAGTGGTGGAGGCAGGTACTCTGGAGTTATTTAAGAAATACTTAGATGGGCACATGAACAGAATGGGAATGGAGGGGTATAGAAAACTGATTTAAAATAGGGATCGTGAGGCTTGGGAGTCCCTGGTAAGTGTGTAAATAGATGATGATATTGATGTACTTGTTTTTATCCTACAGGTGCCTTGGTCCACCTTGTTGTCTAACAAGGGGCATACACGCGATGGGTTGTGAGAGGGCTGCCCTTGGATTTTTTTTTCAAGAGTATCCTAGTGCTTCATGTTGTTAGTGTACGCTTGACCTGGACCATTTGATGGGCAACACGACAGCTCAGTGACTATCGCTGTGCTGTGCAGATACATGGATTTGGGCCTGTGTCTGTGGGAGTTTGCACATTCTCCCCGTGCTTGCGTGGGTTTTCTCCGGGTGCTCCGGTTTCCTCCCACATCCCAGAGATGTGCTCTTAGGCTAATTGGCAAAACAAATTCTCCCTAAATTGTCTCAAATTTGGTTTTTTAATCCATAGATCTATAAACATAGACAGGGATCACGGGTACAGGTGGGAACATCGGGGTGGCGGCGCGGGCTCATTGGGCCGAAGGGCCTGTTTCCCGTGCTGTTTTGTTCTTTGTTCTTTGTACTTCCCTAATTATGCAGTTTGCAGAAACACTGGTCTCAGCATGGTTCAGACGTAGGCTGTTCCAGCGGCACAGCCCCAGTTTTCCTAGGACTGGTCCCACAAGCTGAAACGCACTTCTGCCACACCACTCTGAGCCATGTTTCTGTCTTGTTTTATGTACCCTATGCCAATTTAAATAAGAACTAGGAGGAGGCCATTCAGCTGCTCGAAGCTGCTCCACTATTCAACACAAGCATGCTGATTTCATCTCCACTTTCCTGTCCACTCTCCATAACTTTTCATCCCACTATAGATTAAAAATCTTTTTACTTCCTTAAATTTTTTAAGCATTCTGGTGTCCACTACACTCTGGAGTAGAGCATTCCACAGATTCACCACTCCTTGAGTGAAATAATCCCTTCTGATTTCTACTTTAAATCTGCCACCGCTTAGCCTAAAGCTACGATCTCTCATTTTAGAATGCCCAACAAGCGGAAACACCTGCACTAGATGTATCCTGTCAATCCCCTTTATGTCTTTCCACCTCAATTTGATCTCCTATTATACTTCGTTGTTAAGTATAGGCCAGTCCGGCTCAATCTGTCTTCATAAGACAAGTCCTTCATTCCTGAAATCAATCTAATAAACCTTCCCTGAACTGCCTCTGATGCATTTACATCCTTCCTCAAGTAAGGGAACTAAACCTATGTGCAGATTCCAGGTATGATGTGCAGTTGTAATAGCATTTCCCTACTTTTATATTCTATTCCATTAGCAATGATTTGCAGAATCCATTTGCCTTCCTTTTACACGATGCATCTGCATGTGGACACTCAGATCCCTATGCACCAAAGCATTTTGAAGATTCTCTTCATTTAGATAAGTTTTCTATTTTTCCAATCAGTATGGATGACCTCACACTTATCCATGTTAAACTTCAGCTGCAAATTTTCTTCCAGTCACCTAACCTATGCACATCAATTTGTAAACTTCTTATTTCCTTATTGTAACTCCCACCTCTTTTAGTGTTGTCTGCAAATTTGGCCTGTATCCAGATCATTAATATAGATTGTAAATATTGGGGCCCAAGGACTGAATCCTGTGGGGCACCCCCTTATTTACATCTTGCTAGCCAGTGAATGACCCATTTAGTCCAACTCTCTACCTTCTGTTGGTTAGCCAGTCCTCTATCTAAGCTAATAAACTACCCCAACCTCGTGATTATAACTTGTGTATTAATCTTTTCTGCGGCACCATGTCACATGCCTTCTGGAAGTCCAGATATACTATATCTACAGGGCCACCAGTATCCACCTTGCTTGTTACATCTTCAAAGAACTCTAGTAAAATTTGCCCTTCGTAAAACCACGCTGACTCTGATGGATTCATTTTGACTTTCCAAATGTCCTTTTGCTAATATGGATTCCAATAATTTCCCAATGACAAAAACTGTTTAATCTCTGTCTAGTTCCTCAAACTCTCTACGCAGAACTCTTTCCTTGTCCTACCTATGTTGTTGGTACCTACATTGATCACGAAAACAGGCTTCTCCCGTTCCCACTATCAGTTCCTCTCTTGCTCGGAGCAGATGTCCCAGGTGGCACTGAGCGGGCAATACACCCTTATGCACTCTTGCTTTTTGCTACAGAGGGCATTGTTAATCCCCCTCACTATACTGTCCCTTACTACCACTATATTTTTTAGTACCCTTCCCCCACTCATACTTCCTGTCCCACGATATCTTGGTCAGTTAACTCATGCACCCTGCAGCCTCTCCACTCATTCAAACAAGCTGAAAAAACCTCAAACCTGTTAGACAGTTGTAGAGGCTGACACTCCTGCAGTCTGGCTGTCTTCAGCTGCACACACACTCCCCTGTCCCTGACCACTTTCTAAACTGACAGGTTCTATTGTGACCATCACCTGAAACAAAGCGATACGGTAACACTCTTTCTCCTTCCCTCATGCGTGGCTGTGTCTGCAGCTCAGCCTTTGGGTCAATGCCACTGAGCTGAAGCTTCTCAAGCCTCAGAAACTTTCTACAGATGTGCTGGCTCTGGATTACAGTGTTATCCAGGAACTGCCACATGCTGCAGCCTTGATACATCACCTGTCCTGCCAACCTGAATGTGTCAAATAATTATTTAATTAACTGATTTACTTATTTATGGTGCATTTTATATATTTTATTAAATAACCACCAAGTTGGAAAACTGTGTGCAGTTCTATTCAATCTATTATAGAAAAGATATTATTAAACTAGAGAAAAAAAATAAAAGCAAATTACTGCAGATGCTGGAATTTGAAACTAAAAGGGAAAGTGCTAGAAAATCTCAGCAGTCTGTTAGGAGAGAAAAGAGCTGATGTTTCTAATCCACACGATTCTTTGTCAAAGTTTTGACAAAGGGTCGACTGAGATTTTCCACCATTTTCTCTTTTGGTTAATTAAAATAGAAAATGTGCAGAAAAGATTTACTCGGACATTACCGGGATTTGATGGATTGAGTTATAAGGAGATGCTGGATAGACTGGGACTTTTTTCTGTGGAGCTTAGGAAGATGAGGGGTGATCTTATCAAAGTCTATAAAATAATGAGGGGCACAGATCAGCTCGACAGTCAATATCTTTTCCCCAAAGGTAGGGGAATCTAAAACTAGAGGGCATAGGTTTAAGGTGAGAGGAGAGAGATACAAAAGTGTCCAGAGGGACAATTTTTTCACACAGAGGGTGGTGAGTGTCTGGAATGAGCTGCAGAGGTAGTAGTAAAAGTAGATACAATTTTGTCTTTTAAAAAGCATTTAGATAGTTACATGGGTACAATGCATACAGAGGGATAGAACATTACAGCACAGAACAGGCCCTTCGGCCTTCGATGTTGTGCCGACCAATATAAAAAGCAATGCCCCTCCAAACTAAACCATTCCCTTCTCTTCCATATACTTATCAACTAACCTCTTAAACGCCACCAAACTTGGCGCATCTACAACAGCTGCAGGCAGGGCATTCCACTCCCTAATCACTCTTTGAGTAAAGAACCTACCTCTGATATCCGTCCTATAACTCATACCCCTTAATTTAAAGCTGTGTCCCCTCGTGCTAGCTTTCTCCATCCTAGGAAAAAGGCTATCACTGTCCACCCTATCTAAACCTCTAATCATCTTATATGCTTCAATAAGATCCCCTCTTAGCCGCCTCCTTTCTAACGAAAACAACCTCAAATCCTTCAACCTCTCTTCATAGGACCATAGGATATGGGCCAAATGTGGGCAATTGGGATTAGTTTAGATGTTTTTAAAAAAGAGCGACATGGACAAGTTGGGCTGAAGGGCCTGTTTCCATGCTGTAAACATCTGTGACTCAAAGGCGCTAGTCTGGATCCTTTCCTCTACATCTCTGGAACTTAAATAAACTCCCAACAGAGAGACCTCTCCTTTCCTGTTTAAACCTCAACCCATACTACCTCAGTAGATGAGTCTTTATCAACCGTCCTTTCTGCCACCGTAATACTATCCCTGACTAACAATACCACACCACCCACTCTTTTACCACCTTCCCTGATCTTACTGAAACATCTAAACCCTGGAACCTGCAACTACCATTCCTGTCCCTGCTCTATCCATGTCTCTGAAATGGCCACAACATCAAAATCCCAGGTACCAACCCATGCTGCAAGTTCACCCACCTTAGAATATAGAACAGTACAGCACCATACAGGCCCTTCAGCCCTCGATGTTGTGCCGAGCCAAGTCCGAACCCAAGATCAAGCTATCCCACTCGCTATCATTCTGGAGTGCTCCCTGTGCCTATCCAGTAACTGCTTGAAAATTCCTAAAGTGTCCGACTCCACTATCACAGCAGGCAGTGCATTCCACACTCCAACCACACTCTAAGTGAAGAATCTACCTCGGACATCCCTCCTATATCTCCCACCACGAACCTTATAGTTATGCCCCTAGTAACAGTTACATCCACCCGAGGAAACAGTCTCTGCATGACCACTCCATCAATCCCCCTATCATCTTATAAACCTCTATTAAGTTGCCTCTCGTCCTCCACCGTTCTAAAGAGAAAAGCCCCAGCTCCCTTAACCTTTCCTTATGAGATCTACCCTCCAAACTAGGCAGCATCCTGGTAAATCTCCTTTGCATTTTGTCCAATGCTTCCACATCCTTCTTATAATGAGGTGACCAGAACTGCACCCAATATTCCAAATGTGGTCTCACCACGTCCTGTACAGTTGCAGCATAACCCCATGGCTCTTAAACTCAAACCCCCTGTTAATAAACGCTAACACACTATAAGTCTTCTTCACAGCTCTATCCACTTGAATGGCAACCTTCAGAGATATGTGGATATGAACCCCAAGATCTCTCTGTTCCTCCACATTCCTCAGAATCCTGCTGTTAACCATGTCATCATCATTCGAATTTGTCCTACCAAAACGAATCATCTCGCACTTGTCAGGGTTAAATTCCATCTAGCACTTTTCAGCAGCTCTGCATCCTATTAATATCTCTTTGCAGCCTGCATGAGCCCTCATCTCATCCACTACTCCATCAACCTTTGTTTCATCAGCAAATTTACTAACCCGCCCTTCAGCCCCCTCTTCCAAGTCATTGATAAAAATCACAAATAGTAGATTGTTATTCCTGATGCTCCTGGTGCTGAAGTAGACACAGTTCAAATCACCTTCCTGCCTGCCGGTACACTCCTGTGACCTTGAAACCTTATTCATGACCTCACTACTCTCAACTTCCTGTACACTGGAGCTACAATTCAGGTTTCCTCCCCCCTGCTGAATTAGTTTAAACCCTCCCTAAGAGCATTGGCAAATTCCACCCCCCAGGATATTGGTACCCCTCTATTCAGATGTAGATTATCCAGCTTGTAGAGGTCCCACTGACCTCTTCTTGACTAGGGTCTCAATATCCCAAGTCATCCAGGGTTCCTCCCTTCTTCTGACAGCCTTGCCCTTCACTCTAAGAGGGATGTGTTTACCCTGAACTCTGATTTGCACACTTTTGAAAGTGTGCCACTTACCAGACTTCCTTTTGCCTTCCCACAGACTCCCTCAATTAATTTTGAAAGTTCCTGCCTGAAACCATCAAATATGAGACACCTGTCTTTCTCAATCAGGGTATAGATTACAAAAGCAGGGAAGTCATGTTGAAGTTGTGTAGGATTTTGGTGAGGCTGGAGTACTGAGTGCTGTTCTGGTTGCCACATTACAGAAGAGTATGATTGCACTAGAGGGGATGCAGAGGAGATTCACCAGGATGCTGCCGGGGATGGAACAGTTAAGTTAAATTAGAAAGAAATTGGATAGATTTGGGTTGTTTTCTCTGGAGCAAAGAAGATTGAGGGATGAACTGATTGAGACGTACAAGATTGTAGAGACATGGACAGAGTGGATAAGGAGCAGTTATTGAAGGGTCATTCGGGGGACATAGGTTCAAGGTAAGGGGCAGGAGGTTTGTGGGGGGGTGGGGATGTGAGGAAAACTTTTTTACCTAGAGGGTGTTGACGGTCTGGAATGTGCTGCCTGGGAGAGTGGCAGAGGCGAGTTACCTCACATCCTGTAAAAGTATCTGGCTGAACACTTGGCATGCTGTAAGGTGGTGGACAAGATGGAGAGTGAGAGTGGAGGTGTGGAAAAATGGAAGTGAGAATGAAAGGTGATAAATCGATGAATGAGATGAAACAAAATGAAATAAAATAAATGGAGATGGGCTGAAGCTGGAGGAGAGAGTTGATGCTCTGAAGTCATTGAACTAGATGTTCAGTCCAAAAGGCTGTAAAGTGCCCAATTGGAAGATGATGTAGTGTTCCTCCAGTTTGTGCTAGGGTTCGCTGGAATATTGCAAATAGCCAAGAACAGACATGTGGACAAGAGAGCAGGGTGGAGTGTTGAAGTGGTCCGAATCCTGCTTGTGAACAGACCAGAAGTGGTCAGCAAAACAGTCACCCAGCGGTGTGCGTCTGGAGCAGCGAATGCAATAGACCAGGTTGAAGGAGGTGCACGTGGAGCGCTGCTTCACCTGAAAGGGTTGTTGGGAGATGGAACGGTGAGCAGCGGGGTGGTAAAGGGGCAGTTAGTGCACCTCCTCCGATTGCATGGGAAGCTGCCATGAGCAGAGGATGAGGTTTTGGGTGTGATGGAGGATTATTTTTTGAATGCAGGGACTGATGGTGTGAAAAGTGAGGATGAGGGGGACCCTATCCTGGTTCTGGAAGGGAGGAGGGGTGAGAGCAGTTGTCTGGAAGGTGACTTGGATGTGGTTTGAGAGCCCTGTCGACCACACTGGGCAGAAAACCATGATTGAGAAAAAAGGAAGATATATTGGCAGCACCATTTTGGAAAGAAATTAGTTTGAACAACTGGGAAAAATTATTGATTAAACATGAAAAAGGAGATTATTGTGCAATATTCCTTTACTCCACCTTAAGCTTAAGAATTACGCACAGGTTTTAAGATTAATGTGAACGAAAAAGTACATTGGAGATTACGGTGATCTCATTGGCACACAAAGTCCCTTTGATGCACACAGGATGACTGTGGTCAAGTAATGGAAAGAACATCTCACCCTCAGTTTAGAATCTCCCTCTGTATTTATAAACACTCTCCCTGGATTTATTGACTCTCTGGATTTAGAATCTCAGCTGCTTCTTATTGTCGAACGTTTTTGGAAATTACCACCAGTTGGAATCATTTCTTTCCACAGGAGGTGCAGACCATAAGTGAGACATCGGATACGAGTCTAAAGGATTTTGAGGGAGCAACACTACGATATGCATCGCTGAATCTGGGGTGAGTGAGCAGTGGCTCTCTACATTCTTCTCCTTGGCAATGGAAGTTATGCTGGTCAATGATTCAAAGACCGGGCCTATCGAGTTCAATCATTGACATGATTACACTCTAACCCTGCCCCTTCTCTCCACCCACCCTCTAACCCCACCTCTTCCCATCTACCCCCTAATCTCACCCATTCCCCATCGACCCTCTAACCCCATCCACTTCCTACCCATCCCTAACCCCGTTCTCTTCCCACCCACTCTTTGACCCCACCTTTTCCCCATTCACTCTCGAACCCCACCTTTTCCCCATTCACTCTCGAACCCCACCCTTTGCCTTCTCCAGTCCATCTTTGATTGCAACTCAAATCCTTTCTCTTCAATAAAAGCCCTGCTGCAGTTTGTTAGCTTCCCCTCTGGCACCCTCCTTGTCATTCTGAGATCTTTTACCCCTCAGTCACTCCGATTCTCTTCACTTGGATATCACTCCATCTTTGAAGCTTGAGTCTGAGGGCTGCTGATGGATGATTTGTCAATCAACCCACCTCTGCCCTCACTCCTGCTCTGCTCCCCCTGACCTCACCCCCACTTTGGTGCTGGTTATTATTTGACTGATGTTTTGGCTAATCATTAAAACTCATTTAACTTGGATATTTCTTTCTATCAGGGGCCAAGAAGAAGAGGAAAATTACAAGAAAATACTAAATATTGATGATGAATCAAAGGTAAAGGAAAGGAAGTTTTCTTGTTTGTCACGTTCTTACAATACTTCATTATCTGAACTTCAGAAGTCAGTTCACTTTCATCTTCTTATTGGGGACAAGTTCCTGAAAACAGTTGCAGTGCTGCAGTTAAACTTATACCATCAACCACTCCCAAGACAGGTACAGCACGGGGTTAGATACAGAGTGAAGCTCCCTCTACACTGTCCCCCATCAAACACTCCCAGGACAGGTACAGCACAGGGTTAGATACAGAGTAAAGCTCCCTCTACACTGTCCCCCCATCAAACACTCCCAGGACAAATATATTCTGCTGTTTGCTAATATTTGTATTGGATCTGGAGAGGTAACGATGGTTTGTGTTCTGCAGTGTTTTGCTGTCCGATCCCTCGGCTGGGTGGAGATGTTGGAGGAAGACCTCGCTCCAGGGAAGAGCAGCATTGCTGTCAACAACTGCATACGACAGCTTTCTTACCACAAGAACAACCTGCATGATACTGCCGGTAACTGGGGGGAGGTAGGTGGGACTCACTGAAGGACAAGGTCTGGTTTGGAACATACCCTTTAGCTGTGAAGCTCTGGGGGTTTGTAAGACGGCAGTTATTAATGATTGATGTTGTGGCTGCTGTAGATCTCCAGTCTTTCTTCAGCTTACTGAACATCATTGTGAGTACAAGAGCTCAGATACACTGCGCATGCATCATCTTCCCTGGAATCATTACAAAGCAAGATACAGGTCTGATACTGACCCATCCTTGTGGAAATTGAAGATACCACATCAATCCCAGTCTGTCCTGTGTCAGCCTCCAGGAGAGGGGGAGCGGTTAAACAGCCTGTGCAGAGGGAGGGAGGGGATAAACAACCCAGGGAGAGGGGAGGGAGTGGGTAACAACCAAGGAAAAACACAGAGGGAGGGAGTGGGTAAACAACCCGGGAGAGGGAGGAGGGAGTGGGTAAACACCCGCAGAGAGAGGGGGGAGGAGTGGGTAAACAACCCACGAGAGAGGGAGGGAGGGAGTGGTAAACACCCACGGAGAAGGGAGGGAGGGAGTGGGTAAACAACCCAGAGAGAGGGAGGGAGGGAGTGGGTAAACAACCCAGAGAGAGGGAGGGAAGAGTAAAACAACCCAGAGAGAGGGAGGGAGGGATAAGAACCCAGGGAGAGGGAGGGGAGGAGTGGGTAAAGAACCCAGGGAGAGGGAGGGAGGGAGTGGGTAAAGCAACCCAGGGAGAGGGAGGAGAGAGTGGGTAAACAACCCACACAGAGAGAGGGAGGGAGGGAGTGGGTAAACAACCAGAAGAGAGGGAGGGAGGGAGTGGGTAAACAACCCAGGAGAGGGAGGGAGGAGTGGGTAACAACACAGAGAGAGGGAGGGAGGAGTGGGTAAAGAACACAGAGAGAGGGAGGGAGGGAGTGGGTAAACGAACAACCCAGGGAGAGGAGGGAGGGAGTGGAAGGAACCCAGGGAGAGGGAGGGAGGGAGTGGGTAAGAACCAGGGAGAGGGAGGGGGGTGGTACACAACGCAAGAGAGGGAGGGAGGGAGTGGGGAAACAACCCACGAGAGGGAGGTGAGCGGAGTGGGAACCGGGAGGGAGTGGAGTGGGTAAAGGACCAGGGAGAGGGAGGGAGGGAGTGTAAACAACGCAGAGAGAGGGAGGGAGAGAGTGGGTAAAGAACCCAGGGAGAGGGAGGGAGGAGTGGGTAAACAAACCCAGAGAGGGAGGGAGGGAGTGGGTAAAGAACCCGGGAGAGGGAGGGAGGGAGTGGGTAAAGAACCCATGGAGACGGAGGGTGAGGGAGTGGGTATCCAGATAGAGGGAAGGAGGGAGTAAAGAAGGGGGGAGTAGAGGGAGGGAGGGAGGGAGTGGGTAAACAAACCCACGGAGTGAGGTGAGGGACGAAGGGAGTTACCGACGGGGAGAGGGGAGGGAGGGAGTGGGTAAGAACCCAGGGAGAGGGAGGGAGGGAGTGGGACTGTGAGGGAGGGAGTGGGTCACACCAGAGAAGGAGGGAGAGTGGAGAGGGAGGGGAGTGGGTAAACAAACGCCAGCGAGAGGAGGGATGGGTTGGTAAACAACCCGGGAGATGGAGGGAGGGACGTGGTTAAACAACCAGAGATAGGGAGGGGAGGGAGTGGGTAAACAACCCACGGAGAGGGATGGAGGGAGTGGGGACCCAAGAGGGAGGGAGGGTAACAGCCCAGAGAGAGGGAGGGAGGGAGTGGGTAAACAACCCGGGACGGAGGGGAGGGAGGGAGTGGGTAAACAACCCAGAGAGAGGGAGGGATGGGAGTAAAACAACCCAGGGATGAGGGGGGAGTGGGTAAACAAAACCAGAGAGAGGGAGGAGGGAGTGGGTAAACAACCCAGAGGGAGGGAGGGAGGAGAGTGGGTAAAGAACACCAGAGAGAGGGAGGGAGGGAGGGTAAACAGCCCAGGGAGGGGATTGGGTAAAGAACACAGGAGAGGGAGGGAGGGAGATGGGTAAAGAACCCAGGGAGGGAGGGAGCGGGTGGAGTAACAACGGAGAGGGAGGGAGGGAGTGGGTAAAGAAACCCAGGAGAGGAGGAACCACAGGGAGAGGGAGGGAGGGAGTGGGTAAACAACGAGAGGAGGGAGGGAGGGAGGGGGTAAAGAACCCAGGGAGATGGGACAAAACACAACGCAGAGAGAGGGAGGGAGGGAGTGGGTAAACAACCCAGGGAGAGGGAGGGAGTGAGTTGGTAGTGGGTAAAGAACCCAGGGAGAGGGAGGGATGGAGTGGGGTAAACAACCAGGGAGAGGAGGGAGGGCGTGGGTAAACAACCCACGAGAGGGAGGGAGGGAGTGGGTAAACACACGGAAAACAGCTCGGGAGCAGGGAGGGAGGGAGTGGAGCCCAGAGAGGGGAGGGGGAGTGGGTAAACAACCCAGGGCAGAGGGAGGGAGGGAGTGGGTAAACAACCACGGAGAGGGGGCGGAGGGAGTGGGTAAAAACAACCCAGAGAGGGAGGGAGGAGGGAGGGAGGGAGGGAGTGGGTAAAAAACCCAGAGAGACAGGAGGGAGGGAGGGAGGGAGTGGGTAAACAGCCCAGGAGATGGGAGGGAGACCGAGGGAGTGTAAACACCCAGGGAGAGGGAGGGAGGGAGCGGGGTAAACAAACCAGAGAGAGGGAGGGAGGGAAGTGGGTAAACACCCACGGAGAGGGAGGAGGGGGGAGTGGGTAAACAGCCAGAGAGGGAGGGAGGGTAGGGTAAAAACACATGGAGGGAGGAGGGAGGGAGTGGGTAAACAGCCCACTCGTTGGGAGGTGGGTAGGGAGTGGGTAAATCAACCCAACCACGAGAGGGAGGGAGAGTAGAGAGGAGGGAGGGAGGGAGTGTGGTAACAATCCCAGAGAGGAGGAGGGAGGGAGGGATTGGGTAAACACAAGGTGAGGGGGGGAGGAGAGTGGTAAACAGCTCGGGGAGAAATGAGAGGGAGGGAGGGAGTGGAAAACAGCCGGGAGAGGGAGGGAGTGGTGTAAAACAGCCCCAGAGAAGGAGGGAGAGGAGGGATACGTTGGGTAACAGCAAGGGATGCGAGGGGAGGGAGGGATGGGGTAAACAGGCCCAGGGAGAGGGAGGGAGGGAGTAAACAGCCCAGGAGTAGGGAGGGAGGAGTGGGTAAACAGCCAGGAGTGACGGGGGAGAGTTTGTGTAAAACACCCAGCGAGTAGGAGGGAGGGAGTGTGTAAACAACCCGGAGAGAGGAGGGAGTGGGTAAAACAACCCACGGTAGGGGAGGGAGGGAGTGTGTGGTACAAACAGCCCACGAGAGAGGCGAGGGAGGGATGTGGGTAAACAACCCAGGGAGAAGGAGGGCGGGAAGTGGGTAAAACAGCCAGAGAGAGGGAGGAGCCGGGAGTGGGTAAACAGCCCAGAGATAGGGAGGGAGGGAGTTGGGTAAACAACCAGCGCGCGGGCGGGCGGGCGGGCTTGGGTCCCCCAGCCCCCGGTGCGGGCCGAGAGCGTGGGTCCCCCGCTCGGGGAGCGGGCGGGAGGCGTGGGTCCCCCGTCGGGGGCGAGGGCGGGCGTGGGTCCCCCTGCTCGGTGGCGAGGGCGGGGGGAGGGGGTCCCCCGGAGCGCGGGCGGGCGGGCGGGGTCCCCCGCCCCCGAGGGCACGTCGCCGGGACGGGGCGGGCGTGAGGGTATCCACCAACCCGGGCGCGGGCGGGGGGGAGGCCTGGCGTGGGGTTTACCACCACCCCCAGCGTGAGGGAGGGAGGAGAGCTCTCCGTGTGTTCCCCCCCTCCGAGCAGAGCGGGCAGGGAGGAAGGGTGCCGGTGAGACCTTACCGCCCGGCCAACGCCGGAGGACGGGACGGCGTGGGACGACCCCCGACACCCGCGCGGCGGCAGGCGCGCTCCAGGGCAGACTGAAGTGAGAGAGGCCCGAGTGACCACACCCACCCCCAGAGGCGCTGGCGGGAAGGAGCTTGGGTAACCCCGCTCGGGAGAGGGCACCGGAGGGCGGTGGGGTCAAGCCCCCGCCGGGGACAACGGAGCGGGGCGCAGAGACGGGGAGAGCCAGAAATTGCTGAGGGAGGGAGTAGGTCAACAGCGGCGAGGGAGGGAGACACAATAGTGAGAGAGATGGGACTATGAGGTAAGGAACAGAGACTAGACAGCGGAGCCGAGAGAATAGGGTACGGCACAGCAAGAGGAGCGATGGGTAAACCAATCCCAAAGAGAGGGAGGGAGGAGAGTGGGTACCAGCTGTGGTAAACAAGGGAGCTGAAGAGCACCTAAAAGGTGGGGGGGATAAGGGAGGGAGGAGGCTCGGGGGAGGGGAGGGGGAGGAGTGGGAAACAGCTCGGGGAGAAGAGGAGGAGGGAGGGAGTGGGTAAACGCTCGGGGCGGGATGAGGGAGGGAGGGAGTGGTAAACAACCAAAGAGAGGGAGGGAGGGAGTGGAGTTAAACAACCCAAAGAGAGGGAGGGAGGGAGGGGGTAAACAGCTCGGGGAGAGGGAGGGAAGGATAAACAGTCTGGTGTGAGGGAGGGGGGGTAAACAACTTGGAGAGGGAGGGGGTAAACAGTCTGGAAGGGAGAGAGGGAGACAGTGCATGTCCTTGGGGAGAGGGAGGGGGTGCACTGCCTTGGGAAGGGGGAGGTTTGATTTGATCTCAGTTGTTCTGATCTCTGGCCTGTCACCCCTGCTGTTGTGTGCACCAGTGCGGGCTGAACTATTCTCCTCTCCCAGTACCTGGTGGACTCAGCTGGCACTCTCTATTGAGTCTCACACGCAAGCACACGGTTCATTTGAATGATAGGCTTGGAGAGAAGCTGGCCTTTTGACACGATGTTGAATAAGGGGTAAAATTTGTAGTGGGTACCAGAAAAGAAGGAGATGGGTGTATTAAAGGTAGCAGGAAAAATGACAAAAGCAGATAACAAAGCATATAGTACGCAATGTTTTATTAATAGGGGCATGGAGTACAAGAAGAAGTTAATGCTGAACTTATACAGACACTAGTTAGACCTCCGCTGGAATATTCTGTACAATTTTGGGTGCAGGAAGGATGTGAACACATTGGAAAGTGTGCAGAAGAGTTTTACAAGAATGGTTCCATGAGTGAGAAATTTTAGTTTACTATCATTGGGTCAAAATCCTGCACCTTCTGCCTAACAGCACTGTGGGTGTACCTACAGCTCACGGGATTGCAGCGATTTCAGAAGGCAGCTCACTGCCACCTTCTCAGTGGTATCAGGACAGTGCAATTCACAGTAACTGATTAGCTGTGAAGCTTGTTGGAACATTCCAATTATTGAGAGAAACTGCTGGTTATAACATGCTTCTTCTTCCCAGGGTAAAGACATGTTATTGCTCCTGGAGGATGACACACTCAACCTCATCGAACCCCTGGGCCAAAACTTGCTGCACACACAACCCATTGTCAGCATCCGGGTGTGGGGTGTTGGCCGAGACAATGGACGGTATGTAAATATCACACTTCATTCCTCCATACCAGAGCTGTGATAAAATGTCCCAAGCTGTATCTGTGCACTCACAATTCTGACTCACCCCCTTACTCACAGGTGAAGCGTAGATCCTGCTGTGAACCCCTGAGCCTCAGTTCTGCAGCACCAAAGATTTGGTGAGCACTTCCAAGAGCATTCCCCATCTCTGGAAAATACAATCTAGGAACCACCCAGCCCTTTAAGTTATTCCACCATTCGATATGATCACAGTTGTTATGACTGTATCCTCCCACCTACCCCAGATAACCCTTTACTCCCCTTGTTTATCTAGCACTGCCTTCAATATACTCAAGAGTCTCTGCTTCAGCTGCCTTTTGAGGAAGAGAGTTTCAAAGTTTTGCGACCATGTGAGAGAAATAAATTCTCATCTGTGTTTTAAATGAATGATTCCGTCAGTTTTTATAAATGACCTCCCAGATCAAGATTTGCTGAAGAAAAGGAAACATTCCACATGCATTATCAATACTCCTCAGCATTTGCTCTGTTTCAATCAAGTCACCTCTTATTCTTCTAAACTCTAGTCATGGAGTAAGCAGTCTCCCAACACCAGGTTAAAGTCCAACAGATTTATTTGGAATTACCGATTTTCAGAATGCTGTTCCTTCATCAGGTGAATGGAGCTGTAGGTTCACAAATACGGCATATATAAACACAGCCAATGGTTGAATGCAAATTTTTACAGGTAATCAAGACTCGCATTCCAACCATTCTTCACCACAATCTGTAATTATCTTGCAGTTGTGTCTTTGCCCACATATGTCATGTTTGTGAACCTACCTCCACTCACGTGATGAAGGAGCAGCACTCCAAAAGCCCATGATTTCAAATAAACCTGTTGGACTTTTAACCTGTTGTGAGACTTCTTAAACTGTGCCCGCCTGAGTGCAACCCAGCATCTCCATCTCGTACATTCTAGTTGATACAAGGTTAACCTGTCCAACCTTTCCTAATGAGGTAATCCATCCATTTGAGGTATTAATTGAATGAATCTCTGAACTGCTTCTAACACATTTACATTCTTCCTTAAATAAGGAAAGCAATATTGTACACAGTACTCCAGATCTGGTCTTACCAATGCCCTTGCAATAAACAATGACACTCTATTAGCTTTTTGATTACTTGCTCTACCTGTATACTAGCTTTTTGTGATTTTGTTTTAAAAATTCATTCATGTGTTAAGTGCATTACTGGCTAGGCCAGCATTTATCACCTACCCCTAATTGCCTGTGTGAAAGTGGTGGCATATCAGGATACCCAGATCCTTCTGAATCTCAGAGCTCTGCAATTTCTACTTTTCATTCTTCTAAGACCCTAACGCTGATTCCTGTGGCACACCATTAATTACATCCTGCCAACCTGAAGAGGATCCATATGTGGCTACCTTCTGTTTCCTGTTAACATGCCAATCTTTTATCCAGGCCAATATGATACCCCCCTACACCCTCTACCCGCAGCAGCATGATTGGTTTGATGAGAATCATGAAGAGATATAGGCTCTACTTGTTGAAAAGCACAGTCTTCATCGGGCCTGTCAGAACGACCCATCTTCAGCTGCCAAGATAAATGCTATTTAACAGTGCTCACAGGACAGTCTAGAATAAACTGCATAAAATGCAGGAGCCTGGCTGAGCACCAAGGCAGATGAAACACAGGGATAGACTGACAGAAATGACTAGAAACGTTCTATGAAGCCTTCAACACTCTCTATGGACCTCAATCTCTTGTTCCCCCCTCCTGAGTACAGATGGTACAACTGTCATTATAGAGAAGGCTCAGATCTGCGGAGATGGGCTGAACACTTTGAAGCTGTCCTCAACCGACCGTCATCTATTAATGATGAGGCAATAAACAGGATTCCCCAGATTGATATCAGCAGCGCCATGGATGACCCACCAGTAGTAGCTAAAGTCACAAAAGCTGTCAACCAACTACTAGTGGCAGAGCTCTAGGGGCAGATACCATACCCGCTGCTATCTACAAAGCTGCTGGTCCTGCACTTGCCAAGAAACTCACCGAGTTGTTCTAGTCTTTTTGGAAACAAGGATCCATTCATCAGGAACTTATAGATGCTTCCATCATGCACCTCTACAGGAGAAAGGGCAATCGGCAAGTATGCGACAACCATCGAGGAATCTCGCTGCTCTCCATCCCAAGAAAAATCCTTATAAGAATCCTGCTAAATCATCTGTTCACTCATCTGGAGCTGGGTCTGCTTCCAGAGTCACAGTGTAGCTTCCGCAAAGATCGCGGGACTATTGACATGATTTTTGTTGCATGCCAATTTCAGGAGAAGTGTCAGGAGCAGAAACGCGAGCTCTACACAATCTTTGTTGACCTCACGAAAGCCTTCGACACTAAATGGACAAGGCATGTAGAGGATCATGTCACAGTTCGGCTACTCCCTCAAATTCATTCATATGGTACGCCAGTTCCATGATAGCGTGAAGGCCAGAGAACTGGATGGTGAAGAATCCTCTGAGGCATTCCCAGTCACCAATGGTGTCAAACAGGGCTGTGTGCTCGCACTCACACTGTTCAGCATGAGGTTCACTGCTGTGCTGAATGATGCTTTCCAGGACAGTGTTGCTGGAATCAGCCTTAAGTACAGAGTGGATGGGAAGCTCTTCAACCTGAGGAGACTTCAAGCTATTACCAAAGTGAAGGAGACTGTTCTCAGTGACTCCCTCTTTGCCGATGACTGCCCCCTGTATACTAGCTCAGACTTGCAAGTCAGTATGGACAAATTTTCCACAAGCAGTGACTATTGATACAGAAGTTAACCGCAGAATAACAAAGGCAAGTTCTGCATTCGGTAGACTGTGCTCCAATGTATGGGAACGTCAAGGAATCAGCCCAGCAACAAAACTGAAGGTCTACAGCGCCATGGTACTCACTACCCTCCTGTATGCCTGTGAAATGTGGTCTGTATGTTGAAGGCATGCAAGACAACATTCACCACCCTCTAGGTGGAACAACTTGCCCCTTGCATCTGTTTTAAACTTCCCCCTCTCATTCTCAACCTGTGCCCCGAGTAATTGACCCTTCGACCCTGGAAAAAAGACTTTGACTCCCCACTCTATCCAAGCCTGTTATAATCTTGTAAACCTTTATCAGGTTCTCCCTCATTTTCCAATGCTCCAGTGAAAACAAGCCAAGTTTGTTCAACCTTTCTTCATAGTCCATATCCTCCAAACCAGGCAACATCCTGGTAAACCTCTTCTGCACCCTTTTCAATACATTAACATCTTTCCGGTAGTGTGATGACCAGAATTATACACAATACCCCAAACGCAACCTAATCAAAGTCTTATACAGCTGCAACATGTTTTTCTGATTCCTATGCTCAATATTCTGATCGATGAAGGCCAGCATGCCACACACCATCCTGACCATCTTGCCCATCTAAGTTGCCACTTCAGGGAACTGTGGATCTGCACGACTAGATTCCTGTGTGTGCTGATATTTCTAAGGGCTCTACCATTTACTGTATACTTTCCTTCTGCTGTAGACCTTATAAATTGCATCACCTCACATTTAGAAACATAGAAAAACTACAGCACAATACAAGTCCTTCGGCCCACAAAGTTGTGCCAAACATGTCCCTACCTTAGTGATTCCTAGGCTTGCCTATAACCACTATCTCACTAAGTTTCACGTATATATCTAAAAGTCTCTTAAAAGACCTATCGAATCTGCATCTACCACCGTTGCCGGCAGCCCATTCCACGCACCCACCACTCTGAGTGAAAAACTTATCCCTGACATCTCCTCTGTACCTACTCCGCAACACCTTAAACCTGTGTCCTCTTGCGGCAATCACTTCAGCCTGGGAAAAGGCCTCTGACTATCCATTCGACCAATATCTCTCAACATCTGTACACCTCTATCAAGTCATCCCTATTTGTTCGGGTTAAGTTCCATCTGCCGTATTTTGGCCAGATTTTTAGCTAATGAATGTCTTACTGTATCCTCTCAACATCCCCCTCCCCCAGTTTTTGTATCATCTAGAAATTTACTAATCAGACCACCTACATTTTGCTCCAAATCATTTATATATATCACAAAGAACAGAAGCCCCAGCACTGATTCTTATGGAACCATTGATCCCATCTCGTTGTGCAATACCAGATTAATATAGCCTGTTCCATGGTTGACTAATGTTGTTCTAAGAAACTACCCCAAAACATTCTGTGAACTTTTCATCTACACTACCTTTGCCTATCTGATTTTTGCAGTCAGTGTAAATTTAAATCCCCTCTGACTATTACTGTACCTTTCTGACAAGCTCCCATTGTGTCTTCCTTTATACTCTGCCCCATCACTATTCAGCATTTATACACTTCCACAAATGACTTCTTGTCTTTATCGTTTCGTATCTTAATCCAAACTGCTGCTATACCCTGGTTTCTGTTTGGTTCTCACTCCCTACTATGGTAATAGCATCATTAATTGACAGAGCCAAACTCCTCCACCGCTCCCTAAATGTCACAAACCCTTCAATATTCAGGTTCCGTCTATGTCATCCCTGCAGTCATATCTCTGCAATGACAATCAGATTGATTAAATTCTGTTTGTGTTATTAGTTCATCTGTTTATATTTCAAATGCTACGTGCATTCAGACTCAGAGTCTGGTTCTATTATTTTTGTAACCTCTAGTTTTGAATGCTGTTTTACTCTTAGATTTGTACTCTCGGTCTCTTTCTTTCATGGCCGTTTATCATCTCCTACATGAATACTTTTTGCCTTGTCTCTATTCTTTGATTTACATCACCTTCCCCAATTTGCAGCCACTATTCAGTCTCAAACCCCTACTTCTCTACTTATGTAGCTCGCTGTAATGCTGGTGTAGTCCGTCCCAGCGGTACAGCCCCACTTTCCCCAGTGTTGGTTTCAGTATCCCATGAACAGAAGTCTACTTCCTCTCCTTCCCTGCCCCCACCCAGTTTCTGACCGCACATTCATCTCTTCAATGTTCTTTGTCCGGGTGCACGTAAGCCTGGGTAATAATTCAGAGTTTAGCACATTCGAAGTTCTGCTTTTCAATTTAATGCCTAGATCCTCACAATGACTTACAGAACTTAGTGTGTGTGTGCATGCATTTTGAGAAGGGTCTGAGGGTGAGAGGGAAGGGGGAGACTATGTTTTTGGCTCACTCAGTCCCGGGGTTCTCATTCAGCCTCGTGTCAACAAGCACTCTCACCCACTGTGACTAAGTGAACACTGAGATTAGGAGTGAGCGGAAAATGCACACTCTTAACCAGTTATACTCTAATGTTTGTCTTCTTTACTCATTTTTTAAAGTTGTAATTTATTCTTGTGATTTTTTTTTTGCTCAGCAACTAATGCAAGCATTGTGCAGATACCTCCCTGAGAAAGAGAGAGAGGACTGAGAGACACTGATCAATGTACAGATATGTCCCTGAGATAGAGCAGAGGGACTGAGAGACCATAAGACATAGGCCAAGTGACCTCATTCTGCTCCTATCGAGTCTGCTCTGCTATTCAATCATGACTGATATTTTTCTCAGCCCCATTCTCCTGCCTTTTCCCCAGAACCCTGATCCCCATATTAATCAAGATCCTATCTTTCTCTGTCTTAAAGACACTCAATGACCTGGCCTCTACAGCCTTCTGCAACAAAGAGTTTCACAGATTCCCCACTCTCTTACTGAAGAAATTCCTCCTCATCTCTGCATTAAAGAATAGTCCCTTTAGCCTGAGGCTGTGCCCTCTGGTTCCAGTTTTTCCTACTAATGAAAACATCCTCTCCACATCCACTCTATTCGAGCCTCGCAGTATCTTGTAAGTTTCAATAAGATTCCCCCTCAGCCTTCTGAACTCCAATGAGTACAGACCCAGGGTCCTCAACCGTTTCTCATATGACAAACTCTTTGTCCTTGTGCACGAATTGAAAAAACCCAGTCTGCAGGTGCAGCAGGTGATTAAGAAGGCGAATGGAATGTTGGCCTTTATAGCGAGGGGGATAGAATATAAAAGTAGGGATGTAGTTTTGCATTGTATCGGGTGCTGGTGAGGCCACAGCTGGAGTACTGTGTGCAGTTTTGGTCACCGCATTCGAGGAAGAATATATTGGCCTTGGAGGGGGTGCAGAGAAGGTTCACTAGGCTGATACCGGAGATGAGGGCATTGGAATATGAGGAGAGACTGAATAGGCTAGGTTTGTACTCTTTGGAGTTTAGAAGGCTGAGAGGGGATCTTGTAGGGATGTATAAAATAATAAAGAGGATAGGGTACAGGTTAAGAGACTCTTCCCGCTGAGCAAAGATAGCAGGACTAGAGGGCACAGCCTCAAGATTAGGGGGGTGTGGTTCAGATCAGAGTTGCAGAGGGATTTCTTCACGCAAAGGGTGGTGAATTTTTGGAATTCTCTGCCTGATAAAGTGATAGAGGCTTCCTCGCTAAATATGTTCAAGTCAAGAATTGATAGGTTTTTGATAGACAAGGGAATTAAGGGTTATGGGGAGAAAGCTCCTCCCACGTCCCAAAAAATTCGCTCTTAGGCTGATTGGGAAACAAATTGTCCCTACGTTGAGACTCTTCCATATTAGGAATAACCTAAAATTAGAATAGGATAATGGAATTGTTAATATATAGTTATGATGGCGGCGTGGGCTCGTTGGGCCGAAGGGCCTGTTTCTCGTGCTGTGTTGCTCTAAAAAAAAAAGCGGGAAAGTGGTACTGAACCACTACAGATCAGCCATCATCTTATTGAATGGCGGGGTAGGCTTGAGGCGCTGGATGGCCTACTCCTGCTCCTATTTGTTATGTGCGTTCCAGGGATCATTCTTGTGAACCTCTCCTGGATCCTTTCCAAGGCTGGCACATCCTTCCTTAGGTACGAGGTCCAAAACTACTCACAATACTTCAAATGGGGCCTGACCAGAGCTTTACACAGCCTCAGAAGTCCATTCCTGCTCTTGTATTCCAGCCCTTTCAATATGAATGTTAACATTGCGTTGCCTTCCAAACTGCTAACTGAATCTGCACATTAACCTTAAGAGAATCTTGAATAATGATTCCCAAGTCCCTTTGTGTTTCTGATTTCCTAAGCGTTTCCCTATTTAGAAAATAGCCTGTTCCTGCATTCCTCCTTCCAAAGTGCAAAACCTCGCACTTACCGTATTATGTTCCATCTGCTACTTCTTTGAGCAGTCTTCTCACCTTTCCACATCCTACTGCAGCTTCCCTGCTTCCTCAATACTACATATCCAACTACATATCTTTGTATCATCTGCAAACTTAGCAACAGTGCTTTCAGTTCCTTGTTCCAAATCGTTAATGTATATTGTAAAAAGGTGTGGTCCCAGCACTGACTTCTGAGGCACACTAACAGTCACTGGCTCCAACCTTGAGAAGGACCCGTTTATTCCCATTCTCTGTCTTTTCCAGTCAGACAATCCTCTAGCCATACCAGGATCTTGTCCTTAACTTACTTAACAATTGAGACACCACTCAGATATCTCCCTGTGAGAGAGAGCGAGGATTGAGAGACACCATCTGTGTACAGATATCTTCCTGAGAGAGAGAAATAAATAGAGACTAAGAGACACCAGTTAGTATACAGCTATCTCGCCGACAGAGAGAATGACTGTGAAATACCAGTGTATAGATATCTCCCTGAGAAAAATAGAGGAGATTGAGAGACTCCAGTCTGGGTACAGATCTCTCCCTGGGGAGGAGAGTACTGCCTGTCTTGTTGTACATTGTACAGGATGTTCTTTGCATGGTGTAATGATCTAATGTGATTTTTCTCTCCTCCGGCTTGTCTGGCTATGATGCAGTGAGAGGTACAGTACTGCAGCCTCCATTTCTCACATCTCTCACCTCATTTTGTCATCTTCCAATCTGCGTGAACACATTTTTAATGAAACTAGTCTCCAAAAATAGAAGCTGCTGCATTTGTATCCCAGTTATTGCCTGCCTGTGCTTCATCACATTTCATTTATTTGCTTCTTGTATGTGAGTCCCTCTTGCAGGTATTTCACCTGCTGCATCTGAGCAGGCTGGAAGTCATACCCGAACCTCTGTAGCCTTTTAACCTGATCTGACCAGTCATTCCCCAGAATCTATCTTTATTGTTCAGCAGCTTGGCATTCTCAACCCTGACTCAGAGGTCATGGGTTCAAACATCACTCCAGACAGGATACAATCCAGAGTCAGTGCTGAGGGAGCGCCGCACTGTCAGAGGGTCAGTGCTGAGGGAGCGCCGCACTGTCAGAGGGTCAGTGCTGAGGGAGCGCCGCACTGTCAGAGGTCAGTGAGGGAGCGCCGCACTGTCAGAGGGTCAGTCTGAGGGAGCGCCGCATGTCAGAGGGTCAGTGCTGAGGGAGGCCGCACTGTCAGAGGGTCAGTGCTGAGGGAGCGCCGCACTGTCAGAGGGTCAGTGCTGAGGGAGCGCCGCACTGTCAGAGGGTCAGTGCTGAGGGAGCGCCGCACTGTCAGAGGGTCAGTGCTGAGGGAGCGCCGCACTGTCAGAGGGTCAGTGCTGAGGGAGCGCCGCACTGTCAGAGGGTCAGTGCTGAGGGAGCGCCGCACTGTCAGAGGGTCAGTGCTGAGGGAGCGCCGCACTGTCAGAGGGTCAGTGCTGAGGGAGCGCCGCACTGTCAGAGGGTCAGTGCTGAGGGAGCGCCGCACTGTCAGAGGGTCAGTGCTGAGGGAGCGCCGCACTGTCAGAGGGTCAGTGCTGAGGGAGCGCCGCACTGTCAGAGGGTCAGTGCTGAGGGAGCGCCGCACTGTCAGAGGGTCAGTGCTGAGGGAGCGCCGCACTGTCAGAGGGTCAGTGCTGAGGGAGCGCCGCACTGTCAGAGGGTCAGTGCTGAGGGAGCGCCGCACTGTCAGAGGGTCAGTGCTGAGGGAGCGCCGCACTGTCAGAGGGTCAGTGCTGAGGGAGCGCCGCACTGTCAGAGGGTCAGTGCTGAGGGAGCGCCGCACTGTCAGAGGGTCAGTGCTGAGGGAGCGCCGCACTGTCAGAGGGTCAGTGCTGAGGGAGCGCCGCACTGTCAGAGGGTCAGTGCTGAGGGAGCGCCGCACTGTCAGGAGGGTCAGTGCTAGGGGATAGCGCCGCACTGTCAGAGGTCAGTGCTGAGGGGAGCGCGCACTGTCAGAGGGTCAGTGCTGAGGGAGCGCCGCACTGTCAGAGGGTCAGTGCTGAGGGAGCGCCGCACTGTCAGAGGGTCAGTGCTGAGGGAGCGCCGCACTGTCAGAGGGTCAGTGCTGAGGGAGCGCCGCACTGTCAGAGGGTCAGTGCTGAGGGAGCGCACTCGTCAGAGGCAGTGCTGAGGGAGCGCCGCACTGTCAGAGGGTCAGTGCTGAGGGAGAGCGCACTGTCAGAGGGTCAGGCTGAGGGAGCGCCGCACTGTCAGAGGGCAGTGCTGAGGGAGCGCCGCACTGTCAGAGGGTCAGTGCTGAGGGAGCGCCGCACTGTCAGAGGGTCAGTGCTGAGGGAGCGCCGCACTGTCAGAGGGTCAGTGCTGAGGGAGCGCCGCACTGTCAGAGGGTCAGTGCTGAGGGAGCGCCGCACTGTCAGAGGGTCAGTGCTGAGGGAGCGCCGCACTGTCAGAGGGTCAGTGCTGAGGGAGCGCCGCACTGTCAGAGGGTCAGTGCTGAGGGAGCGCCGCACTGTCAGAGGGTCAGTGCTGAGGGAGCGCCGCACTGTCAGAGGGTCAGTGCTGAGGGAGCGCCGCACTGTCAGAGGGTCAGTGCTGAGGGAGCGCCGCACTGTCAGAGGGTCAGTGCTGAGGGAGCGCCGCACGGTCAGAGGGTCAGTGCTGAGGGAGCGCCGCACTGTCAGAGGGTCATGCTGAGGGAGCGCGCACTGTCAGAGGGTCAGTGCTGAGGGAGCGCCGCACGGTCAGAGGGTCAGTGCTGAGGGAGCGCCGCACTGTCAGAGGGTCAGTGCTGAGGGAGCGCCGCACTGTCAGAGGGTCAGTGCTGAGGGAGCGCCGCACTGTCAGAGGGTCAGTGCTGAGGGAGCGCCGCACTGTCAGAGGGTCAGTGCTGAGGGAGCGCCGCACTGTCAGAGGGTCAGTGCTGCGGGAGCGCCGCACTGTCAGAGGGTCATCTTTCAGAAAGGCCCTCTCTCTGCTCTCATGTTTGGGAATTTCCATTTCACCCAAGGGCAGAGAACTCTGTCTGGTGCCCTGACCAATGTTTATCCCTCTGCTAATAGCATAAAAGCAGAAGGAATATTTATTGTGACATTGCTCATTATGTCATAGAATTATAGAATCCTACTGTGCAGAAGGAGGCCATTCAGCCCATTGAGTCTGCATCAACCACAATCCTACCTAGGCCCTACCCCCATGACCCCATGCATTTACCCTGCTGATCACCCTGACACTAAGAGACAATTTAGCGTTGCCAATCCATCTAACCTGCACATCTTTGGGATGTGGAGAGGAAACTGGAGCACCTGAAGGAAACCCACACAGACATGAGGAGAACGTGCAGATTCCACACAGACAGTGACCCAAACTGGGAATCGAACCCGGGCTCCTGGCGCTGTGAGGCAACAATGCTAACTGCTGTGCCGTGTGCACAAATCTGTGCCATGTTTTCTGCCCAAGGTGCACGTAACGTCCTTTTCTTGTCTATATGGATGGTGTTTGTCTCTCTGTGGGTAGCACTGAATTGGATTCATCTTGAATTTGGGTTTTGGACTAAATATGTTGGATTCAGGCGGCTCCGTCCACTTAGCACATTGACTCTGTAACTTTAAAAATGCTATAAAAATTTAGAAAACATATTTTAGGTTGTGCTGAGGTGCTATAGAAATGCAATTCTTTTCCTCACTCAGTGTCTCCCTAATTCATAGTACCAATTCGTGTTTCCAACCTTAGTTCAAAGCTTAGAAATGTTTGTGTTACCTTGCTCTTAGTCTGTTGCTCACCCCAGTGGGGAGATTGTGTCTGTATACATTGTGTCTATTCCACAATATGTGAATATCCTTCTTGTCTCTCCGCTTTCACCGTCTTATTCTTCTCAAGCTATTCTAATCTATTTCATTTTATTTTTAGGGATTTTGCCTATGTTGCCAGAGACAAACTGACCCGGGTGCTGAAATGTCACGTGTTCCGATGTGATACCCCAGCAAAGGCCATTGCCACCAGGCTGCATGAAATTTGCTCCAAGGTACTTGTGCTGGTCAGGCTGCTAGGTACACACTATCCATGGGCCACACCTCTCAGTGGCTAACCTACAGCTTGTTTCTCATACGCAGTTAAACACACAGCTGCTGTTGGTTCCTGAGCACCTTTGGACTTGTTTATTGTGCTGTGAATTCAGAGTGAGGTCACAGTCGAGGCAGCAGAGTGATTAACCTGTATCCGATCCCTTACATATTGCACAGAAGTATCGCTAAACAGTTCAACAATTAAAGCATATTTTAAGCACTGCAAGATCCCACTATCGAAAATGAAATGAATAAACCGTTTTATGAGTTTCTATCTTTCAGCTGGTAATTTTAACCAAGACCCCACCTGTCCCCTCAGGTGGCTGTGAAAGATTCCTTGACACAAGTCCAAAGAGGAGCAGTGAATTTTCTGAAGTTAACGTGCAGGTTCAGTTGGCAGTTAGGGAGGCAAATGCTATGTCATGTTAAGAGGGCTAGAACACAAGAGCAGGGATGTACTGCTGAAGCTGTATAAGGCTCTGGTCGGACCCCATATGGAGCATTGTGAGTAGTTTTGGACCCCATATCTCAGGAAGGATGTGCTGGCTTTGGAGGGGGTCCAGAGGAGATTCACGAGAATGACCCTGGAATGAAAGGCTTGGTGAATGAGGAGTGTTTGGTGACTCTGGGTCTGTATTCAGTGGAGTCCAGAAGAATGAGGGGAGGGATCTCATTGAAATGTACAGAATACTAAAAGGCCTGGACAGAGTGGATGTGAGGAAGATGTTTTCATTAATAGAACAAACTAGGATCCAGAATAAAGGGACAATTCTTTCGAACCAAGATAAGGGGGAATCTTTTCAGCCAGAGGGTGGTGTTTCTGTAGAATTCATTGCTGCAGAAAGCTTTGGAGCAAGATCATTGAGTGTCTTCAAGACAGATATAGATAAGTTCCTGACTGGTAAGGGGATCAAAGGTTACAGTGAAAACATAGAAGAATGTCGTCGAGAAACATCAACCCTGATTGAATAGTGCAGCAGACTCAATTGGCAGAATGGCCTAATTTTGCTCCTATATCTTATTATTTTGTGGTTTTCCCAGACGTCCTGTACACTCAGCATCACTAATAGTTTATCTGCTCATTATCACATTGCTGTTTATGGGATCTTGCTTTGTGTAAAGTGGTTGCCATGCTTCCTGTGTTAAAACTGTGATTACACTTTAAACATAGTTCATGAGTCGTGAAGTGCTATGAGTTTGTGAAAGGTGCTATATCAAAGCAGATTTTTGTGTGTTCTGGAGGGGTTGAGAGAGGTATTGGTCTGGATCTTGGGGTAGAAGTTGAACCTTTGTTAAAATCTCACCTACAGAATGACATCTCTAATAACGTCCCTTCACTGAGTGCTGTTCAGGAGTATTGAGTTAATCAGCTCAAGTCCTGGAGGTGAGCTTGAAGCCATATCCAACCAGCACATCATTTACAACTAAATATAAGGTCATAGCTGAGAATCATCACCAGCTTTTCAAAAACCATTGGGGAATAAAAAGTTTGATTAAATTTATTATTATCACATGTATTAGCATACAGTGAAAAGTTTCTTGCACGCGATACAGACAAAACATACCATTCATAGAGAAGGAAAGGAGAGAGTGCAGAATGTAGTGTTACAGCTTTAATAAATGGTAGGTCCCTTCAAAAGTCTGACAGCAGGGAAGAAGCTGTTCTTGAGCCGGTTCATACGTGATCTCAGACTTCTGTATTTTTTCCCCAATGAAAGATGTTAGAAGAGAGAGTGTTCAGGGTGTGTGGGGTCCTTAATTATGCTGTCTGCTTTTCTGAGGCAGCAGGAAGTGTAGACAGAGTCAATGGATGGGAGGTTGATTTGTGTGATGGACTGGGCTACATTCATGACCTTTTGTAGTTTCTTGTGGTCTTAGGCAGAACAGGAACCAATTCAAGCTGTGATACAACTGGAAAGAATGCTTTCTATGGGGCATCTGTAAAGGGTGAGTCATAGCTAACATGCCAAATTTCCTTAGTCTTCTGAGAAAGTAGAGGCATTGGTGGGCTTTCTTAACTATAGTATTGGCATAGGAGGACCAGGACAGGTTGTTGGTGATCTGGACACCTAAAAACTTGAAGCTCTCAACCATTTCTATTTTGTCCTCTTTGTTGTAGACAGGGGCATGTTGTCCTTTATGCTTTCTGAAGTCGATGACAATCTCTTTTGTTTTGTTGACATTGAGAGAGAGATTATTGTTGCCGCACCAGGTTCTCAATCTCATTCCTGTACTCTATCTCATCATTGTTTGAGATCCAGCCTACTACGGTGTCGTCAGCAGACTTGAAAGTCAAGTTGGAAGGGAATTTGGCCACATGATCATAGGTGTATAAGGAGTGTAGTAGAGGACTGAGAACACAGCCTTATGGGGCACCGGTGTTGAGGATGATTGTGGAAGAGATGTTGTTGCCTATCCTTACGGACTGCAGTCTGTGAGTTAGGAAGTTCAGGATCAGAAGAAGTGAAATAAGAATTAATATAGAACATAGAATATTACAGCGAAGGGTAGTGGGGGTGTGGAATGCACTACCGAGTAAGGTGGTGGGAGCAGGCACGCTAGGGTTGTTTAAGGGTCTCTTGGACAGCCACATGAGCGGTATGCAGATAGAGGGATATATGAGGACTGTTTAAATACTTTAATTGTTTCCACAGGCTGTTCGGTCCACCTTGTTGACCAACAAGGTGCATGCATTCGGCAGGTCGTGCGAGGGCTGCTCTTGGATGTTACTTCAGGAGTGGCCTAGTGCTTCACGTCGTTAGTGTATGCTTAAACTGGACCATCAGATGGGCAACATGACAGCTCAGAGACTATCGCTGTTGCTGTGCAGACACATGGATTTGGGCCTGTGTCTGCGGGAGTTTGCCGTGTTTTCTCCCTGTGCGTGGGTTTTCTCCGGGTGCTCCGGTTTCCTCCCACATCCCAAAAATGTGCTCTTAGGCTGATTGGGTAACAAATTGTCCTTATATTGGTCTCTATATGTCATTAAGATGTTAGGATGGCGGCGCGGGCTTGTTGGGCCGAAGGGCCTGTTTCCCGTGCTCTGTTGTTCTTTGTTCTTTGCTCTGCTATGAAATGTTTAATAATGGACTCTAGCATTTCTCCCACTACTGATATCAGGCTTACAGGTCTCTAATTCTGTTGTCTTTCTACCTCCCTTTTTTCTCTAATAGAGTTACATTAGCTACCCCCCATTCTGTAGGAACTGTTCCACAGTGTATAGCATTTTGGAAAATGAGCACCAATGCGTCACTCTTTCTGGAATGTAGATGGTGATGAAGAGCTAGCCGTAGGTTGGTGTTTCTGGAATGTGTTGCTTGAAAGGATAGTTGGACAGATGGTTACAGACAGGAAGAGGAAGGGTTAATTTAAGTAGCCCCGATTACTCCTCTTGGCACCTGTTCTTTTGAATTTGATTTGCTTTGCCCTTTAAGTGGCGTGTATTTCCTAACCTCTCGAGTTTGGTGTTATCTAATTCTCTCTTAATAACCCCACAGCAGACTTGAGATAGAGTGAACTGAGAGGGTTAGTTTGTGTGGGAGGAGGGTTGTATTGTAGTCTCCTTTTCGTTCATACAGTGAAAAGGAAACAGAAATTTACAGGGCAAAGACCACAGGGAAAAGAGGTATTGTTTTACACAAATTCAAAATCTAGAATCAAAGACCGATGTGGTATTTATTCACAAAAGTTAGCAGGTTGAAAAATGATTCTGGATAATTATTTTTCCGGTGAAGTCATAAGGTGATGCGCGTGCAGAGGTGAACCATCTTGTAGGTGATGGTACAGAAGTTCCAGTATAAACAGTGTAGATCAGGTCAGTGATTCAATCTGGGCAGAGTCCCTTTTCAGCTGCTGCTTGTAGATGACAAAATGGCAGACTGAGATTTCTTCACTGCAGCAAGACAATATTACTGGCTACACAAGCTCGAGGAATCACTATCACATAACTCTCACCCTCGTTGATGAGGGATGTATGTCCCCTCTGAGTTCCCTAGATAATTAAATGTTCCAACTATTAAGACTTGAAAGGAAAGTTTCAGGGTCCTTTGTCAGAGCAGAAAGATAGGCCCGAATTGACCAGCCTGGTTTTTGAAATGCAGATAGTTTTTATGTCAGTCTCCTTCAATTTGGTCTCTGCAGCCAAAGACTGTCTTTTCTCTGTCTTTTCAGAGATAACAAGATTCAAGTTTCTGTAATAACAAATAACAACCCAGAGACATTCAGGATGTCCAGAAACAGAAACAAAAGGCTTTTAAAAAGTACAAGGGGAGCAAAACAGTGGAGGCATTAGTGAGATATAGAAAGTGCAGGGCGGAGCTTAAGAAAGCAATTAAGAATGCAAAGGGGAATATGAAAAAGCGCTGGCTGATAAAAGTACGGAAAATCCCAAGATATCTGTAAGTATATCAATGGGAAGAGGATAACAGGGAGAGAGTAGGGCCCATTAGGAACCAAGGGAGAAATGTCTGTGTGGAACGAAAGAACACATTGGAAGAGTGTTGAATGAATACTTCACATCTGTCTTCACCTGAGAGAATGAGGACGATGGTATGGAATTTAGGGAGAGAGACTGTGGGGTTCTTGAGCAAACTGACATAGGGAAGGACAAGGTATTGGAGATGTTGGCAGTCTTAAAAGTGGATAAATCTCCAGGTCCCGATGACTCCCGTCAGCTGCTGTGGAAGGTAAGGGAGAAGATTGCAGGGGCTCTGATCTAAATTTTCAAATCTTTTTTGACCATGGGGAAGATACCACATAACTGGAGAACAGCTAATGTGGTTCCACGATTTAAGAAGGGTTGTAGAGATAAACGAAGGATCTACAGTCCAGTGAGTCTCGTGTCAGTAGGGAAATTATTGGAAAAACTTCCGAAGGAGAGCATCTATTTCTACTTGGAGATGCAAAGCTTGATCAGGGATTGTCAGCATCACTTTGTCAGAGGGAGGTCATGCCTAACATAGAAACGAAGAAACCAGAAGCAGGAGTAGGTCATTTGAGCCTACTCCATCATTCATTTTGATCATGGCTGTTCAGCAAATTCAATATTCTGATCTCACCCAACCCTACCACTTGATCCCTTTAGTCCCAAGAGCTATACCGAATTCCTTCTTGAAATCAGACAACATTTTGGCCTCAATTACTTTCTATGGGAGTGAAATCGACACATTCACCACCCTCTGCGTGATAAAATTTCTCCTCACCTCAGTTCTAAAAGGTTTACTCCTTATTCTCAAAGTATGACCCTCAGTTCTGGACTCCCCCATCATTGGAAACACTCTTTCAGAACCTATCCTGTCTAACCTTGTTAGAATTTTATAAGTTCTATGAGATACCCTCCCACTCTATCCCTACATTATTAGAGATAGGATTTATAGTTATTTAGAGAGAAATGAATTGATTGGGGATAGTCAGCATGGTTTTGTGAAGGGTAGGTCGTGCCTTACTAATCTTATTGAGTTGTTTGAAAAAGTGACCAAAGAGGTGGATGGGGGTAAGGCAGTTGATGTGGTATATATGAATTTTAGTAAGGCGTTTGATAAGGTGGCACATGGAAGGCTTCTGCAGAAAATGCAGATGTATGGGTTTGAGGGTGATTTAGCTAATTGGATTAGGAATTGGCTAGCAGATAGAAGACAGAGGGTGGTGGTTGATGGGAGATATTCATCGTGGAGTTCGGTTACAAGTGGTGTACCTCAGGGGACTGTTTTGGGGCCCCTGCTGTTTGTAATTTTTATAAATGATCTGGATGAGGGTATTGAAGGCTGGATTAGTAAATTTGCAGATGACACTAAAGTCGGTGGAGTGGTAGATAGTGAAGAGGGGTGTTATAGTTTGCAGAGGGACTTGGACAAGTTGCAGAGCTGGGCCGAGAGGTGGCAAATGGAGTTTAATGTGGAAAAGTGTGAGATAATTCACTTTGGCAGGAATAATAAATGTGTAGAGTATAGGGCTAATGGTAGGATTCTTAATAGTGTTGATGAATAGAGGGATCTTGGTGTGTATGTGCATAGATCCCTGAAAGTAGGCAGTCAAGTCGAGAAGGTTGTTAAGAAGGCATATGGAGTCTTAGCTTTTATTGGTAGGGGGATTGAATTTTCGGAGCCGCAAAGTCATGTTGCAACTGTACAAAACTCTAGTGCGGCCGCACTTGGAGTATTGTGTGCAGTTCTGGTCCCCGCATTATAAGAAAGATGTGAAGGCATTGGAGAGGGTACAAAGGAGGTTTACCAGGATGTTGCCTGGTATGGAAGGCAGGTCTTATGAAGAGAAGCTGAGAGATTTGAGGTTGTTTTCGTTAGAAAGAAGGTGGCTAAGAGGAGACCTTATTGAAACATATAAGATGATTAGAGGTTTAGATAGGGTGGACAGTGATAGCCTTTTTTCTAGGATGGAGAAAGCTAGCACGAGGGGACATAGCTTTAAATTAAGGGGTGGTGGTTTTAGGACAGATGTCAGAGGTAGGTTCTTTACACAGAGGGTGGTAAGGGTATGGAATGCCTTGCCTGCGTCAGTTGTAGATGCGCCAAGTTTGGTGGCGTTTAAGAGGTTAGTACATAAGTTTATGGATGAAAGGGGAGTGGGTTAGGTTAGAGGGTCACTGCTTGTTCCTAATTGGTCGGTGCAACATCGAAGGCCGAAGGGCCTGTTCTGCGCTGTAATGTTCTATGTTCTTCTGAACTCCAGTGAGTATAATCCTAACTGACTTAGTCTCTACCCCCAGTCCAGGAATCAGCCTGGTAAACCTCTTTGCACTCTCTCTGTAGCAAGGACATTCTTCCTTAGATAAGGACACTAAAACTGCACACCATACTCCAGTGTGGCCTCACCAATGCCCTATACAATTGCAATTTGCTGATTGGCCATGCTAAATTGTTCCTTAAGGTCAGGGAGACCAGATAGCCAAAATGCATTGGGTTATGGGGATGGTGCAGAGTTGATGGACTGAATGGCCTCCTCCTGCACTGTATGATTCTATCAAAAACATTTATGGGTGGAAGCACTGGCCCCGTGGTATTATTGCCAGATGATTAATCCAGAAATTCAGCTCACGTTCTGGGGACCAGGGATCGAATCCCACCACAGCACATGGTGGAATTTGAATTCAATTTAAAAAATCTGGAATTAAGAATCTATTGATGATCCATTTTCGATTGTGGGAAAAACCCATCTGGTTTCCTTTTTCTGGACAAATGTGAGGTAATGCATTTTGAAAGGCCTAATAAAGATAGGAAATATACAGTAAATAGCAGAACCCTGAGGAGTATTGATAGGCAGAGGGATCTGGGTGTACATGTACACAGGTCACTGAAAGTGGCAACAAAGGAAAAGATAGTTAAGGCATACGGCATGCTTGCCTTCATTGGCAGGGGCACTGAGTTTAAAAATTGGCAAGTCATGTTGATGCTTTATGGAACCTCAGTTAGTCCGCATTTGAAATATAGTATTCCATTCTGGTCGCCATACTACCAGAAAGATGTGAACACTTTGGAGAGGGTACAGAAAAGATTTACCAGGATGTTACCTGGTACGGAGGGTATCAGTTATAAGAAGATGTTGGAGAAACGTGGTTTTTCTCACTGGAACAACAGAGGTTGAGGGGTGACCTGATAGAAGTCTACAAGATAATGAGGGGCATGGACAGAGTGGATAGTCAGAAGTTTTTTCCCAGGGTGGAAGAGCTAATTACTCGGGGGCATAGATTTAAGATGCAAAGGGCAAAGTTTAAAGAAGACATCTTGCTCATAGAAGACAGAGGGTGGTGGTTGATGGGATATATTCAACCTGGAGTTTAGTTACTAGTGGTGTACCTCAGGGATCTGTTTTGGGACCACTGTTGTTTGTTATTTTTATAAATGACCTGGATGAGAGTGTAGAGGGATGGGTTAGTAAATTTGCTGACGACGCCAAAGTCGGAGGAGTTGTAACAGTGAGGGTGGATGTTACAGTTTGCAGAGGGACATAGATAAGCTGCAGAGCTGGGCCGAGAAGTGGCAAATGGAGTTTAATGTGGAAAAGTGTGAGGTGATTCACTTTGGTAAGAATACTGTGTGTGCAGAATATAGGGCTAAACGGTAGGACTCTTAGTAGTGTAGATGAGCAGAGAGATCTCGGTGTACAAGTGCATAGATCCCTGAAAGTTAGTACTCAAGTTGATAGGGTTGTTAAGAAGGCGTATAGTGTGTCAGCATTTATTGGTAGAGGGATTGAATTTCGGAGCCGAGATGTCATGTTGCAACTGTACAAAACTCTAGTGCGGCCGCACTTGGAGTATTGTGTACAGTTTTGGTCGCCAGAAAGATGTGGAGGCATTGGAAAGGGTGCAGAGAAGGTTTACCTGGATGTTGCCTGGTATGATGGGTAAGTCTTATGAGGAAAGGCTAAGGGACTTGAGGTTATTTTCATTAGAGAGAAGAAGGCTAAGAGGTGATTTAATTGAGACATATAAGATGATCAGAGGGTTAGATAGGGTGGATAGTGAGAGCCTTTTTCCTCGGATGGAGATGGATAACATGAGGGGACATAGCTTTAAATTAAGGGGTGGTAGTTATAGGACAGATGTCAGAGGTAGGTTCTTTACTCAGAGGGTAGTAAGGGCGTGGAATGCCCTGCCTGCAGGAGTTGTGGACTTGTCAAGTTTAAGGGTGTTCAAATGGGCAGTGGATAGGCATATGGATAGTATTGGAATAGTTTAGGTTAGAGGGTCATAAAATTGGTTCTATTGGTTGGCAACCGAAGGGCCTGTACTGCGCTGTAATGTTCTGTGTACGAGACAAGTTTTTTTACACAGAGAGTGGTGGGTGTCTGGAACCCACAGTAGTGGAAGCAGTGACTTTTAAAGGGCATCTGGATAAATAGATAATTGGGATGGGAATAGAAGGATATGATTCCCAATAGGGTAGGGGGCCTTTAGTTCAGTCAGGCAGCATGGTTGGTGCAAGCTTAGAGGACCGAAAGATCTAGTCCTGTGCTGTAATTTTCTTTCTTCTTTGTAGCAAAACCTCCCTATCCCTATACTCAAATCCTCTCACTATGAAGGCTAAAGGACCATTTGCCTTCTTTACTCTGCTGTACCTGAGTGCTTGCTTTCAGTGACTGATGCACAAGGACACCAAAGTCTCATTGAGAATCCACCTCTCTCAATTTACGCTGATTCAAGTAGTAATCTTTCTTCCTATCATTGCTCCAAAATGGATAATCTCACATTTATTCACATTATACTGTATCTGCCATGCATATGCCCACACATTCAGCCTATCCAAATCATACTGAAACATCTCCACTAATGCTGATTTCCTTCAGCTCCTCATTAAAACATGTTTCTCTCAGCACTTCTGGTACATTATTCATGTCTTTCTTTGTGAAGATTGAAGCAAAGTATAAATTTAATTCCTCAGCCTTTTCTTTATTCCCCGTTATGAATTCTGCCGTTCCAGACTTTAAGGGGATTACATTCATTCTTGTCAATCTTTTTCTCTTTTCATACCTATAGAAACTTTTGCACAGTTTTTATGTTCCCTTCTAGCTCACTTTCATACTCTATCTTTCCCCTTCTTAATTAATCCCTGGGTCCTCCTTTGCTGAATTTTAAACTGCTTCCAATCCTGAGACCTGTGGCTTTTTTTTTTGCCAATTTGTGTGCTTCTTCCTTGAATCTGATACAATCTTTAATTTTCCTGTAAGCCATGGTTTGGCCACAATTCCCTTACCACTCTTGAGCCAAACAGGAATAAACAGTTTCTGGAGTTCACCTATTCATCCTTTAGATGCCTGCCATTGCCTGTCAGCTATCTTTCCTTTCAGTAATGTTTCCCGGTCTGTCATGGCCTCACACCATCATTTCTGATTGAATTTTTTGAGGAGGTGATCAGGTGTGTAGATGAGGGTAGTGCAGTCGATGTAGTTTATATGGGTTTCAGCAAAGCCTTTCATAGGGTCCCACTTGTGAGACCCATTGTAAATTCACATGGGATACAGGGTAATTTGATAAAGTGGATTCAAAATTGGCTCAGTTGTAGGAGACAGAGGGGAACAACAGAAGCTGCTTTAGTGACTGGAAGCCAGTGTCCAATGGTGTACCACTGGGATCCATGTGCTGGGACCCCTATTATTCATCATCTATATAAATGACATTGATGACGTGGGGCAGGAGCAGGGATTAGTAAGTTTGCTGATGACACAAAGATTGGACGGTAGTTAACAGTGAGGCGGAGTGTCTTGAGCTACAAGAAGATATAGGCAGAATGGTCAGATGAGTAAGTGGCAGATGGAATTTAACCCTGAAAAATGTGAGGTAATACACTTTGGAAGGAGTAATTTCACAAGGAAGTACTCAATGAATGATGGGACACGAGGAAGTTCTGTGGAACAAAAGGGACCTTAATGTGTTTGTCCACAGATCTCTGAAATCAGAAAAACAAGTTAATAGGGAGTGAGAAAGACATACAAGACACTCGCCTTTATCAATCGGGGTATAGATTACAAAAGCAGGGAAGTCAGTTGGAGTTGTATTGAACTTTGGTGAGGCCACGGCTGGAGAACTATGTGCAGTTCTGGTTGCCACGTTATAGAAAAGATGTGATTGCACTGTAGGGGCTGCAGAGGAGATTCACCAGGATGCTGCCTGGGATGGAATATTTAAATTATGAAGAGAAGTTGGTTAGACTTGGATTATTTTCACTGGAACAGAGGTGACCTGATTGAGGTGTACAGGATTATGAGGGACACGGACAGAGTGGATAAGGAGCAGCTGTTCCCCTTAGTTGAAGGGTCAGTTATGAAGGGTGTGGGAGGTTTGGGGAGATGTGAGGAGAAACGTTTTTACCCAGACAGTGGTGATAGTCTGGAACGCGCTGCGTGGGACGGTGGTGGAGGTGGGATGCCTCATATCCTTTAAAAAGTACCTGGATGAACAAGGACATGTTTAGTGAAGGTGGGAAACTTCTTCCAGAGAGTGCAACTTACAACTCAGCATCATTTATACACTTGAGACATTGTGCAGAAAAACACATTGATAGCAATCTGTCCTGTATCTCTCCCCCACCGTCATCTCCCCACCACCTCGAGAGCAATTCTGTGATTGGTACTAGTGATCCCCTGAATTTATTCCCCATGTTTAGGAGGAATTCCCCGGAGTATTTTCTTCCCTTATGGGCCCTGCGATATTTTGGGTTTATTTGTTTCCTTTTATTTGGGTTTTGTTCAAGAAGGGGAAGAGAGACTTTATGGGGAATTATAGGCCGGTGAGTCTTACTTCTGTTGTGGGCAAAGTATTGGAGAGAATTATTAGGGATAGGATTTATAGTTATTTAGAGAGAAATGAATTGATTGGGGATAGTCAGCATGGTTTTGTGAAGGTAGGTCGTGCCTTACTAACCTTATTGAGTTTTTTGAAAAAGTGACCAAAGAGGTGGATGGGGGCAAGGCAGTTGATGTGGTATATATGGACTTTAGTAAGGCGCTCGATAAGGTGGCCCATGGAAGGCTTCTGCAGAAAATGCAGATGTATGGGATTGAGGGTGATTTAGCTAATTGGATTAGGAATTGGCGAGCAGATAGAAGACAGAGGGTGGTGGTTGATGGAAGTTATTCATCGTGGAGTTCGGTTACAAGTGGTGTACCTCAGGGATCTGTTTTGGGGCCCTGCTGTTTGTAATTTTTATAAATGATCTGGATGAGGGTATTAAAGGATGGATTAGTAAATTTGCGGATGACACTAAAGTCAGTGGAGTGGTAGGTAGTGAAGAGGGGTGTTATAGTTTGCAGAGAGACTTGGACAAGTTGCAGAGCTGGGCCGAGAGGTGGCAAATGGAGTTTAATGTGGAAAAGTGTGAGGTAATGCACTTTGGCAGGAATAACAAATGTGGAGAGTATAGGGCTAATGGTAGGACTCTTAATAGTGTTGATGAACAGAGGGATCTTGGTGTATGTGTGCATAGATCCCTGAAAGTTGGAAATCAAGTCGATAAGGTTGTTAAGAAGGCATACGGAGTCTTAGCTTTTATTGGTAGGGGGATTGAATTTCGGAGCCGCAACGTCATGTTGCAACTGTACAAAACTCTAGTGCGGCCGCACTTGGAGTATTGTGTGCAGTTCTGGTCCCCACGTTATAAGAAAGATGTGGAGGCATTGGAGAGGGTACAGAGGAGGTTTACCAGGCTGTTGCCTGGTATGGAGGGCAGGTCCTATGAAGAGAGGTTGAAGGATTTGAGGTTGTTTTCGTTAGAAAGGAGGCGGCTAAGAGGGGATCTTATTGAAGCATATAAGATGATTAGAGGTTTAGATAGGGTAGACAGTGATAGCCTTTTTCCTAGGATGGAGAAAGCTAGCACGAGGGGACATAGCCTTAAATTAAGGGGTGGTAGTTATAGGACGGATGTCAGAGGTAGGTTCTTTACCCAGAGGGTGGTAAGGGTATGGAATGCCCTGCCTGCGTCAGTTGTAGATGTGCCAAGTTTGGTGGCGTTTAAGAGGTTAGTAGATAAATTTATGGACAAAAAGGGAATGGTCTAGGTTACAGGGTCATTGCTTGTTCCTAATTGGTCGGTGCAACATTGAGGGCTGAAGGGCCTGTTCTGCGCTGTAATGTTCTATGTTCTATGAGAGGCAGCTTCTTTGTATTACTCAGACCTTCTTCCAATTCAAATTCCAACCCCCAATTCCCCCAATCCAAGTCTGTGATCATCTCATGATTGTGGCCTGTTGTCTTTCCCTACTAACTGACGCATCTCTCTACCTCCACAGATTATGGCTGACAGAAAGGATACCAAGGCTTCAATGAATGGAATCTTATTTGACCATTCCAAGCTCGTTGATGTCCCTTTTCAAGGTACCGTCTCTGACTGTTGGCATGGAGACAGCAGTCTGGGTTAAGCTGCCATGCCATGTGTAACCATGTGGTAGGATCATGTCTTGTTAACCTGTGTGTAACCTGACAACCTGAACATGGTTTGTGTTTATTATATTGATGCGAATCTATTGAGTATAGAAGCTGGAATGTCAGGTCCTTACAGCTTAGAGCCACATTGACATTGGCAGTAAGGGTTATGTTATCAAATTAATCAACAGTGTCGTTATGTCAACCTTGTACCATTTGCTCTAAATCTTCCTTTCTGCTTTGTTTTGTGTCTCTGGACTGTGTCTGCAGTGGAATTCCCCGTTCCCAAGAGTGAGCTGGTTCAGAGGTTCCAGGTGTTGTATTTGGGAAATATCCCGGTGACCAAGCCTGTAGGTAAGAAACAGCCCTCACTGTTTAACAGGTGTGTTGCTCATTCTAACCCTCATCTCTGGTAGCTTGGCAATGGCATCAAATGGAAATGAGGAAGAGGATTGCTTCCTATTCCAGACATTCCCAACTCTCTAAATCTACCAATCTCATTGACTAACAATATCAAGCCCAGGCTACTTTGTCACTCTGTTTCCATCATTAGTATTTAATTCAGTTTTTAATCGTTTTCACTTTCCTTGTCTGATCACGTGAGTTTGATTGTGTCTGTGCATGTGTAGTGTTTGCGTGTCCATGTGTGAATGAGTGTGTGTGCACGTGCGTGTGCTCATACCCTGGCTTGTCTAAGTGTGAGCGGGAGTGTGTGAGTGAACAAGATGCTTTGGTATGTTGTGTGCGATTTGTATCCACTCACTCCTGCCTTCCTTGTGTCTCTGGTAGTTTGTGCCTAGTAATCTCTGCAAGCAGTAGTTCACAAGAGGCTGAAATCACATCCCTCCTCACTCATGCTCTCCAACTCACTCTAGCTCAGGCATGTCAATGGCACCTCAGCATATAATAAAAACAACATTCCAGGAATGCCCTAGAGAGCAAAGGAAGTTCAGCCTCTCCGTCATAATTCCCCTTTGCATGCTCTCCTCCCTGCCTCTGCTGAATCAACCCTGTTCTGTCTGACCCCCTTTCAGTTTTTAACAAACCTGCTCAGTTTCCACCCTTTATTTACCTAACAGACCTATATCCCCAATTAAATTCATGGATAACTATCTCTAACCCTGTAACCACTTCCAACTCCTTATACCCCCCCCTTTGTCTCTGTAACGTCCTCCAGCCCCTACACCCTCCTTCCCTATCTCTGTAATCTCCTCCAGACACTGCACCCCTCTCCCTATGCCTATAACCTCTATCTCTAACCTTATTCAGCTCCTACAGAGAACCTTCCAGGGAATTATAGGCCAGTGAGTCTTACTTCTGTGGTGGGCAAAGTGTTGGAGAGAATAATTAGGGATAGGATTTATAGTTATTTAGAGAGTAATGAATTGATTGGAGATAGTCAGCATGGTTTTGGGAAGGGTAGGTCGTGCCTTACTAACCTCATTGAGTTTTTTGAAAAAGTGACTAAGGAGGTGGATGGGGGTAAGGCGGTTGATGTGGTATATATGGACCTTAGTAAGGCGTTTGATAAGGTGGCCCATGGAAGACTTCTGCAGAAAATGCAGATGTATGGGATAGAGGGTGATTTAGCTAATTGGGTTAGGAATTGGCTAGCAGATAGAAGACAGAGGGTGGTGGTTGATGGGAGATATTCATCTTGGATTTCGGTGACAAGTGGTGTACCTCAGGGGTCTGTTTTGGGGCCCCTGCTGTTTGTAATTGTTATAAATGATCTGGATGAGGGTATTGAAGGATGGATTAGTAAATTTGCAGATGACACTAAAGTCAGTGGAGTGGTAGATAGTGAAGAGGGGTGTTATAGTTTGCAGAGGGACTTGGACAAGTTGCAGAGCTGGGCCGATAGGTGGCAAATGGAGTTTAATGTGGAAAAGTGTGAGGTAATGCACTATGGCAGAAATAATAAATGTGTAGAGTATGGGGCAAATGGTAGGATTCTTAGTAGTCTAGATGAACAGAGGGATCTTGGTGTGTATGTGCATAGATCCCTGAAAGTAGGCAGTCAGGTCGAGAAGGTTGTTAGGAAGGCATATGGAGTCTTGGCTTTTATTGGTAGAGAGATTGAATTTCGGAGCCGCAACGTCATGTTGCAACTGTACAAAACTCTAGTGCGGCCGCACTTGGAGTATTGTGTGCAGTTCTGGTCCCCACATTATAAGAAAGATGCGGAGGCATTGGAGAGGGTACAGAGGAGGTTTACCAGGATGTTGCCTGGTATGGAGGGCAGGTCTTATGAGGAGAGGCTGAGGGATTTGAGGTAGTTTTCGTTAGAAAGGAGGAGGCTAAGAGGGGACCTGATCTTAGTGACCAAAGAGGTGGATGGGGGTAAGGCGGTTGATGTATATATATGGACTTTAGTAAGGCGTTTGATAAGGTGGCCCATGGAAGACTTCTACAGAAAATGCAGATGTGTGGAATAGAGGGTGATTTAGCTAATTGGATTAGGAATTGGCTGGCAGATAGAAGACAGAGGGGGGTGGTTGATGGGAGATATTCATCGTGGAGTTCGGTGACGAGTGGTGTGCCTCAGGGGTCTGTTTTGGGGCCCCTGCTGTTTGTAATTTTTATAAATGATCTGGATGAGGGTATTGAGGGATGGATCAGTAAATTTGCAGATGATACTAAAGTTGGTGGTGTGGTAGATAGTGAATAGGGGTGTTTTAGTTTACAGAGTGACTTGGACAAGTTGCAGAGCTGGGCCGAGAGGTGGCAAATGGAGTTTAATGTGGAAAAGTGTGAGGTAATGCACTTTGGCAGGAACAATAAATGTGTAGAGTATAGGGCTACTGGTAGGGCTCTTAATAGTGTTGAGGAACAGAAGGATCTTGGTGTATGTGTCAATAGATCCCTGAAAGTAGGGAGTCAAGTGGATAAAGTTGTTAAGAAGGCTTATGGAGTCTTAGCTTTTATTGGTAGGGGGATTGAATTTAGGAGCCGCAGCATCATGTTGCAACGGTACAAAACTCTAGTGTGGCCGCACTTGGAGTATTGTGTGCAGTTCTGGTCCCCACATTATAAGAAAGATGTGGAGGCATTGGAGAGGGTACAGAGGAGGTTTACCAGGATGTTGCCTGGTATGGAGGGCAGGTCATATGAAGAGAGGTTGAAGGATTTGAGGTGGTTTTCGTTAGAAAGGAGGCGGCTAAGAGGGGATCTTATTGAAGCATATAAGATGATTAGAGGTTTAGATAGGGTGGACAGTGATACCTTTTTCCTAGGATGGAGAAAGCTAGCACGAGGGGACACAGCTTTAAATTAAGGGGTATGAGTTATAGGACGGATATCAGAGGTAGGTTCTTTACTCAAAGAGTGATTAGGGAGTGGAAGGCCCTGCCTGCAGCTGTTGTAGATGCGCCAAGTTTGGTGGCGTTTAAGAGGTTAATTGATAAGTATATGGAAGAGAAGGGAATGGTTTAGTTTGGATGGGCATTGCTTTTTATTTTGGTCGGCACAACATCGAAGGCCGAAGGGCCTGTTCTGTGCTGTATTGTTCTATGTTCTATGTTCTATGAAACATATAAGATGATTAGAGGTTTAGATAGGGTGGACAGTGATAGCCTTTTTCCTAGGATGGAAAAAGCTAGCACGAGGTGACACAGCTTTAAATTAAGGGGTGATAGTTATAGGACGGATATCAGAGGCAGGTTCTTTAACCAAAGGGTGGTTCGGGAGTGGAATGCCCTGCCTGCAGCAGTTGTAGATGCGCCAAGTTTGGTGGCGTTTAAGAGGTTAGTTGATAAGTATATGGAAGAGAAGGAATGGTTTAGTTTGGAGGGGCATTGCTTTTTATATTGGTCGGCGCAACATCGAAGGCCGAAGGGCCTGTTCTGTGCTGTAATGTTCTATGTTCTATGTACACTCCTCCCTATTTCTGTAACCTTCTCCAGCTTTTATATTCCTCCTTATCTCTGTAATCCCCTTCAGCCCTTTACACCCTTTCCTTAACTCTGTAACTTCCTCCAACACTCCAACCTCACTCTATCACCCTCTCCCCTCCATGCTGCATTCTTAATGATGCAGTCCTGTCTATTTCCATGGCAAACTTTATCTGAAATAGAACAAGGCTGGCACAAATTCCCAAATGAGGGATAAACTTTTAGGACCTATTGTCAATTGGTGAAAATCGCAAGATTGTGATAGGGAATAACATTAACAAGCACCAGAGATGTGAGCGATTCTGGAGCTGTAATGAATGGGACATACTTGAGTAAATAATGTTATTGAGGCAATTTCTGGATAAATAACAGGAATATTCTGGATGTGATAGTATTTGGACATTAATATTAAAATGTTATGTGACACAGTGATGATTAACACCCATTGAATTCCAGAGAAAGTGAGGGTGCAGATGGCAGGATTGGGAACAATGTTGATCATCAAAGTGTGATCTTGGGAGAGAGGGACAGTGAATGATATGAAGTTGCAGGTCCTTAGTGATTGGGACAGTGAAAGTTCAGGGAAAGCTGGAATGCCGAAAGTGTTTGGGAGTGAAAGGAAGTTCCTGCTAGTAGAGTGATTGGTAACAAATGGGCAAGAAACTGGGGTGATGAAGGGAGAAGAATTTTTATGAGAAAAAGGAATCCATCCAAAAGGGAGGAAGCTGTTAAGACCAAGAGTGTAACCCTGTAGGACGGGTTACAAAAACACACCGAAGAGTATGGAAATAATTAGGGAGATAGCATGAGGATAGACAGTTCTAGAATCATGCAGTGTGGAAGAGGCCTATCAAGTCTGCAATAAGTGAGAAATGGCTAACCTCTCATCTATTCTCACTTATCAGCACTTACCCACAGCTGTAATGTGGCATCAGAATAGGCACAGTGAGGCAATGATCACCAATGCTGAATATACCTTTGATTCTGAAATCAGAGCTGGTTACAGAAAGCAGCGATGCAACCCCTAATCAGAGAGAGAGAGAGAACCCCTGATTACAGAGAGAGAAAAAACAACCCCTGATTACAGAGAGAGAAAAATCAACCCCTGATTACAGAGAGAGAAAAACAACCCCTTATTACAGAGAGAGAAAAACAACCCCTGATTACAGAGAGAGAAAAACAACCCCTGATTACAGAGAGAGAAAAACAACCCCTGATTACAGAGAGAGAAAAACAAACCCTGATTACAGAGAGAGAAAAAACAACCCTGATTACAGAGAGGAAAAACAACCCCTGATTACAGAGAGAGAAAAAACAACCCCTGATTACAGAGAGAGAAAACAACCCCTGATTACAGAGAGAAAAAACAACCCCTGATTAGAAGAGAAAAAACAACCCCTGATTACAGAGAGAAAAAACAACCCCTGATTACAGAGAGAGAAAAACAACCCCTGATTACAGAGAGAGAAAAACAACCCCTGATTACAGAGAGAGAAAAAACAACCCCTGATTACAGAGAGAGAAAAAACAACCCCTGATTACAGAGAGAGAAAAACAACCCCTGATTACAGAGAGAGAAAAAACAACCCCTGATTACAGAGAGAGACAACCCCTGATTACAGAGAGAAAAAACAACCTCTGATTACAGAGAGAAAAAAACAACCCCTGATTACAGAGAGAAAAAACAACCCCTGATTACAGAGAGAGAAAAACAACCCCTGATTACAGAGAGAGAAAAAACAACCCCTGATTACAGAGAGAGACAACCCCTGATTACAGAGAGAAAAAACAACCTCTGATTACAGAGAGAAAAACAACCCCTGATTACAGAGAGAAAAAACAACCCCTGATTACAGAGAGAGAAAAAACAACCCCTGATTACAGAGAGAGAAAAAACAACCCCTGATTACAGAGAGAAAAAAACAACCCCTGATTACAGAGAGAGACAACCCCTGATTACAGAGAGAAAAAACAACCCCTGATTACAGAGAGAAAAAAACAACCCCTGATTACAGAGAGAGAAAAAACAACCCCTGATTACAGAGAGAGAAAAAACAACCCCTGATTACAGAGAGAAAAAACAACCCCTGATTACAGAGAGAAAAAACAACCCCTGATTACAGAGAGAGAAAAAACAACCCCTGATTACAGAGAGAAAAAACAACCCCTGATTACAGAGAGAGAAAAACAACCCCTGATTACAGAGAGAGAAAAACAACCCCTGATTACAGAGAGAGAAAAACAACCCCTGATTACAGAGAGAAAAAACAACCCCTGATTACAGAGAGAAAAAACAACCCCTGATTACAGAGAGAAAAAACAACCCCTGATTACAGAGAGAAAAAACAACCCCTGATTACAGAGAGAAAAAACAACCCCTGATTACAGAGAGAAAAAACAACCCCTGATTACAGAGAGAAAAAACAACCCCTGATTACAGAGAGAGAAAAAACAACCCCTGATTACAGAGAGAAAAAAACAACCCCTGATTACAGAGAGAGAAAAACAACCCCTGATTACAGAGAGAAAAAACAACCCCTGATTACAGAGAGAAAAAACAACCCCTGATTACAGAGAGAAAAAACAACCCCTGATTACAGAGAGAAAAAAAAACCCCTGATTACAGAGAGAAAAAAAACCCTGATTACAGAGAGAAAAAACAACCCCTGATTACAGAGAGAGAAAAAACAACCCCTGATTACAGAGAGAAAAAACAACCCCTGATTACAGAGGGAAAAAACAACCCCTGATTACAGAGAGAAAAAACAACCCCTGATTACAGAGAGAAAAAACAACCCCTGATTACAGAGAGAGAAAAACAACCCCTGATTACAGAGAGAAAAAACAACCCCTGATTACAGAGAGAGAAAAACAACCCCTGATTACAGAGAGAGAAAAACAACCCCTGATTACAGAGAGAGAAAAACAACCCCTGATTACAGAGAGAGACAACCCCTGATTACAGAGAGAGAAAAACAACCCCTGATTACAGAGAGAGAAAAACAACCCCTGATTACAGAGAGAGAAAAACAACCCCTGATTACAGAGAGAAAAAAAACCTTTACCGATTACAGAGAGAAAAAACAACCCTGATTACAGAGAAAAAAAACAACCCCTGATTACAGAGAGAAAAAACAACCCTGATTACAGAGAGAGAAAAAAAACCCCTGATACAGAGAGAAAAAACACCCTGATTACAGACCCTGATTACAGAGAGAAAAAACAACCCCTGATTACAGAGAGAAAAAACAACCCCTGATTACAGAGAGAAAAAACAACCCCTGATTACAGAGAGAAAAACAACCCCTGATTACAGAGAGAAAAAACAACCCCTGATTACAGAGAGAGAAAAAACAACCCCTGATTACAGAGAGAGAAAAAACAACCCCTGATTACAGAGAGAGAAAAAACAACCCCTGATTACAGAGAGAAAAAACAACCCCTGATTACAGAGAGAAAAAAACAACCCCTGATTACAGAGAGAAAAAACAACCCCTGATTACAGAGAGAGAAAAACAACCCCTGATTACAGAGAGAAAAAACAACCCCTGATTACAGAGAGAGAAAAACAACCCCTGATTACAGAGAGAGAAAAACAACCCCTGATTACAGAGAGAAAAACAACCCCTGATTACAGAGAGAGAAAAAACAACCCCTGATTACAGAGAGGAAAAAAACCCCTGATTACAAGAGAGAAAAACAATTACAGAGGAAAAACAACCCCTGATTACAGAGAGAAAAAACAACCCCGATTACAGAGAGAAAAACAACCCTGATTACAGAGAGAAAAAAACAACCCCTGATTACAGAGAGAGAAAAACAACCCCTGATTACAGAGAGAGAAAAACAACCCCTGATTACAGAGAGAGAAAAAACAACCCCTGATTACAGAGAGAGAAAAACAACCCCTGATTACAGAGAGAGAAAAACAACCCCTGATTACAGAGAGAGAAAAACAACCCCTGATTACAGAGAGAGAAAAACAACCCCTGATTACAGAGAGAGAAAAACAACCCCTGATTACAGAGAGAGAAAAAACAACCCCTGATTACAGAGAGAAAAAACAACCCCTGATTACAGAGAGAAAAAACAACCCCTGATTACAGAGAGAAAAAAACAACCCCTGATTACAGAGAGAAAAAACAACCCCTGATTACAGAGAGAAAAAACAACCCCTGATTACAGAGAGAAAAACAACCCCTGATTACAGAGAGAGAAAAAACAACCCCTGATTACAGAGAGAGAAAAACAACCCCTGATTACAGAGAGAGAAAAACAACCCCTGATTACAGAGAGAGAAAAAACAACCCCTGATTACAGAGAGAGAAAAAACAACCCCTGATTACAGAGAGAGAAAAAACAACCCCTGATTACAGAGAGAAAAAACAACCCCTGATTACAGAGGGAAAAAACAACCCCTGATTACAGAGAGAAAAAACAACCCCTGATTACAGAGAGAAAAAACAACCCCTGATTACAGAGAGAGAAAAAACAACCCCTGATTACAGAGAGAAAAAACAACCCCTGATTACAGAGAGAAAAAACAACCCCTGATTACAGAGAGAAAAAACAACCCCTGATTACAGAGAGAGAAAAAACAACCCCTGATTACAGAGAGAAAAAACAACCCCTGATTACAGAGAGAGAAAAAACAACCCCTGATTACAGAGAGAGAAAAACAACCCTGATTAAGAGAAAAAAACAACCCTGATTACAGAGAGAGAAAAAACCTGATTACAGAGAGAAAAAACAACCCCTGATACAGAGAGAAAAACAACCCCTGATACAGAGAGAGAAAAAACAACCCCTGATTACAGAGAGAGACAACCCCTGATTACAGAGAGAGAAAAAACAACCCCTGATTACAGAGAGAGAAAAAACAACCCCTGATTACAGAGAGAGAAAAAACAACCCCTGATTACAGAGAGAGAAAAAACAACCCCTGATTATACAGAGAGAAAAACAACCCCTGATTACAGAGAGAGAAAAACAACCCCTGATTACAGAGAGAGAAAAACAACCCCTGATTACAGAGAGAGAAAAACAACCCCTGATTACAGAGAGAGAAAAACAACCCCTGATTACAGAGAGAGAAAAACAACCCCTGATTACAGAGAGAGAAAAACAACCCCTGATTACAGAGAGAAAAAAACAACCCCTGATTACAGAGAGAGAAAAACAACCCCTGATTACAGAGAGAGAAAAAACAACCCCTGATTACAGAGAGAGAAAAAACAACCCCTGATTACAGAGAGAAAAAACAACCCCTGATTACAGAGAGAGAAAAACAACCCCTGATTACAGAGAGAGAAAAAACAACCCCTGATTACAGAGAGAGAAAAACAACCCCTGATTACAGAGAGAAAAAACAACCTCTGATTACAGAGAGCAACCCCTGATTACAGAGAGAGAAAAAACAACCCCTGATTACAGAGAGAAAAAACAACCCCTGATTACAGAGAGAGAAAAAACAACCTCTGATTACAGAGAGAAAAAAACAACCTCTGATTACAGAGAGAGACAACCCCTGATTACAGAGAGAAAAACAACCCCTGATTACAGAGAGAAAAAACAACCCCTGATTACAGAGAGAGAAAAAACAACCCCTGATTACAGAGAGAGAAAAAACAACCTCTGATTACAGAGAGAAAAAAACAACCCCTGATTACAGAGAGAGACAACCCCTGATTACAGAGAGAAAAAACAACCCCTGATTACAGAGAGAAAAAAACAACCCCTGATTACAGAGAGAGAAAAAACAACCCCTGATTACAGAGAGAGAAAAAACAACCCCTGATTACAGAGAGAGAAAAACAACCCCTGATTACAGAGAGAAAAAACAACCCCTGATTACAGAGAGAGAAAAACAACCCCTGATTACAGAGAGAAAAAACAACCCCTGATTACAGAGAGAGAAAAACAACCCCTGATTACAGAGAGAGAAAAAACAACCCCTGATTACAGAGAGAGAAAAACAACCCCTGATTACAGAGAGAAAAAACAACCCTGATTACAGAGAGCAACCCCTGATTACAGAGAGAGAAAAAACAACCCCTGATTACAGAGAGAAAAAACAACCCCTGATTACAGAGAGAAAAAACAACCCCTGATTACAGAGAGAAAAAACAACCCCTGATTACAGAGAGAGAAAAAACAACCTCTGATTACAGAGAGAAAAAAACAACCCCTGATTACAGAGAGAGAAAAACAACCCCTGATTACAGAGAGAAAAAACAACCCCTGATTACAGAGAGAAAAAAACAACCCCTGATTACAGAGAGAGAAAAAAACCCCTGATTACAGAGAGGAAAAAACAACCCCTGATTACAGAGAGAGAAAAAACAACCCCTGATTACAGAGAGAAAAACACTCCCGGATTACATGAGAGAAACAAACCACCCCTGATTACAGAGAGAGCAAACAACCCCATTATTACAGAGAGAAAAAACAACCCATGATACGAGAGTAGAAAACACCCCTTGTTACAGAGAGTAGAAAAACACCCCATGATTACAGAGAGAGAAAAAAAAACCCCTGATTACAGATAGAGAAGACAACCCCTATCAGGCAGGAGAGACACCCTTGATTACAGAGAGAGAAAAACAACCCCTGATGACAGAGATAGAAAACAACCCCTGATTACAGAGAGAGAAAACAACCCCTGATTTACCGAAGAGAGAAAACACCCTGATTAAGAGAGAGAAAGACAACCCCTGATTACGAGGAAAAAACAACCCTGATTACGAGAAAAAACAACCCCTGATTACTGAGAGAAAAAACAACCCCTGATGACAGATAGAAAAAACAACCTATGATTACAGAAGAAAAAACACCCCTCATTACAGAGAGAGAAAAACATAACCCCTGATTACAGAGAGAAAAAACAACCGGCTGATTACAGAGAGAAAAACAACCCCTGATTACAGAGAGAAAACAACCCCTGATTAGCAGCGAGAAAAAAACAACCCCTGATTACAGAGAGAAAAAACAACCCCTGATTACAGAGAGAAAAAACAACCCCTGATTACAGAGAGAAAAAACAACCCCTGATTACAGAGAGAAAAAACAACCCCTGATTACAGAGAGAAAAAACAACCCCTGATTACAGAGAGAAAAAACAACCTCTGATTACAGAGAGAAAAAAACAACCCCTGATTACAGAGAGAAAAAACAACCCCTGATTACAGAGAGAGAAAAACAACCCCTGATTACAGAGAGAGAAAAAACAACCCCTGATTACAGAGAGAGAAAAAACAACCCCTGATTACAGAGAGAAAAAACAACCCCTGATTACAGAGAGAAAAAACAACCCCTGATTACAGAGAGAAAAAACAACCCCTGATTACAGAGAGAAAAAACAACCCCTGATTACAGAGAGAAAAAACAACCCCTGATTACAGAGAGAAAAAAACAACCCCTGATTACAGAGAGAAAAAACAACCTCTGATTACAGAGAGAGAAAAAACAACCCCTGATTACAGAGAGAGAAAAAACAACCCCTGATTACAGAGAGAAAAAAACAACCCCTGATTACAGAGAGAAAAAAAAAACCCCTGATTACAGAGAGAAAAAACAACCCCTGATTACAGAGAGAAAAAACAACCCCTGATTACAGAGAGAAAAAACAACCCCTGTTAAGAGAAAAAAAAACCCCTGATTACAGAGAGAAAAACAACTGATTACAGAGAGAAAAAAACCCCTGATTACAGAGAGAAAAAACAACCCTGATTACAGAGAGAGAAAAAACAACCCCTGATTACAGAGAGAGAAAAAACAACCCCTGATTACAGAGAGAAAAAACAACCCCTGATTACAGAGAGAAAAAAACAACCCCTGATTACAGAGAGAAAAAACAACCCTGATTACAGAGAGAAAGAAAACACCCTGATTACAGAGAGAAAAAACAACCTCTGATTACAGAGAGAAAAAAACAACCCCTGATTACAGAGAGAAAAAACAACCTCTGATTAGAGAGAGAAAACCAACCTGATTACAGAGAGAGAAAAACAACCCCTGATTACAGAGAGAGAAAAAACAACCCCTGATTACAGAGAGAGAAAAAACAACCCCTGATTACAGAGAGAGAAAAACAACCCCTGATTACAGAGAGAAAAAACAACCCCTGATTACAGAGAGAAAAAACAACCCCTGATTACAGAGAGAGAAAAACAACCCCTGATTACAGAGAGAAAAAACAACCCCTGATTACAGAGAGAAAAAACAACCCCTGATTACAGAGAGAAAAAACAACCCCTGATTACAGAGAGAAAAAACAACCCCTGATTACAGAGAGAAAAAACAACCCCTGATTACAGAGAGAGAAAAAACAACCCCTGATTACAGAGAGAAAAAACAACCCCTGATTACAGAGAGAGAAAAACAACCCCTGATTACAGAGAGAGAAAAACAACCCCTGATTACAGAGAGAAAAAACAACCCCTGATTACAGAGAGAAAAAACAACCCCTGATTACAGAGAGAGAAAAAACAACCCCTGATTACAGAGAGAAAAAACAACCCCTGATTACAGAGAGAGAAAAACAACCCCTGATTACAGAGAGAGAAAAACAACCCCTGATTACAGAGAGAGAAAAACAACCCCTGATTACAGAGAGAGAAAAACAACCCCTGATTACAGAGAGAGAAAAACAACCCCTGATTACAGAGAGAGAAACAACCCCTGATCAGAGAGAGAAACAACCCCTGATTACAGAGAGAGAAAAACAACCCCTGATTACAGAGAGAGAAAAACAACCCCTGATTACAGAGAGAGAAAAACAACCCCTGATTACAGAGAGAAAAAACAACCCCTGATTACAGAGAGAAAAAACAACCCCTGATTACAGAGAGAAAAAACAACCCCTGATTACAGAGAGAAAAAACAACCCCTGATTACAGAGAGAAAAAACAACCCCTGATTACAGAGAGAAAAAACAACCCCTGATTACAGAGAGAGAAAAACAACCCCTGATTACAGAGAGAAAAAACAACCCCTGATTACAGAGAGAGAAAAACAACCCCTGATTACAGAGAGAAAAAACAACCCCTGATTACAGAGAGAAAAAACAACCCCTGATTACAGAGAGAGAAAAACAACCCCTGATTACAGAGAGAAAAAACAACCTCTGATTACAGAGAGAAAAAACAACCCCTGATTACAGAGAGAAAAAACAACCCCTGATTACAGAGAGAAAAAACAACCCCTGATTACAGAGAGAAAAAACAACCCCTGATTACAGAGAGAGAAAAAACAACCCCTGATTACAGAGAGAAAAAACAACCCCTGATTACAGAGAGAGAAAAACAACCCCTGATTACAGAGAGAGAAAAACAACCCCTGATTACAGAGAGAGAAAAAACAACCCCTGATTACAGAGAGAAAAAACAACCCCTGATTACAGAGAGAGAAAAACAACCCCTGATTACAGAGAGAGAAAACAACCCGATAGAGAGAAAACCCTGATTACAGAGAGAAAAAACAACCCCTGATTACAGAGAGAAAAAAACAACCCCTGATTACAGAGAGAGAAAAACAACCCCTGATTACAGAGAGAAAAAACAACCCCTGATTACAGAGAGAAAAAACAACCCCTGATTACAGAGAGAAAAAACAACCCCTGATTACAGAGAGAAAAAACAACCCCTGATTACAGAGAGAAAAAAAAAACCCTGATTACAGAGAGAAAAAAAACCCTGATTACAGAGAGAAAAAACAACCCCTGATTACAGAGAGAGAAAAAACAACCCCTGATTACAGAGAGAAAAAACAACCCCTGATTACAGAGAGAAAAAACAACCCCTGATTACAGAGAGAAAAAACAACCCCTGATTACAGAGAGAAAAAACAACCCCTGATTACAGAGAGAGAAAAACAACCTAACCCCTGATTACAGAGAGAGAAAAAACAACCCCTGATTACAGAGAAGAAAAAACAACCCCTGATTACAGAGAGAGAAAACAACCCCTGATCAGAGAGAGAAAAACAACCCCTGATTACAGAGAGAAAAAACAACCCCTGATTACAGAGAGAGAAAAACAACCCCTGATTACAGAGAGAGAAAAACAACCCCTGATTACAGAGAGAGAAAAACAACCCCTGATCAGAGAGAGAAAACAACCCCTGATTACAGAGAGAGAAAAACAACCCCTGATTACAGAGAGAGAAAAACAACCCCTGATTACAGAGAGAGAAAGACAACCCCTAATCAGAGAGAGAGAACAACCCCTGATTACAGAGAGAGAAAAACAACCCCTGATTACAGAGAGAGAAAAACAACCCCTGATTACAGAGAGAGAAAAAACAACCCCTGATTACAGAGAGAGAAAAACAACCCTGATTACAGAGAGAGAAAAACAACCCCTGATTACAGAGAGAAAAAACAACCCCTGATTACAGAGAGAAAAAACAACCCCTGATTACAGAGAGAGAAAAAACAACCCCTGATTACAGAGAGAAAAAAAAACCCCTGATTACAGAGAGAAAAAACAACCCCTGATTACAGAGAGAAAAAACAACCCCTGATTACAGAGAGAGAAAAAACAACCCCTGATTACAGAGAGAAAAAACAACCCCTGATTACAGAGAGAGAAAAAACAACCCCTGATTACAGAGAGAAAAAACAACCCCTGATTACAGAGAGAAAAAACAACCTCTGATTACAGAGAGAGAAAAAACAACCCCTGATTACAGAGAGAAAAAACAACCCCTGATTACAGAGAGAGAAAAACAACCCCTGATTACAGAGAGAGAAAAACAACCCCTGATTACAGAGAGAAAAAACAACCCCTGATTACAGAGAGAAAAACAACCCTGATTAGAGGAAAAAACAACCTGATTACAGAGAGAAAAACAACCCCTGATTACAGAGAGAAAAAACAACCCCTGATTACAGAGAGAGAAAAACAACCCCTGATTACAGAGAGAAAAAACAACCCCTGATTACAGAGAGAGAAAAACAACCCCTGATTACAGAGAGAGAAAAACAACCCCTGATTACAGAGAGAGAAAAACAACCCCTGATTACAGAGAGAGAAAAACAACCCCTGATTACAGAGAGAGAAAAACAACCCCTGATTACAGAGAGAGAAAAACAACCCCTGATTACAGAGAGAAAAAAAAACCCCTGATTACAGAGAGAGAAAAACAACCCCTGATTACAGAGAGAGAAAAAACAACCCCTGATTACAGAGAGAGAAAAAACAACCCCTGATTACAGAGAGAGAAAAACAACCCCTGATTACAGAGAGAAAAAACAACCCCTGATTACAGAGAGAGAAAAAACAACCCCTGATTACAGAGAGAAAAAAACAACCTGATTACAGAGAGAAAAAACAACCCTGATTACAGAGAGAGAAAAACACCCTGATACAGAGAGAAAAAACAACCCCTGATTACAGAGAGAAAAAACAACCCCTGATTACAGAGAGAAAAAACAACCCTGATTACAGAGGAGAGAAAAAACAACCCTGATTACAGAGAGAGAAAAACAACCCCTGATTACAGAGAGAGAAAACAACCCTATAAGAAAACAACCCTGATTACAGAGAGAAAAAAACAACCCCTGATTACAGAGAGAAAAAACAACCCCTGATTACAGAGAGAGAAAAACAACCCCTGATTACAGAGAGAGAAAAACAACCCCTGATTACAGAGAGAGAAAAAACAACCCCTGATTACAGAGAGAAAAAACAACCCCTGATTACAGAGAGAAAAAACAACCCCTGATTACAGAGAGAGAAAAACAACCCCTGATTACAGAGAGAGAAAAACAACCCCTGATTACAGAGAGAGAAAAACAACCCCTGATTACAGAGAGAAAAAACAACCCCTGATTACAGAGAGAGAAAAACAACCCCTGATTACAGAGAGAGAAAAACCCATACAGAGAAACAACCCCTATCAGAGAGAGAAAAACAACCCCTGATTACAGAGAGAGAAAAACAACCCCTGATTACAGAGAGAGAAAAAAAAACCCTGATTACAGAGAGAGAAAAAACAACCCCTGATTACAGAGAGAGAAAAACAACCCCTGATTACAGAGAGAGAAAACAACCCCTGATTACAGAGAGAAAAAACAACCCCTGATTACAGAGAGAAAAAACAACCCCTGATTACAGAGAGAAAAAACAACCCCTGATTACAGAGAGAAAAAACAACCCCTGATTACAGAGAGAAAAAACAACCCCTGATTACAGAGAGAGAAAAACAACCCCTGATTACAGAGAGAAAAAACAACCCCTGATTACAGAGAGAGAAAAACAACCCCTGATTACAGAGAGAAAAAACAACCTCTGATTACAGAGAGAGAAAAACAACCCCTGATTACAGAGAGAGAAAACACAACCCCTGATTAGAGAGAGAAAAAACAACCCCTGATTACAGAGAGAAAAAACAACCCCTGATTACAGAGAGAGAAAAACAACCCCTGATTACAGAGAGAGAAAAAACAACCCCTGATTACAGAGAGAGAGAGACAACCCCTGATTACAGAGAGAGACAACCCCTGATTACAGAGAGAAAAACAACCCCTGATTACAGAGAGAAAAACAACCCCTGATTACAGAGAGAGAAAAACAACCCCTGATTACAGAGAGAGAAAAACAACCCCTGATTACAGAGAGAGAAAAAACAACCCCTGATTACAGAGAGAGAAAAACAACCCCTGATTACAGAGAGAGAAAAACAACCCCTGATTACAGAGAGAGAAAAACAACCCCTGATTACAGAGAGAGAAAAACAACCCCTGATTACAGAGAGAGAAAAACAACCCCTGATTACAGAGAGAGAAAAAACAACCCCTGATTACAGAGAGAAAAAACAACCCCTGATTACAGAGAGAAAAAACAACCCCTGATTACAGAGAGAGAAAAACAACCCCTGATTACAGAGAGAAAAAACAACCCCTGATTACAGAGAGAAAAAACAACCCCTGATTACAGAGAGAGAAAAACAACCCCTGATTACAGAGAGAGAAAAACAACCCCTGATTACAGAGAGAAAAAACAACCCCTGATTACAGAGAGAGAAAAACAACCCCTGATTACAGAGAGAGAAAAACAACCCCTGATTACAGAGAGAAAAAACAACCCCGATACAGAGAGAGAAAAAACAACCCTGATTACAGAGAGAAAAAAAAAGAGAAACAACCCCTGATTACAGAGAGAGAAAAACAACCCCTGATTACAGGAGAGAAAAACAACCCCTGATTACAGAGAGAGAAAAAACAACCCCTGATTACAGAGAGAGAAAAACAACCCTGATTACAGAGAGAGAAAACAACCCTGATTACAGAGAGAAAAAACAACCCCTGATTACAGAGAGAAAAAAACAACCCTGATTACAGAGAGAAAAAACAACCCTGATTACAGAGAGAAAAAAACAACCTGATTACAGAGAGAAAAAACAACCCCTGATTACAGAGAGAAAAAACAACCCCGATTACAGAGAGAAAACAACCCCTGATTACAGAGAGAGAAAAAACAACCCCTGATTACAGAGAGAAAAAAACAACCCCTGATTACAGAGAGAGAAAAACAACCCCTGATTACAGAGAGAAAAAACAACCCCTGATTACAGAGAGAAAAAACAACCCCTGATTACAGAGAGAAAAAACAACCCCTGATTACAGAGAGAAAAAACAACCCCTGATTACAGAGAGAGAAAAAACAACCCCTGATTACAGAGAGAAAAAAAAAACCCTGATTACAGAGAGAAAAAACAACCCTGATTACAGAGAGAGAAAAAACAACCCCTGATTACAGAGAGAAAAAACAACCTGTACAGAGAGAGAAAACAACCCCTGATTACAGAGAGAGAAAAAACAACCCCTGATTACAGAGAGAAAAAAAAAACCCTGATTACAGAGAGAAAAAAAACAACCCTGATTACAGAGAGAAAAACAACCCTGATTACAGAGAGAGAAAAACAACCCCTGATTACAGAGAGAAAAAAACAACCTCTGATTACAGAGAGAAAAAAAAGGAGAGACAACCCCTGATTACAGAGAGAAAAAACAACCCCTGATTACAGAGAGAAAAACAACCCCTGATTACAGAGAGAAAAAACAACCCCTGATTACAGAGAGAGAAAAAACAACCCCTGATTACAGAGAGAGAAAAAACAACCCCTGATTACAGAGAGAGAAAAAACAACCCCTGATTACAGAGAGAAAAAACAACCCCTGATTACAGAGAGAAAAAACAACCCCTGATTACAGAGAGAAAAAACAACCCCTGATTACAGAGAGAGAAAAACAACCCCTGATTACAGAGAGAAAAAACAACCCCTGATTACAGAGAGAGAAAAACAACCCCTGATTACAGAGAGAGAAAAACAACCCCTGATTACAGAGAGAGAAAAAACAACCCCTGATTACAGAGAGAGAAAAACAACCCCTGATTACAGAGAGAGAAAAACAACCCCTGATTACAGAGAGAGAAAAAACAACCCCTGATTACAGAGAGAGAAAAAACAACCCCTGATTACAGAGAGAGAAAAAACAACCCCTGATTACAGAGAGAGAAAAAACAACCCCTGATTACAGAGAGAAAAAACAACCCCTGATTACAGAGAGAAAAAACAACCCCTGATTACAGAGAGAGAAAAAACAACCCCTGATTACAGAGAGAAAAAACAACCCCTGATTACAGAGAGAAAAAACAACCCCTGATTACAGAGAGAAAAAACAACCCCTGATTACAGAGAGAGAAAAAACAACCCCTGATTACAGAGAGAAAAAACAACCCCTGATTACAGAGAGAAAAAACAACCCCTGATTACAGAGAGAAAAAAACAACCCCTGATTACAGAGAGAAAAAACAACCCCTGATTACAGAGAGAGAAAAACAACCCCTGATTACAGAGAGAGAAAAACAACCCCTGATTACAGAGAGAAAAAAACAACCCCTGATTACAGAGAGAAAAAACAACCCCTGATTACAGAGAGAGAAAAACAACCCCTGATTACAGAGAGAAAAAACAACCCCTGATTACAGAGAGAAAAAACAACCCCTGATTACAGAGAGAGAAAACAACCCCTGATTACAGAGAGAAAAAACAACCTCTGATTACAGAGAGAAAAAACAACCCCTGATTACAGAGAGAAAAAACAACCCCTGATTACAGAGAGAAAAAACAACCCCTGATTACAGAGAGAGAAAAAACAACCTCTGATTACAGAGAGAAAAAAACAACCCCTGATTACAGAGAGAGAAAAACAACCCCTGATTACAGAGAGAAAAAACAACCCCTGATTACAGAGAGAAAAAACAACCCCTGATTACAGAGAGAAAAAACAACCTCTGATTACAGAGAGAAAAAAACAACCCCTGATTACAGAGAGAAAAAACAACCTCTGATTACAGAGAGAGAAAAACAACCCCTGATTACAGAGAGAGAAAAACAACCCCTGATTACAGAGAGAGAAAAACAACCCCTGATTACAGAGAGAGACAACCTCCCAGTTACAGAGATTGTTTCAGAATGATTACATTTGGCCAGTTCTTGCTGTGAAAAATCAGTCAGAGTTAAGATGGAGCATAAAAGGGTTTGACTTCTGTGTGTGTTTAGCAGCCCATGCTGACATGGATGCAGTTAACTGTGAGAGCAAACCCTGTTATAAGTACCATGAAGCAGCTCATTGCTCTTAAACAGAAAGCCTTTTTTAGCTTATTTTCAAGCAAGGTTAAGAAGATTCCGGAGATGAGGGTATTGGATTATGAGGAGAGACTGAATAGGCTAGGTTTGTACTCTTTGGAGTTTAGAAGGCTGAGAGGGGATCTTATAGAGACATATAAGATAATGAAGGGGATGGATAGAGTAGAGGTTGAGAGACTCAGTGGTATATATGGACTTTAGTAAGGCGTTTGATAAGGTGGCACATGGAAGGCTTCTGCAGAAAATGCAGATGTATGGGATTGAGGGTGATGTAGCTAATTGGATTAGGAATTGGCTAGCAGATAGAAGACAGAGGGTGTCTTTCATCATGGGAAATTATTTATCGTGGAGTTCGGTTACAAGTAGTGTACCTCAGGGATCTGTTTTGGGGCCCCTGCTGTTTGTAATTTTTATAAATGATCTGGATGAGGGTATTGGAGGATGGATTAGTAAATTTGCGGATGACACCAAAGTCGGAGGAGTGTAGATAGTGAAGAGGGGTGTTCTAGTTTGCAGAGAGACTTGGACAAGTTGCAGAGCTGGGCCGAGAGGTGGCAAATGGAGTTTAATGTGGAAAAGTGTGAGGTAATTCACTTTGGCAGGAATAACAAGTGTGTAGAGTATAGGGCTAATGGTAGGACTCTTAATAGTGTTGATGAACAGAGGGATCTTGGTGTATATGTGCATAGATCCCTGAAAGTTGGCAATCAAGTCGATAAGGTTGTTAAGAAGGCATACGGAGTCTTAGCTTTTATTGGTAGGGGGATTGAATTTCGGAGCCGCAAGGTCATGTTGCAACTGTACAAAACTCTAGTGCGGCCGCACTTGGAGTATTGTGTACAGTTCTGGTCCCCGTGTTATAAGAAAGATGTGGAGGCATTGGAGAGGGTACAGAGGAGGTTTACCAGGATGTTGCCTGGTATGGAAGGCGGGTCTAATGAAGAGAGGCTGAGAGATTTGAGGTTGTTTTTGTTGGAAAGAAGGCGACTAAGAGGAGACCTTATTGAAACGTATAAGATGATTAGAGGTTTAGATAGGGTGGACAGTGATAGCCTTTTTCCTAGGGGTGGTAGTTGTAAGACGGATGTCAGAGGTAGGTTCTTTACCCAGAGGGTGGTAAGGGTATGGAATGCCCTGCCTGCTGCAGTTGTAGATGCGCCAAGTTTGGTGGTGTTTAAGCGGTTAGTAGATAAGTTTATGGATGAAAAGGGAATGGTTTAGGTTAGAGGGTCATTGCTTTTTGTTAATTGGTCGGCACAACATCGAAGGCCGAAGGGCCTGTTCTGCGCTGTAATGTTCTGTGTTCTATGACTCTTCCCACTTAGCAAAGATAGCAGGACTAGAGGGCACAGCCTCAAGATTAGGTGGGGGGCGGTTCAGATCAGAGTTGCGGAGGAGTTTCTTCACGCAGAGGGTAGTGAATCTTTGGAATTGTCTGCCTGATGAGGTGGGTGGAGGCTTCCTCGCTGAATATGTTCAAGTCAAGAGTGGATAGGTTTTTGATCGACAAGGGAATTAAGGGTTACGGGGAGAAAGCAGGAAAGTGGTTCTGAACGACTACAGATCAGCCATGATCTTATTGAATGGCGGGGCAGGCTCAAGGGGCTGGATGGCCTATTCCTGCTCCTATTTCTGATGTTCTTAAGGTTGTTTGATGATATTGAGCGGCACTCTGTTCTTGTACAGTAGAAAGACTTTTTTTCCTTGAGAATGGTATTCTTGTGATTGTTGTGATGAGTGCAAGATGAAAAGCTTTGACAAAATATCTTTTTGCAGCACCTGCCTGTGACAGGCCTATCTTCAGTAACTTGCTTCAATGTAGCTGCTCCCATGTCCCATAGACATCTAGTAAAACTTCACAAACTTGCCTTCTCACACACAAAAGGGGACACACTCTCAGTTGCTCTCACTTTCTCTCAGTTTCTTGTTAAGTGAGGTAGCCAGTTTTCACACAGCAAAGTTCTACTACTAGTGGCCAATTGATTAGTTTTTGGAGGATAACTCGAGGGTAACTCTTTCTTTGTTTTGCCCCTCCTCCCTCTGGAAAAGAGGCTGATGGGTCTGTACTAACACTACTGTCAGTCTGTCCTATCATCCAATCATGACCTCTAACCTATCACCTCAGTAACTTTTTAAAACAAGCAACTTTTTATCAACTTTCAAGATTCACGAGTGACCCTTCCTCTTACCAGACACTAGACACTTCTCGAGATCAGGGATGCTGGGAGCCAGCCGTGGCTCAGGGCTGCAGAGATCAGGTAGGGAGTTGAAGGTACCAGGAGCTCAAGATTTTAAAAAGTAATCTTCATGTTTTCGATGTTTGGCTGAAAATGGTAGAGAAATCAGAGATTGGAGCTAGCCTGTGGGTTCTCTGATTTGACTCAATCATCACTGCCTTCTCAGGGTTAATTAGGAATGGGAGCAGATACCAGCTTTGGCAGCAACAGCCACAAGCAATAAAAAATAAAATCACCAATTAGATCCTGCTTGCTTTCTAAAACTGCTATCGCAGATCATGAAGAACAGTTGAGGACTCTGGGTCTATATTTGTTGGAGTTCAGAAAAATGAGGGGGGATCTTATTGAAACTTACAGGATACTGTGAGGCCTGGATAAAGTGGATGTGGAGAGGATATTTCCACTAATCAGAAAAACTAGAACCAGAGGGCACAACCTCAGGTTAAAGGGACAATCCTTTAAAACAGAGATGAGGAGGAATTTCTTCAGCCAGAGAATGGTGAATCTGTGGAACTCTTTGTTGCAGAAGGCTGTGGAGGCCGGGTCATTGAGTGTCTTTAAGACAGAGATAGATAGGTTTTTGATTAATAAGGGGATCAGGGGTTATGGTGAAAAGGCAGGAAAATGGGGATGAGAAAAATATCAGCCATGATTGAATGGCGGACAGACTCGATGGGCCGAGTGGCCTAATTCTGCTGCTATGTCTTATGGCCTTATCATTCTGGAAAGCAGAGATAATCCCAACTCCTCACCTTCACTGTAAAATGTCTTCCTAAATCTCTCTCTCCTCAGTCCTCTCACCCTCACCTCCAACCATAGCTTCATGGGCTATGTTGTCACTAAGATGAAAACAATCTGACCTGCAGCCTCTCTCTCTGAGATGTACATGTTAAGTGGATTGGCCATGCTAAATTGCCCCTTAGTGTCAGGGGTACTAGCTAAGGTAAATGCATGGGAAAGGACCAGTGTGGGATTGTGGTTGGTGCAGACTCAATGAACTAAGTGGTCTCCCTCAACACTGTAGGATTCTATGAGATCCAACTCCTGTTCCCGAGACCCTGTCCCTGCTTGCTACCCCTCCTGGTCCCCGTGTTAGCTAAAACGGTGAGGAATTCTCTCTCTGCAGGTACAGCCTCTGCTTTCAAATCAGCTGTCATCAACCTCTCCTCAAATAATAAGCCCTGACCCCTACGTGCTTGTGAACTACCATCCCATCTCCATATCACATCCAACCCCCGCTTGAACAAATCCATCCCTTCTTTCCTGGAATTCCATATTGGAATCCCTGACATCCTGTATGAGTGTGACAGAAACTTTCCTTCCTCGATCTTCTCCAGCTATCTGCAGCCTTTGACCTGGTGACCTGCCCATCCTCCTCTGACCACCTCACCTCTCCCACCCTCCTGTCACCCAGCTGGATGGCTCTGCCCTCCCCTGTTTCCATGCTTGTCTGTCCAATCAGATCCAGAGAATCACTAGCAATGGCTTCTTTTCCTGACCCAGTCCCGTTCCCTCTGGTGACCCCCAAAGATCCATCCTTGGCCCCTCCCATTCCTCACCCACTCGCTGCCCCTCAGCGACTACAAGCGAAAGCAGAGCATTAGAACAAAGAAGTGCACAAGAACAGGCATTTTGGCCCACAAGTCTCTACCAACACGTGCCTAAAAGAGGAATCTAATATTTTCTTGCCTCTATGTGTCCATATTTGTAAGATGTGTACTGGAAGGATTGTTGGAACAGGATGTGGCTAGCCCAACTAGAGAAGGAGCTATATTGGATTTAGTTCTGCCAGGGCAGGTGGTTGATGTTGTAGTGGGGGAACATGTGGCTAACAGTGACCACAATTCTGTCTACTTTAGGATACAGATGGAAAAGGATGCTTGTTGTCCTAGGGGCAGGGTGCTGAATTGGGGGAAGGCTAACTACAGTCGAATTAGGCAAGAACTTAGGGAAACTGATTGGGAACGGTTGTTTGAGGATAAGTCCACGGTAGGCATGTGGGACTCTTTCAAGGGAATACTGAAAATGTTGCAAGATAAGTACATGCCAGCCAAGAGGAAAGATGGGAAAGGTAGGATTAGAGAGCCGTGGATTACTAGGGATATTGAGGACTTGGTTAGGAAGAAAAGAGAGGTGTATGATAGGTCAAAGCAGCTGGGAACCGAGATGGCATTGAAGGAATATAGAGAGAGTAGGAGGGAGCTCAAACAGGGAGTTAGAAGGGCAAAAAGGGGACATGAAATGATTTTGGCGGATAGGATTAAGGAAAATCCAAAGGCTTTTTACTCCTATGTTAGGAATAAAAGGGTGGTTAGAGGAAAAATCAGACCTCTTAGGGACAGAGGAGGGAACTGTGCTTAGAGCCCGAGGGAATAGCGGAGATCCTGAATGAATACTTTGCGTCGGTATTCATGAAGGAGAGGGGCTTGTTGACAGCTCCTATCTCTGAGGGAGCTGTGGACCAGTTGAGGGAAATATCCATACCAAGGGAGGAAGTGTTAGAGCTTCTAGGCAGCATTAAAACTGATAAATCTCCAGGGCCTGATGTCATTTATCCCAGACTGCTTAGAGAGGTGCGAGGTGAAATTGCTGGGCCTCTTACACAAATCTTTGTCTCTTCCTTGGACACAGGTGAGGTCCCAGAGGACTGGAGAATAGCTAATGTTGTACCATTGTTTAAAAAGGGTGGTAGGGATAACCCTGGAAATTATAGGCCGGTGAGTTTGACGTCAGTGGTAGGGAAGCTGTTGGAGGGGATTCTTAGAGATAGGATGTATAGGCACTTAGAGCGTTGCAATCTGATTAGGGATACGCAGCATGGATTTGTTAAGGGGAGGTCGTGCCTTACAAATCTGGTAGAATTTTTTGAGGAGGTGACGAAAACAGTGGACGAAGGGCGAGCCGTTGATGTTGTCTATATGGATTTTAGTAAGGCGTTTGACAAAGTCCCTCATGGGAGGTTAGTCGAGAAGGTCAAGGCAAATGGGATACAAGGACAGGTAGCTAGATGGATAAGCAACTGGCTTGGTAATAGGAGACAGAGAGTAATAGTGGAAGGGTGTTTCTCTAGCTGGAGGTCGGTCACTAGTGGTGTGCCGCAGGGCTCGGTACTGGGACCTCTTCTATTTGTAATATATATAAATGACTTGGAAGAGGGAGTAAGTGGAGTGATCAGCAAGTTTGCAGACGATACAAAGATGGCTGGACTTGCGGATAGTGAGGAGCATTGTCAGGTGATGCAGCAGGACATAGATAGGCTGGTAGCTTGGGCAGACAGATGGCAGATGGAATTCAATCCTGATAAATGTGAGGTGATGCATTTCGGGAGAAAGAATGTAGGGGGGAGGTATATGATAAAGGGTAGACCTATTAAGAGTATAGAAACGCAGAGGGACCTGGGGGTGCAGGTGAACAAGTCTCTGAAGGTGGCAGAGCAAGTGGAGAAGGTTGTAAAGAAAGCATATAGTATGTTAGCCTTTATGGGAAAGGGTATAGAGTACAAGAGCTGGCCTTTAATGTTGCAGTTGTATAAAATGCTGGTTCGACCTCATTTGGAATACTGTGTCCAGTTCTGGTCGCCTTACTACCGGAAGGACATGGAGACTCTGGAGAGAGTGCAGAGGAGGTTTACCAGGATGCTGCCTGGTATGGAAAGTCTGAGTTACGAGGAGAGATTAGGCAAATTGGGACTGTTTTCCTTAGAAAGACGTGGACTTAGAGGAGATCTGATGGAGGTGTACAAGATTTTGAAGGGGATAGATAGAGTAAACAGGGTTAAGCTTTTTCCTAGGATGGACTCAAATAGCACGAGGGGTCACGGGCTTAGGGTGAGAGGGGTAAGGTATAATTTGGATGCTAGAGGGAGTTTTTTCACACAGAGGGTGTGGGGGTATGGAATGCGCTGCCAAGTAAAGTGGTGGAGGCAGGCACTCTGGAGTTATTTAAGAAATACTTAGATGGGCACATGAACAGAATGGGAATGGAGGGGTATAGAAAACTGATTTAAAATAGGGATCATGAGCCTTGGGAGTCCCTGGGAAGTGTGTAAATAGATGATGATATTGATGTACTTGTTTTTATCCTACAGGTGCTTTGGTTCACCTTGTTGTCTAACGAGGGGCATACACGCGATGGGTCGTGAGAGGGCTGCTCTTGGACCTTTTTTGAGAGTATCCTAGTGCTTCACGTCGTTAGTGTATGCTTGACCTGGACCATCTGATGGGCAACACGACAGCTCAGTGACTATCGCTGTGCTGTGCAGATACATGGATTTGGGCCTGTGTCTGTGGGAGTTTGCGCATTCTCCCCGTGCTTGCGTGGGTTTTCTCCGGGTGCTCCGGTTTCCTCCCACATCCCAAAGATGTGCTCTTAGGCTAATTGGCAAAACAAATTCTCCCTAAATTGCCTCAAATTTGGTTTTTAATCCATAGATCTATAAACATAGACAGGAATCGCGTGTAGAAGTGGGAACATCGTGGTGGCGGCGCGGGCTCGTTGGGCCGAAGGGCCTGTTTCCCGTGCTGTTTTGTTCTTTGATCTTTGTTCTATCCCTGTGTTCCCGGCCTATTCATGTATCTATCCAGATGCCTCTTGAATGTTGTTATAGAATTTGCTTCCACCACCACCTCCGGCAACATTCCAGGCATTCACCACCCTGTGTGTGAAAAACCTGCCCCTTACATCTCTTTTAAACTTCCCCCTCTCACTCTCAACCTTTGCCCCCGAGTATCTGACCCTTCGACCCTGGGAAGAAGACTCTGACTATCCACTCTATCCAAGCCTGTTGTAATCTTGTAAACCTCTGTCAGGTCCACCCTCATCCTCCGACACTCCAGTGAAAACAATCTGTGTTCAGCCTTTCTTCATAGTCCATGTCCTCCAAACCAGGCAACGTCCTGGTAAATTTCTGCTGCACCCTTTCCAATACATCAACGTCCTTGCAGTAATGTGGTGTACCCAATTGTAGAATTGTGCCCAATACTCCAAACACAGCCTAACCTAAAAGCTGCAACATGATTTTCCAGTTCCAGCACTCGACACCCTAACAAGTGAAAGCCAGCGTGCCACACCCAGTTCCATCACCGACACCACCCCTATAACCTCTCACCACTGTTGTTCAATGATCCAGTTATTTATCACACGTCCAGCACTGGATGGACCGAGATAGAGGAATTTGAAAAGAAGGATGAGAATTTTAGAATAGAGATCTTGCTTGTCTGGGAGCCAGTGAATACAGAGTGATAGGGAACAATGTACTGACCCTCTGACAGTGCGGCACTCCCCCAGCGCTGACCCTCTGACAGTGCGGCACTCCCCCAGCGCTGACCCTCTGACAGTGCGGCACTCCCTCAGCGCTGACCCTCGACAGTGCAGCACTCCCTCAGCGCTGACCCTCTGACAGTGCAGCACTCCCTCAGCGCTGACCCTCTGACAGTGCAGCACTCCCTCAGCGCTGACCCTCTGACAGTGCGGCGCTCCCTCAGCACTGACCCTCTGACAGTGCGGCGCTCCCTCAGCACTGACCCTCTGACAGTGCGGCGCTCCCTCAGCACTGACCCTCTGACAGTGCGGCGCTCCCTCAGCACTGACCCTCTGACAGTGCGGCGCTCCCTCAGCACTGACCCTCTGACAGTGCGGCGCTCCCTCAGCGCTGACCCTCTGACAGTGCGGCGCTCCCTCAGCGCTGACCCTCTGACAGTGCGGCGCTCCCTCAGCGCTGACCCTCTGACAGTGCGGCGCTCCCTCAGCGCTGACCCTCTGACAGTGCGGCGCTCCCTCAGCGCTGACCCTCTGACAGTGCGGCGCTCCCCCAGCGCTGACCCTCTGACAGTGCGGCGCCCCCCAGCGCTGACCCTCTGACAGTGCGGCCTCCCCCAGCGCTGACCCTCTGACAGTGCGGCGCTCCCTCAGCGCTGACCCTCTGACAGTGCGGCGCTCCCTCAGCGCTGACCCTCTGACAGTGCGGCGCTCCCTCAGCGCTGACCCTCTGACAGTGCGGCGCTCCCTCAGCGCTGACCCTCTGACAGTGCGGCGCTCCCTCAGCGCTGACCCTCTGACAGTGCGGCGCTCCCTCAGCGCTGACCCTCTGACAGTGCGGCGCTCCCTCAGCGCTGACCCTCTGACAGTGCGGCGCTCCCTCAGCGCTGACCCTCTGACAGTGCGGCGCTCCCTCAGCGCTGACCCTCTGACAGTGCGGCGCTCCCTCAGCGCTGACCCTCTGACAGTGCGGCGCTCCCTCAGCGCTGACCCTCTGACAGTGCGGCGCTCCCTCAGCGCTGACCCTCTGACAGTGCGGCGCTCCCTCAGCGCTGACCCTCTGACAGTGCGGCGCTCCCTCAGCGCTGACCCTCTGACAGTGCGGCGCTCCCTCAGCGCTGACCCTCTGACAGTGCGGCGCTCCCTCAGCGCTGACCCTCTGACAGTGCGGCGCTCCCTCCCTCTGACAGTGCGGCGCTCCTCAGCGCTGACTCTGACAGTGCGGCGCTCCTCACTCTCTGACAGTGCGGCGCTCCCTCAGCGCTGACACCCTCTGACCTCTGACAGTGCGGCGCTCCCTCAGCGCTGACCCTCTGACAGTGCGGCGCTCCCTCAGCGCTGACCCTCTGACAGTGCGGCGCTCCCTCAGCGCTGACCCTCTGACAGTGCGGCGCTCCCTCAGCGCTGACCCTCTGACAGTGCGGCGCTCCCTCAGCGCTGACCCTCTGACAGTGCGGCGCTCCCTCAGTGTGCCTGAGTTTCTGGAGTGAGATTTGAAACCACAGTGCTGACTGCATTCCTCACTGTGTGAGATACAGAACAGGTGACTGAGAGGGGGTGGCCACTTCCTAGAAAGTCTGAGTGCAGGAAAGGAGAATTGATGCCCCCCAAATATGGAGCCACAGTTTATGAGGAGTATAGGACAGAGATAATAATTCCAGTTTGCATTCCTGTCTTTGGTTTGAAATCTTTCACACCTATTTGGTGCAGTGAATTTTTGGAGCTTATTGTCTGCTCATCAGCATCTCCATCTGTTTTCTGTCTCTCTTCCTCCTCAGTCTCCTTGTTGCTCAATGTCACAGAGCTTTGCTCATAATGGAGACAGAATGAACAATCTGACAGCATCTAGAGCAAAGAATTCTGCAGCTGCTACCGTCAGTCCCAGAACTTCTCTGGGATGATGGTGGGGGACACGGGGCACCTCCAAACTAGGCGGGTGGGGTGAAGACCAGTATGTAATTTTGCAGCCATCAGAGTGGAATGTGACGGAGCAGCAGCTCTGTCCAATCAGCACTTCCCTCGATCTGCTCCCTCATCTTCTCAATGACAGACGTACGTTTCCTGCCCTGCCCCCACCACCCTGCCCCTTGCCCCCTCGCCCCTTCCTAGATAGATAGAGTAAATAGTGTTAAGCTTTTTCCTAGGATGGACTCAAATAGCACGAAGGGTCACGGGCTTAGGGTGAGGGGGTTAAGGTATAATTTGGATGCTAGAAGGAGTTTTTTCACAGAGGGTGGTGGGGGTATGGAATGTGCTGCCAAGTAAAGTGGTGGAAGCAGGTACAAAGAGCAACACAGCACGGGAAACAGGCCCTTCGGCCCAACGAGCCCGCGCCGCCGTCCTAACGTCTTAATGACATATCCATGACTTTAGGCTATGCCTATTGTGGAAGATTAACATATAAGGACCAATATAGGGACAATTTGTTACCCAATCAGCCTAAGAACACATTTTTGGGATGTGGGAGGAAACCGGAGCACCCAGAGAAAACCCACGCAACCACGGGGAGAACGCGCAAACTCCCGCAGACACAGGCCCAAATTTATGTGTCTGCACAGCAACAGCGATAGTCTCTGAGCTGTCATGTTGCCCATCAGGTGGTCCAGTTTAAGCATACACTGACGACATGAAGCACTAGGCCACTCCTGAAGTAACATCCAAGAGCAGCCCTCGCACGACGTGCCAAATGCATGCACTTTGTTGGTCAACAAGGTGAACCAAATTGCCTGTGGAAACAAATAAGATATTTAGACAGTCCTGCTATATCGCTCTATCTGTAGACCGCTCGTGTGGCTGTCCAAGAGACCCTTAAACAACCCTAGCGTGCCTGCTCCCACCACCTTACTCGGCAGTGCATTCCACACCCCCACTACCCTTTGTGTGAAAAACTGCCCTCTAATATTCGTCTTATACATAGCCCCCCTCACCCTAAGGCCGTGACCCCTCATTCTATCCATTTCTAATGGTGGAAAAAGCTTACCACCATTTACTCTATCTATACCCCTTATAATCTTATATACCTCTAATAGATCCCCTCTCAGCCGACGTCTTTCAAGGGAAAACAACCCCAGTGTGTTCAATCTTTCCTCGTAAGACAGCCCTTCCATACCAGGCAGCATCCTGGTAAATCTCCTCTGCACTCTCTCCAGGGCCTCCACATCCTTCCGGTAGTACGGCGACCAGAACTGGACGCAGTACTCCAAGTGAGGCCTAACCAACGTTCTATACACTTGCAACATCAGACTCCTACTCTTGTATTCTATACCCCTTCCTATGAAGGCTAACATACCATACGCTTTCTTTATCACATTCTCCACCTGTACTGACACCTTCAGAGACTTGTGAACCTGCACCCCCAGGTCTCTCTGCATCTCTATACTCCGGATAGTTTTACCTTTTATCCTATAACTCCCCTCTACATTATTCCGGCCAAAATGCATCACCTCGCATTTATCCGGATTAAATTCCATTTGCCATCTATCTGCCCAATCTACCAGCCTATCTATGTCCTGTTGTATTGCCTGGCACTGCTCCTCAGTACCCGCCAATCCAAGCATCTTAGTGTCATCAGCAAATTTGCTGATCACACCACCTACCCCCTCTTCCAAGTCATTTATATAAACCACAAATAGAAGGGGTCCTAGTACAGAGCCCTGTGGCACACCACTAGTGACAGACCTCCAGTTGGAAAAAGAGCCTTCCACTACTACCTGCTGTCTCCTCCTCCCAAGCCAGTTCTCAACCCATCTACATACCTGGCCCTGTATACCATGCGCCTTCGCTTTTTCTATCAGCCTACCATGAGGAACCTTGTCAAACGCCTTACTGAAATCCATGTAGACGACATCAACGGCTTGTCCTTCATCAACCATTTTTGTCAAAAAATTCCACTAGATTTGTAAGGCACGACCTCCCCTTAACGAAGCCATGCTGCATATCCCTGATCAGATCGCAGCGCTCCAGATGCTCATACATCCTGTCCCTGAGGATCCTCTCCATTAGCTTACCTATAGCTGAAGTCAAGCTCACCGGCCTAGGTTATCTCTCTGACCCTTTTTAAACAACGGTACTACATTTGCTATCCTCCAGTCCTCTGGCACCTCACCTGTGTCCAAAGAAGAGACAAAGATTTGCGTCAGAGGCCCAGCAAGGTCATCTCTCACCTCCCTTAGCCTGGGGTAAATGCCATCAGGCCCTGGAGCTTTATAAGTCTTTATGTTGCCTAAAAGCCCCAACACCTCTTCCCTCGTAATGATTATTTCCTTTAACGGGTCCTCAAATTTCTCAAAGCCGGCATCAGACATCAGGCCCCTCTCCCGCGTGAATACCGACGCAAAGTATTCATTCAGGATCTCCCCCATTCCCTCAGGCTCTAAGCATAGTTCCCCTCCTCTGTCCCTGAGAGGTCCAATCTTCCCTCTAACCATCCTTTTGCTCCTTACATTGGAGTAAAATGCCTTAGGATTTTCCTTAATCCTACCTGCCAAAGCTATTTCGTGGCCCCTTTTTGCCTTTCTGACGCCCCTTTTAAGATCCCGTCTACACTCTCTATATTCTTCCAGCGCTGTCTCTGTCCCCAGTTGCCTAGATCTAACGTATGCCTCCCGCTTCTTCCTGACCAAGTCCTCAATATCCCTAGTAACCCATGGTTCTCTAATCCTACCTTTCCCATCCTTCCTCCTTACCAGCACGTGTCTTTCTTGCAAAGATTTTAGTTTTCCCTTGAAAGCCTCCCACATGTACAGCGTCGACCTACCCTCAAACAGCTTATCCCAGTCGGTATCCTTAAGATCCTGCCTAATCTGGCTATATCTAGCCCTCCCCCAGTTTAACACCCTCCCCTTAAGGCAAGCTTCATCTTTTTCCATTAATATCCTAAAGCAGACAGAGTTGTGGTCACTATTTGACACATGCTCTCCTACTACAACGTCAACCACATGCTCTGGCTCATTCCCCAGAACCAAATCCAGTAAAGCCCCCTCTCTAGTCGGGCCATCCACATACTGCTCCAAGGACCCTTCCAAAAACACACTGTACAAATTCCTCCCCGTCCGCACCTTCCGCTCTGGGCACCTCTCAGGATTGGGTCACAATCTCAGGAAAAGGGGCTGATTGATTAGGACTAAGGAGAAGGAATTTCTTCACTTTTGGAGTTGTGATATTTCAGAAAGATGGAGATGAGTAGCCATGATTGTGCTGAATGGGGGAACAGGCTTGAGGGGCTGAGGGGCCTTGTGTTCTTGAGATAACTCATTACTGTGCTCTGCTTCCCAAGGTATGGATGTGATTAACAGTGCGCTGGAGAACACAATCCTCAGCAGCAGCAAGCAGAGCTGGCTGCCAGTTATTGTCAATGTGGCCTCAGCAACACTCACTATTATCAATGAGGAGGTAAGAGGACTGCGACTCACCAGCAAGCCATGGGCTTTCTGCTTATGCAGATAGCAGACATATCTCAGTTATCAGCACAAACACTGTGGGCTCTGTGAGCTATCTACACACTGAATGAGAATTCCATCGTACAATTTGAAACTTACTGGAGAAATATGATGAGAAATGGGCATTCTTACAACAAGCAACACCCCCATGTACACTCTCCCCTATCACTGACTCTACCCCCCCATTCCTCCTCCCACACCCCCATGTACACTCTCCCCTATCACTGACTCTCCCCCCCATTTCCCCCTCCCACACCCCCATGTACACTCTCCCTATCACTGACTCTCCCCCCCCCCCCCCCCCTCCCACACCCCCATGTACACTCTCCCCTATCACTGACTCTCCCCCATTCCCCTCCCACACCCCCATGTACACTCTCCCCTATCACTGACTCTCCCCCCATTCCCCTCCCACACCCCCATGTACACTCTCCCCATATCACTGACACCCCCCATTCCCCTCCCACACCCCCATGTACACTCTCCCCTATCACTGACTCTCCCCCCCCCACCCCCTCCCACACCCCATGTACACTCTCCCCTATCACTGACTCTCCCCCCCCATTCCCCCTCCCACACCCCATGTACACTCTCCCCTATCACTGACTCTCCCCCATTCCCCTCCCACACCCCCATGTACACTCTCCCTATCACTGACTCTCCCCCCCATTCCCCCTCCACACCCCCATGTACACTCTCCCCTATCACTGACTCTCCCCCCCATTCCCCCTCCCACACCCCCATGTACACTCTCCCCTATCACTGACTCTCCCCCCCTTTCCCCCTCCCCACCCCCATGTACTCTCCCCTATCACTGACTCTACCCCCCATTCCCCTCCCACACCCCCATGTACACTCTCCCCTATCACTGACTCTCCCCCCCCATTCCCCTCCCACACCCCCACTCTCCCCTATCACTGACTCTCCCCCCATTCCCCCTCCCACACCCCCATGTACACTCTCCCCTATCACTGACTCTACCCCATTCCCCCTCCCACACTCCATGTACACTCTCCACTATCACTGACTCTCCCCCATTCCCCCTCCCACACCCCATGTACACTCTCCCCTATCACTGACTCTCCCCCCCATTCCCCCTCCCACACCCCATGTACACTCTCCCCTATCACTGACTCCCCCATCCCCTCCCCACCCCCATGTACACTCTCCCTATCACTGTCCCACACCCCATGTACACTCTCCCTATTACTGTCCTCCCCTATTCCCCCCCCACACCCCCATGTACACTCTCCCTATCACTGACTCTCTCCCCCATTCCCCCTCCCACACCCCCATGTACACTCTCCCCTATCACTGTCACCCCATGTACACTCTCCCCTCACTGACTCTCCCCATTCCCCTCCCACACCCCATGTCCCTCTCCCCTATCACTGACACCACCCCATGTACACTCTTCCTCCTCCCCCCAGGTAATCTGTTCCTCCTGGTCCCCCTGTTTCTGTGCTTCCATTGATGGTGCTGTTTTGCTGTTTAATTTTCAGAGTGATGAGATTGTGTCGGAGTGCCGAGTGCGTTTTCTGAGCTTTATGGGTGTTGGTCGAGATGTTCATTCCTTTGCCTTCATCATGGCGGCTGGTCCAGACCAGTTTGACTGTCACATGTTTTGGTGTGAACCTAACGCTGCTGGCCTATCAGAGGCTGTACAGGCAGCATGCATGGTGAGGGGCTTGGGGGGTTGCTGGAGACGGTGGGGGTGTGTGGAGACGGCAGGGGGGTGCTGGAGAGGGCGAGGGGGGTTGTTGCTGGGAGAGGGCAGGGGGGGTGCTGGAGAGGGCGGAGGGGGTGCTGGAGAGGGCAGAGGGGGTGCTGGAGAGGGCAGAGGGGGTGCTGGAGAGGGCGGAGGGGGTGCTGGAGAGGGCGGAGGGGGTGCTGGCACGGGCTTGTGGAGAGGGCGGAGGGGGGCTGAGAGGGCGGAGGGGGTGCTGGAGAGGGGGGGGGGGGGGGGGGGGGTGCTGGAGAGGGCGGAGGGGGTGCTGGAGGGGTTAGAAGGGGCTCGGGGTAATGGCTGGCAGTTGGAGTGAGGACAGAATTGGTTGGGGAAACAGTGAAGTGGCCGAATGTTTGCAGTGGGTGATGGAGTGTGAACAGCTCCATGAACCCCCTCATTGATTCAGGATTTCCTCTTCCTGTTTTGCAGCTACGTTATCAGAAATGCCTGGATGCCCGTCCCCCGGGACTTGGCAATACTCTGACAGTGCCGTGTGCCGATTCTGTTGCCAGGAGAGTTGGTTCCAGTGTTAAGAAAGGGGTTCAGTCTCTCCTCGGTTCATTTATACCTAAACGCTCTGGATCACAAACTCCATAAAACTCCAAGGATCGGGACTCCAGCTGAATTTTGGGACTATTTACACTAATATCAAACTGCCAATAAGAACAACTAAAATTCATGTGCCAGTGAGTGAGCCTGCGACCAAACTCCCTCCCCAAACCCCCTCCCCAAACCCCCTCCCCAAACCCCCTCCCCAAACCTCTTCAAATCCCCCAGAGTTCTCCTTGCAACAATATCCCTCCACACCCCCTCCCCTTGCAATCTGACACCCTCTGTTTTTCCTGTCTCCATTGGCTGTCTGGCTTCCTGCCATTACCCTCGCCCTTCCTTGCTGCTCCCCTTCCCACTCTCCCTCCTCCAAATTGAGAATTGGCCAGTAACATCCTCCAGGTAACCGAGATCCACCCAGTCTGCAGTGTTTGGCCTTTATTCGGGATTCGCTGTGAAACTGGGTGTGGGTACAGGTTCAATGCATTGATCTTCCCAAATTCATGTTTGATTTGTAAAACAGTGCAGATTTTGAGATTTCCCTTCAGGCCTGGGGCTAAAGCTGTGTCGGCTGGCTGGGGATGGATCTGTGTCTGGAGAGGATTCCTGGGGCTGGGGATGGATGTGTGTCTGGAGAGGATTCCTGGGGCTGGGGATGGATCTGTGTCTGGAGAGGATTCCTGGGGCTGGGGATGGATCTGTTTCTGGAGAGGATTCCTGGGGCTGGGGATGGATCTGTTTCTGGAGAGGATTCCTGGGGCTGGGGATGGATCTGTTTCTGGAGAAGATTCCTGGGGCTGGGGATGGATCTGTTTCTGGAGAGGACTCCCGGGGCTGGGGATGGATCTGTTTCTGGAGAGGATTCCTGGGGCTGGGGATGGATCTGTTTCTGGAGAGGATTCCTGGGGCTGGGGATGGAGAGGATTCCCGGGGCTGGGGATGGAG